>CM039674.1:153010837-154210837 GCA_022496015.1 Hordeum marinum
ATCTGGAGTCCATTTTGGGCTCCGGAGAGGGGAAATCGACGCCTTCGTCATCACCAACCATCCTTCATCACCAATTCCATGATGCTCTCCACCATTCGTGAGTGATATCATCATAGGCATGCTGGACGGTGATGGGTTGGATGAGATTTATCATGTAATCTAGTTAGTTTTGTCAGGGTTTGATCCCTAGTATCCACTATGTTCTAAGATTGATGTTGCTATGACTTTGCTATGCTTAATGCTTGTCACTAGGGCCCGAGTGCCATGATTTCAGATCTGAACCTATTATGTTTTCATGAATATATGTGTGTTCTTGATCCTATCTTGCAAGTTGTAGACACCTATTACGAGTTATGATCCACATCCCCTAGGGTGACAATAACTGGGATTCATTTCGGTGATTACCGTAGTTTGAGGAGTTCATGTATTCACTAAGTGCTAATGCTTTCGTCCGGTTCTCTATTAAAAGGAGGCCTTAATATCCCTTAGTTTCCAATAGGACCCCACTGCCATGGGAGGGTAGGACAAAAGATGTCATGCAAGTTCTTTTCCATAAGCAAGTATGACTATATATGGAATACATGCCTACATTACATTGATGAATTGGAGCTCGTTCTGTGTCACCCTATGTTATAACTGTTGCATGATGAATGCCATCCGACATAATTATCCATCACTGATCCATTGCCTACGAGCTTTCCATATATTGATCTTTGCTAAGTTACTTTTCCATTGCTACTGTTACAATCACTACAAACTGCTACTATCACCTTGCCACATTTACCGTTACTACCATATTACTTTGCTACTGAATACTTTGCTGAAGATATTAAGTCTTTCAGGTGTGGTTGAATTAACAATTCAGCCGCTAATAGCCGAGAATATTCTTTGGCTCCCCTTGTGTCGAATCAATAAATTTGGGTTGAATACTGTACCCTCAAAAACTGTTGCGATCCCCTATACTTGTGGGTTATCACCCCTCCAGTCGAGGGACCATGCTATGTGGCATTACTCAGGCCCGGAAGACACGACTCGGACGCACCCAGAGGAAGTCCCACAGAAAACTGTCGAGCAATGGCTTCGGAGCATCACTGGAGCCTGTGACAATCCCATAGGGAGCCAAGAGGATCAAGCCTTGCTCTGCTGATCATCCACCAAAGAATCTGGTAAATAATATGTTTGTCGACTGCCGTACTATTCTGTTGAGTGGTTGAATCATTGGTCAACTGATTTTGATGTTCGAAGCTTGTAGGAATGGACGAACATGTACTCGCCCGTGCCAAACGGGAATCAGCCCGAAGACGGAGGGGAGAGTGAGGGCGGCTGCATGGACTTCGACTATGCTGACGACAGTGAGGATGACTATGAGTGCTCAGTGTTGGAAATATGCCCTAGAGGCAATAATAAAATGGTTATTATTGTATTTCCTTGTTCATGATAATTGTCTATTGTTCATGCTATAATTGTGTTAACCGGAAACCATAATACATGTGTGAATACATAGACCACAACATGTCCCTAGTGAGCCTCTAGTTGACTAGCTCGTTGATCAATAGATGGTCACGGTTTCATGGCCATGGACATTGGATGTCGTTGATAACGGGATCACATCATTAGGAGAATGATGTGATGGACAAGACCCAATCCTAAGCATAGCACAAAGATCGTGTAGTTCGTTTGCTAAAGCTTTTCAATGTCAAGTGTCATTTCCTTAGACCATGAGATTGTGTAACTCCCGGATACCGTAGGAATACTTTGGGTGTGCCAAACGTCACAACGTAACTGGGTGGCTATAAAGGTACGCTACGGGTATCTCCGAAAGTATCTGTTGGGTTGGCACGAATCGAGACTGGGATTTGTCACTCCGTGTGACGGAGAGGTATCTCTGGGCCCACTCGGTAAGACATCATCATAATGAGCTCAATGTGACTAAGGAGTTAGCCACGGGATGATGTATTACGGAACGAGTAAAGAGACTTGCCAGTAACGAGATTGAACAAGGTATGGGGATACCGACGATCGAATCTCGGGCAAGTATCATACCGATAGACAAAGGGAATTGTATACGGGATTGATTGAATCCTTGACATCGTGGTTCATCCGATGAGATCATCGTGGAGTACGTGGGAGCCAACATGGGTATCCAGATCCCGCTGTTGGTTATTGACCGGAGAGGTGTCTCGGTCATGTCTACGTGTCTCCCGAACCCGTAGGGTCTACACACTTAAGGTTCGATGACGCTAGGGTTATAGGGAAAAGGTATACGTGATTACCGAAGGTTGTTCGGAGTCCCGGATGAGATCCCGGACGTCACGAGGAGCTCCGGAATGGTCCGGAGGTAAAGATTGATATATAGGAAGTCCAGTTTCGGTCACCGGAAAGTTTTCGGGCTCATCGGTATTGTACCGGGAGTGCCGGGAGGGTGCCGGAGGACCCCCGGGAGGGGTGTGACGACCAGAGGACTTCATGGGCTGTTAGATAAAGTGTGTCAGCCCTTATTGGGCTGGGAAATACTTTTGCTAAAGGCCCATGTGGCTGGCGATAAGGAGATAAGGCAAAAAGGATTTAAAAGGAGGAGATCCACCTCCCTTGTGGGAGGTGGACTCTCCCTTTAATTCGGCCGGCCATCTCCTCTTTGGAGTAGAGGCCAAGCCAGCCCTCCACGTCCCTCCTCCTATATATACTTGAGGTTTTGGATGTTTTGAGATAGGATTTGATCTCTCTCTCTCACGGCGAAGCCCTACCTCTCTTCTTCCTCCTCCGCAGCGCTTAGGCGAAGCCCTGTCGGAATACCTTGCTACTCCACCACCACCACGCCGTCGTGCTGCTGTTGGAGCCCTTCCCCAACCTCTCCTTCCTCCTTGCTGGATCAAGGTGTTGGAGACGTCACCGGGCTGCACGTGTGTTGAACGCGGAGGTGCCGTCCGTTCGGCACTTGATCGGATCTACCGCGATCTGAATCGCTGCGAGTACGACTCCATCAACCGCGTTCTTGTAACGCTTCCGCTTAGCGATCTTCAAAGGTATGAAGATCCACTCTCCCCTTGCTCGTTGCTGGTTTCTCCATAGATGGATCTTGGTGAACGCGTAGGAAAATTTTGATTTACTACTACGTCTCCCAACAGTGGCATCATGAGCTAGGTCTATGCGTAGAATCTATGCACGAGTAGAACACAAAGCAGTTGTGGGCGTCGATTTTGTTAATATGCTTGCCGTTACTAGTCTTATCTTGATTCGACGGTATTGTGGGATGAAGCGGCCCGGACCAACCTTACACGTACGCTTACGTGAGACCGGTTCCACCGCCTGACATGCACTAGTTGCATAAGGTGGCTAGCGGGTGTCTGTCTCTCCCACCTTAGTCGGATTGGATTCGATGAAAAGGGTCCTTATGAAGGGTAAATAGCAATTGGCATATCACGTTGTGGTTTTGACGTAGGTAAGAAACGTTCTTGCTAGAAACCTATAGCAACCACGTAAAAACTTGCAACTACAAATTAGAGGACGTCTAACTTGTTTTTGCAGCATATGCCGTGTGATGTGATATGGCCAAAAGGATGTGATGTGATGCATTGTGATGTATGAGATTGATCATGTTCTTGTAATAGGGTTCACGACTTGCATGTCGATGACTATGACAACCGGCAGGAGCCATTGGAGTTGTCTTATATCATTGTATGACCTGCGTGTCAATCATAAACGCCATGTAATTACTTTACTTTATTGCTAAACGTTAGCTGTAGTAGTAGAAGTAATATTTGGCGAGACAACTTCATGAAGACACAATGATGGAGATCATGATGATGGAGATCATGGTGTCGTGCCGGTGACAGTGATGATCATGGTGCCCCGAAGATGGAGATCAAAGGAGCAAGATGATATTGGCCATATCATGTCACTATATTGATTGCATGTGATGTTTATCATGTTTACATCTTATTTGCATAGAACGACGGTAGTAAATAAGATGATCTCTCAATAAAATTTCAAGAAAGGTGTTCACCCTAACTGTGCACCGTTGCTAAGGATCGTCGTTCCGAAGCACCACGTGATGATCGGGTGTGATAGGTTCTAACGTTCGCATACAACGGGTGTAAGCCAGATTTACACATGCGAAACACTTAGGTTGACTTGACGAGCCTAGCATGTACAGACATGGCCTCGGAACACGGAAGACCGAAAGGTCGAACATGAGTCGTATAGAAGATACGATCAACATAGAGATGTTCACCATGGATGACCAGTCCGTCTCACGTGATGATCGGACACGGGCTAGTTGACATGGATCATGTATCACTTGGAAGACTAGAGAGATGTCTATCTAAGTGGGAGTTGATTAATAATTTGATTAAATGAACTTAATTATCATGAACTTAGTCTAAAAATGTCCTTGCAAATTATGTCGTAGATAGCTCGCGCTGTAGCTCCCCAGTTTTATTGATACAATCCTAGAGAAAAGTAAGTTGAAAGTTGATGGTAGCAATAATGCGGACTGGGTCCGTGATTTGAGGATTGTCCTCATTGCTGCACAGAAAGCTTATGTTTTTGATGTACCGCTAACTGCATCACTCCCTCAAGCGTTGTCTGTAGATGTTGTGAACATATGACAGGCACTTTTTGATGACTACGTGATAGTTCAGTGCGTCATGCATTACGGCTTAGAATTGAGGCTTCAAAATGTTTTGAACGTCACAGAACATATGAGATGTTCTAGGAGCTGAGATTGTGATCTCAAGCTCGTGCCTATGTTGAGAGGTATGAGACCTCCAACAAGATTCTTTGCCTGCAAGATAAAGGAGAATAGCTTAATCGGTGAGCGTGTTCTCAGATTGTCTGGGTGCTACAATCACTTGAATCAAGTGGGAGTTAATCTTCCAGATGAGATAGTGATTAATGTAGTTCTCCAAGTCACTGCCACCAAGCTACTAGAGCTTCGTGATGAACTATAACATGCCAGGGATGGATAAGATGATCCCTGAGTTGTTCGTGATGTTTGACACCACGAAGGTAGAAATCAATAAGGAGCATCAAGTGTTGATGGTTAAGTGAAAACCACTAGTTTCAAAAGGGGCAAGGGCAAGAAGGGAAAAACTTCAGGAATGGCAAGCCAGTTGTTGCTCTAGTGAAGAAACCCAAGGTTGAGCCCGAACCCGAGACTAAGTGCTTCTGTTATGAGGAGAATGTTCGCTGAAGCGGAAAAACCCTAGATTATTGGTAGATAAGAAGGCTGGTAATGTCAATGGAAGTATATTTGATATACGTGTTAGTGATGTGTACCTTGCTGGTACTCCTAGTAGCACCTGGGTATTAGATACCGGTTCGGTTGCTAAGTGTTAGCAACTCGAAATAAAAGCTACGGAGTAAATGGAGACTAGCTAGGTGAAAGGTGACGATGAGTGTTGGAAGTATTTCCAAGATTGATGTGATCACCATCGCACGCTCTCTCTACCTTCAGGATTTGTGATAAACCTAAATAAATGTTATTTGGTGTTTGCGTTGAGCATAAACGTGATTAGATCATGATTAGTGCGATACGGTTATTCATATAAGTTAGAGAATAATGGTTATTCTGTTTACATGGATAATGCCTTCAATGGTCATGCACCCACTCGAAATGGTTTATCGAATCATGATCGTAGTAGTACACATATTCATAACATTGGTACCAAAAGATACAAAGTTAATAATGATAGTACCACATGCTTGTGGCACTGCCACGTAATGTCATATTGGTATAAATCGCATGAAGAAACTCCATGATGATGGATGTTTTTTGACTCACTCGATTTCGAATCGGTTGAGACATGCGAGCCATGCCTCTTGGGCAAGATGACTGAGACCCCGTCATCCAATATGATGGAGCGGGCAAGTGGCTTATTGGAATTAATACATGTTGATGTATGTGGTCCAATGAGTGTTGAAACACACAGTGGATATCGTTGTTTTTCTTTACCTTCACTGATGATTTGAGTAAATATGGGGATATTTACTTAATGAAACACGAATCTGAAATGTTTGAAAGGTTCAAGGAGTTTCAGAGTGAAGTTAAAGATCATCGTGACAAGAAGATAAATGTCTATGATATGATCATGGAGGTGAATATCTAAGTTACGAGTTTGGTATGCAATTTTAGACAATGTGGAAATTGTTTCACAGCTCACGCCTCCTGGAACACCATAGTGTGATGGTGTGTTCGAACGTCGTAGTCATGCTCTATTGGATATAGTGAGTACTATGATGTCTCTTATCGTTTTACCACTATCGTTATGGGGTTATGCATTAAAGAAAAATCCATTCACTTTAACAGGGCACCATCTAAGTCTGTTGAGATGACACCGTGAGAATTATGGTTTGATAGAAGCCTAAGCTGTCATTTCTTAATGTTTGGGGCTGCGACGCTTATGTGAAAATGGGTTTTTCACCTAGCGAGCTCGAACCCAAAGCAGAAAAATGCATCTTCATAGAATACCCTAATGAGACATTGGGTATACCTTCTATCTCAGATCCAAGCGCAAAAGGTATTTGTAGCTAAGAACGGGTCCTTTCTTGAGAAAGAGTTTCTCTCGAAAGAATTGAGTGGGAGGAAGATAGAACTTGATAAGGTTGTTGAACCTTTGTTTCATCCAGAGAATAGCGCAACACAGAAAGATGTTTCTGTAGAGCCTACTCAGTTGAAAAGGAAGTTAATGATGATGATCATGAAGCTTCGGATCAAGTCACTATCGAACCTCGTAGGTCGACAAGGACGCGTACTGCTCCTGAGTAGTATGACAACCCTGTCTTGGAAATCATGTTGTTGGACAGCGATGAACCTACGAACTATGGAGAAGCGATGGTGGGCCCGGATTCCAACAAATGGCTAGGAGCCATGAAATCCGAGAAAGGATCCATGTATGAAAACCAAGTATGGACTTTGGTAGACTTGCCTGTTGAATGGCGGGTCATTGAGTACAAATGGACCTTTGAGATAAACATAGACGCTAATGGTGAAATGTCACCGTTTATAAAGCTCGACTTATCGCAAAGAAGTTTCCGCCAAGTTCAAGGAGTTGACTGCAATGAGATTGTCTCATCTGTAGCGATGCTAAAAGTCTATTAAAATTTTGTTAGCAGTTGCTGCATTTTTCGATTATGAAATCTGGTAGATGGATGACAAAACAAGGTTTCCGTAATGGTTTCTGTGAGGAAGAGTTGTATGTGATACAACCAGAAGGTTTTGTCAATCCTAAGGATGCTAATAATATGCAAACTCCAGCGATCCTTCTATGGACTGGAGCAAGCATCTCGGAGTTGGAATATATGCTTTGATGAGGTGATCAAAGTGTTTAAGTTTATACAATGTTTATGAGAAACTTGTATTTGCAAGAAAGTGAGTGGGAGCACTATGGAATTTCTTATAAGAATATGTAGTTGACATATTATTGATCGGAAATGATGTAGAATTTCTGGAAGAGCATGAAGGGTTGTTTGAAAAGTTTTTTTTTTCAAAGGAAGACCCAGATAAAGCTACTATTTTATTAAGCATCAAGATCTATAGGGATAGATCTATTCGCTTGATAAGTTTTTTCGACGAAGACATACCTTGACAAGTTTTTGAAGGAGTTCAAAATAGATGGGTCAAAGAAGGAGTTCTTGACTGTATTGTAAGGTGTGAAATTGAGTAAGACTCAATACCCGACCACGGCAGAAGATAAAGAAGAGATGAGTGTCATCTCCTATGCTTTAGCCATAGGCTCTATATAGTATGCCATGTTGTGTACCGCACCTGTGTGTGCCTTGCCATGAGTCTGTCAAGGGGTACAAGAGTAATCCAAGAGTGGATCACTAGACAGCGGTCAAAGTTAGCCTTAGTAACTTGAGAACTAAGGAAATATTTCTCGATTATGGAGGTGATAAAGAGTTCATCGTAAAGTGTTACGATGATGCAAGCTTTAAAACCAATCCGGATGACTCTTAGTAGAAATCCAGCTACGTATAGTGGAGCAGCCATTTGGAATAGCTCCAAGTGGAGCGTGGGAGCAGTATCTACAAATATGAAATGGAAAGTTTGCAAAGGTACACACGGATCTGAATGTCGCAGACCCGCTGACTAAAAACCTCTTTCACGAGCAGAACATGAACAAACCCCAGAACTTATTGGGTGTTAATCACATGATTATATGATCACATGGTGATGTAAGTGTTAATCACATGGTGATGTGAACTAGATTATTGACTCTAGTGCAAGTGGGAGACTGTTGGAAATATGCCCTAGAGGCAATAATAAAATGGTTATTATTGTATTTCCTTGTTCATGATAATTGTCTATTGTTCATGCTATAATTGTGTTAACCGGAAACCATAATACATGTGTGAATACATAGACCACAACATGTCCCTAGTGAGCCTCTAGTTGACTAGCTCGTTGATCAATAGATGGTCACAGTTTCATGGCCATGGACATTGGATGTCGTTGATAACGGGATCACATCATTAGGAGAATGATGTGATGGACAAGACCCAATCCTAAGCATAGCACAAAGATCGTGTAGTTCGTTTGCTAAAGCTTTTCAATGTCAAGTGTCATTTCCTTAGACCATGAGATTGTGTAACTCCCGGATACCGTAGGAATACTTTGGGTGTGCCAAACGTCACAACGTAACTGGGTGGCTATAAAGGTACGCTACGGGTATCTCCGAAAGTATCTGTTGGGTTGGCACGAATCGAGACTGGGATTTGTCACTCCGTGTGACGGAGAGGTATCTCTGGGCCCACTCGGTAAGACATCATCATAATGAGCTCAATGTGACTAAGGAGTTAGCCACGGGATGATGTATTACGGAACGAGTAAAGAGACTTGCCAGTAACGAGATTGAACAAGGTATGGGGATACCGACGATCGAATCTCGGGCAAGTATCATACCGATAGACAAAGGGAATTGTATACGGGATTGATTGAATCCTTGACATCGTGGTTCATCCGATGAGATCATCGTGGAGTACGTGGGAGCCAACATGGGTATCCAGATCCCGCTGTTGGTTATTGACCGGAGAGGTGTCTCGGTCATGTCTACGTGTCTCCCGAACCCGTAGGGTCTACACACTTAAGGTTCGATGACGCTAGGGTTATAGGGAAAAGGTATATGTGATTACCGAAGGTTGTTCGGAGTCCCGGATGAGATCCCGGACGTCACGAGGAGCTCCGGAATGGTCCGGAGGTAAAGATTGATATATAGGAAGTCCAGTTTCGGTCACCGGAAAGTTTTCGGGCTCATCGGTATTGTACCGGGAGTGCCGGGAGGGTGCCGGAGGACCCCCGGGAGGGGTGTGACGACCAGAGGACTTCATGGGCTGTTAGATAAAGTGTGTCAGCCCTTATTGGGCTGGGAAATACTTTTGCTAAAGGCCCATGTGGCTGGAGATAAGGAGATAAGGCAAAAAGGATTTAAAAGGAGGAGATCCACCTCCCTTGTGGGAGGTGGACTCTCCCTTTAATTCGGCCGGCCATCTCCTCTTTGGAGTAGAGGCCAAGCCAGCCCTCCACGTCCCTCCTCCTATATACTTGAGGGTTTGGATGTTTTGAGATAGGATTTGATCTCTCTCTCTCACGGCGAAGCCCTACCTCTCTTCTTCCTCCTCCGCAGCGCTTAGGCGAAGCCCTGTCGGAATACCTTGCTACTCCACCACCACCACGCCGTCGTGCTGCTGTTGGAGCCCTTCCCCAACCTCTCCTTCCTCCTTGCTGGATCAAGGTGTTGGAGACGTCACCGGGCTGCACGTGTGTTGAACGCGGAGGTGCCGTCCGTTCGGCACTTGATCGGATCTACCGCGATCTGAATCGCTGCGAGTACGACTCCATCAACCGCGTTCTTGTAACGCTTCCGCTTAGCGATCTTCAAAGGTATGAAGATCCACTCTCCCCTTGCTCGTTGCTGGTTTCTCCATAGATGGATCTTGGTGAACGCGTAGGAAAATTTTGATTTACTACTACGTCTCCCAACACTCAGATGAGGAAGAAGGAGAAGTTGAGTCTCCTCCATGCACCGAGCATCGCTCCAAGCTGTGTTAGGACCCCGTGCCTACCTCAGGCAAGGCTCTGGCGTCGAGTGAGAGAAGCCTGAAGCGGGACCGAACCTCGACAGTCGAGTCGAGTGAACATGCCATGAAGCAGCCGAAGCCCGACGTGCTGAAGCCTCGGAAAGCTTTGCCCCACATGAAAATAGTTGTGCCCGTTGTCTCAACGTAAGTGTTCACTTTCTTCTTTCGCTATTGTATTGGATTTCAAATTTTTGCTGACCGATTGGAATTTGGTCTACCAGGGCTGCTACCTTAGTGACGTCGCCTCCACGGGACGAAGAAGAGTAAATGGATGTGGACACTGCCGATGCGGCCACCCAATGAGGTAAAACAAATTTTCACTCAACTTTTATTCTTGAAAATGACTTGTTGATTGAATAAGCTAATGTTGTCGATTGATCTTTGCAGAGATCATTCAATTGGAGGAGGATGAAGAGCCACCGCAGGGTACGAGGGGTGAAGGTGTGACCTTAGGCACCCCGCACGTATGCGCCCGAAGAATGCCATCAGTGCAAACACCTCAAAGGTCGACTGTTGCATCGTCCCAGGGGATAGGCGACTCGTCCCGAACCAGAACTGAACTCGTGGCTCCATTGTCGAGTGCTCCACCAGCTGCTTCAACCATCGTGGCCTCGACACCAATCGGACAACCCCAGACGACCTCAGCTACTCCAGCTGTAGCATCAATTCAGCCGGTGACTACCTTTCCTCTACACCACGTCCCGGAAGACCAAACCGGAGCTACGAAGAAAGCCATGATCCAGGTGGAGCAGATAATGATGCGCACAAAGGAGGCGTACGAGGCCAGCAAGCTGGCTTATGATCCCAGCGCGGCACTTCGCACCAACGTCCGAGTAAGTGCGATTGTAAGTGCATTTCCAATTGAAATTCCTGTCTTTTCTTGATTTTACACCCAGTGGGTGTTTTCCTTTTGTAAAATGCTTGTACGTTTTCCACTCGAATAGATTAGGTCTTAGTCGAGTAGATTTTGGTCCAGTGGGGGCACACTGAGTGCACCCACTGGGTGTAGTCCCCGAGACTGCTGTTGATTGATGATGACATCGACAGGGGCCTTAGAGTTGTTTTGGTAACCACTCTACAGATCAAGTGATAGAAGGTCCAGTGGGGGCACACTGAGTGCACCCACTAGGTGTAGTCCTCGAGACCACCGTTGAGTGCTTGCACTGGCGGGGGGTCTTAATAGAGACCATATTCACATGCTTGCGCACATTTTTATTTATTTTCTTGCCACTCGATAGATCGAGTGTTAGCAGGTCCAGTGGGGGCATGCTGAGTGCACCCACTAGGTGTAGTCCCCGAGACCACCGTCGAGTGCTTGCATCGACGGGGGTCTGATAGAGACCATCTCATGATCGGACAAGGCAGACCTCGTCGAGTGATTTGAGACCGTTTGATGGTCGGAAAGGGCGGACCTTGTCAAGTGATTTCGGAACCAGTGGGGGCACGCTGAGTGCACCCACTGGTTGTAGTCCCCGAGACTAATGTGGATCATTGACGATGAGTAGTAGTCTTAAGAACTTGAACTCAGGGTTCTTTCTCGTACGCGGAGTACTCTTGCCACTCGACATGTCGAGTGCACTCTTTGCCTTAGCGTCACCACTCCGAAGCTACCTTGTAGGTTTCATGGATATCATTGCCATCAACCATGATATGACGTAGGTTTCATGGACATCATTTCCATCAACCATGGTATGACGCTATTTCAGGAGTGTGGGGTGGGACGGCAGGCTGCCATCCAATCGACTGTTCTTGACCATTTGCATGTCGACTGAACTGTTTTTTGTTGATTTCAGAGAGCTTGCAAACGTGGCACCTAGTACAAGGACCTGGAGAGGGAAAAGAACCAGCTGTAATTGGATCTGGAGGTCTCCAAGAATAACCTGGGAGGTAATCTTTGTCGACCCTGGGAGGTAATCTTTGTCGACCCAATGCATTCTTACTTTCACCTTCCATCGTTTGAACCGAGTGCTCTCACTCGAACAGATATGCGTGATGAAAACCGTCGACTCCAAGCACGACTCAACAATGCTATTTCTTTAGATACCATGAAGAAAGCACTAGAGGACAAGGACAAGGCACTTGCTGATGCTCAAAAGGTGGCGGGGGAGAAAACTGAAGCCGTCGAGAAAAAGCTTGTCGTAGCAAAGAAGATAGAAGAAGAAAACTCCAAGTTGAAACTGGAACGGGGTGAGATGATCAAGAAGACCGAACAACTGACTAGGAGGAGCAATGGTCTCGAGAAGCACTTGGGAGATTTCGCGAAGAAGATGTTCATCATGCTCGATGGTAACTTCCCTAGTCGAGTGAATTTCCTTAATTCCCATAGGCTAGTACTGTAACCACCTTTCCATTCCTTCCTTCATATAGAATTCTGCCAGGACTTCGAAAAAGAGACCGAAGAGATCGAGCCCAATCTGGATCCCACTAAGTCACCCATTGGAGATGTTGTGGCCATGAACATGTTTCGCCTGAACGTACGTCTCCAGGGTGTTCAAGCATACATCATTCGACTGAAGGCTACGCTGGAGAAGATTGACAAGGAATTGTGGCCTGAAGACACCCTCCAAACTGACCTTGCATCCATGATGACTCATCTCAAAGAGATCCCCAGTCGAGTGCAAGCTTAGAAGAAGTCAGCTGCCTACTACGGAGCCGATGTGGCGCTCGCACTTTTCAGAGTCCATTGCAAGGAGGCGAGAGAGGACAAGTTGAAGGACCTCCGAGTGATTAACATGAAGAAACTTCAGTTCGAGGACTTCATGGAGACCTTCATCGATGCAGCCACTCGGATCATAGACAGTATCGACTTGGACACCTTCGTCGAGCCAGCAAGTCCGTCAGGTGCTTGAAATTTTTTATTCACAGTGAGAACTTTATTTGCCTCGGAATGCCGAGTGGAACTGTAATGGTCATAAAACTTCATTCAGGCCTTAAGCCTGAGCACCATTGTTTGCGTGCAAAACCTTTATTCGTGTTGAAACCTTTGGATTTATCTATGTTTCACTTTCAATCATTTTTTTGACTGAATTCGTTTTTCTGAACCCCCGAATGAGAAGTGTATTCATCACTCGGGTTGAGTTTCTAACTTAGGCGAAAGTTGGTTCGCGTCTAAGCCCCCGAGTGTGAGGATCGCTCGATACTCGGAGAAGTTATGAACTTAGACGAAGACTGGTTCGTAGCTAAGTTTTTGAGTGGATGGTAAATTATCCACTCGAAAAGGTTGTTTTAACTTAGGCGAAAGCTGGTTCGCAGCTAAGTCCGTGAGTATGAGGATCGCTCAATACTCGGAGAAGTTTTGAACTTAGACGAAAACTGGTTCATAGCTAAGTCTCCGAGTGAATGGACTGCTA
Organism: Hordeum marinum; assembly: GCA_022496015.1. NCBI lineage: Eukaryota > Viridiplantae > Streptophyta > Magnoliopsida > Poales > Poaceae > Hordeum > Hordeum marinum. Next base: position 153,024,265 of record CM039674.1, read on the forward strand.
TCCACTCGGAAGGGTTTTTAACTTAGGCGAAGGCATGTTCACAGCTAAGCCCCCGAGTGTGAGGATCGCTCGACACTCGGAGAAGTTTTAACATAGAAGAACACTGGTTCGTAGCTAAGTTTCCGAGTGAATGTACTGCTATCCACTTGGTAGGGTTTTGAACTTAGGCGAAAGCATGTTCGCAGCTAAGCCCCCGAGTGTGAGGATCGCTCAACACTCGGAGAAGTTTGAACTTAGACGAAGACTGGTTCGTAGCTAAGTTTTTGAGTGAATGGACTGCTATCCACTCAGAAGGGTTTTGAACTTTGGCGAAAGCGTGTTCGCAGCTAAGCCCCCGAGTGTGAGGATCGCTCGACACTCGGAGAAGTTTGAACTTAGACGAAGACTAGTTCGTAGCTAAGTCCCCGAGTGAATGGACTGCTATCCACTCGGTAGGGTTTTGAACTTAGGCGAAAGCGTGTTTGCAGCTAAGACCCCGAGTGTGAGGATCGCTCGGCACTCGGAGTGTTCCCAACAGTGAAATTGTGCGATCGAAATCAACGAAAGACTACAGAAGTCATACTTGCATAAACGGCATTGTTTTAAATACTTTTATTACATCAACACAACTCTGTTTTTAGGTATAGAAACGTCGGAGCAGATCTGCATTCCAAGCTCGCGGCTCATCGATCTTCTTCTTGAGGTTGTAGAGGTGATAAGCTCCGTTGTTCAACACCTTAGTGACGATGAAAGGTCCTTCCCATGCCGTAGCGATCTTGTGAGGGTGTTGTTGATCCACTCGGAGCACCAAATCACCTTCATGAAACGACCGACGCTTAACGTGCTCCGCGTGGAAACGTTGGAGATCTTGCTGGTATGTAGTCGTCCGAATCAAAGCCATCTCCCGTTCCTCTTCTAGGAGATCTACACCATCCTGTCTCGCTTGCTAAGCTTCAGCTTCGGAATAAAGATCCACTCGGGGGGAGTTATGAAACGGGTCGCTCGGCAGGACAACCTCGGCTCCATAGACCAGGAAAAAAGGAGTTCTTCCAGTCGACTGATTAGGAGTTGTTCTCAAGCCCCATAAAACAGATGGCAACTCAGACACCCAGGCTCCGGCTGCATGTTCCAAATCTCGCTTGAGACGAGGTTTCAGACCTTGCAGAATGAGGCCATTGGCTTGCTTAGCTTGGCCACTGGTTTGGGTGTGTGTGCAATGGATGCATAATCCACCCGAGTGCCTCGGGAGAAGCATAAGTGTATAAACTCTTCCGAGTCGAAGTTTGAGCCATTATCCATGATAATATTGTGGGGAACTCCATACCGGTAGATTATCTCTCTCATGACTTTGATTGCAGTGCGAGAGTTCAGTTTCTTTATCGGCTTGGCCTCAATCCACTTCGTAAACTTGTCGATTGAAACAAGAAAATGAGTAAATCCACTCTGTCCTGTCCTAAAAGGACCAACCATATCCAGATCCCAGACAGCGAACGACCAAACGAGTGGAATTGTCTTCAGGGCAGACGCATGTTTGTGAGACAAGTTTGCGTAGAACTGGCACCCTTCACAGTGATCAACAATGTCCTTGGCCATCTCATTGGCACGCGGCCAGAAGAAACCAGCTCGATACGCTTTAGCGACAATTGTCCGAGAGGACGCATGATGGCCGCAAGTTCCCGAGTGGATTCTTTTAGGATCATTTGACCTTCTTCAGGGGAAATGCATCGTTGTGTCACACCAGTTACACTTTCTCTGTACAGTTGATCATCCATCACAGTAAAAGCTTTGGACCTGCGCACAATCTGTCGGGCTTCAACTTCATCCTCACGGAGTTCTTGCCTCAGTATATATGCAATATAGGACACTGTCCAGTCGTGAATGATGAGCAAAACCTCCATGACCAGATCAATAACCGCAGGAACATCAACCTCAGTCGGATCAGAGGCGCTCATACCTTGTGGGGGCTCTGCGATGAAGGGATCTTCCTACACCGAAGGAGTGTGAAGATGCTCTAAAAATACATTGTTAGGGATAGGTCTCCGAGTGGATCCAATCTTTGCCAGCTCTTCAGCTGCTAGATTCTTCACTCGAGGAACATGGTGTAGTTCCAAACCTTCAAATCTCTTCTCAAGTTTTCTAATAGCATTACAATATCCAGTCATAGCGGGGTTCCGAACATCCCACTCTTTCATCACTTGATTGACCACCAAATCCGAGTCGTCGTAAACCATCAAGCAATTGACGCCCAGTGAGATGGCCATACGTAACCCACACAAGAGTGCTTTGTATTCTGCTTCGTTGTTGGAGGAATCAAGGTGAATCTGCAGGACATAACTGAGTTTGTCGCCTTTTGGGAATACCAAAACCACGCCAACACCAGACCCATTCAGCATTTTCGATCCATCAAAGAACATGGTCCAGTGCGCCGAGTGAATCTTGATTGGTTGCTGCTGCTCAACCCACTCGGGCAAGAAATCAGCTAGTGCTTGAGACTTGATCGCCTTCTTAGCTTCAAATTTGATGTCAAAGTACAATAGCTCAATCACCCATTTAGCAACTCGACCAGTCGCATCTCGATTGTTAAGGATCTCAGACAATGGAGCATCACTGACGACTGAAGTTGAGTGATCCTGAAAGTAGTGTGCCACCTTCTTCGCTGACATATAGATACCATAGACAAGCTTTTGGTAATGCGGATACCTTTGCTTTGAAGGAGTGAATACTTCAGAAGTGTAGTAGTTTGGACACTGAACCTTGTAGGCCTTGACTTCCTCTTCCCGCTCAACAGTCAAAACTATACTGACAACCTGATTAGTGGCCGCGATGTATAGGAGCAAAGGCTCTTTGCTGTGTGGAGCAGCAAGCACCGACTGGGTGGAAAGCAGGGCTTTCAGATGGACAAACGCTGCTTCAGCCTCTAGAGTCCACTCGAACATGTCAGACTTCTTCATCAATCAGTACAAAGGCAATGCCTTCTCACTAAGACGAGAAATGAACCGACTCAACGCTGCGAAGCAACTTATGAGCTTCTGAACATCGTGCACTCGCATGGAACTTTTCATTCGGGTAATGGCGCTGATTTTCTTAGGATTGACGTCGATCCCTCCTTCAGAAACAAGAAAACCGAGTAACTTTCTGACAGGAACACCGAAAGTACACTTAGCCGGATTCAGCTTGATATAATACCTCCTTAGATTGGCGAATGTCTTAGCCAAGTCAGCCAGCAAGTCAGAACCTTTGCGGGACTTGACGAAAATATCATCCATGTAAGCTTCAACATTTCGAGGGATCTCGTCGAGTAAACACTTCTAAATCATGTGCATGAAAGTAGCGTTGGCATTCTTCAAGCCAAAAGGCATGGTGATATAGCAGAAACACCTGAACGGGGTGATAAAGGTTGTTTTTATTTCATCCGGACCAAATAGACGGATCTGATGGTAAATGGAGTATGCATCTAAAAATGATAAATGCTCGCACCCCGCAGTCGAGTCAACAATTTGATCTATGCGAGGGAGCGGGAAATGATCTTCCGGGCAGACCCGATTGATATGCTTGAAGTCAATACACATGCGGAGTGACTTGTCTTTCTTGGGGACCATAACGACATTCTAGAGCCACTCAGAGTAGTAAATCTCCCAAATGAACTTAGCCGCCAAGAGATGAGCCACCTCCTCGCCGATTGCTTTTCGCTTTTCCGCTGCCGACCAACGCAAATGTTCCTTCACCGGCTTGGCGTTCGGATCAACTCTCAGTCAATGCTCAGCCAGCTCTGTGGGAACCCCCGGCATGTCAGCTGGCTTCCATGTGAAGATGTCCCAGTTCTCATGGAGGAACTGGATGAGCTCAACTTCCTATTTACCATTGAGTGTCGAAGATATGTTTGTCGGGGCAGCAGTGGGATCTGTCGGATGAATGTGCACCTTTTTCACTTCCCCTGCCGACTGAAAAGCTGACTCTGAAGCATGCATCTTAGCACGTAGTAACTCGGTAGGGTCAATGCTCTTCTTGTATTCTTCTAGCTCGACCATAGCCATCTGATGATCGGCAATTTTGGAGCCCTACTGGAGGCACTCCTCATCCCTTTGTCGATTGCCAGTGATTGTGATCACACCCTTGGGCCCAGGCATCTTCAGTTTGAGATACACATAACATGGACGGGCCACGAAACGGGCATAAGCTGGTCAACGAAGGATGGCATGGTACACACTCTAGAAGTCCACGACTTCAAACGTCAATTTCTCTTTGCGAAAATTCTTATCTGTCCCAAACACCACATCCAATGCAATCTGACCAAGTGACTTGGCCTTCTTCCTTGGGATTACTCCGTGGAACTGCATGTTGCTCTCACTGAGTCGGGACAATGCAATGCCCATCCCCTTAAGGGTATCTGCATATAGAATATTCAGTCCAGTCCCTCCGTCCATGAGGACTTTGCGGAGCCGAGTGCCTCCCACAATGGGATCTACCAACAAAGCCTGCCGACTGGGTGTGGCGACATGAGCAGGATGATCTGACTGATCAAATGTGATGGCAGTCTGACACCACTTGAGGTATGTGGGGGTGGTAGGCACAGCCATGTTGACCTCTCGGTTTATAACCTTCAGTCGACTCTTTCTCTCTGATACGTCCATTTTGCATCATGATTTTATATGGATATTTATTGCATTATGGGCTGTTATTACACATTTTGGTAGAATACTTATGCCTTTTGTCTCTTATTTTACAAGGTCTACATGAAGAGGGAGAATGCCGAGAGCTGGAATTCTAGACTGGAAAAGGAGAAAATCTGAGATACCTATTCTGCACAACTCCAAAAGTCCTGAAAATCTACAGAGAATTATTTTGGAATATATAAAAATACTAGGTGAAAGAAATACATCAGGGGGCCCACCAGGGAGCCACAAGCCTGCTACGCGCGGCCACCCCCCTAGTCGCATCCCTGGGGCTTGTGGCCCACCTGGCAACCCTCCAATGCCCATCTCTTCTATATTGAGGGTTTCGTCCTAAAAAATCATATCAGAGCTTTCGGGATGAAGCGCCGCCATCTCGAGGCGGAACTTGGGCAGAACTAATCTAGAGCTCCGGCTGGGCGATCCTGTCGGTGAAACTTCCCTCCGGGAGGGGGAAATCGAAGCCATCGTCATCCCAACGATCCTCTCATCGAGAGTTGGTCAATCTCCATCAACATATTCATCAGCACCATATCCTCTCCAAACCCTAGTTCATCTCTTGTATCCGATCTTTGTCTCAAAACGTCGGATTGGTACCTGTGGGTTGCTAGTAGTGTTGATTACTCCTTGTAGTTGATGCTAGTTGGTTTACTTGGTGGAAGATTATATGTTCAGATCCTTGATCATCACTTATAATCCTCTGATTATGAACATGAATATGTTTTGTGAGTAGTTACGTTTGTTCTTGAGGACATGGGATAAGTCTTGTTATAAGTAATCATGTGAATTTTGTATTCGTTCGATATTTTGATGAGATGTATGTTGTCTCTCCTCAGGTGGTGTTATGTGAACGTCGACTACATAACACTTCACCATTGTTTGGTCCTAGAATAAGGCATTGGGAAGTAATAAGTAGATGATGGGTTTCTAGAGTGACAGAAGCTTAAACCCTAGTTTATGCGTTGCTTCGTAAGGGGCTGATTTGGATCCACATGTTTCATGCTATGGTTAGATTTATTTTAATTCTTCTTTCGTAGTTGCAGATGCTTGCGGGAGGGGTTAATCATAAGTGGGAGGCTTGTCCAAGTAAGTACAACACCCAAGCACCGGTCCACCCACATATCAAATTATCAAAGTAGCGATCGCGAATCAAATGAGCATGATGAAAACTAGATTGACATAAATTCCCTTGTGTCCTCGGGAGCGCTTTGCTTTATATAAGAGTTTGTCCAGGCTTATCCTTTGCTATAAAAAGGATTGGACCACCTTGCTGCACCTTTGCTACAATTGTTACTTGCTACCCGTTATGAATTATCTTATCACAAAACTATCTGTTACCGATAATTTCAGTGCCTGCAGAGAATACCTTACTGAGAACCGCTTGTCATTTCCTTCTACTCCTTGTTGGGTTCGATACTGTTACTTATAAAAAGGACTACGATAGATCCCCTATACTTGTGGGTCATCAAGACTCTTTTCTGGCGTCGTTGCCGGGGAGTGAAGCTCCTTTGGTGAGTGGAAATCGGTAAGGAAAAATTTATATAGGGTGCTGAAATTTACTGTCACTTGTTACTATGGAAAGTAATCCTTTGAGGGGCTTGTTCGGGGTATCTTCACGTCGACCGGAAACACAAAGAGTTGTCCCTCAACCTACTGAAACTACTGAAAATATTTATTATGAAATTCCTTCGGGTATGATAGAGAAACTGCTAGCTAATCCTTATGTAGGAGATGGAACACTACATCCTGATTTGCGTCTAATCTATGGGGATGAAGTTTGTGGATTATTTAAGCTTGTAGGTCTGCCTGAGGATCACGTCAAGAAGAAGGTCTTTCCTTTATCTTTGAAGGAGTAGGCATTGACATGTTATAGGCTATGTGATGATATTGGATCATGGAGCTACAACCGACTGAAAATGAAATTTCATCAGAAGTTCTATCCTATGCATCTAGTTCATCGTGATCAGAATTATATTTATAATTTTTGGCCTCGTGAAGGAGAAAGAATCGCTCAAGCTTGGGGGAGGCTTAAGTCAATGTTATATTCATGCCCCAATCATGAGCTCTCGAGAGAAATTATTATTTGGAATTTTTATGCTCGACTTTCTCATAATGATCAATCCATGCTTGATAATTCTTGTTTTGGTTCTTTTATGAAGAAAGATATTGAATTCAAATGGAATTTATTGGAGAGAATTAAACGCAACTCTGAATATTAGGAACTCGATGGAGGTAAGGTGTCAGGTATGAATCTGAAGTTTGATTATGTTAAATCCTTCATGGACACCGATGCTTTTCATGAATTTAGCACTAAATATGGACTTGACTCTGAGATAGTAGGTTCTATGTGTGAATCTGTTGCTACTCATGTTGATCTCCCTAAGGAGAAGTGATTTAAATATCATCCTCCCATTGAAGTGAAAGTAATGGAACCTATTAAAGTTGAAGATAAAATTATTACGTACAATGTTGATCCTGTTGTCCCTACTGCTTACATTGAGAAACCACTTTTTCCTGTTAGGATAAAGGAACATGCTAAAGCTTCAACTGTGGTTCGTAAGAGTTGTATTAGAACACCTACACCCCCTGAACAAATCAAAGTTGAACCTAGTATTGCTATGGTTAAAGATCTCTTGGTTGATGTCGTGGGAACGAGCCTGACAGTAGATGGTAGGGGTACGAAAGGAGAGGGCAGAGTCCTAGCTACGGCGAGGGTGTACACACGAATGTATGAGTTCAGGCCCCTCTCATGGAGGTAACAACCCTACGTCTCAGTGCTCGGGAGCTTATGTCGTGTGGAATATAGAGATTATAATGGTTGCAAATCCTTGTGCAGGAGGGGAGGGGCGGCTTATATAGAGTTCGCTGCCCCTCATAATTACCCAGCATCTAAGGGTCCGATTGTGGGGTTAAAGTCTGCCGTTACTGGTAACGTACGTAAGAAAAGCTACTAATGACAATTGAACCAACGTCTTCCCGTTGGGCTCTTAATGATGGATCCTGGTCTTCTGGCATCGAGTGAGAGCGAGGTCTTCCGAGTGACACGCGACTGCCGAGTGAAAGAAGGAGTCTCCGAGTGGATATCTGTCGAGTGGCTTTGAACGTCTCTAGGGTTCCACTCGGAAGTTCATGCTTGATCTTCAAGTCCTCCCATGTAGTGTCCTTAGGTAGGGTATGTGGGCCTTGCCTAGGACCCTACCCTAGGTACATATCCTCGTCATTATCCCCCGAATGGATCGGGGTTCGAGTGGTGAAACGAGGTATCAATTTCAACCTTGAGTTAGGGCATCAAATCCTCCGAATGATATTTGGGGTTTCAATGGAACTTGCGTCGACTGAACTCTGAGTATTAACATCCGTTCAGTATCGACACGCAAAATCTTCCGAATGATATTCGGGACTTTAACGAAACTTGTGTCGATTGAATTCTTCTCCGTTTGCCCGGATCCATTCAGCCTTAAAAGTGCCCGAGTGGATGTTCAACGCCTATTTTGCTTTGAGTGAACTGTAAGTATCTTGGGAAGCGACGGGTCGGTCTGACAGACCCGGATTTTGCGGGATACGAAAATTTGGGAAGCGTGCACGCGATGATGACGCCACGATCAGGGAAAGTGGAGGCACGGCGCCTCGATTCTCGCGCCGGTCATATTGCCACGTACTGGGCACTGTCAGCGGTTGGCGTGCGCGGTGATCTTGCGGGCCCACTGATCAGTGGGACACTCGGCGGAGTATAAAGCCTCATGCACCGCTATTTGCACAGTACTTCCGCCCATTCTTCCTCTCTTTTCCTCCGCCTCCTTTGCCCCCAATGCCACACTCCGTTCCTCCTCGACGAGATCCACCGCGCCGATGACGAAGAACGCAACGGAGAAGCTGGAGCAGGCTAAGAAGGGGGCGACAAAGCTCAAGGGCAAGAAGCCCTCGACCGCTCGGTTCACCGCGCTGGCGGGATGGATGCAGGGGAATTTTCTCCCCTCCGTAGTCGCTCGCGAGGACATGGAGGGCCTTGTCGCCGACGGGCTAGTGGCGGACGGCGCCTGGAGGCTGCCGGGGCAAGAGCGCGAGCCGATGCCGCGCGACGGTGAGCGGATCCTCCTTCTCTCCCATGTTGAAAGAGGTTTCTCTATGCCACCCCACCCGTTCTTTAGGGGATTCCTGAATTTCTTCGGCGCCCAACTGCATCACCTCTCGCTGAATACCGTTGCATATTTGTCTGCTTTCGTCACCTTGTGCGAATGTTTTCTGGGATGCTCTCCCCATTGGGGGCTGTTCAAGCACCTCTTTACGGTCAGATCCCAGACCGTGAAGAAAGCTCTCCCCGCTGATGGGAAGACTCGTGTGCTTCTGCTGTGTGGAGGTTTAGGAGTTCAGAAAAGAGCCCGTAGTTCCTTCCCTGCCATGACTTTTCCTGAGTCTGTCAGAGACTGGCAGTCGACCTGGTTCTACTGCAAAGATGCAACATCATCCAATATGTCGACCGGCCTTTCCCCCTATACACCCGACCGTCCAGCTGTCCCCAAGTCTCTGAGGGTGACCGAAGAGGAGCATGTCCAAGTGAGTATCTTAGTTGAAGCGATGGTGCAGCTGATCCAAGGTGGAGTGACTGGTATGGATCTGTTGGAGACGTTTCTTGATCGACGTATTCAGCCGCTCCAAGCCAGAGACCACACCATGTGTCACTACACGGGCCCTGAGGATTCGACCAGGACGCATCCAGAAGAGGTTCCACAGAAAACTGTCGAGCAGTGGCTTCGTAGCATCACTGGAGCTTGCGACAATCCTTTGGGAGCCAAGAGGATCCGACCTTACTCGGCCGAAAACCCGCCGAAGAATCTGGTGAGTTGTGTGGTGTCGACAATCCTATGGGAGCCAAGAGGAACTTTCAAGTGATACATTGACTTATAAACTGACTTCCTCATTGGAATAATGCAGGAGTGGACGAACATGCACTCGCCTGTTCCCAACGGGAACCACGCTGAGGATGGCATGGTGAGCGAGGGCGGCAGCATGGACGACGATGGTCCCTCTGACACTGAGGATGAATACGAAGACTCCGACGAAGAGGAAGAAGTCGAGTCACCTCCCCGGCACGAAAGCCGCACCAAGTCCTGCTAGGAACCGGCAGCCCTTAAGGACAGGGCTCCGGGCCCTAGTGAGAAGAACACGAAGCGGAGTCGCCCTTCGACTGTTGAGTCGAGTGAAAGACTAGCCAAGCAGCCCAAGCAAGTCACGACCAAACCTCGCAAGGCTCTACCTCGCATGAGGATGGCCGTACCTGTCGTCTCCACGTAAGTATTTATTTTTGAATTCTTTTTGTCGACTGTGGCCTTGAGCTGTAGCTGACCGAGTGCTGTTCAATCCGTCAGAGCTCCTACGTCCGTAACCTCGCCTCATCGAGATGGAGGGGAGGCGATGGACATTGACTCTGCTGACGCTACCACTTCTCATAGAGGTTAGTAAGTTGTTGATTCGTCCGAATGGGACTCGACACATGCAAATGTTAACATTGTCGGTTGTTGTTGCAGAGGTCATTCAGGTGGAGGATGATGAGGAGCACCTAGACACTTCGCGCACTCGAATCCGAAGAGCTTCATTAGCGCAGGCGCCTCAGCGCTCGACTACAGAGTCCTCCCAGGGGATAGGCGACTCGACACAACTCAGAGCTGAACCCGAAGCACCTCTGTCGCATGCTCCTCCAGCTGTCTCGACTGTTGTGACGTCAACTCCAACCGGACCCACTCAGACTACCTCAGCTGCCCTAGAAACCACACCGATCCCGCCTGTGATGGCCTTCTCTCTGCATCGCGTTCCGGAAGATCAGATCGGAGCTGCGAAGGAGGCCATGATCCAGGCGGAGCAGATCATGCTGAGAACCAAGGAGGCGTACAAGGCCAGCAAGCTGGCTTACGATGTCAGCGCAACCCTCCGCACCAATGTCCGAGTAAGTTCGATTGTAAGTACATTTCTGATGGAATTCCCGTCTTTTCTTGGCTGCTGTTCACCCAGTGGGTGCTTCTCCACTCAAACAGATCGGATCATAGTCGAGTAGGATTGGGATCGATAGTACGCATGGTACTAGAGCCACTTGACATGTCGAGTGTTTTTTCTGACAAGTTACTCGACGGATCGAGAGTTAATTGTCTTAGTGGGGGCCTCTTAGTGCACCCACTAGGTGTAGTCCCCGAGACCGCTATCGAGTGCTTGTATCGGCAGGGGTCTTAGAGCTTGTCGTATCCACCACTCCGCAGTTACTCTGTAGGTTTCATGGATATTATTGACAAACCATGATATGATGCTGCATAAGGATAGACTGCACTTCTTAGAGTGATGGATATTCCAATGATGGATGTTTCTGCCGCTCAACTGATCGAGAATCGGCAGAACTAGTGGGGGCACGCTAAGTGCACCCACTGGGTGTAGTCCCGGAGACCGCTGTCGAGTGCTTGCACCAGCGGCAGTCTTAGAGTTTATTGTATACAGGATACATTTCGCCTTGGATCACGCCACTCCGTAGCTACCTTGCAGGTTTCATGGATATTTTTTACAAACCATGATATGACGCTGCATAAGGATAGATTGAACTTCATAGAGCAGGGAGGCGCGTCACTCGACGGGTTGAGTGTTCTGACAGGGCTGACCTTGTCGAATGTTTTAATAACCAGTGAGGGCATGCTAAGTGCACCCACTGGGTGTAGTCCCCGAGGCTACTGTTAATCGCAGACGATAAGCAGTAGGCTTGAAAACTTGTTGGACGTGTGGTACTAGAGACACTCGACATGTCGAGTGTTTTTTATCTGACGAGTTACTCGACGGATCGAGAGTTAACCGTCTCAGTGGGGGCACTCTGTGTGCACCCACTGGGTGTAGTCCCCGAGACCGCTATCGAGTGCTTGCATTGGTAGGGGTCTTAATAGAGACAACTTTGAATTTGTTTACGGCGCGTGGAGCGCCAGTGCCACTCGACATGTCGAGTGGACTTTTTGCTTGAATTCTTCTTAGGTTGTTCCAAGGTTGTAAGATAGTCATTTGTCGGTGTTCATAACTCAGTCGACTGTCCCAGGCACCACTTGCCGATTGAATTCCTGTCTTTTATTGGTTCTAGAGGGCTTGCGAACTTGGGGTGCAGTACAAGGATGTGGAGGATGAAAGGAACCGGCTGCGAGTGGATCTGGCGGTCTCCAACAATGCTCTGGAGTGAGCGCGTGCTGAGATAAAGTCTTTGGGAGGTAATTACCGCTGACTTTCTGCATTCCCCTCTTCACTCTTCATGTTTTGAACCGAGCGCTCTCACTCGAACAGACGTACGCAATGAAAACCGTCGACTCCAAGCATGACTCAACAATGTTGTTTCTTTAGATTCCATGAAGAAGGCGCTGGAGGAGAAGGACAAGGCACTTGCTGACGCCCAACGAGTGTCCAGGGACAAAACTGAAGCTGTAGAATGGAAGCTGGCGGCCGCCAAGAAGCTGGAGGAGGAGAACACCAAGCTGAAGCAGGAGCGTGCGGACCTCGTCTAAAAGGCCAAGCAGCTGAACAAAAGGAGCAATGGCCTGGAGAAGCATTTGGGAGAATTCTAGAGGAAGATGTATATTCCGCTTGACGGTAAGTGTTTCTTGTCGACGGAAGTTTGTAAAAAATTTGAGGGTCGCAGTTCACCGATTCTCCTCCCATTCTTCATTCTTCAACAAAATTCTGTCAAGACTTTGAGAAGGAGACAGAAGAGGTTGAGCCCAATCTGGATCCCACCAAGTCACCAGTTGCCGATGCAGTGGCCATGAACATGCTGAGACTCAACTTCCAGCTCCAAGGCGTCCAGGCATATATTGCCCGACTAAAATCTATAATGGAGAGAATCGACAAGGAGCTAGGGCCCAAGAACACTCTTAAGCTTGACCTCAACTCTATAATGGTTCGCCTGAATGAACTTCCCAGTCGAGTGCAAGCCTGGAAGAAATCCGCTGCTCGCTGCGGGGTCGACGTGGCGCTATCACTTGTCAGGGTCCATTGCAGGGATGTGAGGGAGGAGAAGCTAAAGGAGCTCCATGTGGTAAACACGAAGAAACTCCAGTTTGAAGACTTCATGGAAACCTTCATTGAGGCAGCCACCAGAATCGCCGACGGCATCGGCTTGGACACTTTTGTCGAGCCTGCCAGCCCGTCACCCGTTTAAAAAACTTGGTCTTTGGACGAAACACTTATATACACCTCGGTATGCCGAGTGGAATTGTACCCCTTAAAACTTCATTCAGGCTTTAGGCCTGAGCACATTTGCTTCCGTACGAAACATTTATCCGTGGTTTACCCTTTGGATTTTATTCGTATTTGGCTTTCAATCGTCTGTTCGACTGAGTTTGTTTTTAACTTAGGCGAACGTGTTCGCACCTAAGCTCCCGAGTGTGAGGGTTGTTCATCACTCGAAATAGTTTTCAACTTAGGCGAATGTCGATTTGCAGCTAAGTTGTCGAGTGAACGGATTACTATCCACCCGACGAGGGTTTTAACTTAGGCGAAACGTGTTTTGCAGCTAAGCCCTTGAGTGTGAGGATTGCTCATCACTCGGAGTATTTTCGAACTTAGGCGAATGTCGATTCACAACTAAGTTGTCGAGTAAATGGATTACTATCCACCCAACGAGGTTTTTAACTTAGGTGAAATGTGTTCCGCAGCTAAGCCCCCGAGTATGAGGATTGCTCATCACTCGGAGTTTCTTCGAACTTAGGCGAATGTCGATTCGCAGCTAAGTTGTCGAGTAAATGGATTACTATCCACCTGACAAGGTTTTTAACTTAGGCGAAACATGTTCGCAGCTAAGCCCCCGAGTGTGAGGATTGCTCATCACTCGGAGTATTTTTGAACTTAGGCGAATGTCGATTTGCAGCTAAGTTGTCGAGTGAATGGATTACTATCCACCCGAAGAGGTTTTTAACTTAGGCGAAATGTGTTTCGTAGCTAAGCCCCCGATAGTGAGGATTGCTCATCACTCGGAGTATTTTTGAACCTCAGCAAAGACGGATTCGCAAATAGGTCGTCGAGTGAATGGACTGCTATCCACCCGACAAGGTTTTTAACTTAGGCGAAACATGTTCGTAGCTAAGCCCCCGAGTGTGAGGATTTCTCATCACTCAGAGTGTTTTTGAACCTAAGCGAAGACGGATTCGCAAATAGGCCGTCGAGTGAATGGACTGCTATCCACCCGACAGGGTTTTTAACTTAGGCGAAACATGTTCGCAACTAAGCCCCCGAGTGTGAGGATTGCTCATCACTCGGAGTATCCCCAAGAATGTAAGTGCACAATTGGAACCGAGATATATATTGCAGAAATGTGAATTGCATTGATGAAGTATTCTTATTACATCAGAAGATCCCTGTCTCAAGTATAAAAACGCCGGAGTAGATCTGCATTCCAGGCTTGTGGCTCAGCTATCCGCTTCATGACATTGTACAGGTGATAGGCTCCGTTTTTTAGCACCTTAGTGACGACGATAGGACCTTCCCAAGCAGGAGCAAGCTTGTGAGGTCGGTGTTGATTCACTCGAATCACCAGATCTCCCTCATGAAACGACCGACTCTTGACATTCTTCTCATGGAAGCGCCGGAGGTCCTGCTGATAGGCAGTAGTCCGGATCAGAGCCATCTCTTGTTCCTCCTCCAGAAGATCTACACCGTCCTGCCTGGCCTGTTCAGCTTCAGCCTCAGAATACAACTCCACTCGAGGAGAATTGTGGGCCAAGTCACTCGGCAATATGGCTTCAACACCATAGACAAGGAAGAAAGGAGTTCATCGAGTCGACCGATTAGGCGTTATCCTCAGACCCCACAAAATAGACGACAACTCAGTTACGCAAGCTCCGGCGACATGATTCAAATCCCGCATGAGACGAGGCTTCGGACCTTGCAGGATGAGACCATTAGCCCGCTCGACTTGCCCATTGGTTTGAGGATGCGCAACATATGCATAATCCACTCGGGTGCCTTGGGAGTTATAGAAGTTCCTAAATTCTTCCGAGTCAAAATTAGTGTCGTTGTCTGTGATGATGTTGTGCGGAATGTCATATCGATAAATTATCTCATGAACATGACCGCCGTACGGGAGTTCAGCTTCTTGATTGGCTTGGCTTCTATCCACTTGGTAAATTTGTCGACTGCTACCAACAAGTGAGTGAATCCTCCTTTTCCGGGTCAGAAGGGGCCAACCATGTCGAGTCCCCAAACCGCAAACGGCCAGGTAAGAGGAATTGTCTTCAGAGCAGACGCCGGCTTGTGTGACAGGTTCGCATAGAACTGGCAACCATCGCCATGATCAACGATGTCTTTAGCCATCTCATTAGCTCGTGGCCAGTAAAAATCAGCTCGGTATGCTTTAGCGATAATCGTCCTTGAAGACGCATGGTGGCCGCAAGTTCCCGAGTGAATCTCGTCTAGAATCATTCGACCTTTCTCAGGGGAAATGCAGTGCTGGGTGACACCAGTTGCACTCTCTCTGAACAGCTGATCTCCCATCACAGTGAAAGCCTTGGACCTACGCACAATCTGCCGAGCCTCTGTTTCATCTTCAGGGAGCTCCTGTCTGAGGATATAGGCAATGTAAGGCACATTCCAATTGGGAATGATAACCAAAATTTCCATGACCAGGTCAATCACTGCAGGGACATCGACTTCTGTCAAGTTAGTGGAACTCAAAGCCTGTGGGGGCTCTTCGGTGAAAGGATCTTCTTGAACCGAAGGAGTGTGCAAGTGCTCCAAGAACACACCGCTGTGGATAGGCCGTCGAGTGGAACCAATCTTGGATAGTTCATCGACCGCCTGATTTTTCAGTCGGGGAACATCATGAAGTTCCAGGCCTTCAAACTTCTTCTCCAACTTTTGGACTGCATTGCAGTATCCAGTCATAGCGGGGTTTCGAACATCCCACTCTTTCGTCACTTGATTCACCACCAGATCTGAGTCGCTATAAACCATCAAGCGCTTGACGCCGAGTGAGATAGCCGTGTGCAACCCATATAACAGTGCTTCATACTCTGCTTCATTGTTGGAGGAATTGAAGTGAATTTGCAAGACATAGCTGAGTTTGTCGCCCCTAGGAGATATCAGAACAACCCCAGCACCAGACCCATTCAACATTTTGGAGCCATCAAAGAACATTGTCTAATGCATCGAGTGAACATGGATAGGTTGTTGTTGTTCGACCCACTCAGCCATGAAATCCGCCAATGCTTGGGACTTGATTGCTTTTTTGGCTTCAAATCTCATGTCAAAGTGTCCAAGCTCGATTCCCCATTTAGCCACTCGACCTGATGCGTCTCGATTATTGAAAATTTCGGAGAAGGGAGCATCACTGACGACTGAAATTGAGTGGTCTTGGAAATAATGTGTCACCTTCTTCGCTGATAGGTTAATACCATAATCCAGCTTATGTTAGTGTGGATATCTTTGCTTTGAGGGGGACCAAACTTCCAAGACATAATAAAATGTCCGCTGTACTTTATAAGCTTTACCGTCCTCTTCTCGCTCGACAGTCAGTACTGTACTAACGACCTGATTTGTGGCCACGATGTATAGGAGGAAGGGCTCTTTGCTGGCAGGAGCGGCAAGCACTGGCTGGGTGGAGAGCAGGGCTTTGAGCTCAACAAACGTTGCTTCGGCTTCGGGAGTCCAGTCGAATGTGTCAGACTTCTTCATCAACTGATATAAGGGCAGAGCTGACGGGGGGATGACCCCGGGGTATCCTCAAGCGCCCCCTTTGCTCTGGCCTTTTAATGCAATCGAAGGGAGGTCTGCCTCCCCCTACGGTCCGGCTACGCCCTGTCGGTAGCGGCCCTCCGTCCAAAGCCCGCCGGCTATGCCTCACCGGTTACGACGAGCCGACCAGCTAGGGGTGTTGCCGCCTGCCCCCCCCCCAGCCGGCTGCGCATTGGATACCGTCGACAGGGCATGCATGGCGACAGTGGCCCCCATCCCATCGGGGGTCAGCGCTGGAGTGGCCACAGTGAAGGCGTCAGGGCCTCTGACCCTGGCGGATGGTGATCGGGCTTCCAACAGTGCCGGCATGCCCCAACCACTCCATTACCTGCCCCGACATGGCTACAGGGCGGCCGGCCGCACTGCTGACCTCGGTCGGTCACCACAAGACGACGCCACAAGGGGCGGCCCGTGCCATGACGTGACCGGCGTCAGGACCCGCCGCACGGGCCCTGCCGGTTCCTGACGGGACCCTTTAGCCGGCGGGGCTTGCTAGTGAGAGGACCCCACAGCCGGCGGCCCCCGCAGCCGGCCAGAGAGGCTGCTGGCTGGGGCCCACCTTGACCTTCTATTTGTATTGTAATCCGAGGGATTGGCCTATAACCCCCCCCGGGCCACTCCCATGCAAGGGGTCGGCGGATCTCCCAGTTCTCTTCACATCCACTCCACACACACACACGTAGAGAGGCAGAAGAGCGGGCTAGCTCCTTCTTCCTCCACGATCCATACAGCTCAAGGAGCGCCATTGTAATATGACCATTGTCTCAACTAGACCAAGCAGGACTAGGGGTGTTACCTCCCACGGAGGGCCTCGAACCTAGGTACATCATGTGGCCACCACCACTTGTGCTTAACCCCGCTCTCGGAGCCCGCCGGCGTCCTTCGGTCCCCCTCGATAAGCCTACCCATGGCATCTGCCATGATGAAACCACGACAGTTGGCGCCCACCATGGGGCCTTCCACGGCGCTGGCCGGAGTCACGCTCCGGGTGGGGCCCTTCACCACCTCCCCCAGCCGCCTCGCATCCGGGCGGAACCGCGTGCTCGTGGGGCTTGCTCCGACGGGTCTTGCGGGCAACACAGCCAGCATCTCTGACGAGTGCCTCGGCCGTGACCTCGCGCTCGACATCTCCGCGCTCGCTGGGCGGTTCAGCAAGCTGAGCCTCGCCGAAGAGCCGACGGCCGACGAGTACCCTAGCTGGGTGTTCGACTACACCAACCCTCCTTGTCCGTGGGCACGCTCGCCACGGGCGAGGCCATTGGCCCCCACACCCGCGTGGGAGTGATGATCACCGCTTCCTCCACCACTTCGGGCCGTGTGCGGGCGGCCGAGGCCGACGCGGCCGCCGCTCGCGCTGGCACCTCCGATCCACTCGCTGCCACCCTCCGGGGTCTGGACACTCCTATCGCTATGACGGCGGACCCGGCCACCGCCAAAGCCGAGCTGGAGGCGGCCCGCCGCCTGCTGTTCGAAGACGCCAGTGCCCTTGTTGCCGAGGGGCGCCGAATGGAGGCCGCGCAGCAGGAATACAACTCCGTGTACGGTCTCACCCCGGCTGGCCACGAGCCCAGCCGGCGTGGTGCTGTGCGAGAACGCGGCCATGTGGTCGTAGAAATCCACGGCGGCCGCTTCCCCGTCTACGACACCCCCGCGGCCAAACTGCGTGCCGCCAAGGTTGCCTACGAGGATTTGGCAACCTTGGAGGGCGAGGAGCGGGCCGCACGCGAGAGGCACATCAAGGACCTCATCGACACCGCCAACGGGCAACAGGTCGTCCGCACCCCCGGTGGGGCCGTCTCCGAGTTTCCCCATCCCGAGGGCGAGGACACTGGGGCTGCTGACCGCCGGCCGGCTCAGCACTCCAGCACCCCTCGTCCCTCCGATCGGAACGCCCGGGGAGCAACGCTCAGCGCCCCCATCACACGGAAACGAGCAGCCGGCTGTGAACAGTCGGCACAACAACAATCCGGCTGGCAGTAACCGCCGCGACGAGGCGCCGGCAGGCAGCAGCCAGCGCACCCGCGGGCATACTCCGCCTCCGCCGCAGGAGCCGGCGCAGTCCATCCCGTCGGCCATCCATCCCGAGCTTGCAGCCCGGCTCGGACTGCGCGTCCCCCACAGCAACAACGACGCCCGGCTCTGACTTGACCAGCTGGCGCAGTCGGCTCTCCTCGAGGAGGAGGGCTCGATTGGCCTGGCCTGCTTCGGTCCGTGGATCCGCAACGAGCCTTTTCCGCCCGGCTTCATGCTCCCCCGCGACACCCCAAAGTATATCGGGGCTGCCAAGCCGGAGGACTGGCTGATCGACTACACTACCGCCGTCGGCATCGCCAGGGGGAACAAGCGCGTAGCGGCCCGCTATGCCCCCCTCATGCTGATCGGCTCGGCCCGCACCTGGCTATACAGCCTTGCTGCCGACAGCATCAACACCTGGGCAGACTTCGAGGATGCCTTCGTCCGCAACTTCACCGGCACCTACAAACGGCCTGGCTGGCCCCGCGAGCTGGCCATGTGCGTCCAGGGGCCGGAAGAGCCCCTCTACGACTACCTCATGCGCTGGACCGAGCTCCACAACTCCTGCGAGGGAGTGCATGAGGTACATGCCATCCAGTACTTCATCGAAGGCTGCTGCGATGGCACCCCCCTCAAGCACAAGCTCTTGTGCTCCGAACCAACCTCCCCGGCGGACCTGATGTCCAAAGCGGACAAATATGCCACGGCCGATTCCTCGATGAGGATGAAGGCTAAAGCAATAGCCAAGCCGGCTACGCCCCCCGCCGCGCCGCGGGCGGCGGTCGACAACCGGCAGCAGCAGAACGGCAAGCGCAAGAACGACCAGCTCGACTCCCGCTACGGGAGTCGGTAGGTCACCTCCATCGAGGAGGAGCAGCCGGCTGGCTAGGCCTCCGGTCAGCGCCAGCGCACCGGCAAGGCCGCGAGGCAGCCCAAGCTGACTTTCGAGCAAATGCTTGACCTTCCCTAAAAAAACCACTCCGGTGCCAAGCGGCCACGCACACGCTCCGGCAGTGCAACTTCTCACAGCGATTGGCCCGGGGGGACGGCCTCCTGGCTTGCCCCGCGCAGCCAGCCCGCGCTCCGGCACCAGCTTCAGCTCCGGCTCCGGCTCCCGGCCCGGTCCAGGCAGACCCGGCCCCGGCTCGGAACGACGGCCGGCTGCACGACCGGTACCCCAAACATGACGACTGCTACGTCGTCTCCACCAGCGAAGAGACAGACAAGCACGCCTAGCGCCAGCTCCACCGCGAGGTGAATGCCACCATGCCCGCGACTCCCCAGTTCATGCATTGGTCCGAGAAGCCGGTCACCTGGAGCCGGGCGGACCACCCGGCCGTGATGCTGAACCCTGGCAGCTACGCCCTCGTCCTCGATCCTACCATCGCCTCCGAGAGACGCTTATGCCGCTTCTCGCGGGTGTTGATCGATGGAGGCAGCAGCATCAACATCCTCTACCTTGACACCCTGCTCAAGCTGGGGCTCAAGGTGGAGGATCTGAAAACCAGTCGGACCGTCTTCCACGGCATCATGCTGGGAAAGTCCAGCACCCCTATCGGCAAGATCAAGCTCGACGTCCTCTTCGGCAACGCCGGTCACTTTCGCCGCGAGCCGGTCTTGTTCGAGGTAGTGGACCTCGACAGTCCCTACCATGCATTGCTGGGCCGGCCGGCTCTTGTCAAGTTCATGGTGATCCCTCACTACGCCTAACTCAAGCTCAAGATGTCGTGTCCCAGGGGCATCATCACCGTCGCCGGCAAATACCAGATGTCAATGGCATGCGCGCGAGACGGCAATCGGCTGGCCGAGGCCCTGGAGATGGCGGAGGAGAAGCGACAGCTCGACCGGCTGATGGCCCTCGCCTCTGCCCAGCCGGCTGTGCCGGCCCCTCCGTCCCAGTCGGTCGGCGAAGCCTCGCTCCAGCCGTTCAAGGACACCAGGCAGGTGCCACTCGATCCGGCCAACCCCACCCAGTGTGTGACCATCGGCTCCCGCCTCGACAGCAAATAGGAAAGCGAGATCGCCGACTTCCTCCGTGAGAATCGGGACATCTTTGCATGGTCCCCCAAGGACATGCCGGGTGTTCCGAGGAAGTTCGCCGAGCACAAGCTACACGTACAGCCAGATGCGAAGTCGGTCAAGCAACCCTTGCGCCGTTTCTCCGAGGAGAAGCGGCGTACTATAGGAGAAGAGATCGCTCGGCTGCTTGCAGCCGGCTTTATCATGGAAGTATTCCACCCGGACTGGCTGGCCAACCCAGTCCTAGCGCTGAAGAAAAACAAGACCTGGCGCATGTGTATCGACTACACAAGCCTGAACAAGGCATGCCCCAAGGACCCGTTCTCCCTGCCGCGGATCTATCAAGTCATCGACTCCACGGCCGGCTACGAACTGCTGTCTTTCCTGGACGCCTACTCCGGCTACCACCAGTTAAAGCTGGACCTGGCCGACCGGCTCAAGACCTCCTTCATCACCCCCTTCGGGGCCTACTGCTACATCACCATGTCCTTCGACCGGAAGAATTCAGGCGCTACCTCCCAGCGTTGCATGCAGAAGTGCCTCCTGCCTCAGATAGGCAGGAATGTCCACTTCTACGTGGACGACATTGTCGTCAAATCCAAGAAGCATTTCAGCCTCCTCGATGACCTTCGGGAGACGTTCACCAACTTGCGCGAATACAAGATCAAGCTCAACCCAGAGAAGTGTGTCTTCGGCGTCCCAACCGGCCAGCTCCTAGGTTTCTTCGTGTCTGCCCGCGGCATCGAAGCTAACCCCGAAAAGATACGGGCGATCGAGCACATGCCCAAGCCGGTCCGGCTCCGCGACGTCCAGATGTTCACCGGCTGCCTTGCCTCCCTCAGCCGGTTCATCAGCCGGCTGGGTGAGAAGGGGCTCCTAAGCAAGTCGGCCCTGGTCGAGCCGGGCCGGGACCTCTCGAAGAAGCCGGCCCTGTTCGACTAGTCTGAAGAGGCGGATGCGGTGTTCCGTGGCCTCAAGCGGGCTCTCACCAGCGCGCCCATCTTGGTCGTGCCGGCTGACAAGGAGCCTTTGCTCACCTACATTACGGTGACCACACGCGTCATCAGCGTCGTCCTGGTGGTGGAGCGGCCGGAGGAACGCAATGCCCTGCTGACGCAGCGTCCCGTCTACTACCTCAGCGAGGTTCTTTCCGCCTCCAAGAAAAACTACCCCCACTACCAGAAGATGTGCTACGGCATATACTTTGCCGCCCAGAAGATCAAGCAGTACTTCTAGAAGCACCTCATCACCATCGTGAGCACAACGCCGCTGGGCGAAATCATGGCCGGCCGGGACGCCACCGGCCGGATCGCCAAATGGGCCATCACCCTAGGCGACTACGAAATATGGTATGAGCCGCGCACCGCCATCAAATCCCAGGCAATGGCCGACTTCCTCGTCGACTGGGCCGAAACCCAGTTCGTGCCGCCTCCCCCCGACTCCACGCACTGGCGCATGCACTTCGACGGCTCGAAGATGCGAGCCGGCCTGGGAGCCGGCATCGTCTTATCGTCTCCCAGAGGAGACCAGCTCCGCTACGCCCTCCAGATCCACTTCGCCGCCTCCAACAACGTGGCCGAATACGAGGCCCTCGTCCACGGCCTCCGGCTCGCCAAGGAGATCGGCATCCAGCGCATCATTTGCTTCGGTGACTCCAACCTCGTGGTGCAACAGGTCTTTGGCGAATGGGACGTCAGGGACGCCAACATGGCCAACTACCGCTTCCTTGTCCAGTAGCTCACCGGCTCCTTCGAGGGCTGCGAGTTCCACCACATCCCCCGTGCGGACAACGAGGCGACCGACGCGCTGGCCAAGATCGGCTCCACCCGGCAGGGCATCTCGGCCGGCGTCTCCCTCGAGCGGCTGTTAAAGCCTTCGATCAAGCCTTCTCCCGTATCGAAGTCCATCTTCGTACCGGCAAACGTGGCCGGCACCTCGGCGGAACCAGCTGCCCAACCGGCCCTGTCGGCTGCGGCATCTCTACCGGCTCCGTCACCACCAGCCGTCGGGCCGGCACCGTCCGCCACGGCAATTGAGCCGGCCACGTCTGCGCGCGCCGGCACCGGGCCCGTTGCCGTCATGATGACGCTCGACGCTCCTGCCACCGCTTCGCTCCCGGGGGCTGACAAGCCGGTCCCGGGGGCTGAGCTGGCCCCTGTCTTGGCTCCCTCATGGGCCCAGCCCATCCTGGCATTCCTCCAGCGCGGCGGGCTCCCCTCCGATGAGGCCATTGCAAGGCAAATTCAGCACCGGGCCCTGACCTACAACATCGTCAACCATGAGTTGGTTCATCGCAGCACCACCGGCGTCTTCCAACGCTGTGTCGAGCCAGAGAAAGGGCAAGAAATCCTCCTTGACATCCACCAGGGCGAGTGCAGGCATCATGCTGCCTCCAGGTCCCTCGTGGCCAAAGCATTCTGTCACGGTTTCTACTAGCCGACTGCTCTAGACGCGGCCAAGAAACTGGTTGACAAGTGCGAGGGCTGCCAGCACTTCCGCACGCAGAGCCATCTTCTAGCTAGCGCCCTCCAGACCATCCCCCTTTCGTGGCCCTTCGCCGTCTAGGGGCTGGACATGGTGGGACCCTTCAATACCGCATGAGGCGGCATGACACACTTGTTGGTAGCCGTCGACAAATTCACCAAGTGGATCGAGGCCCGGCCAATCAAGAAACAGGACGGCCCCACGGCCGTCAGATTCATCGAAGACATCACAGTACGCTACGGCGTCCCCCACAGCATCATCACCGACAATGGCACGAACTTCACCAAGGGCACGCTAGCACGTTTCTGCTCGAGGTGGGGCATCCGGCTCGACCTGGTGTCCATTGCCCACCCATAGTCGAACGGCCAGGTTGAGAGGGTAAACGGCCTGCTCCTGTCCGGCATCAAGCCCCGGCTCGTGACACCACTGTTCTGGTCGGCCGGCTATTGGGTTGAGGAGCTGTCGGCTGTCCTTTGGAGCCTCCGGACCATGCCCAACCGGTCGACCGGCTACACTCCGTTCTTTCTCGTTTACGGGTCCGAGGCGATCATCCCCATCGACATCGAGTTAGATTCACCTCGGGTTACCCTGTACACCGAGAAGGATGCGAGGGAGGCAAGGGAAGACGGCGTCGACCTCCTCAAGGAGGCCCGCGAGCTGGCCTTGAGCCGGACAGCCATCTACCAGCAGAAGCTCCAGCATTACCACAGCAAGCGGATCCGGCCACTCTCCTTCCGCGAAGGAGACTTGGTGCTCAGGCGGATCCAGTGAACCGCCAGCCAGCACAAGCTGTCCTCCCCATGGGAGGGTCCATTCATCATCAGTCGGGCGCTACACAATAACGCGTACTATCTAATAGACACCCAGAAGCCGAAGAGGCGCAAGAGAGATGCCTCCGGCGAGGAGACGGAGCGCCCATGGAATGCGGCGCTCCTTCGTCTATTTTATTTCTGAAAACCAGTGTATGTATCCTTCCCCTTTCGGGCTTATGAATGCAACGGGGGCCCCAAGCCGGCACTTGGGGCACGCCCCTTTTCGATTCCTCCAAAGTTTTCCTATTATTTAAGGCACGTCAACCGGGTCCGGCTCCCGGGCCCGGGGGCTCGCCCGACTCCCCCCTGAGGCGGACAAGTAGTGTGAGCAAGCAACCCTTTGCCTCCCCTCCCTAACCAGCTACAGACCGGCTCCCGGTTGTCCGGCTGAAGGGACCACGGGGTGCGAAGGAACTTCTCACACTGAGGTCAGCCGACGCGCGGCAGCCGGACCGGCCCAGCCGAGCTTTGTTACTCCTAGTAACTGGCCTTTGCCGGCTCAACCTAGCCCTAGCCGGTTGACTCTAAGATCCCGTTGGTTTTCCCCAAGGGTGAAGCCCCATCCCTGTCCTAGACCGGCTCACGGCTGGCTGGCAGGCGGGGCGGAAGCCGGAAGGAATCTCGGCGCGTGAACACAAGTCAAATGGTAAAAGGCGAAAGAAGATCTGACATGCGCATTCTTTTTAAGAAAAACGGCATAAGTCATAATGATAAAAGGCCCACGGCCATGAGTTCATTACGTATGCACACCCGGTGGGTGGAATTCCAGTCTAAAACAAAATGCAGGAAAGAAAAATCCTAAGTGGTGGCAGCTTCGGGCAGGCCCTCCTCCGGTGCTGACGCCTCTAGAGCCGGCGGTGCTCACGCCTCGAGAGCCGACGGTGCTGGCGCCTCCGAGGCCGGCACCTCCAGGGCAGTTGCGGTAGAAGCCCCCGCCCCCACATCCGGAGCCGGCTCGGACTCGGCATAGTCGTCGGTGTCGGACTCTCCATCGGCCGTCTCGACGGCGCTCCCCTCCGGGTCGTCCAGGGCGAGCCCGTACCGGTCCTCCGGGACCACCACGCCGTCCGCCCCGTGCTCCGGGATGTACTCGTCCCTCGTGGCGAAGGACACGAGGTCGCTCGCCCTCACCAACAGCTCGTCGGCCACCGCCTCCAACTCCACGTCGGTGCCGACACGCTGGGCCGTGAGCAAACCCAAGTCTAGCTCGGGGTACCACGACCTGGCAGTGCGGAGTGCCATGCCCACACCAGCGCGTGCCGCGGAGGCCCTCCAGGCGTTCACCCGCGCAGTCCCAAACTCCAGCCACCTCGAGAGTCGGTTCATGGAGCCCGGGTCCGCCGCGCCGGGCCAACGGGTGCGAACCAGCGCCAAGCCGGCCGCTTGGAGCCGCCTCAGGGCGCGGAGCACCTCCGACAGACGCGCCTCGGCGGCGATCCCCACCTCGTCCAGGGTCTAGGGGGCAAGCGGCCCAACGGTCTCTCCTTGCGCCTGCCGGGCCTCATGGTCGGCCTCCACGGCCGCCTCCGCGACCTCCTGCGTGCCAGGGAAAAGCCCTAAGAAGAAGACAAGGGATGAGCGAGGAGGCAAGCGAAAAACCCCAGAAGGAAGGCGCGAGAAGAACAAGGCAACAGAAGCTTACTGTGCAGCATCTGATCCTCCTCATGCCCTTGCTCCTGCAGCTACACCTCCCTGGCTAACCACTCCTGGCACTGGTGCTCGTGCTCGTCCCGAGCCGCCTGCGCGTCCTTGGCCGCCTTGGCTAGCGCGGCGTCTTTGGCCTCCAGCCTCTCACGGAGAACTTTCTCCCAGTCCTCTACCTCCCGACGAAGGGCCGCCCCTTGGTCCACCAACGCTTGGCGGTGGGCCGCCTCGCGCCCCTCCCACTCTGCTTTCTCCTGGTCCGCCTCCCCATGGAGCCGGTCGCGCTCCGTCGTCAGGACTTCCCGCTCCTCGTAAAGACGCACCACCTGGCGCCGGAGGTTGACCGTCTCGGCGTGGGTACCTTCACGAGAAGAAGTCACCATTGTCAGAAAGGATTCAGCCCGCCTCCGGGGCAGCCGGCCTGATTCCCGGGGGCTACACCCAGTGGGTGCGCTCGCGTGCCCCCCCTGAAAGATCGCAAGAGCACATACCTCGCAAATCCGCGGACACGATGGCGAGCCGGTTTTCAGCTCCTCGGTACACCCCTAGCATGGTGTTGTACGCGGCCTCATGGCGGTCATACACCGCCTGCAAAACAACAAGAGTGCACAGCTTTAGGGTCAGCCCGCCTACGCCCCAACCGACTCGAGCCTCAGGGGCTACACCCAGTGGGTGCACTGGTGCGCCCCCACTGGAAAATACAGAACACGCCAAGTCAAGATAAGAAGGAAAGAAGAGAGCTCACCGCGACCGCCTGCTCCAAGTTGACCAGCCGGGCGTTGGCGGCTCGAGCGTCCTGCGACGTCTGGGCGCGGCAAGCAGCGAACGCATCCCCAACGGCGGACACCGCCGCCCCGAGGGCGCTCGACGGGTCACCAGGGGCCGGGCTCCCGGCCGCCGCCCAGGGCTGCTACGCCCTGCCCTCATCCGCAGGTCCTCCCTTATCGAAGACTGCGATGGGACCGGCCCCTCCCGTCGCCGTCGTGCCGGGGGCCGCCATCGACGCGCCTGCGGCGGCCGTTTCCCCGGCCGTTGCGGCCCTAACCTCCGGCGCTCCACCTCCGATGGCTCCGAGCCGACTCGCCTTCGGTGCAGGCGCCTCTGGAGCCAGTGCCTCTGGAGCCGGCGCCTCCAAGGCCGGCACTTCCGGGGCCGGCACCTCCGCCCCCGGCGGCACGTCGTCCGCCACCGGCTGGGTGGCGTCGTAGTCCATCTCTGCTATGTCCTCCCGGCCTTCGCGCCTGCCTCCGTCCGTCGCCCGGGACCGTGGTGGTCCTTCGACCTCTTCTACCGGCCGCGGGGGAGCGGCTCCCACGCTCCGCCAGCGGCCTCCCTGCTGGTTCCTCCCCGCTTCTTCGCCGCCTCTTCCCATGAGCAGAGCTCCTTGACGTGTCGCTCCTGCTCGGCCGCCTCGAGGTCGAGCCACGCCTAGCGCTCCCTCTCCTCGGCAGCCGTCGGTGGACCCGCCCTCTCCGTCCCGCCACCCGGGGTCCTCCCCAGGGCGCGCGCCTCCCTGGTGACGACGAAATAAGGGACTGGAGGGAAGACGGAACGGACCAAGGTGGAGGAGACGGACTTACCCGGCAACGACAGAGACCGCCCTCCTCGTGGGTCCCACCTAGGCGACCCTTTCTTTCTGGCCCCCGCCTCCGCGGCTGCTGCCCGGCTATGTGGTCGCCGCGTGCTTGGGCGTCGGCTTGGTGGCAGCCGACCGTTTCCCCTTGCCGTCCGTGTCCGGGCCTCCCTGGCTGGAGCCGCCGCCGGCTCAAGGTTGGTGCCTCCACGGTGCCATGACCTCGTCCTCCAAAG
Organism: Hordeum marinum; assembly: GCA_022496015.1. Classification (NCBI taxonomy): domain Eukaryota; kingdom Viridiplantae; phylum Streptophyta; class Magnoliopsida; order Poales; family Poaceae; genus Hordeum; species Hordeum marinum. The sequence goes on from CM039674.1 coordinate 153,051,434, forward strand.
TTTCGAGCTTCTCCAGAGCCTCTACAACACGCGACGTCTCCGCCTCAGCGTCATCATCAGTCCAGTCCTGTAGGTGCGTCTAGGGAGGAGACTCACCCGTCGGTTCGGCCTCTTCAGCCCCCTCCGTCTCCGTCTCAGCGTCGCTGGCTTTGGACACGCCGGCTCGCTCGGAGTCAGCCGGCTCCACGTTGTCGACATCCTCGACCTCCTCGGGGTCCGACTCCATCGTGTCGGGGCCGGCTCCCCGTTGTTCCGCAGCAGCGAGAAAAAGCTACGGGCGGGCCGGGCGGCACGCCGTCAGGCCAAAGGGGGGAGGGGCGCTGCCTCTGAAAAAAGATGGAGGGAAGGAGGTGGCCAGATACTTACCCGTGGTGCTGGGCGGCTCCAGCTGTACGGGGTTTTCCCCCATTGCCACTCACCCTCCACCATCTTCGCCGTCAAGATGGCGTTCACCCTCCTCGCCACATGGGTCGGTTTCATCTCCTTGGGGGAGAGCCGGCAAGAGTCATGGCGTCCTCCCATCTGGCAGATGAGGTGTGGCCGGTGCTGCAACGGCTACACCCGGCGTGCCACCATCGGGGCCAACAGATCGGTGGCCTTCAGCCCCTCCGTCTCGGTCATCACGAGCAGGCGCTCGCTGAAAGTGTGTTATATCGACTAGAGGGGGGGTGAATAGGCGATTTTTACAAATTCATCACTTGAGGAATTTCAACTTTGAGGAATTTGAAATGTGATGAATAACTAGCAGCGAAATAAGTACTCAAGTGCATGAGGAACATAGTAACAACATAGTCTTCATGATGAAATGAAACATGCACAAATAGAGAGTACCGTGATACAGGATAAGCAGTGATGAAAAAGGTAACTTGAAGAATTTGAGGTGAGGAATTTGTGAAAGTCTTCACTCAGATTCTTCAAACAGTAACAATCAATTTCATCAACAGGTATATGAGGAATAGAGGGGTTAAGGAAATAGAACCAGATAGCTCGATGAAGACAATGGTTTGACGACCCAGTTCCAACTGTTGTGATAGTCATACGTATGGTTTGGAGCGACCTGGTATTTAAACCAGAGGACACACAATCCCAGGACACACAGTCCTTACCATATTCTCGTTGAGCTAAGGTCACACAGTCCTCGCCCAACACTCGTGGTAAGTCTTCAGGGTAGACGTCCAAAACCCTCACAAACTGGTCACTCGGCGATCCACAATTTACTGCTGGATGCTCTAAACCAAGGTCACTTTGTGGTCCCCAATTGACTGCACGAGCACTAGACCATGACGCCTAATCGTCTGGAGGATGCACAGTCCTCAAAGGTAACAACCGTCGGTTCCACACATGAATTTCTTCAGTGATGCTCAATCACTTTGGGTTTTGTGGTTTGATTGTAGGTTTTCCTCACTGATGATTTTCTCTCAAAATTCCTTGGAGGATGGGTTGCTCTCAAATGACAAGTGTCAGTACTCTCTGTCGGAGCAGCCAACCAGCTATTGGTTGTGGGGGTGGCTATTTATAGCCAGGATGCAACTTGACATGATAAGACATAAATGCCCCCAATGATATGACCGTTATGTGGATAAGAGTGATTGGGGACAGTTGGCGCTAAGCACAACAACGGTCGGAATTTCGAACTATGAAAGTCCTCAGCTTATCATGTTCCTCACTTGTAGGCAATTTGCACTGGCGAAATCCTCACTCCTCAGTCAGATCAATTTCCTCAGAGACAAGAAGAACTTCGTCTCTGTCACTGAAGAAGAAATTTTCCTTAATATTACCTTGGCCCCCTTTAACAGTACGGTGTTTCCTATGACTCAAATAAAGGAAATGAAACTACAAAAACAAAATTCTTCACGCTTCATATTCCTCGTTCATATCTTCAAGGTCACACCAACTTGTTCATTTTCAAAGTCTTCACAAAGTCTTCACCAAAGTCTTCAAAAAGTCTTCAGAAAGTCTTCAGAAAGTCTTCAGCAAAGTCTTCACTCGAAGACATACATTTTTAGGGGTCGATAATCTCCGAATATATCAAACTCCTAATCGACTTATAGAACCTGTGTATACTCACAAACGCATTAGTACCTTAACCTATAAGTCTTCAATACACCAAAATCACTAAGGGGCACTATATGCACTAACAATCTCCCCCTTTTTGGTGATTGATGACAAATAGGTTAAGTTTTCAACGGGGATAAACATATGAAGTGAAAGTACAGATTCTGAGGAATTTGATTGCAAGATATAGAACTCCCCCTGAAGATGTGCATATTTGAGGAATTTGCTTTGGACTGCAAATGCACATGGCAGGTTCAAACATGGAGAACTCCCCCTATATCTTGTAATTCATACACGCATTTGAACATATGATATGAAGAATTTGAAGTGCGTGAGGAAAATGGTGTCTGACATAATTCAGCATGCATGCATTAAGGTATTTGAGGAAATACACATGCGAGGAAATAGTTCAAAAGTGTCAGACCATCATGGACTTAAGTTTACAACTCAATCAACAAAAGTTTCGGAAGAGCGAGAGTTGTAACTTAAACAAAAATAGCCCATTTATAGAGACCCACTTGAAGACTAACTTAAATTTTATCCCCCTTTGTCATCGAAGACCAAAAGGGAAGAAAAAGTGATGACTAACGCCCCTTGGAAGAATATGATCGTGTTGGTGAGGAAGGAGCGCCAGCGTTGTCAGGGTCGTTTGTCGGTGCAGGGCCTGTAACAGTGTCGTCAATGTCTTCATCATCATCACGCTCGTGAGATGAAGAATATGAACTTGCTACCATCAGAGGAACTTGAACTTTCTTGAATTTCTTCTGAGGTCACCGAGCCCAGTCGGGATGTTCCTCAATATCCAGCTCATCTAGTTCTTCAGAAGACATGATGTGAGACAGTACGGCCCAAGTGCGGTTGAGGGTTTCATGCGAATAGTAGTGATTTCTCTTCACTATGTTCTGCGTCACAGTCATGTTCTGCACAATGTAACCAAGTTGACGCTTCACCCACTTGTGATTGTGATCGACCTTCTGATGAAGACTTATTAGAAGCTCGCGATCAGTCATCACACGAGGGGTACACGCTTGAGGTTGTTGAGCTGAGGCTTTTGCACCGGAGTCTTGAGTGGCAATGTCATCATTGGTGGAGAAGGAAGCGGCTTTGTGGAACTGTCCATCCAAAGGATGAGTGCCTTCATCAATGACAGATTTGCCTTTTCCTTCAAGTGAGGCAATTGAGCTCTTGATGACTTCTATTGGAGGCAGAAAGCAAAAGTGATTATGAAAATCAGCCTTGAAGGGAACTGAGGACTTTGCCCTAATGAATTTCATGATCCATGGCACATAGGGCTTCTGTTCAAATGGAGCTAAGCTGCACTGGCCAATGTCCTTATGAAGAAATCATGCAAGTCGATGGGAATCCCATGAATGATGTTGAAGAGCATATTCTTCATGACTCCTTCCACTTCTTCTTCTTCAGAATCGTGGCCTTTCTGAGGACATAGTGTATTTGTGAGGATACGGTAAACAGTCCTGGGCACATATAGCAGATTCTTCACAAGAAAGGTGTTTGGTTGAGGCATTCCAGGAGGCAAATGCTTCATCAACACTTGCATCAGCTGATTTGGAAGTGCAGGCTCATTAAACAGTTTGCGGGCTTCATCTGAGGGAACTGGAACACGGACACACTGAAGCAATTCAGAGGCTTGAGCAGTGAAGTGGGTCGTGTCAGTCATCCGGTCCAATATCCATGAGTTGATATCTGAGGAATTTCCACTAATATGCAGCGTGGCATAGAATTGAATGATGATTTCTTCATTCCAGTCACAGATGTCGACACAGAATGGAAGAAGGCCTGCATCATAGAGAACTTGGAGCACTGGAGTGAATGATGGAAGACTTTCCATATCAGCATGAGGAATCTGATGGTGCTCGAAGACTTTCTTCTTCTCATATAGGACTGACGCATAGTAGTTGAGTTGAGAGGCAGTCCAGAATCTGTTGCGACCAGCCCTTGCAGAGTCATAGGGGTTTGGTCCAGAGAAGAATGAGTGTTCATCGAAGAAATTATTCTTGAGGAATTTGGGACGAACGGTGCCTTTGAAGGGCAGTCTTGGCTTGGGTTGAAGATTTGTTCGTGTGCGCCCCTTGATCTCCGTTGGCATTGGAGGAACATCAGACTAAGTGATTTGAAGAACTGGTTCCTTGGCAGTGGCCGGAGCATCATTTTCCTCAGCTGTTGCAGCTGGAATTTCTTCACTGTCTGGAAGGTACAGATGTGGAGAGTCTTCTAGGATTTCTTCAGTCTGTGTAGGTGACTGAGGAATCAACATCAGAGGAGTTGTCATTGGTGAATTGGGATGTGCATTTTCCCAATATTCATCATTGACAACTGGAGTAGTGTCACCAATGTCAACTTCTTCATCAATTTCTTCTACGCCAGCTTCCTCAGTAGTTACCAGAAGCTGGGGCGATGATACCTTGGGGGTTGATGCAGTGTCGTCAATGACAATTTCCTCACCAAGAGGCTCTATGGAAGCAGCCGAATGATTTTCTTCTTATTCAGGGATGACATACTCCTCTCCGAATGGCACAATAGCATAGGCTGGTGCTGGTGAAATTGGAGTTGCTGAGGAACTTGATGAAGTTTTTAACTTCTTCAACACGGGGGCATCAGAAGTTGACGCTTTTCTCTTGAGTGGATTTTCCTCAACAGTAGCAGTTTCTTCAGGAACAACTGATGCAGCTGCCCTGGGTGGTTCAGTTTCTTCATGCACAGCAGATTCTTCAGCTGGCCTATCAGATTCTTCAGGTACAACAGAAGTACCTGTTGGCATAGCAGTTTCCTCAGGCACAACATTGGAGGTTTCCCTGGCATGTTCATCAGTGGTCTGAGTTTCCTCAGTAGCACTGGCAGTTGCTTCTGGTGCAGAAGCATTTCCTTCAGCAGTTTCATCAGGCTGAGCATTTTCATCAGCTGCCTGAGGAGTTTCATCTACAGTCTGAGCAATTTCTTCAGACTAAGGCTTTTGTGGTTGCGATCGAGCTGCAACCCTGGTGTTGTGATCCTTTACAGTTGCTTGAGCAGCCCTAACGAGTCTGACCTTGGTACCCTTCCATTCAACATCATATCTCTTTTGATCCATAGAGAGTGTGCGAATTTCAGACTGAACTGTGACGAGTTGGTTTGCGGTCAAATTCATCACATTTTCGTGCAGAAACTTTTCTTTTCGAGTCCTATTCCTCTTAGCTCTCAGAGCTTGCTCTCTCTTCCATTGTTCTTCAGAGATGAAGTGGGTGAGGACATGATCCACTTTAGGAGGCAGATTTAGTGAAGAAAGTGGGGTGTTTGGGTCTTCATGCCATATATCGATGAAGTTGAAGATCATCTTGGGATCCAACATGAGAGGAACAGAGCTACCCTTTGCTCTAGCAGCGCTGTGCTGACTTTGTCTGATGATTTCTTCCAATTCCTCATCATCAACTTCATCATCATCACCATCATTATCCTCAGAACGTGAGGTATGGTCATCACTGCCTTGCTTGTGTAAGGACTTGGTCTTTGACCTCGTCCAACAGTTTTCTTCAGCTTCAACGCAAAGGGGCTGGTTGAAGACTTTGCTGTGTTGGAGAAGCTAGCAGTGATCTTTGGGACTCTGGTGAAACCCTTAGTCCTCTTGCATGTAGCCAGATGCACTGGTGTTGCGGACTTTGTAACTGCTGCAGAAGACTGAGCAGCGACAGTTCCAGGTGCCGAGGACTTTGTAGGCTGAGGCCTTTGACCTTGAGGAATCTGCTGTGAAGGTCTTGATGTTGAAGAACCTATCTTCAAAGTAGATTTCTTCATGATTTTCTTCGGAGCACTTGCAGAAGCTCCGGCAGAGGCAGCAGCAGCAGAATCTTCATTGAATTTCTTCACTGCTTCTTTGGCTTTCCTAGCCAGCTTGGTTTGCCGCTTCTCCCATAGATGAGGAAAGTCCTCACTAGTCTTTAGGCTTGTGGGATATGCGATTTGGTTCTGAGCTAGAGGAGGCCTGCTGCAAGGTGGTTTCACTGCAAATTTCATCATGTACTTTAGGGTTACATAACGATATTCTTTCCATTCCTTTGCCCATCTCCTCTCAATCTTTTGCAGTTGAATCTTTCTCTGCTTGGTCATCTCTTTTCCATGTGTTTCTTAATCAGGTGTGCAATATTCATCATACACATCCTCTCGAATATCAAAGGCAGTGTGCACATCTGGCTTCTTTCCTCCTTTCTGAGGTTTCTTTCCGTCAGCCATTTTCTTCACTTGAGGAACATGAACTCTTGAAGATTCTGAAGAGGTACACAATTTTTCTTCAAGAAGCGCTGCAAATGAGTTAAGTTGATCAGAACCTAGTGATTCATCAGCGGACATGTTGTACCTGTGAACAGAGTATAGGTGCAAGGAATTTGAAGAGGTCATATGCGTTCTCAGAAATTTTGAAGAAAAATTAGGTGTGAGGAATTTGACCATTGATGTCTTGAGGAATTTCACTAAGTGTTCTTTGTCTCAGGTTCTTGAGTTGTACAAATTTTGAGGATTTGCACAATTGAGGAATCTTGAAGAAAATCATTACTTACAGAAAATCATCAAGTATGAAGAGATGTAAGGTGCTTTAAAATAAGGTTCATGAAGAACAAACACCTTTTGAGGAATATGAAGAGCATTTGAGGATCAAACAAGGGCAGCAAAAATAAATTTTATTTACCCTGGTGAAGAACACGACGAACTCAGAGATGAGATTGGGAAGTTCATGCACTCAGATCTCCCACGCCCTAGCTTGGCAGAGGGAGACAACTACAACAGCGGCGGGATGAGGATTTCCACGGCCGGTGCGAGTACGATGACGACGAGGTTGAGGCAGTGAAGCTCTTCCTCACCGGCGATGATGACTTTAGCAGCGGCGCTAGGTTGGAGCTCGGGAGAGGGATGAGATGCGGAGTAACTGAGCACAGTTGATGGGAAGGGGGTATTTATAGAGGAAGTGAAAACCGATCCGCCCGAAGATTTTGGATAGGATTGCCCCTGACCCTTGCTCTCCACGCGACAGGTGTCACCCACGTACTCGGCGGTGGTAATCGTGGGTTATCCAGGCACGGGAACCGGAACCGTTTGTGCGAGAACCGCTGAATATTTTGATAGTGTAAATTTCAAATCTTCCGTTCACAAATTCTTCAGCTGTCAAGGACACAGTGAAGACTTTCAACGAGTTTCAAAGTAGAATGCATATGAAGAATTTGTGAACAAACTGGGTTGAGTTTAACATAGAGGGGTAAAGGGTCCGATCACATTCACTTAGATGAAAATCAACTTGAAGAATTAGCAATAAGTGAATGCCGTTGAGGACATTAAAAACTCATATATATATATATATATATAGTCAATGAAGAACATGAGTTTCAAAGTTTGAAAAATTTGAAAAGTTGAGGAATTTGAGAAATTTGATGATTTGAAGAATTTGCACAAATGATGAAAAACTCAACTTAGAAGAATTTCAACTATTGTTGGTGGCATGACCCATCGTATAAGAATGATGACTTCAGACACCGCGTACAATTGTCGTAGGGTTCTAAGAATCAAATTCTTCATTAATTTCTTCACACTTAGAGGGTTATTATTCATTGATTGAAGAAAATATTTCTTCGTGTGTTGCACATCAAGGTCATCAATTTTGCATAAGTGTTAGGATGTGTGTCTTTCTTCAAAGGACATTCAAAGATTCTAAGATATTTAGCTCACACCGCAACTTGCAAAATCTCTTTTCATCCAAGGGCTTAGTGAAGATATCGGCCAGCTGTTCTTCAGTGGGTATGTGGTCGATGAAGATGTCGCCCTTGAGTACATGATCTCGAAGAAAGTGATGACGAATTTGGATGTGCTTGGTCTTGGAATGATGAACTGGGTTATAAGCAATCTTTATGGCACTCTCGTTGTCGCAGTAAAGAGGCACATTCTTCAGCTTGATGTCGTAGTCCTTGAGGGTTTGCTTCATCCATAGTAGCTGAGCGCAACATGAACCGACAGCAATGTACTCAGCTTCAGTAGTAGAGAGTGAAACGCAGTTCTACTTCTTCGAGGACCAACAGACTAAGGATCATCCGAGGAAATGACATGTGCCTGAGGTTGACTTGCGATCCACAAGATCTCCAGCATAGTCAGCATCAGTGTATCCGACGAGGTGAAGATTTGATCCCTTGGGATACCACAATCCAAGTGTTGGTGTGTGAGCTAAGTATCGAAGAATATGTTTCACAGCCTTATGGTGTGATTCCTTCGGTGTTGCTTGGAATCGGGCACACATGCAAACACTTAGCATAATATCAGGCCTAGATGCACATAGATACAATAATGAACCAATCATGAAGCGGTATACCTTCTAATCGAAATCTTTACCATTTTCATCAGTGCAGAGGTGGCCTTTTGAAGGCATTGGAGTTTTGACGCCTTTGCAATCTTGCATGTCGAATTTCCTCAGAACATCTTTGAGGTATTTCTCTTGTGAGATGAAGATGCCAATGTCTTGCTAACGAATTTGAAGACCTAGGAAGAATTTCAATTCTCCCATCATAGACGTTTGATATTCTTCACTCATCATATAGGCAAATTCATCGCTATAACGTTTGTCAGTACAGCCAAAGATAATATCGTCTACATATATCTGGCAAATGAACAGTTCATTGTCATAAGATTTTGTGAAAAGGGTTGGGTCGAGTGAACCGGGTTTGAAGCCTTTCTTCATGACGAATTCCTTTAGAGTGTCGTACCACGCCCGAGGGGCCTGCTTGAGGCCATAGAGGGCCTTGTTTAGTCTGAAGACTTTGTCAGGATGCTTAGGGTCTTCAAAACCTGGGGGTTGAGCAACATATACTTCTTCCTCAAGCTTACCATTGAGGAATGCACTTTTCACATCCATTTGATATAAGATGATATTATGATGGTTAGCGTAAGCAAGTAATATGCGAATAGCCTCAAGTCTAGCAACAGGTGCAAATGTTTCATCAAAGTCAATTCCCTCAACCTGTGTCTAGCCTTGGGCTAGAAGACGAGCCTTATTCCTCACCACGAGGCCATTTTCATCTTGCTTGTTGTGATAGATCCACTTGGTACCTATGATGTTATGTTTGCAAAGATCTGGTCGCTTGACAAGTTCCCACACGTTGTTGAGCTTGAACTAATGCAATTCCTCTTGCATAGCTTGAATCCACTCAGGCTCCTTGAATGCTTCATCAACTTTGGTGGGTTCTATTATAGAGACAAAGGCAAAGTGCCCACAAAAGTTAGTTAGATGTGAAGCTTTTGAGCGTGTGAGAGGACCTGGTGCGTTCATGTCATCGATGATTTTTTCAATCTGCACTTCATTTGCTACTCTTGGATGAGCAGGTTGACGTGGTTGAGGATCAGTTTCTTTAGGTATATCACGATGAGAGTCTTCATTTGTCGGAATGATTTCCTCAGTGGGTATGACATCTTCAGTTGCCTTCGGCTTGATGGATTCTTCAGGAGACTGTTCATCTAACACAGAAGGCAGGAGCTCTCTTTGCGAGCCATTAGTTTCATCGAACCGCACATCTATAGTTTCAACCACCTTGTGATGGTAGGTGTTGAAGACTTTGTAGGTGTGTGAGTCCTTTCCATAACCAAGCATAAAACCTTCATGTGCTTTCGGTGCAAACTTAGAACTATGTTGAGGATCTCTAATCCAGCATTTTGCACCGAAGACTTTGAGATAACTTACATTGGGTTTCTTGCCTATCATGAGCTCATATGAAGTCTTCTTGAAGAATTTGTGAAGATATACCCTGTTCATGATGTGGCATGCAGTATCAATTGCTTCAGGCCAGAAGCGACGAGGAGTCTTGTATTCGTCAAGCATGGTGTGAGCCATTTCGACAAGTGTCCTGTTTTTGCGCTCCACGATGCCATTCTACTGAGGAGTATAAGGGGCATATAGCTCATGAGTAATACCAAGTTCATCAAGATATTCATCAAGATTACTATTCTTGAACTCAGTCCCATTATCACTCCTGATATGCTTGATCTTGACGCCGAAGTTGGTGGAGGCCCTTGAAGCAAATCGTCTAAAGACGTCCTGCACTTCATTTCTGTACAGAATAATATGCACCCATGTGTAACGAGAGTAATCATCAACAATGACAAAGCCATATAAACTTGATGCATTTGTTAGTATGGAGTAACGAGTGGGGCCAAATAGATCCATGTGAAGCAATTCAAAGGGTCGAGTCGTGGTCATGATTGTCTTTGAGGGATGCTTGGATCTGGTCATCTTCCCAGATTCACATGCACCACAGAGGTGGTCCTTGAGGAATTTGACACCCTCGATGCCAATGACATGCTTTTTCTTCACGAGTGTGTGCAGGTTCCTCATACCAGCATGTCCAAGTCGTCGATGCCACAACCAGCCTTCTGAAGACTTTGCAAGTAAGCAAGTGGCAGGTTGAGGACCTGTAGAGAAATCAACAATATACAAGTCTCCTCTCCTAAAGCCTTCGAAGACTTTGGAATTGTCAGATTCCATGATGACAACACAACGAAATTTTCCAAACACGACAACCATATCAAGATCACAAAGCATTGAGACAGACATAAGGTTGAACCCGAGGGATTCAACAAGCATCACCTTATCCATGGTTCGGTCCTTTGAGATAGCAACCTTGTCAAGTCCCAATACCTTGCTTTTTCCTTTGTCTGCATAGGTGATATGCTTCAGAGGAGATGGAGTGAGTGGCAAATTCATCAGTAGATTCTTTTCACCCGTCATGTGGTTTGTGCATCCACTATCAAGAACCCAGTTAGTAGCTTTTAGAGTATCATCTTGCAGATGAATTAGTACAACTTATGAAGTCATATGCTTCAGAGTGAAGAATATGATATCAATTTCATCAGAAAAATTTCATCACATAAGATAGTAAGCAAGTCGAGTGAGGACGTGAGAAATCAAAGAATTCATTTCATCATGGTTAGCTTGCGTCCTTTCAAGCATTTCCTCAGGTCTCCAGCAAATTCATCATATGTTCAAATTCATCTGGAGACCTGACCCTGCATAAGATGTCAGTTTGATTTCTTCACCACCCACATCTGGACGGGTGGCAAAGAATTCATCATTCTGCGAGTACCATATGAGAAGGGAGGCATAGAAGCAAGTGTGTTTCGTTTCACAAGGCGAGGGTTAGAGTATTCAAATGAATAAGCAGAGAAATTCTTCGAGGACTTATGAACATAATGGTTTGAAGAATAATGCACATATTCATAACTCTTAGGTTTTCCCTGCGAAACAGAGACATTAGCACGAGAATGATGATTTTGACCATTTGAGGAATTTGGTCCAAGTGAGGACTTTGGTCCATATGAGGAATTTGATCTGGGGTTCCTATTCTTCATGAGTGGTGTCGTGAGGACATTCACTTGAAGATTTTGTAGGTAGCTCTTGGGAACCCAGATTTTCTTCATAGGAGAACTGTTCCTACAGTTAGTTCCAACATATCTAGCAAATACTCCACTTTTCTAATTTTTGAAGAATTTGTAGTTCGAGTCAAGAGATTCATTAGAGAAATATGAAGTTTCACATGTAAAGCCAGATAAAGTGGATGGATCTACATGAGGTCCTTTCACAGCAACCCATTTGGTTTTGGGGTACTGCTCATGTGTCCAGTAGGATCCATCAGCATTGAGTTTCCTCACAAAGGCTATACCCTCTTTCCTAGGGTTCCTGTTCAGAATCTGCTTTTTGAGAACATCGCAAAGGGTTTGATGCCCTTTGAGACTTTTGTACATGCCTGTCACATACAATTCCTTCAACCCTACATTGTCATCAGTGATACTAGTGGTATCCTTAGGTGAGGAATTTAAGACCATGGGAATAGTTGAAGAAATTGCAGAAATAGAAGCATTTGAACATTTAGGTGAAGAATTAGAAGTTAAATGTTCGATGCATTTCAAACAAAGTGGAATGAAATCTTCCTGAGCGGTACTGATCTGTTGAGCCAGTAAGGAATCATTTTCCCTTTGGAGATCCTCATGTGACACCCTCAGTTTCTCAAGATCTTGCTTTCCTTGAAGAAATTCATAAGAAAGCTTCTCATGATCAGCTAAGAGGTCGTTATGATGACTCTGAAGGTTATCATACTTTGTCTGAAGACTTTTGAGATCGTCAGACAGAGTTTGAGTCCAATCCACTTCATCGTTCAACAGATCATCTCTTTTGTCTAGCATTTTCTAAAGCTCTTCAAGTGCACTTTGTTGCTTAGTGGCAAGTTTAACAAGTTTAGCATAGCTAGGTTTCACATATTCATCAGATTCACCTTCACTTGATTCAGATGAGGAATGATGTTTGTGTACCTTTGAGCCTTTTGCCATGAAGCAATAAGTGGGAGCATAATCGTCATTGCTGACGTCAGAGTCGTTGGAGTAGTCATATTCTTCATCGTTAAAGATGGACTTGTTGACGAAAGCAGTAGCGAGAGCAAGGCTAGCGACACCAGATTCTGATTCCTCCTCAGATTCTTCCTCTTCTTCCTCTTCTTCAGATTCTTTCTCAGAATCCATTTCCTTGCCGATGAATGCTCGAGCCTTTCTGGAACCATTCTTCTTGTGCTTTGAGGACTTTGAAGATGAGGACTTTGCATATGAGGACTTTGATGATTTCTTCTTTTTCTTCGAGTCATCAGAACTATCATCCTTGTATTCTTCTTCTTCTTTGAGTCTTTTTCCTAGAGAGGATAGTCAGAGATAAAGTGACCAGGCTTCTTGCAACGATGATAGGTTCTTTTCTTGTAATCTTCTGAGGAATCTGATTTCCTCAAGCCACTTTTTGATGACTTTCCAAATCCACCTCTTCTTGAGAACTTCTGGAATTTCCTCACAAGCATTGCTAGTTCCTAACTTAGTTCTTTAGGATCACCAAGGCATCTGTCAGAATCTTCTTCTTCAGATGAGGAAATTGCTTTTGCCTTCAGAGCACGAGATCTTCCATAGCTTGGCCCGTAGAGGTCTCTCTTTTCAGCTTGTTGGAATTCATGAGTATTGAGTCTCTCAAGAATATCAGCAGGATCAAGCGACTTGTAGTCACCACGTTCTTGAATCATCAAAGCTAGAGTATCGAATGAGGAGTCAAGAGATCTTAGCAGTTTCTTCACCACTTCATGGTCAGTGATATCGGTGGCACCCAGTGCTTGAAGCTCATTTGAGATATCAGTGAGACGATCAAAAGTTTGCTGAACATTTTCATTGTCAAGTCTCTTGAAGCGGATGAAGAGATTGCAAAGAACATCAACACGAGAGTCACATTGAGTGGAAATACCTTCGTTGACTTTGGACAGCCTATCTCAGATAAGCTTAGCAGACTCCAAAGCACTCACTCTGCCATACTGACCTTTGCTCAGATGGCCACACATGATATTCTTCGCTTGAGAATCAAGTTGCTTGAATCTCTTCACATCAGCAGTAGTAACAGTAGGAGTGACAGAGGGCACACCATTTTCCACAACATACCAGAGATCGTTGTCAATAGCTTCAAGGTGCATACGCATCTTGTTCTTCCAGTAGGGGTAGTCTGTCCCATCGAAGGTAGGACACCCCGCGGAAACCTTGATCATACCTGGAGTCGACATAACTAGAACTCTAGGTGGTTAAAGCAAAATCACACAGAGCGAGGGAGTACCTGCTCTGGTACCAATTGAAAGTGCGTTATATCGACTAGAGGGGGGGTGAATAGGCGATTTTTACAAATTCATCACTTGAGGAATTTCAACTTTGAGGAATTTGAAATGTGATGAATAACTAGCAGCGGAATAAGTAATCAAGTGCATGAGGAACATAGTAACAACATAGTCTTCATGATGAAATGAAACATGCACAAATAGAGAGTAGCGTGATACAGGATAAGCAGTGATGAACAAGGTAACTTGAAGAATTTGAGGTGAGGAATTTGTGAAAGGCTTCACTCAAATTCTTCAAACAGTAACAATCAATTTCATCAACATGTATATGAGGAATAGAGGGGTTGATGAAATAGAACTAGATAGCTCGATGAAGATAATGGTTTGATGACCCAGTTCCAACTGTTGTGACAGTCGTACATCTGGTTTGGAGCGGCCTGGTATTTAAACTAGAGGACACACAGTCCTTACCGTATTCTCCTTGAGATAAGGTCACATAGTCCTCGCCCAACACTCGTGGTAAGTATTCAGGGTAGACTTCCAAAACCCTCACAAACTGGTCACCCGGCGATCCACAATTTACTGTAGGATGCTCTAGACCAAGGTCACTTCGTGGTCCCCAATTGACTCCAAGAGCACTAGACCATGACGCCTAACCGTCTGGAGGATGCACAATCCTCAAAGGTAACAAGCGTCGGTTCCACACAGGAATTTCTTCAATGATGCTCAATCACTTTGGGTTTTGTGGTTTGATTGTAGGTTTTTCCTCACTGATGATTTTCTCTCAAAAGACCTCGGAGGATGGGTTGTTCTCAAATGACAAGTGTCAGTTCTCTCTCTCGGAGAAGCCAGCCAACTAGTGGTTGTGGGGGTGGCTATTTATAGCCAGGATGCAACCTGACATGATAAGACATAAATGCCCCCAATGATATGACCGTTATGTGGATAAGAATGATTGGGGACAGCTGGTGCTAAGCACAACAATGGTCGGAATTTTGAACTATGAAAGTCCTCAGCTTATCATGTTCCTCACTTGTAGGCAATTCGCACTGGCGAAATCCTAACTCCTCAGTCAGATCAATTTCCTCAGAGACCAGAAGAACTTCGTCTATGTCACTGAAGAACTTGTCTGAACCTTAAGAGATTTCCAAAGGCTTCACTCGAAGGATTGTATGGGTCCCTTTAACAATCGGAAATTTTCCTTAGTATTACCTCGGCCCCCTTTAACAGTACGGTGTTTCCTATGACTCCAATAAAGGAAACAAAACTACAAAAACAAAAGTCTTCACGCTTCATATTCCTCGTTCATATCTTCAAGGTCACACCAACTTCTTCATTTTCAAAGTCTTCGCAAAGTCTTCACCAAAGTCTTCAGCAAAGTCTTCACTTGAAGACATACATTTTTAGGGTCGATAATCTCCAAATATATCAAACTCCTCATCGACTTATAGAACCTGTGTATACTCACAAACGCATTAGTACCTTAACCTATAAGTCTTCAATACACCAAAATCACTAAGGGGCACTAGATGCACTAACACTTGCAGAGCCGGTCCGCCGTCTTGGGCGCCGGAGGCGGAACCGCCCACCAGTTCAGCATCACGGTCAGCGGGTGGTTGGCGAAGTCGGGGAGGTTGATGTAATCCTCCTCCGGCTTCATGTTCTTCACATAGAAGAACCCCTGCTGCAAGCGCTTCACCGACTCGTGCAGCGGGAGTTTCGGAAAGCCGGTCCCCTTGCGAATATGGATCATGGCGCCTCCGTAGGCGGTCATCACCATATGCTTCGTCATCGGATCCTTTGTCGTCTGTCGCTTGAGGAAGAAGAGCCGACACCAGAGGTCAAGCCTTGGCTCAACCCCCAAGTACCCCTCGCAAAGGGTGACGAACGCCGCCAGCTGCAAGACGGTGTTGGGGGGAGGTGGTGCGGCTGCAGACCGAACCACGTCAGGAAACGACAGAAAATGGCGCTCACAGGCAGCCCAAGCCTGCGGAGGAAATGATCGGCGAAGACGACCACCTCGCCTTCCCGCGGTGTAGGGGAGTTCTTCGGCCTGGCTGGGCGTGCCTCCAGGTGTGCCTCTGCCGGAAGCTTGAGGCGATGATGGAGGTGCTCGATGAAGGTCTCATCCACGTCGCTGCCGTCCTAGGCGCCCTTGCCCGCCATGGTCGCCGAAGGGGCGTGCGGTCGCAACGACGGGCGCGGGTGCTCAGCGGCGGCCCGGGCTTTCTTCGGCAGCGGACGACGATGCAGCCTGCCTGCGTGCTCTGGCCTCCTGCTCCCTCTCTCTCTCGTGATAGGGGGAGGAAGACGACGACGACGATGCGACGATAGTGGGGGGAGCGAACAGGCTGTTCTGCCCCCCTCCTCTCGCCATTTAAACCCTACGCGGGTGATCGTGGGGCCGGATTCATTGCGCATGACCCCCGCGATTCCCGTGGCATGCGGGGCGGATATTATGGTGCTCAGAAACGC
The DNA here is from genome assembly GCA_022496015.1 of Hordeum marinum. Classification (NCBI taxonomy): domain Eukaryota; kingdom Viridiplantae; phylum Streptophyta; class Magnoliopsida; order Poales; family Poaceae; genus Hordeum; species Hordeum marinum. Next base: position 153,067,606 of record CM039674.1, read on the forward strand.
CAACCGTCCGCCCGCGCCGTAAAAGATCCCCGCGCGCGGGCCGAGGCCGCGGGCGTGGAGGGCCCTGCCCCGCGGCCCGGTCTTTTCTGCCGCGTGGCGCGTCTTCTCTACCCGGTGGGGAACCCGAGGCGGCGCGCGAGGCATCGGCCGGCTATGGAGTAGTCCGTCATTTGCGGGCGTCGCTCGACTCTCAAGGCACCCCGCGGCGCAAGGACGATCTTCAAGCTGGCGAGGACCACCACGGTTCGTCGGCGGGCCTCCCCGGCTTCGGGGACTACTAACGGGGGGATGACCCCGGGGTAGCCTCAAGCACCCCCTTTGCTCCGGCCTTCTAACGCAATCAAAGGGTGGGCCGCCTCCCCCTGCGGTCCGGCTACGCCCTGCCGGTAGCGTCCCTCCGGCCAGAGCCCGCCGGCTACGCCCCGCCGGTTACGACGTGTCAGCCAGCTGGGGGCGTTGCCGCCTAGCTCCCCCAGCTGGTTGTGCATTGGATACCGTCGACAGGGCATGCGTGGCGACAGTGGCCCCCATCCCATCGGGGGTCAGCGCCGGAGTGGCCACAGTGAAGGCGTCAGGGCCTATGACCCTGGCGGACGATGACCGGGCTTCCAACAATGCCAGCATGCCCCAACCACTCCATTACCTACCCCGGCATGGCTACAGGGCGATCGGCCACACCGCTGACCTCGACCGGTCGCCGCAAGACGACGCCACAAGGGCGGCCCATGCCATGACGTGACCTGCGTTGGGACCCGCCATGCGGGCCCTGCCGGTTCCTGACGGGACCCTTCAGCCGGCGGGGCCTGCCGGCGACAGGACCCCACAGTCGGCGGCCCCGCAGCCGGCCAGAGAGGCTGCCGGCTGGGCCCCCCATGACCTTCTATTTGTATTGTAATCTAGGGGATTGGCCTATAAAACCCCCCGGGCCACCCCATGCAAGGGGTCGGCAGATCTCCCAGTTCTCTTCACGTCCACTCCACACACACGCACGTAGAGGGGCAGAAGAGCGGGCTAGCTCCTTCTTCCTCCACGATCCATACAGCTCAAGGAGCACCATTGTAATGTGACCATTGTCTCAACTAGACCAAGGAGGACTAGGGGTGTTACCTCCCACAAAGGGCCCCAAACCTGGGTACATCGTGTGTCCACCACCACTTGTGCCTAACCCCTCTCCCGGAGCCCTCCGGCGTCCTTCGGCCCCCTCGATAAGCCTACCCATGGCATCTGCCGTGACGAAACCATGACAAGAGCCTTCTCACCAAGACGAGAAATGAATTGACTCAATGCTGCCAAGCAACCTGTGAGCTTCTGAACATCGTGCACTCGCACGGGAGTCTTCATACAGGTGATGGCGCTGATCTTCTCAGGGTTGACATCAATTCCTCGCTTGGAAATGAGGAAACCAAGCAACTTACCGCCAGGGACACCGAAAGTACATTTGGCCGGATTCAGCTTTATGTCGAATCGCCTTAGATTGGCGAATGTCTCGGCCAAGTCAGCCAGCAGGTCGGAACCTTTGCAGGACTTGACCACTATATCGTCCATGTACGCCTTGACATTCCGAGGGATATGGTCGAGTAAACATTTCTGAATCATGCGCATAAAAGTAGCGCCAGCATTCGTGAGACCAAAAGGCATGGTGATGTAACAAAAACACCCGAATGGGGTGATGAAGGCTGTCTTTATTTCGTCCGGGCCATACAGACGGATCTAATGGTACTCCGAATAAGCATCCAAAAACGATAAACGATCACACCCCGTTGTCGAGTCAACAATTTGATCTATGCGGGGCAGCGGGAAATGATCTTTTGGGCATACCTTGTTGAGATGTTTGAAGTCAATGCACATGCGCAACGACTTATCTTTCTTTGGCACCATCACAACATCCGAGAGCCACTCGGAGTGGTAAATCTCCCGAATGAACTTGGCTTTCAAGAGGCGGGACACTTCTTCTCCGATTGCCTTATGCTTCTCCGCCACTGAGCGACGCAAATGCTCCCTGATGGGCTTGGCTTTCGGATCCACTCGTAGATGGTGCTCAGCCAGCTCCCTGGGAATCCCCGGCATGTCAGCAGGCATCCATGCAAAGATATCCCAGTTCTCACGGAGGAACAGGATGAGCTCGACTTCCTATTTGCTGTCGAGTGTTGATGAGATATTCGTCAGGACAACAGTTGGATCCGTCGGGTGGATGTGTACCTTCTTCAGTTCCCCTGCCGATTGAAATGCCGACTCGGAAGCCGGCTTCTTTGCACGGAGCAAATTAGCAGGATCAGCGGTTTTCTTGTACTCCTCCAAATCAACCATGGCCATCTGGTGATCGGCGATCTTGGAGCCTTGCTGGAGGCACTCTTCGGCCCGCTGTTGATTGCTAGTGACCGTGATCACGCCCTTAGGGCCTGGCATTTTCAACTTGAGATACACATAACATGGTTGGGCCATGAAACGTGCATACGCGGGTCGACCCAGAATGGCATGGTAAGCACTCTTGAAATCCACGACTTCAAATGTCAACTTTTCTTTTCGGAAATTTTTGTCATTCCCGAATGTCACATCCAATGCTATCTGGCCGAGTGACTTCGCCTTCTTTCCTGGGATGACCCCGTGAAACTGCATGCTGGTCTCACTTAGACGGGACATCGAAATGCCCATCCCTTTTAGGGTATCCGCATATAGAATGTTCGGGCCGCTGCCGCCGTCCATGAGGACCTTTCTAAGTCGAGTCCCCCCCACAGGATCAACTACCAGAGCCTGTCAACCGGGAGTGGCCACATGAGCAGGATGGTCTGTCTGGTCGAATGTGATAGCATATTGGGACCATTTGAGGTAGGTGGGGGTGTCTGGTACAGCCATGTTGATTTCTCCGTTGATGACTTTCAGATGGCTCTTGCTCTCGACATCAGCAAAGATCATTAGTGTAGCAGTGACATCCGGGAATGCTTCCTTTTCCTCATCTTCATCTCCCTTCTCAGGAGATTTATCACTCGGCTGGTCTCCCTTTCGCTTCTGTTTCCGATTGTTGCTGTCGCCAGCCTCATTGACAACTGCCTTTCCTTTGCCGCTACGGAGGCAGTCTTCTTCCTCGCCATTGGTGCACCGAGTGGCGATTTCCATCATCTTGCCGAGTGAAATATCACCCATCCGCCCAAACTTCAGATATAGCTCTCTGTATCTCACACCGGCCTTGAAAGCATAAATAGCCTGGTGTTCCGACACATTCTCCACTGTATGATACAGAGTGGACCATCGCTGAATATAATCTCTCAAAGTTTCATTGGGCTTGTGGACACAGTGCTATAAGTCGACCTGACCTGCCGAACGCTTGCAAGTGCCCTCAAAGGTTCGGACAAACACTTGGGCAAGATCCTCCCAGCAATGTATACTGGAAGGAGCCTGGCGATTCAGCCAAGCGCAAGCTGAACCATCCAACATCAGGGATAGGTGCTTCATTGCCACATTGTCATTTTCGCCACCAATTTGCACAACCACTCGGTAATCATCTAACCAAGTCTCCGCTTGGATTCGCCAAAAAAATTCCCAATTCCTGCCGCCAACCTGAAGTTGGGGGGAATCTCCGCAGAACGTATGGCTCTGCTGAAACATTCAGGACCAGAAACCACGGCCAAGCTACCACTCGGAAATTCTTTGTCGTATCCTTCCTTGTGGCCTCTGCCCATGTCAATCCACTTTTGAACAAGGAGGGCGCGGGCGTCAAAGCCCGCATCCCGCTCATCACCTAAGGAGCGCCTATCGTCCTGGCGCCGGGGCGCGTATGGACCACTCCGCGGAGGAGTGGGCACTCGATGGTGGTCTTCGTGGTGAAACTGATCTTTGTCTTGCCCTTCACGGAAACCGCCGACCCAACGATGCAAGGGCGATCCAGGGTTGTGTTCCGACTGAACGGTCTCTGCCCTGGGTGAATTGCTGTGTATCCTGTTGCGGGACTGAGAAACTACTGAATTCTTACGCTGCGCTGCATCTAACAGTGCTCTGATTTGCATCAACCCTCTTCCAGCCTCTGACCGGGACGGCTGAATGGAATCTGCTATCCTAGCAGCAGCAGCAACATTTAACACAGGAGTTTGATATACATCAACGTCCTCGTGAGATCTAGTCGGAAACAGCTATCGCTACGTCGACTAGGGCATGGCGGGCGCTGGCGAGTGCGCTCGTCAAGCTCTGCCTAGAGTTCTTCTAGACAAATACGCGCGGCCTCCAAAGCTTGGGCCTCGGCAGTCACGCCAACGATGGGAGTATGAAGAACTTCCTCCTCGCGACACGACTACTCTTTCGACGGACCTCCAGCCTCGCACCTGCCATGGCCAAAGCCAGGCGGTGAACTCTGATGAGAGCCCACCATCAAGACCTCCGCTGTGGGATCGCAGCTTTCGCACTCGGAAGGCACGTCGAACGGATCGGAATCCAACTCGAACACGCCGTGAAGGGACTTGGCGGGCTCGAGCACTGCAATCTGCGAAGAAGTTTGACGTGCTGCTGAATGTTTGACCCAACGTTGAAGTCGTGAGCAGCCGGACCGCTTGCGACCGCGAATAGCGAGGGGAGCCGATGAATAAGGAGTCGAAGGCTGACGCAGCAACACGCCGCAGGAACTCGCGCGGAAGTGCGCGGCCCCGCGGACTGGGAGCGCCTCGACATCGAGAGGCGCTTCCTGGAGCCATGCCGAATCGTCGGTGATGAAGGTGAGCGCTCCGAAATGGATCTCGTGGCCCAGAGCAAAAACACCGCCGGAAGACATGTCAAAGGATGAAAAATGTAACCTCGTCGGAAGTCGCTTAGACGCCTGCCCCACGGTGGGCGCCAACTGTCGTGGGAACGAGCACTGAGACGTAGGGTTGTTACCTCCATCAGAGGGGCCTGAACTCATACGTTCGTGTGTACACCCTCGCCGTAGCTAGGACTCTGCCCTCTCCTTTCGTACCCCTACCATCTACTATCAGGCTCGTTCCCACGACAGTTGATAATATTGATGGGCATGTTATTCATTTATGTGATGAAGCTGCTAGAATTGCTAGACCTGATACTAAGCATAAACCTAGACCAGTTGTTTTCATGCCTGTTGTTTATGTTAAAATAGGAGATCATTGTTATCATGGCTTGTGTGATATGGGTGCTAGTGGAAGTGCAATACCCTATTCCTTATACAAACAAATCATGCATGATATTGCACCAGTTGAACTAGAGGATATTGATGTTACTATTAAGCTTGCTAATAGAGACATATTGCACCGATAGGAATTGTTAGAGATGTTGAAGTCTTATGTGGGAAAGTAAAGTATCCTACTGATTTTCTTGTTCTTAGTTCCGCACAAGATAATTTTTGTCCCATTATATTTGGCAGACCCTTCTTGAATACTGTTAATGCTAAGAATGGTTGTGAGAAAGAAATAGTTACTGTGAGCTTTGGGGATGTGTCTCATGAGTTTAATTTCTCTAAATTTCGTAGACAACCCCATGACAAGGAATTGCCTAGTAAAGATGAAATTGTTGGTCTCGCTTCTATTGTTGTGCCTCCTACTGATCCCTTAGAACAATATTTGCTAGACCATGAAATGATATGCATATGAATGAGAGGAATGAAATAGATGAAATTTTATTTGAGCAGCAGCCTGTTTTGAAACACAACTTACATGTTGAAATACTTGGGTATCCTCCTCCACCAAAGGGTGATCCCGTGTTCGAGCTCAAGCAATTACCCGATACGTTGAAATATGCTTATCTTGATGAAAAGGAGATATATCATGTTATTATTAGTGCTAACCTTTCAGAGCATGAAGAAATGAGATTATTGAAAACTCTGAGGAAGCACCGCGCTGCTATTGGTTATACTCTTGATGATCTTAAGGGCATTAGTCCCACTCTATGCCAGCGTAAAATTAATATCGAGCCTGATGCTAAACCAGTTATTGATCACCAACGACGATTGAACCCTAAGATGAAAGAAGTGGTAAGAAAATAAATACTAAATCTTCTGGAGGCAGGTATAATTTCTCTTGTTGCTGATAGTAAATGGGCTAGTCATGTTCATTGTGTCCATAAGAAGGGAGGTATTACCGTTGTTCCTAATGATAAAAATGAATTGACCCCGCAAAGAATTGTTACGGGTTATAGAATGATAATTGATTTTAGGAAATTAAATAAAGCTACTAAGAAAGATCATTACCCTTTACCTTTTATTGATCAAATGCTAGAAAGATTATCCAAACATACACATTTTTGTTTTCTAGATGGTTACTCAGGTTTCTCTCAAATACATGTATCAAGCCAGGATCAAGAAAAAATCACTTTTACTTGCCCTTTTGGTACCTTTGCTTATAGACGTATGCCTTTTGGTTTATGCAATGCACCTGCTACCTTTCAAAGATGTATGATGGCTATTTTCTATGATTTTTGTTAAAAGATTCTTGAGGTTTTCATGGATGATTTTTTCGTCTACGGAACTTCATTTGATGATTATTTGAGCAACCTTGATCGAGTTTTGCAGAGATGTGAAGAAACTAATCTTGTCTTGAATTGGGAAAAGTGCCACTTTATGGTTAATTAAGGTATTGTCTTGGGGCACAAGATCTCCGAAAGAGGTATTGAAGTTGATAAAGCTAAAGTTGATGCTATTGAAAAAATGTCATGCCCTACGGATATAAAACGTATAAGAAGTTTCCTTGGTCATGCTGGTTTCTATAGGAGGTTTATCAAAGATTTCTCTAAGATTTCAAGGCCTCTCACAAACCTTTTGAAAAAATACGTTTCGTTTGTTTTTGATGATGACTGTGTAGAAGCATTTGAAATTCTTAAGAATGTCTTGATTATCGCACCTATTGTTCAACCACCCGACTGGAACCTACCTTTTGAAATTATGTGTGATGCTAGTGATTACATTGTTGGTGTTGTTCTAGGCACAAAGAGTCAATAAAAAATTAAATTTTATCCATTATGCTAGTAAAACTGTAGACAATGCTCAAAGAAACTATGCTACTATCGAGAAAGAATTTTTAGCAGTCGTGTTTGCTTGTGATAAGTTTAGACCTTATATTTGTTAGTGCATCTAGTGCCCCTTAGTGATTTTGGTGTATTGAAGATTTATAGGTTAAGGAACTAATGCGGTTGTGAGTGTACACATGCTTTATAAGTCGATGAGGAGTTTGATATATCCGAAGATTACCGACCCCTAAAAATGTGTGTTTTCAACTGAAGACTTTGCTGAAGACTTTGGTATTCCCTGAAGACTTTGAATATGAAGAAGTTGGTGTGACCTTGAAGATATGAACGAGGACTATGAAGCGTGAAGACTTTTGTTTTCGTAGTTTCATTTCCTTTCTTTGAGTCATAGGAAACACCGTACTGTTAAAGGGGGCTGAGGTAATACTAAGGAAAATTCCCAACTGATGCTCAACTCCAAAATCCTCAACCTATCCAATCCTTCGAGTGAAGCCTTTGGAAATCTCTTGCGGTTCAGTGAAGTTCTTCAGTGATAGAGATGAAGTTCTTCTGTTCTCCGAGGAAATTGATCTGACTGGGGAGTTAGGATTTCGCCAGTGCGAATTGCCTACAAGTGAGCAACATGATAAGCCTCAAGACTTTCATAGTTAGAAATTCCGACCGTCGTTGTGCTTAGCGCCAGCTGTCCTTAATCATAACATCCATATAATGGTCATATCATTGGGGGCATTTATGTCTTATCATGTCACGTTGCACCCTGGCTATAAATTGCCACCCCCACAACCACTAGTTGGTTGGCTGCTCTGAGAGAGAACTGACACTTGTCATTTGAGAGCAACCCATCCTCCAAGGACTTTGAGAGAAAATCACCAGTGAGGAAAAACCCACAACCAAACCACCAAACCCAAGTGATTAAGCATCACTGAAGAAATTCCCGTGTGGAACCGACGCTTGTTACCTTTGAGGACTATGCATCCTCCAGACAGTTAGGCATCATGGTCTAGTGCATCCTGCAGTCAATAGGGGATCATGGAGCTACCTTGGTCTAGAGCATGCAACAATAAATTGTGGATCGCCGGGTGACCAGTTTGTGAGGGTTTTGGAAGTCTACCCTGAAGACTTACCACGAGTGTTGGGCATGGACTGTTTGACCTTAGCTCAAGGAGAATACGGTAAGGACTGTGTGTCCTGGGACTATGTGTCCTCTGGTTTAAATACCAGGCCGCTCCAAATCAGACGTACGACTGTCACAGCAGTTGGAACTGGGTCATCAAACCATTGTCTTCATCGAGCTACCTGGATCTATTTCCTCAACCCCTCTATTCCTCGTATACGTGTTGATGAAATTCATCGTTACTGGTTGAAGAATTTGATTGAAGACTTTCACAATTTCCTCACCTCAAATTCCTCAAGTTACCTGTTCATCACTGTTTATCCTGTATCACGCTACCTGTAACTTGTGCACGTTCATTTCATCATTATGACTATGTTGTTGTTATGTTCCTCATGCACCTGAGTACTTATTCCGGAGCTAGTTATTCATCACATTTCAAATTCCTCAAAGTTGAAATTCCTCAAGTGATGAATTTGTAAAAATCGCCTATTCACCCCCTCTAGTCGATATAACGCACTTTCAATTGGTATCAGAGCAGGTACTCCCTCGCTCTGTAACGCCTAACCTACAATCAAACCACAAAACCCAAAGTGATTGAGCATCATTGAAGAAATTCCTGTGTGGAACCGACGCTTGTTACCTTTGAGGATTGTGCATCCTCCAGACGGTTAGGCGTCATGGTCTAGTGCTCTTGGAGTCAATTGGGGACCACGAAGTGACCTTGGTCTAGAGCATCCTACAGTAAATTGTGGATCGCCGGGTGACCAGTTTGTGAGGGTTTTGGAAGTCTACCCTGAATACTTACCACGAGTGTTGGGCGAGGACTATGTGACCTTATCTCAAGGAGAATACGGTAAGGACTGTGTGTCCTCTAGTTTAAATACCAGGCCGCTCCAAACCAGATGTACGACTGTCACAACAGTTGGAACTGGGTCATCAAACCATTATCTTCATCGAGCTATCTAGTTCTATTTCATCAACCCCTCTATTCCTCATATACATGTTGATGAAATTGATTGTTACTGTTTGAAGATTTTGAGTGAAGCCTTTCACAAATTCCTCACCTCAAATTCTTCAAGTTACCTTGTTCATCACTGCTTATCCTGTATCACGCTACTCTCTATTTGTGCATGTTTCATTTCATCATGAAGACTATGTTGTTACTATGTTCCTCATGCACTTGAGTACTTATTCCGCTGCTAGTTATTCATCACATTTCAAATTCCTCAAAGTTGAAATTCCTCAAGTGATGAATTTGTAAAAATCGCCTATTCACCCCCCCTCTAGTCGATATAACGCACTTTCAATTGGTACCAGAGCAGGTACTCCCTCGCTCTGTGTGATTTTGCTTTAACCACCTAGAGTTCTAGTTATGTCGACTGCAGGTATGATCAAGGTCTATGCGGGATGTCCTACCTTCGATGGGACGAACTACCCCTATTGGAAGAACAAGATGCGCATGCACCTTGAAGCTATTGACAACGATCTCTAGTACGTTTTGGAAAATGGTGTTCCCTCTGTTACTCCCACGATCAACGCTTCTGATGTGAAGAGATTCAAGCAACTCGATTCTCAAGTGAAGAATATCATTTGTGGCCATCTGAGCAAAGGTCAGTATGGCAGAGTGAGTGCTTTGGAGTCTGCTAAGCTTATCTGGGATAGGCTGTCCAAAGTCAACGAAGGTGTTTCCACTCAACGTGACTCTCGTGTTGATGTTCTTCGCAATCTCTTCAACCGCTTCAAGAGACTCGACAATGAAAATGTTTAGCTAACTTTTGATCGCCTCATTGATATCTCCAATGAGCTTCAAGCTCTGGGTGCCACCGATATCACCGACCATGAAGTGGTGAAGAAACTGCTAAGATCTCTTGAATCCTCATTCGATACTCTGGCTTTCACGATTCAAGAATGTGGTGACTACAAGTCACTTGATCCTGCTGATATTCTTATCAGACTCAATACTCATGAATTCCAGCAAGCTGAGAAGAGAGACCTCTACGTGCCAAGCTATGGAATATCTCGTGCTCTGAAGGCAAAAGCAATTTCCTCACCCGAAGAACAAGATTCTGACAACAACCTTGGTGATCTTGAAGAACTAAGTCAAGAGCTAGCAATGCTCGTGAGGAAATTCCAGAAGTTCTCAAGGAGAGGTGGATTTGGAAAGTCATCAAAAAGTGGTTTGAGGAAATCAGATTCCTTAGATGACTACAAGAAAAGAACCTGTCATCGTTGCAAGAAGCGTGGTCACTTTATCTCTGACTGTCCTCTGTGGGAAAAAGATTCAAAGAAGAAGAAGAAATACAAGGATGATAGTTCTAATGACTCGAAGAAAAAGAGGAAATCTTCAAAGTCCTCGTCTACAAAGTCCTCATCTTCAAAGTCCTCAAATCATAAGAAGAATGGTTCCATAAAGGCTCGAGCATTCATTGGCAAGGAAATGGATTCTGCGGAAGAATCTAAGGAATATGAAGAAGAGGAAGAATCTGAGGAGGAATCTAAATCAGGTGTCGCTAGCCTTGCTCTCACTACTGCTTTCCTAAACGAGTCCATCTTCAACGATGAATAATATGACTACTCCAACGACTCTCATGTCTGCAATGATGATTATTCTCCCACCTATTGCTTCATGGAAAAAGGCTCAAAGGTATACAAACATCATTCCTCTTCTGAATCAAGTGAAGATAAATCTGATGAATATGTAAAACCTAGCTATGCTAAACTTGTTAAACTTGCCACTAAGCAACAAAGTGCACTCGAAAAGCTTCAGAAAATGCTAGACAAAAGCGATGATCTGTTGAACGATGAAGTGGATCGGACTCAAGCTCTGTCTGACGATCTCAAAAGTCTTCAAACAAAGTATGATAACCTTCAGAGTCATCATAATGACCTCTTAGCCGATCATGAGAAGCTCTCTTATGAATTTCTTCAAAGAAAGCAAGATCTTGAGAAACTAAGGGTGTCACATGAGGATCTCCAAAGGGAAAACGATTCCTTACTGGCTCAACAGATCAGTACCGCTCAGGAAGAATTTGTTCCACCTTGTTTGAAATGCATCGAACGTGAAACTGCTAATTCTTCACCTGAATGTTCAAATGCTTCTATTGCTGCAAATTCTTCAACTATTCCAGTGGTCTCAAATTCCTCATCTGAGGATACCACAAGTATCATTGACGAAAATGCAGGATTGAAGGAATTGTATGTGACAGGCATGTACAAAAGTCTCAAAGGGCATCAAACCCTTTGCGATGTCCTCAAAAAGTAGATTCTGAACAGGAACCCTAGGAAAGAGGGTATTGCCTTTGTGAGGAAACTCAATGCTCATGGATCCTATTGGACACCTGAGCAGTACCCCAAAACCTCATGGGTTGCTACGAAAGGACCTCCTGTAGATCTATACACTTTATTTGGCTTTACTTGTGAAACTTCATATTCCTTTGATGAGTCACTTCACTCCAACTACAAATTCTTCAAAAATCATAAAGGTGAAGTATTTGCTAGATTGGTTGGAACTAACTCCAGGAACGGTTTACCTATGAAGAAAATCTGGGTTCCCAAGAGCTACCTACAAAATCTTCAAGTGAATGTCCTCAAGACACAACTCATGAAGAACAGGAACCCCAGATAAAATTCCTCATATGGACCAAAGTCTTCACTTGGACCAAATTCCTGAAATGGTCAAAAATATCATTCTCATGCTAATGCCTCTGTTTCGCAGGGAAAATCTAATGGTTATGAATATGTGCATTATTCTTGAAACCATTCTGTTCATAAGTTCTCGAAGAATTTCTTTGCTTATTCGTATGAGTACTCTAACCCTCGCCTTGTGAAATGAAGCGCACTTGCTTCAATGCCTGCCTTCTCATATGGTGCTCGCAGAATGATGAACTCTTTGCCACCCCTCCAGATGTGGGTGCTGAAGAAATTGAACAAATCTCTTATGTAGTGTCAGGTCTCCAGATGAACTTAAACATCTGATGGATTTGCTGGAGACCTAAGGAAATGCTTGAAAGGACGCGAGCTAACCTTGTGGAAATGAATTCCTCATTTCTCACGTCCTCGCACTACTTGCTTACTATCTTGTGTTTTGAAATTCTGTCTGATGAAATTGATGTCATATTGTTCAATGTAAAGCATATGAGTTTGTAAGTTGTACTAATTCATATGCAGGAAGATACTCCAAAAGCTACTGAGTGGGTCCTCGGCAGTGGATGCACAAACCACATGACTGGTGACAAGAGTCTTCTGATGAATTTGCCACTTGCTCCATCTCATATGAAGCATATCACCTATGCAGACAAAGGAAAAAAGCAAGGTATTGGCTCTAGGTAAGGTTGCAATCTCAAAGGACCGAACCATCGATAAGGTGATGCTTGTCGAATCCCTAGGTTTCAACCTTAGGTCTGTCTGAATGCTTTGTGATCTTGATATGATTGTCGTATTTGGAAAATATCGTTGTGTTGTCATCATCGAATCTGACAACTCTAAAGTCTTCGAAGGCTTTAGCAGAGGAGACTTGTATATTGTTGATTTCTCTACAGGTCCTTAGCCTGCCACATGCCTACTTGGAAAGTCCTCAGAAGGTTGGTTGTGGCATCAACGACTCGGACATGCTGGTATGAGGAACTTGCACACACTTGTGAAGAAAAAGCACGTCACTGGCATTCAAGGTGTCAAATTCCTCAAGGACCATCTCTGCGGTGCATGTGAGACTGGGAAGATGACCAGATCCAAGCATCACTCAAAGACAATCATGACCACGACTCGACCCTTTGAATTGCTTCACATGGATCTCTTTGGCCCCATTCATTACTCCACACTAACAAATTCTTCAAGTTTGTATGGCTTTGTCATTGTTGATGATTACTTTCGTTACACTTGGGTGCATATTATTCTGTACAAGTCTGAAGTGCAGGATGTCTTCAGACGATTTGCTTCAAGGGCCTCCACCAACTTTGGTGTCAAGATCAAGCATATCAGGAGTGATAATGGGACTAAGTTCAAGAACACCAATCTTGATGAATATCTTGATGAACTTCGTATTACTCATGAGTTATCTGCCCCTTATACTCCTTAGCAGAATGGCGTCGTAGAGCGCAAGAACAGGACTCTTCTTGAGATGGCTCGCACCATGCTTAATGAATACAAGACTCCCCGTCGCTTCTGGCCTGAGGCAATTGATACTGCATGCCACATCATCAACAGGGTATATCTTCACAAATTCTTCAAGAACACTTCATATGAGCTCATGACAGGCAAGAAACCCAATGTAAGTTATCTCAAAGTCTTCGGTGCAAAATGCAGGACCAGAGATCCTCAACACAGTTCTAAGTTTGCACCGAAAGCACATGAAGGTTTTATGCTTGGTTACGGAAAGGACTCGCACACCTATAGAGTCTTCAACACCTACCACCACAAGGTTGTTGAAACTGTAGATATGTGGTTTGATGAAACTGACGGCTCGCAAAGAGAGCACCTGCCTTTTGTGTTAGATGAACAGTCTCCCGAGGAATCCATTAAGCTGAAGGCCACTAAAGATGTCATACCCACTGAGGAAGTCATTCCAATGAATGAAGACATTCATGGTGATACACCTGAAGAAAATGGTGCTGAAGAAAATTCTCAGCCACGTCAACCTGCTCATCCAAGAGTTGCAAATGAAGTGCACATTGACAAAATCATCGATGACACCAAAGCACCAGGTCCTCTCACTCGCTCAAAAGCTTCACATTTGACTAACTTTTGAGGGCACTTTGCCTTTGTCTCTATCATAGATCCCACCAAAGTTGATGAAGCATTCAAGGAAGCCTGAGTGGATTCAAGCTATGCAAGAGGAATTGCATCAATTCAAGCTCAACAATGTGTGGGAACGTGTCAAGCGTCCAGATCCTCACAAGCATAACATCATAGGTACCAAGTGGATCTACTGCAACAAGCAAGATGAAAATGGCCTTGTGGTAAGGAATAAGGCTCATCTTGTAGCTCAAGGCTACATACAGGTTGAGGGAATTGACTTTCATGAAACTTTTGCACCTGTTGCTAGACTCGAAGCTATTCGCATATTGCTTGCTTATGCTAACCATCATGATATCATTTTAAATCAAATGGATGTGAAAAGTGCTTTCCTCAATTGTAAGCTTGAGGAAGAAGTATATGTTGCTCAGCCCCCAGGTTTTGAAGACCCTAAGCATCCTGACAAAGTCTTCAGACTCAACAAGGCCGTTTATGGCCTTAAGCAGGAACCTCGGGCGTGGTATGACACTTTGAAGGAATTCCTCATGAAGAAAGGCTTCAAACCCGGTTCACTTGACCCAACTCTTTGCACAAAATCCTATGAAAATGAACTGTTCATATGCCAAATATACGTATATGATATTATCTTTGTGTTGGAAATATGCCCTATAGGCAATAATAAATTAGTTATTATCATATTTCCTTGTTCATGATAATCGTTTATTATCCATGCTATAATTGTGTTGATGGGAAACTCAGATACATGTGTGGATACATAGACAACACCATGTCCCTAGTATGCCGCTAATAGACTAGCTCGTTGATCAAAGATGGCTATGGTTTCCTAGTCATGGACATGAGATGTCATTTGGTAACGGGATCACATCATTAGGAGAATGATGTGATGGACAAGACCCAAACTACAAACGTAGCATATGATCATGTCAGTTTACTGCTACTATTTTCTGCATGTCAAGTATATGTTCCTATGACCATGAGATCATGCAACTCAATGACACCAGAGGAGTACCTTGTGTGTATCAAACGTCGCAACATAACTGGGTGACTATAAAGGTGCTCTACAGGTATCTCCGAGGGTGTCTGTTGGGTTGGCATGGATCAAGACTAGGATTTGTTACTCTATGTGACGGAGAGGTATCTCAGGGCCCACTAGGTAATACAACATCACAATAAGCCTTGCAAGCAATGTGACTAAGTGTTAGTCATGGTATCTTGTATTACAGAACGAGTAAAGAGACTTGGCGGTAACAAGGTTGAACTAGGTATGGAGATACCGACGATCGAATCTCGGGCAAGTAACATACCGAAGAACAAAGGGAACATCATAAGGGATTAACTGAATCCTTGACATAGAGGTTCGACCAATAAAGATCTTCATAGAATATGTCGGAACCAATATGGGCATCCAGGTCCCGCTATTGGTTATTGACCGTAGAGGTGTCTCGGTCATGTCTACATAGTTATCGAACCCGTAGGGTCTGCACACTTAAGGTTCGGTGATGTTTCGGTAGTATAGAGTTATGTATGGTGGTGACCGAAGGTTGTTCAGATTCCCAGATGAGATCCTGGACGTCACGAGGAGCTCCAGAATGATCCGGAGGTAAAGATTGATATATAGGAAGTCCTATTTTGGTCGCCGGAAAAGTTTCGGGCTCATCGGTAGTGTATCGGGAGTGTCGGTAGTGTACCGGGAGACCATCGGGAGGGGTATTTCGACCCAAGAGGCTGCATGGGATTTGGGAGAGTGAAGACCAGCCCTTAGTGGTCTGGTGGAAGTCCCACACAAGGCCCATGCGGCTAGGAGAGAAAACCCAAAGAGAAAAGGTGGAAAAAGGCAAAATAGGGATGAATCCTAGTCCTACTAGGATTGGAGGAGGAGTCCTCCTCTCCTCCTTGATTTGGCCGAACCAAGGGCTGGCCCCTTGAGGGCCAAGCCTCCCCCTCTCTTCCTCCTATATATACTAGAGGTTTTAGGGTTTTTGGCACCAGATTTTCCGCCACATACTACCCGTTCCTCTAGTGCATAGTTTCTCCTCAAGATCGGATTTCTGCAGTACTTAGGTGAAGCCCTGTTGGAATAGCTGCACCACCATCGCCGGAGCGCTGTCATGCTGCCGGAGAACTCTTCTACTTCTCCGCTCCCTCTTGCTGGATCAAGACGGCAGAGATCATCATCAAGCTGTACGTGTGCTAAACACGGAGGTGTCGTCCGTTCGGCGCTAGATCGGAAGGACCGTGATAAAGATCGCGAGACGGATCATGATGAGATCACGGCACGGATCGTGATGAGTTCGCAGGATGGATCGTGATTGGATCGCAGGACGGATCGTGATGAGATCGCAGGATGCTCGGCGATTTGGATCGCGAAGACGTTCGACTACACCAACCACGTTTCTTAACGCTTCCCGCTTAGCGATCTACAAGGGTATGTAGATCCACTCACCCTCTCATATATGCTCATCACCATGGATAGATCTCGCGTGTGCATAGGAATTTTTTTGTTTCCCATGCCACGTTCCCCAACAGTGGCATCATGAGCTAGGTCTATGTGTAGATGAGATCTAGAGTAGAACACAAAGAGTTTGTGGGCGTTGATGCTTAGATTGCTTCCTCCCTTGGTCATGTTTTGGTTTAGTGGTATTGTGGGATGAAGCGGTCCAGACCAACCTTACTCGTACGTTTACGAGAGACCGGTTCCATCGACTGACGTGTAACCTTGTTGCACAAAGATGGCTGGCGAGTGTCTGTTTCTCCTACTTTAGTTGGATCGGATTCGACAAAGGCGGTCCTTGAGAAGGTTGAAAAGCAACTTATGTACCACCGTTGTGGTTTTTGCGTAGGTGAGAATTGTTCATGCTAGATACCCGTAGCAGCCATGTAAAACATGCAACAACAATTAGAGCACGCCTAACTTGTTTTTGCAGGGTATGATGTGATGTGATATGGCCAATTACATAATAAGATATATGTGATGTATGAGATGATCATGTATTGTATAGAATATCACGACTTGCATGTCGATTAGTACGGCAACCGGCAGGAGCCATAGGGTTGTCTTTAATTTTTGTATCCCCTGCGTGTCAATCATTAAGCGCTATTTAATGCTTTACTTTATCGCTAAACGGTAGCAATAGTAGTAGAAGCATGGTGGGAGCGACAACCCCGATGGCGACACGTTGATGGAGATCAAGATGATGGAGATCATGGTGTCATGCCGGTGCTTTCAAGATGGAGATCAAAAGCACAAGTTCATGGCCATATCATGTCACTTATGATTTGCATGTGATGTTAATCCTTTTTATGAACCTTGTTTTTCTTAGGACGACGGTAGCATTCTAAGGTGATCCCTCACTTAATTTCAAGATAAATTGTGTTCTCCCCGAGTGTGCACCATTGCGGAAGTTCGTCGTGTCGAGACACCACATGATGATCGGGTGTGATAGACTCTACGTTCACATCCAATGGGTACAAGCGAGTTTTGCACATGTAGAACACTCGGGTTAAACTTGACGAGCCTAGCATGTACAGACATGGCCTCGGAACACAAGACACCGAAAGGTCGAACATGAGTCATATAGTAGATATGATCAACATAATGATGTTCACCATTGAAACCACCTCAACTCACGTGATGATCGGACTTGAGTTGGTGAATTTGGATCATGTATCATTCGAATGACCAGAGGGATGTCAATTTGAGTGGTAGTTCTTTAGTAATATGATTAATTGAACTCATTATCATGAACATAGTGAGTAGTGTCTTTGCAAATTATGTTGTAGATTACTTGCTCGCGCTGTAGCTCCCTTGTATTTTTATATGTTCCTAGAGAAATAGAGTTGAAAGATTATGGTAGCAATATTGCGGACTGGGTCCGTGATCTGAGGATTGTCCTCATTGCTGCACAGAAGTCGTAAGTCCTTAATGCACCACACGGTGCGCCAACCCCTCTAGCGTCGTCTGTAGATGTTGTGAACATCTGACAGGCACGTTCTGATGACTACTTGATAGTTTAGTGCGTCATGCATTACGGCTTAGAATTGAGGCTCAAAACGTTTTGAACGTCACGGAACATATGGGATGTTGTAAGAGCTGAAATTAGGATCTCAGGTTCGTGCCCGTGTTGCGAGATATGAGATCTCCAACAAGATTGTTTGCCTGCAAGATGAAAGAGAATAGCTCAATCATTGAGCATGTGCTCAGATTGTTTGGGTGCTACAATCGCTTGAATCAAGTGGGAGTTGATCTTCCAGATAAGACAATGATTGACATAGTTCTCCAAGTCACCGTCACTAAGCTACTAGAACTTGGTGATGAACTATAAAATGCCAGGGATATAATTAATGATCCCTGAGCTGTTCGCGATGTTTGACACCGCGAAGGTAGAAATCAAGAAGGAGCGTCAAGTGTTGATGGTTAGTCAAACCACTAGTTTCGAGAAGGGCAGGAGCAAGGAGGGAAACTTCATGGATAGCAAGTCAGTTGCTGCTCCAGTGAAGCAACCCAAAGTTGAACCCAAACCCGAGACTAAGTACTTCGATTATGAGGAGAGTGGTCACTGAAGCGGAACAACCCTAGATACTTGGTAGATAAGAAGGCTGGCAACATCGACAGAAGTATATTTGATATACGTGTTATTGATGTGTACCTTGATAGTAATCCTAGTAGCACCTGGGTATTGGATACAAGTTTGGTTGCTAAATGTTAGTAAATTGAAGTAAAAGCTACGGAATAAACGGAGACTAGCTAGGTGTGAGGTGACGATGTGTGTTGGAAATGTTTCCAAAGTTGATGTGATCAACATCGCACGCTCTCTCTACCTTCGGTATTAGTGACAAACCTAAATAAATGTAATTTGGTGTTTGCGTTAATCATGAACATGATTAGATCGTGTTTATTGCAACATGGTTATTCATTTAAGATAGAGAATAATGGTTATTCTGTTTACATGAATAATACCTTCAATGGTCATGCACCCAGTGAGAATGGTTTGTTCAATCTTGATCGTAGTAATACACATGTTCATAACATTGATGCCAAAAAGATACAAAGTTAATAATGATAGTACCACATGCTTGTGGCACTACCGCTAAATGTCATATTGGTACAAATCGCATGAAGAAAACTCCATGCTGATGGATCTTTGGACTCATTCGATTTTGAATTGGTTGAGACATGCGGACCATGCCTCTTGGGCAAGATGAATAAAAACCCGTTTTCCAGAACGGGCACTTGATGTATTGGAAATGATACATGTTGATGTACGTAATCCAATGAGTCTTGTAGCATGCGGTGGATGTCGTTATTTTCTTACCTTCACTAATGATTTGAGTAGATATAGTGTATATTTACTTAATGAAACAGAAGTCTGGATCGTTTGAAAGGTTCAAGCAAATTCAGAGTGAATTTTAAGATCATCGTGACAAGAAGATAAAAATATCTGCGATATGATCGTGGAGGTGAATATGTGAGTTATGAGTTTGGCATACAACTTTAGACAATGTGAAAGTTGTTTCACAACTCACGGCACCTAGAACACCATGGTGTGATGGTGTGTCCGAACGTCATAGTCGTGCCCTATTGGATATGGTGCGTGCTATGATGTCTCTAATCGTTTTGTTACTATAATTTTGGGGTTATGTATTAGAGACAACTATATTCACTTTAAATAGGGCACCATCTAAATCCGTTGAGATGAACCGTGTGAATTATGGTTTGACAGAAACCTAAGCTGTCATTTCTTAATGTTTGGGGCTGTGAAGCTTATGTGGAAAAGGTTTTCACCTAATGAGGTCGAACCCAAAGCGGACAAATGCATCTTCATAGAATACCCTAAGAACAGTTGGGTGAACCTTCTATCTCAAATCAAAGCATAAAATGTTTGTTGCTGAAACTGGGTCCTTTCTCGAGAAAAAGTTTCTCTCGAAAGAATTGAGTGTGAGGAAGATAGAACTTGATGAGGTTGTTGAACCTTTGTTTCAACGAGAGAGTAGCGCAGCACAGGAAGATGTTTCTCTGAAGCCTACATTAGTTGAACAGGAAGTTAATGATGATGATAATGAAGCTTCGGATCAAGTTACTATCAAACCTTGTAGGTCGACAAGGACGTGTACTGCTCCTGAGTGGTACAACAACCCTGTCTTAGAGGTCATGTTGTTGGACAACGATGAACCTACGATCTATGGAGAAGCAATGATGGGCCCGGATTCTGACAAATGGTTAGAGGCCATGAAATCCGAGAAAGGATCCATGTATGAAAACCAAGTATAGACTTTGGTAGAGTTGCTTGTTGGACGGCAGGTCGTCGAGTACAAATGGACCTTTAAGATGAAGACAAATGCTGATGGTAAATGTCACCATTTATAAAGCTCGACTTGTTGCAAACAAGTTTATGACAAGTTCAATGAGTTAACTCCAATGAGACTTTCTCACTCGTAGCGATGCTAAAGTCTGTTGGAATTATGTTAGCAGTTGCTGCATTTTTCAATTATGAAATCCGGTAGATGGATGTCAAAACATTGTTTCCTTAACGATTTACTTGAGGAAAGGTTGTATATGATACAACCAGAAGGTTTTGTCTGTCCTAAGGATGCTAAAAGGTGAGCAAGCTTCAGTGATCCTTCTAAGGACTGAAGCAAGCATCTCAGAGTTGGAATATACACTTTGATGAGGTGATCCAAGTTTTTGTAGTTTATAAAAAGTTTACGAGAAACTTGTATTTACAATAAAGTGAGTGGGAGCACTATAGAATTTCTGATAAGTATATGTGAATGACATGTTGTTGATCGGAAATAATGTAGAATTTATGGAAAGCATCAACGGTTGTTTGAAAAGTGATTTTCAAAGGAAGACCTGGATAAATCTACCTAATTGTTGAGCATCAAGATCTGTAGAGATAGATCAAGATGTTTGATGAGACTTTCAATGAGTACATACCTTGACAAGATTTTGAAAGAGTTCAAAATGGATCAGTCAGAGAAAGAGTTCCCTCCTGATTTGTAAGGTGTGAAGTTCAGTGAGACTCAAAGCTCGACCACAGCAGAAGAAAGAGAAAGGACGAACGTTGTCCCCTATGCCTTAGCCATAGGCTCTGTATAGTATGCCATGCTGTGTACCACACCTGTGTGTGCCTTGCCATGAGTCCATCAAGGGGTACAAGAGTGATCTAGGAGTGGATCATTGAACAGTGGTCCAGATTATCCTTAGTAACTAAAAGACTAAGGGGATGTTTCTTGATTATGGAGGTGATAAAGAGTTCATCGTAAAGAGTTACGTCGATGTAAGCTTTAACACCAATCAGGATGACTCGTAGTAGCAATCTGGATACTATAGTGGAGCAGCCATTTGGAATAGTACCAAGTGGAGTGTGGTAGCAGTGTTTACAGTTTGACATAGAGATTTTCAAAGTACACACGGATCTGAATGTCGCAGACCCGTTGACTATAAGACCTCTCTCACATGCAAAGCATGATCGAGCCCCAGAACTCATTGGGTGTTAGATTCATAACAATGCGAATCACATGGTGATGTGAACTAGATTATTGACTCTAGTGCAAGTGGGAGACTGTTGGAAATATGCCCTAGAGGCAATAGTAAATTAGTTATTATCATATTTCCTTGTTCATGATAATCCTTTATTATCCATGCTATAATTGTGTTGATCGGAAACTCAGATACATGTGTGGATACATAGACAACACCATCTCCCTATTATGCCTCTAATAGACTAGCTCGTTGATCAAAGATGGCTATGGTTTCCTAGTCATGGACATGAGATGTTATTTGGTAATGGGATCACATCATTAGGAGAATGATGTGATGGACAAGACCCAAACTACAAACGTAGCATATGATCGTGTCAGTTTATTGCTACTGTTTTCTGCATGTCAAGTATATGTTCCTATGACCATGAGATCATGCAACTCACTGACACTAGAGGAGTACCACATGTGTATAAAACATCGCAATGTAACTGGATGACTATAAAGGTGCTCTACAGGTATCTCCGAGGGTGTCTGTTGGGTTGGCATGGATCAAGACTGGGATTTGTTACTCCGTGTGATGGAGAGGTATCTCAAGGCCTACTCGGTAATACAACATCACAATAAGCCTTGCAAGCAATGTGACTAAGTGTTAGTCACGGGATCTTGTATTACGGAACGAGTAAAGAGACTTGTCGGTAACGAGGTTGAACTAGATATGGAGATACCGATGATCGAATCTCGGGCAAGTAACATACCGAAGAACAAAGGGAACATCATATGGGATTAACTGAATCCTTGACATAGAGCTTCGACCGATAAAGATCTTCGCAGAATATGTAGGAACCAATATGGGCATCTAGGTCCCGCTATTGGTTATTGACCGTAGAGGTGTCTCGGTCATGTCTACATAGTTCTCGAACCCGCAGGGTCTACACACTTAAGGTTCGGTGACGTTTCGGTAGTATAGAGTTATGTATGGTGGTGACCTAAGGTTGTTCGGAGTCATTGGTATATATAGGAAGTCCTATTTTGGTCGCCGGAAAAGTTTTGGGCTCATCGGTAGTGTACTGGGAGTGTCGGTAGTGTACCGGGAGACCATCGGGAGGGGTATTTCGACCCAAGAGGCTACATGATATGTGGGAGAGTGAATACCAGCCCTTAGTGGGCTGGTGGAAGTCCCACACAAGGCCCATGCGGCTAGAGAGAAAACCCAAAGAGAAAAGGTGGAAAAAGGCAAAATAGGGAGGAATCCTAGTCCTACTAGGATTGGAGGAGGAGTCCTCCTCTCCTCCTTGATTCGGCCGAACCAAGGGCTGGCCCCTTGAGGGCCAAGCCTCCTCCTCTCTTCCTCCTATATATACTAGAGGTTTTAGGGTTTTTTGGCACTAGATTTTGAGCCACGTGCTACCCGTTCCTCTAGTGCATAGTTTCTCCTCTAGATCCGATTTTTGCAGTGCTTAGGCGAAGCCCTGCCGGAATAGCTCCACCACCATCGCCGGAGCACCCTCATGATGCCAGAGAACTCTTCTACCTCTCCACTCCCTCTTGCTAGATCAAGAAGGCGGAGATCATCATCAAGTTGTACGTGTGCTAAACACGGAGGTGCCGTCCGTTCGACGCTAGATCGGAAGGACCGTGATGAGATCGCGGGACGGATCGTGATGAGTTCGCGGGACGGATCATGATTGGATCGTGGGACAGATCGTGATGAGATCGCGGGATGCTCGGCGATTTGGATCGCGAAGACATTCAACTACACCAACCGCATTTCTTAACGCTTCCCGCTTAGCGATCTACAAGGGTATGTAGATCCACTCTCCCTCTCGTAGATGCTCATCACCATGGATAGATCTTGCGTGTGCGTAGGAAATTTTTTGTTTCCCATGCAACGTTCCCCAACACTTTGACTGTACTGACAAACGTTATAGTGATGAATTTGCCTATATGGTGAGTGAAGAATATCAAATGTCTATGATGGGAAAGTTGAAATTCTTCTTAGGTCTTCAAATTCGTCAGCAAGACAACATCATCTTCATCTCACAAAAGAAATACCTCAAGGATGTTCTGAGGAAATTTGACATGCAAGATTGCAAAGGCGTCAAAACTCCAGTACCTTCAAAAGGCCACCTCTGCACTAACGAAAATGGTAAAGATTTCGATCAGAAGGTATATCGCTCCATGATTGGCTCATTATTGTATCTATGTGCATCTAGGCCTAATATTATGTTGAGTGTTTGCATGTGTGCCCAATTCCAAGCAACACCAAAGGAATCACACCATAAGGTTGTGAAACATATTCTTCGATACTTAGCTCACACCCCAACGCTTGGATTATGGTATCCCAAGGGCTCAAATCTTCACCTCGTCGGATACTCTCATGCTGACTATGCTGGAGATCGTGTGGATCGCAAGTCAACCTCAAGCACATGCCATTTCCATGGATGATCCTTAGTCTGTTGGTCCTCGAAGAAGCAGAACTATGTTTCACTATCTATTGCTGAAGCTGAGTACATTGGTATTGGTTCATGCTACGCTCAGTTACTGTGGATGAAGCCAATCCTCAAGGAACGAGTAAAGAGACTTGCCGGTAACGAGGTTGAACTAGGTATGGAGATACCGACGATCGAATCTCGGGCAAGTAACATACCGAAGAACAAAGGGAACATCATAAGGGATTAACTGAATCCTTGACATAGAGGTTCGACCAATAAAGATCTTCATAGAATATGTCGGAACCAATATGGGCATCCAGGTCCCGCTATTGGTTATTGACCGTAGAGGTGTCTCGGTCATGTCTACATAGTTATCGAACCCGTAGGGTCTGCACACTTAAGGTTCGGTGATGTTTCGGTAGTATAGAGTTATGTATGGTGGTGACCGAAGGTTGTTCAGATTCCCAGATGAGATCCTGGACGTCACGAGGAGCTCCAGAATGATCCGGAGGTAAAGATTGATATATAGGAAGTCCTATTTTGGTCGCCGGAAAAGTTTCGGGCTCATCGGTAGTGTATCGGGAGTGTCGGTAGTGTACCGGGAGACCATCGGGAGGGGTATTTCGACCCAAGAGGCTGCATGGGATTTGGGAGAGTGAAGACCAGCCCTTAGTGGTCTGGTGGAAGTCCCACACAAGGCCCATGCGGCTAGGAGAGAAAACCCAAAGAGAAAAGGTGGAAAAAGGCAAAATAGGGATGAATTCTAGTCCTACTAGGATTGGAGGAGGAGTCCTCCTCTCCTCCTTGATTTGGCCGAACCAAGGGCTGGCCCCTTGAGGGCCAAGCCTCCCCCTCTCTTCCTCCTATATATACTAGAGGTTTTAGGGTTTTTGGCACCAGATTTTCCGCCACATACTACCCGTTCCTCTAGTGCATAGTTTCTCCTCAAGATCGGATTTCTGCAGTACTTAGGTGAAGCCCTGTTGGAATAGCTGCACCACCATCGCCGGAGCGCCGTCATGCTGCCGGAGAACTCTTCTACTTCTCCGCTCCCTCTTGCTGGATCAAGACGGCAGAGATCATCATCAAGCTGTACGTGTGCTAAACACGGAGGTGTCGTCCGTTCGGCGCTAGATCGGAAGGACCGTGATAAAGATCGCGAGACGGATCGTGATGAGATCACGGCACGAATCGTGATGAGTTCGCAGGATGGATCGTGATTGGATCGCAGGACGGATCGTGATGAGATCGCAGGATGCTCGGCGATTTGGATCGCGAAGACGTTCGACTACACCAACCACGTTTCTTAACGCTTCCCGCTTAGCGATCTACAAGGGTATGTAGATCCACTCACCCTCTCATATATGCTCATCACCATGGATAGATCTCGCGTGTGCATAGGAATTTTTTTGTTTCCCATGCCACGTTCCCCAACAGTGGCATCATGAGCTAGGTCTATGTGTAGATGAGATCTAGACTAGAACACAAAGAGTTTGTGGGCGTTGATGCTTAGATTGCTTCCTCCCTTGGTCATGTTTTGGTTTAGTGGTATTGTGGGATGAAGCGGTCCAGACCAACCTTACTCGTACGTTTACGAGAGACCGGTTCCATCGACTGACGTGTAACCTCGTTGCACAAAGATGGCTGGCGAGTGTCTGTTTCTCCTACTTTAGTTGGATCGGATTCGACAAAGGCGGTCCTTGAGAAGGTTGAAAAGCAACTTATGTACCACCGTTGTGGTTTTTGCGTAGGTGAGAATTGTTCATGCTAGATACCCGTAGCAGCCATGTAAAACATGCAACAACAATTAGAGCACGCCTAACTTGTTTTTGCAGGGTATGATGTGATGTGATATGGCCAATTACATAATAAGATATATGTGATGTATGAGATGATCATGTATTGTATAGAATATCACGACTTGCATGTCGATTAGTACGGCAACCGGCAGGAGCCATAGGGTTGTCTTTAATTATTGTATGCCCTGCGTGTCAATCATTAAGCGCTATTTAATGCTTTACTTTATCGCTAAACGGTAGCAATAGTAGTAGAAGCATGGTGGGAGCGACAACCCCGATGGCGACACGTTGATGGAGATCAAGATGATGGAGATCATGGTGTCATGCCGGTGCTTTCAAGATGGAGATCAAAAGCACAAGTTCATGGCCATATCATGTCACTTATGATTTGCATGTGATGTTAATCCTTTTTATGAACCTTGTTTTTCTTAGGACGACGGTAGCATTCTAAGGTGATCCCTCACTTAATTTCAAGATAAATTGTGTTCTCCCCGAGTGTGCACCATTGCGGAAGTTCGTCGTGTCGAGACACCACATGATGATCGGGTGTGATAGACTCTACGTTCACATCCAATGGGTACAAGCGAGTTTTGCACATGTAGAAAACTCGGGTTAAACTTGACGAGCCTAGCATGTACAGACATGGCCTCGGAACACAAGACACCGAAAGGTCGAACATGAGTCATATAGTAGATATGATCAACATAATGATGTTCACCATTGAAACCACCTCAACTCACGTGATGATCGGACTTGAGTTGGTGAATTTGGATCATGTATCATTCGAATGACCAGAGGGATGTCAATTTGAGTGGTAGTTCTTTAGTAATATGATTAATTGAACTCATTATCATGAACATAGTGAGTAGTGTCTTTGCAAATTATGTTGTAGATTACTTGCTCGCGCTGTAGCTCCCTTGTATTTTTATATGTTCCTAGAGAAATAGAGTTGAAAGATTATGGTAGCAATATTGCGGACTGGGTCCGTGATCTGAGGATTGTCCTCATTGCTGCACAGAAGTCGTAAGTCCTTAATGCACCACACGGTGCGCCAACCCCTCTAGCGTCGTCTGTAGATGTTGTGAACATCTGACAGGCACGTTCTGATGACTACTTGATAGTTTAGTGCGTCATGCATTACGGCTTAGAATTGAGGCTCAAAACGTTTTGAACGTCACGGAACATATGGGATGTTGTAAGAGCTGAAATTAGGATCTCAGGTTCGTGCCCGTGTTGCGAGATATGAGATCTCCAACAAGATTGTTTGCCTGCAAGATGAAAGAGAATAGCTCAATCATTGAGCATGTGCTCAGATTGTTTGGGTGCTACAATCGCTTGAATCAAGTGGGAGTTGATCTTCCAGATAAGACAATGATTGACATAGTTCTCCAAGTCACCGTCACTAAGCTACTAGAACTTGGTGATGAACTATAAAATGCCAGGGATATAATTAATGATCCCTGAGCTGTTCGCGATGTTTGACACCGCGAAGGTAGAAATCAAGAAGGAGCGTCAAGTGTTGATGGTTAGTCAAACCACTAGTTTCGAGAAGGGCAGGAGCAAGGAGGGAAACTTCATGGATAGCAAGTCAGTTGCTGCTCCAGTGAAGCAACCCAAAGTTGAACCCAAACCCGAGACTAAGTACTTCGATTATGAGGAGAGTGGTCACTGAAGCGGAACAACCCTAGATACTTGGTAGATAAGAAGGCTGGCAACATCGACAGAAGTATATTTGATATACGTGTTATTGATGTGTACCTTGATAGTAATCCTAGTAGCACCTGGGTATTGGATACAAGTTTGGTTGCTAAATGTTAGTAAATTGAAGTAAAAGCTACGGAATAAACGGAGACTAGCTAGGTGTGAGGTGACGATGTGTGTTGGAAATGTTTCCAAAGTTGATGTGATCAACATCGCACGCTCTCTCTACCTTCGGTATTAGTGACAAACCTAAATAAATGTAATTTGGTGTTTGCGTTAATCATGAACATGATTAGATCGTGTTTATTGCAACATGGTTATTCATTTAAGATAGAGAATAATGGTTATTCTGTTTACATGAATAATACCTTCAATGGTCATGCACCCAGTGAGAATGGTTTGTTCAATCTTGATCGTAGTAATACACATGTTCATAACATTGATGCCAAAAAGATACAAAGTTAATAATGATAGTACCACATGCTTGTGGCACTACCGCTAAATGTCATATTGGTACAAATCGCATGAAGAAAACTCCATGCTGATGGATCTTTGGACTCATTCGATTTTGAATTGGTTGAGACATGCGGACCATGCCTCTTGGGCAAGATGAATAAAAACCCGTTTTCCAGAACGGGCACTTGATGTATTGGAAATGATACATGTTGATGTACGTAATCCAATGAGTCTTGTAGCATGCGGTGGATGTCGTTATTTTCTTACCTTCACTAATGATTTGAGTAGATATAGTGTATATTTACTTAATGAAACAGAAGTCTGGATCGTTTGAAAGGTTCAAGCAAATTCAGAGTGAATTTTAAGATCATCGTGACAAGAAGATAAAAATATCTGCGATATGATCGTGGAGGTGAATATGTGAGTTATGAGTTTGGCATACAACTTTAGACAATGTGAAAGTTGTTTCACAACTCACGGCACCTAGAACACCATGGTGTGATGGTGTGTCCGAACGTCATAGTCGTGCCCTATTGGATATGGTGCTTGCTATGATGTCTCTAATCGTTTTGTTACTATAATTTTGGGGTTATGTATTAGAGACAACTATATTCACTTTAAATAGGGCACCATCTAAATCCGTTGAGATGAACCGTGTGAATTATGGTTTGACAGAAACCTAAGCTGTCATTTCTTAATGTTTGGGGCTGTGAAGCTTATGTGGAAAAGGTTTTCACCTAATGAGGTCGAACCCAAAGCGGACAAATGCATCTTCATAGAATACCCTAAGAACAGTTGGGTGAACCTTCTATCTCAAATCAAAGCATAAAATGTTTGTTGCTGAAACTGGGTCCTTTCTCGAGAAAAAGTTTCTCTCGAAAGAATTGAGTGTGAGGAAGATAGAACTTGATGAGGTTGTTGAACCTTTGTTTCAACGAGAGAGTAGCGCAGCACAGGAAGATGTTTCTCTGAAGCCTACATTAGTTGAACAGGAAGTTAATGATGATGATAATGAAGCTTCGGATCAAGTTACTATCAAACCTTGTAGGTCGACAAGGACGTGTACTGCTCCTGAGTGGTACAACAACCCTGTCTTAGAGGTCATGTTGTTGGACAACGATGAACCTACGATCTATGGAGAAGCAATGATGGGCCCGGATTCTGACAAATGGTTAGAGGCCATGAAATCCGAGAAAGGATCCATGTATGAAAACCAAGTATAGACTTTGGTAGAGTTGCTTGTTGGACGGCAGGTCGTCGAGTACAAATGGACCTTTAAGATGAAGACAAATGCTGATGGTAAATGTCACCATTTATAAAGCTCGACTTGTTGCAAACAAGTTTATGACAAGTTCAATGAGTTAACTCCAATGAGACTTTCTCACTCGTAGCGATGCTAAAGTCTGTTGGAATTATGTTAGCAGTTGCTGCATTTTTCAATTATGAAATCCGGTAGATGGATGTCAAAACATTGTTTCCTTAACGATTTACTTGAGGAAAGGTTGTATATGATACAACCAGAAGGTTTTGTCTGTCCTAAGGATGCTAAAAGGTGAGCAAGCTTCAGTGATCCTTCTAAGGACTGAAGCAAGCATCTCAGAGTTGGAATATACACTTTGATGAGGTGATCCAAGTTTTTGTAGTTTATAAAAAGTTTACGAGAAACTTGTATTTACAATAAAGTGAGTGGGAGCACTATAGAATTTCTGATAAGTATATGTGAATGACATGTTGTTGATCGGAAATAATGTAGAATTTATGGAAAGCATCAACGGTTGTTTGAAAAGTGATTTTCAAAGGAAGACCTGGATAAATCTACCTAATTGTTGAGCATCAAGATCTGTAGAGATAGATCAAGATGTTTGATGAGACTTTCAATGAGTACATACCTTGACAAGATTTTGAAAGAGTTCAAAATGGATCAGTCAGAGAAAGAGTTCCCTCCTGATTTGTAAGGTGTGAAGTTCAGTGAGACTCAAAGCTCGACCACAGCAGAAGAAAGAGAAAGGACGAACGTTGTCCCCTATGCCTTAGCCATAGGCTCTGTATAGTATGCCATGCTGTGTACCACACCTGTGTGTGCCTTGCCATGAGTCCATCAAGGGGTACAAGAGTGATCTAGGAGTGGATCATTGAACAGTGGTCCAGATTATCCTTAGTAACTAAAAGACTAAGGGGATGTTTCTTGATTATGGAGGTGATAAAGAGTTCATCGTAAAGAGTTACGTCGATGTAAGCTTTAACACCAATCAGGATGACTCGTAGTAGCAATCTGGATACTATAGTGGAGCAGCCATTTGGAATAGTACCAAGTGGAGTGTGGTAGCAGTGTTTACAGTTTGACATAGAGATTTTCAAAGTACACACGGATCTGAATGTCGCAGACCCGTTGACTATAAGACCTCTCTCACATGCAAAGCATGATCGAGCCCCAGAACTCATTGGGTGTTAGATTCATAACAATGCGAATCACATGGTGATGTGAACTAGATTATTGACTCTAGTGCAAGTGGGAGACTGTTGGAAATATGCCCTAGAGGCAATAGTAAATTAGTTATTATCATATTTCCTTGTTCATGATAATCGTTTATTATCCATGCTATAATTGTGTTGATCGGAAACTCAGATACATGTGTGGATACATAGACAACACCATCTCCCTATAATGCCTCTAATAGACTAGCTCGTTGATCAAAGATGGCTATGGTTTCCTAGTCATGGACATGAGATGTTATTTGGTAATGGGATCACATCATTAGGAGAATGATGTGATGGACAAGACCCAAACTACAAACGTAGCATATGATCGTGTCAGTTTATTGCTACTGTTTTCTGCATGTCAAGTATATGTTCCTATGACCATGAGATCATGCAACTCACTGACACTAGAGGAGTACCACATGTGTATAAAACATCGCAATGTAACTGGATGACTATAAAGGTGCTCTACAGGTATCTCCGAGGGTGTCTGTTGGGTTGGCATGGATCAAGACTGGGATTTGTTACTCCGTGTGATGGAGAGGTATCTCAAGGCCTACTCGGTAATACAACATCACAATAAGCCTTGCAAGCAATGTGACTAAGTGTTAGTCACGGGATCTTGTATTACGGAACGAGTAAAGAGACTTGTCGGTAACGAGGTTGAACTAGATATGGAGATACCGATGATCGAATCTCGGGCAAGTAACATACCGAAGAACAAAGGGAACATCATATGGGATTAACTGAATCCTTGACATAGAGCTTCGACCGATAAAGATCTTCGCAGAATATGTAGGAACCAATATGGGCATCTAGGTCCCGCTATTGGTTATTGACCGTAGAGGTGTCTCGGTCATGTCTACATAGTTCTCGAACCCGCAGGGTCTACACACTTAAGGTTCGGTGACGTTTCGGTAGTATAGAGTTATGTATGGTGGTGACCTAAGGTTGTTCGGAGTCATTGGTATATATAGGAAGTCCTATTTTGGTCGCCGGAAAAGTTTTGGGCTCATCGGTAGTGTACTGGGAGTGTCGGTAGTGTACCGGGAGACCATCGGGAGGGGTATTTCGACCCAAGAGGCTACATGATATGTGGGAGAGTGAATACCAGCCCTTAGTGGGCTGGTGGAAGTCCCACACAAGGCCCATGCGGCTAGAGAGAAAACCCAAAGAGAAAAGGTGGAAAAAGGCAAAATAGGGAGGAATCCTAGTCCTACTAGGATTGGAGGAGGAGTCCTCCTCTCCTCCTTGATTCGGCCGAACCAAGGGCTGGCCCCTTGAGGGCCAAGCCTCCTCCTCTCTTCCTCCTATATATACTAGAGGTTTTAGGGTTTTTTGGCACTAGATTTTGAGCCACGTGCTACCCGTTCCTCTAGTGCATAGTTTCTCCTCTAGATCCGATTTTTGCAGTGCTTAGGCGAAGCCCTGCCGGAATAGCTCCACCACCATCGCCGGAGCACCCTCATGATGCCAGAGAACTCTTCTACCTCTCCACTCCCTCTTGCTAGATCAAGAAGGCGGAGATCGTCATCAAGTTGTACGTGTGCTAAACACGGAGGTGCCGTCCGTTCGACGCTAGATCGGAAGGACCGTGATGAGATCGCGGGACGGATCGTGATGAGTTCGCGGGACGGATCATGATTGGATCGTGGGACAGATCATGATGAGATCGCGGGATGCTCGGCGATTTGGATCGCTAAGACATTCAACTACACCAACCGCATTTCTTAACGCTTCCCGCTTAGCGATCTACAAGGGTATGTAGATCCACTCTCCCTCTCGTAGATGCTCATCACCATGGATAGATCTTGCGTGTGCGTAGGAATTTTTTTGTTTCCCATGCAACGTTCCCCAACACTTTGACTGTACTGACAAACGTTATAGTGATGAATTTGCCTATATGGTGAGTGAAGAATATCAAATGTCTATGATTGGAAAGTTGAAATTCTTCTTAGGTCTTCAAATTCGTCAGCAAGACAACGTCATCTTCATCTCACAAGAGAAATACCTCAAGGATGTTCTGAGGAAATTTGACATGCAAGATTGCAAAGGCGTCAAAACTCCAGTACCTTCAAAAGGCCACCTCTGCACTAACGAAAATGGTAAAGATTTCGATCAGAAGGTATATCGCTCCATGATTGGCTCATTATTGTATCTATGTGCATCTAGGCCTAATATTATGTTGAGTGTTTGCATGTGTGCCCGATTCCAAGCAACACCAAAGGAATCACACCATAAGGTTGTGAAACATATTCTTCGATACTTAGCTCACACCCCAACGCTTGGATTATGGTATCCCAAGGGCTCAAATCTTCACCTCGTCGGATACTCTCATGCTGACTATGCTGGAGATCGTGTGGATCGCAAGTCAACCTCAAGCACATGCCATTTCCATGGATGATCCTTAGTCTGTTGGTCCTCGAAGAAGCAGAACTATGTTTCACTATCTATTGCTGAAGCTGAGTACATTGGTACTGGTTCATGCTACGCTCAGTTACTGTGGATGAAGCCAATCCTCAAGGACTACGACATCAAGTTGAAGAATGTGCCTCTCTACCGCCACAACGAGAGTGCCATCAAGATTTCTTACAACCCATTTCAGCATTCCAAGACCAAGCACATCCAGATTCGTCATGATTTTCTTTGAGATCATTTACTCAAGGGCGACATCTCCATCGACCACATTCCCACAGAAGAACAACTGGCCGATATCTTCACAAAGCCTTTGGATGAAAAGAGATTTTGCAAGTGTCGGTGTGAGCTAAATATCTTAGAATCTTCGAATGTTCTTTGAAAAAGGACACATATCCTAACACTTATGCAAAATTGATGACTTCGATGTGCAACACACAAAGTAACGTTTTTCTTCAATCAATGAAGAATAACCGTATGAGTGTGAAGAAATTAATGAAGAATTTGATTCTCAGAACCCTATGACAATTGTATGCGATGTGTGAAGTTATCATTCTTATACAGTGGGTGACACCACCAACCATAGTTGAAATTCTTCAAAGTTGAGTTTTTCGTCATTTTGCTAATTCTTCAAAAATTTCAAATTCCTCATGTTTACAAATTCCTCAACTTTTCAAATTCATCAACTTGTCAAATTCTTCAAACTATGAAACTCATGTTCTTGATTGACTATATATATATTTGAGTTTTCAATATCCTCACCAACATTCACTTATTGCTAATTCTTCAAGCTGACTTTCTTCTAAGTGAATGTGATCGGACCCTTTCCCTTCTATGCTAAACTCTACCCAGGCTGTTCTCAAATTCTTCATATGCGTTCTACTTTGAAACTCGTTCAAAGTGTTCACTGTGTCCTTGACAGCTGAAGAATCTGCGAACGGAAACTTTAAAATTTTCACTATCAAAATTTTCGGCGTTTCCTGCTCAATCGGTTCTGATTCCCATGACTGGATAACCCATGATCCCCCACTATCGCAACTACTCAGAATGTGGGTGACACCTGTCGCGAGGAGAGCAAGGGTCAGGGGCAATCTGGTCCAAAATCTTCGGACAGATTGGTTTTCACCTCCACTATAAATACCCCTCCCCTTTCACTGTGCTCGGTTACTCCTCACTTCTACTCTCTCCCGAGCTCCGACCTAGCGCCGCCGCTAAAATCATCTCCACCGATGCGGAAGAGCTTCACTGTCTCGACCTCCCCGTCGCCGTACTCGCATCGGCCACGAAAGTCTTCACCTCGCCGCCGCTGTAGCTATCTCCCTCATTCGAGCTAGGGCGTGGGAGATCTGGACTGACAAACTTCCTCAATCTCATCTCACGGTTCGCCGTGTTCTTCATCAGGGTAAATAAAATTTATTTTTACTGTCCTTATTTGATCTTCAAGTTTTCCTAAATCTTCAGAAAGGTGTTTATTCTTGAAGAATCACATTCTAAAGCACCTTACATGCTCATTCACTTGATGACTTTCTCTAAGTTATGATTTTCTTCAACATTCCTCAATTGTGTGAATCCTCAAAATTTGCACAACTCTGGAACCTAAGACAAAGAACACTTAGTGAAATTCCTCAAGACACCAATGGTCAAACTCCTCACACCTATTTTTATTGAAAAATTTCTAAGAATGCATATGACCTTTTCAAAGTCCTCATACCTATACTCTGTTCACAGGTATAAACATGTCCGCTGATGAATCACTAGGTTCTCATCAACTTAACTCAGTTGCAGCATTTCTTGAGGAAAAACAGTGCACCTCTTCAGAGTCCTCAAGAGTTCAAAATCCTCAGCTGAAGAAAATGGCTGATGGGAAGAAGCCACAGAAAGGTGGAAAGAAAGTTGAACAAAATACTGCCTTTGAGTATCCCGAACATCTGTATGCTGGTTACTGTACACCAGATGAATCCATACATGGCAAAGATACAAAATAACAACGAAAGATCATAATTCAGAGGATTGAACGGAGGTGGGTGAGGGAATGGAAGGAGTATTGCTATGTTACTCCCAAATACATGAAGAAATTCGCACTCAAACCCCCTTGGATTAGGGCTCCTCCAGCTGA
This sequence comes from Hordeum marinum, assembly GCA_022496015.1. NCBI lineage: Eukaryota > Viridiplantae > Streptophyta > Magnoliopsida > Poales > Poaceae > Hordeum > Hordeum marinum. Next base: position 153,102,304 of record CM039674.1, read on the forward strand.
TGATCAAGTGGTTGATCCCACAAGTGTTTATCGCGTTGAATACTATCCCGCTGAGTGGGCAAAGCGTCAACTCAAACTGTAGAGAGATGCCGAAGCTGCAGTGAAGAAATTGAATGAAGACTCTGCTGCTGCTGCCACTGTTGGAGCCTCTGCAAGTGCTTGAAAGAAATCTATGGTGAAGAAATCTGCTGTGAAGCCAAATTCTTCATCTTCAAAGACATCACAACAGATTCCTCAAGCTCAAAGGCCTCTGCTCTCAAAGGCCTTGGCTGCTGGTACAGTTGCTGCTCAGTCCTCAGCTGCTGCTGCTAAGTCCTCAACCCCTGTGCACCTTGCCTCAAGCCAACGAACTGAAGGATTTTCAATTGCTTCAGGGGCATCAACAAGTTCTTCAGCCCAAACTCATTCCTCAAGCGGTCCTTCTCTGAGGAAAAAGAAAGCAACTGTTGGACGAGGCATTCGACCAAGTCCTCAAACCAAGAAGGTGGCTTTCACAATACCTTCAGAATCCTCAGATGAAGCTGATGATGAGGAAATGGAAGCTATCATCAGAAACAAGCAACAACGAGTGGCTGAAGCAAAAGGATCTCAAATTCCTCTTCTGCTTGATCCTAAACAAGTGCTTAACTTCATTGATATCTATCACAAGGATCCCAAGACGCCCATTGATGACTTGAAACTGCCTCCTGGTCCTGATCATGTCCTCACAACTTTCATAGCTGAAGAAAAATGGAAATATGAGAAGGCCAGACAAACCAAGAAGGCTCAGTACAAGAAAGAGAATTACTTGAAGAAGAATGTTCTAAATTTGTCTTCTGAGGAACTTGTGAGGGTGCGGTCTGAGATCCAAAGCCTTAGTGAGGAATTCAGTTCATACTATGCTGATTAGGAAGGCACCAAAGTTTGCTTTGTCAACATTGCTGACAAAGTCATCACTGACCACAACTCAAGAGTTGCATCTCGATCCCAGCAACAAATACCTTAGGCTGAGGAAACTGCTCAGCCTACTGAGGAAACTGCCAGCACTGCTGAAGAAAGTCAGACCGCTGAAGAACCTGCCAGGGCATCCTCCAATGGTGCGCCTAATGAATCTGAACCCACAAGGGCGACTGCATCAGTCGTGCCTGAAGAAAATGTACCACCCTCACCTTCGTCTAAATCGGACAAATCATCAAAGGTGAAGACAATCAACCTTCCTTCTGCATCAAAAGTGAAGAAAACTAAGGCTGCTGAGAAGAAGGCACTGAAAAGGAAAGCTTCAATTTCAGATTCCTCGGCTGTGAAGAAGTTCAAGACTTTACCAAAGTCCTCGGCAAAACCATTTGATGCCACTCCACTCTCCTCAGCACCCGCCTATGAGATCATTCCATTTGGTGTTGACTATGTCATCCCAGATGAAGAAAATGAAGAAGATCATTCTGTTGCTTCGACATAGCAGATTGATGAAGACATTGAAGTTGAAGAAAATTCTTCAACTCCTCAGGTATCATCGCTCCAGCCTCAGTTCACTGCTGAAGAGGCCAGGATTGAAGAAATTGATGAGGATGTAGACATTGGGAATACAACTCCTCTCATCAACGATGAATATTAGGAAACAACTCACCCAAATTCACCAATGACTACTCCTATGTCACAGATTCCTCAGTCCCCAGCCCAGACTGAAGAAATTCATGAAGGATCTGATGACTTGACCGCCAAAGTCACTGAACATATTCCAGCTGCATTAGCTGATGACCTTGCTGCTCCACCAACCACTGAGGAAACAGCTCCACAAATTCCTCAGTGTGAAGAAATTCCTCCCATGCCCAAGGAAATCAAGGGCCGCTTCAAGCCAAATCTTCAGCCGAAGCCCAGAATGCCATTCAAAGGCTCAACGCGCCCCAAATTCCTCAAAAGCAATTTCTTCAACATCACATTTTCTTCACTGGTCCAATCCTTATGACTCGACAAGGGCCGGTCGAAGCAGATTCTGGACTGCCACTCAGATGAATTACTATGCATCAGTTCTATTTGACAAGAAGAAAGTCTTCGAGCACCATCAAATTCCTCATGCTGATATGGAAACACTTCCATCATTCACACCGGTGCTCCAAGTTCTTCACGATGCAGGAATTCTTCTCTTCTACGTAGACATCTGCAATTGGAATGAAGAACTCATTCTTCAATTCTATGCCACTCTGCACATCAAAGGAGATGCTTCTGACATCAACTCCTGGGTTTTGGACTGGATGACAGGATCAACACATCTCACTGCTCAAACCTCTAAATTACTTCGATTGTCCTAGTGCCAATTCCTTTAGAAGAAGCTCGTCGTCTGTTTGATAAACCTGCTCTTCCAAATCAACTGATGCAAGTGCTGATGAAGGCATTGGCTCGTGGAAAGCCTCAACGGAAAACTTTCCTTGTGAAGGATTTGCTCTATGTGCCAAGGACGGTCTACGCATTCTCACAAATGCTGCTCTATCCCCATTTGAACAGAAGCCTTATGCACCTTGGATCATGAAGTTCATTAGAGCAAAGTCTTCAGTTCCCTTCAAGGCGGACTTCCAGAATCATTTTGGCTTCCTGCCTCGGATCGAAGTCCTCAAGACCACAATTGCCTCAGTGGAAGGAAAAGGCAAGGCTATCGTTGATGAAGGCACTCGTCTATTGGATGGACAGTTTTGCAAAGCTGCATCCTTCTCCACCAATGATGACACTACAACTCAAGACTCAAAAGCAAAGGCCTCATCTCAAAAACCTCAAGAGTCTGCCCCTCATTTGATGATTGATCGTGATCTTCTCATAAGTCTTCATCAGAAGACCGATCGCAATCACAAGTGGGTGAAGCGTCAACTTGGTTACATTGTGCAAAACATGACTACGGCGCGGAACTCTGTGAAGAAGAATCACTACTATGCGCATGAAACCCTCAACCGCACATGGGCTATTCTGTCTCTATTAGTGCATCTAGTGCCCTTAGTGATTTTGGTGTATTGAAGACTTATAGGTTAAGGAACTAATGTGTTTGTGAGTGTACACAGGCTCTATAAGTCGATGAGGAGTTTGACATATCCGGAGATTACCGACCCCTAAAAATGTATGTATTCAACTAAAGACTTTGGTGAAGACTTTGCTGAAGACTTTGGTATTCCCTGAAGACTTTGAAAATGAAGAAGTTGGTGTGACCTTGAAGATATGAACGAGGACTATGAAGCGTGAAGACTTTTGTTTTCGTAGTTTCATATCCTTTCTTTGAGTCATAGGAAACACCGTACTGTTAAAGGGGTCTGAGGTAATACTAAGGAAAATTTCCAACTGATGCTCAATTCCAAAATCCTCAACCTATACAATCCTTCGAGTGAAGCCTTGATCTCTTACGGTTTAGTCAAGTTCTTCAGTGACAGAGACTAAGTTTTTCTTGTCTCTGAGGAAATTGATCTGACTAAGGAGTTAGGATTTCGCCAGTGCGAATTGCCTACAAGTGAGGAACATGATATGTCTGAGGACTTTCATAGTTCGAAATTCCGACCATAGCTGTGCTCAGCGCTAGCTGTCCCCAATCATAATATCCACATAATGGTCATATCATTGGGGGCATTTATGTATTATCATGTCAGGTTGCACCCTGGCTATAAATAGCCACCCCTCACAACCACTAGTTGGTTGGCTGCTCCGAGAGAGAACTGACACTTGTCATTTGAGAGCAACCCATCCTCCGAGGACTTTGAGAGAAAATCATCACTGAGGAAAAACCCACAACCAAACCACCAAATCCAAAGTGATTGAGCATCACTAAAGAAATTCCTATGTGGAACCGACGCTTGTTACGTTTGAGGACTGTGCAACCTCCAAATGGTCAGGCGTCATGGTCTAGTGCATCTTGCAGTCAATTGGGGATCACGAAGTGACCTTGGCCTAGAGCATCCAGTAGTAAATTGTGGATTGTCAGGTGACTAGTTTGTGAGGGTTCTGGAAGTCTACCATGAAGACTTACCACGAGTGTTGGGTGAGGACTATGTGACCTTAGCTCAAGGAGAATATGGTAAGGACTATGTGTCCTGGGACTATGTGTCCTCTGGTTTAAATACCAGGCCGCTCCAAACTAGATGTACGACTATCACGACAGTTGGAACTGGGCCATCAAACCATTGTCTTCATCGAGCTATCCGGTTCTATTTCCTCAACCCCTCTATTTCTCATATACCTGTTGATGAAATTGATTGTGACTGTTTGAAGAATTTGACTGAAGACTTCACAAATTCCTCACCTAAAATTCTTCAAGTTACCTTGTTCATCACCGCTTATCCTGTGTCACGCTACTTACTATGTGTGCATGTTTCATTTCATCATGATGACTATGATGTTACTATGTTCCTCATGCACTTGAGTACTTATTCCGCTGCTAGTTATTCATCACATTTCAAATTCCTCAAAGTTGAAATTCCTTAAGTGATGAATTTGTAAAAGTCGCCTATTCACCCCCCTCTAGTCGATATAACACACTTTCAATTGGTATCAGAGCATGTACTCCCTCGCTCTGTGTAATTTTTGTTTAACCACCTGAAGTTCTAGTTATGTTAACTGTAGGTATGATCAAGGTTTCCACGGGCTGTCCTACCTTCGATGGGATGGACTACCTATTGGAAATATGCCCTAGAGGCAATAATAAATTAGTTATTATCATATTTCCTTGTTCATGATAATCATTTATTATCCATGCTATAATTGTATTGATCGGAGACTTAGATGCATGTGTGGATACATAGACAAAACCATGTCCCTAATATGCCTCTAATAGACTAGCTCGTTGATCAAAAGATGGTTAAGGTTTCCTAGCCATGGGCATGAGATGTCATTTGATAACAGGGTCACATCATTAGGAGAATGATGTGATGGACAAGACCCAAACTGCAAACGTAGCATATGATCATGTTAGTTTATTGCTACTGTTTTCCGCATGTCAAGTATGCGTTCCTATGACCATGAGATCATGCAACTCACAGATATCGGAGGAGTGCCTTGTGTGTATTGAACATCGCAACGTAACTGGGTGACTACAAAGGTGCTCTACAGGTATCTCCGATGGTGTCTGTTGAGTTGGCATGGATCGAGACTGGGATTTGTTACTCCGTGTGACGGAGAGGTATCTCGGGGCCCACTCGGTACTGCAACATCACAATAAGCCTTGCAAGCAATGTGACTAATTGTTAGTTGCGGGATCTTGTATTACGGAACGAGTAAAGATACTTGCCGGTAACGAGGTTGAACTAGGTATGGACATACCGACAATCGAATCTCGGGCAAGTAACATACCGAAGAACAAAGGGAACGTTATACGGGATTAACTGAATCCTTGACATAGAGGTTCGACCGATAAAGATCTTCGTAGAATATGTAGGAACCAATGTGGACGTCCAGGTCCTGCCATTGGTTATTGACCGTAGAGGTGTCTCGGTCATGTCTACATAGTTCTCGAACCCGCAGGGTCTGCACACTTATGGTTCGGTGACGTTTCGGTTGTGTAGAGTTATGTATGGTGGTGACCAAAGTTTGTTCGGAGTCCCGTATGAGATCCCGGACGTCACGAGGAGCTCCGAAATGGTCCGGAGGTAAAGATTCATATATAGGAAGTCCCAGTTTGGTTTCCGGAAAAGTTTCGGGCTCATCGGTAGTGTACCCGGAGTGCCGGTAGTGTACCGGGAGTGCCGGTAGTGTACCGGGAGGCCTCGGGGAGGGGTATTTCGACCCCAATAGGTCCATGGGCTGTGGGAGAATAATAACCAGCCCTTAGTGGGCTGGGAAAACAGCCACAAAGGCCCATGGCGCAGGAGAGAAAGTCCTAAAGCAAAAAGTGGAAAATCAGACAATACGAGGCAATCCTACTCCAACTAGGATTGGAGGTGAAGTAGGATTGCTTCCCACCTCCTATTTCCGCCGACCCAAAGGCCTTGGCTGCCTCTCCTATCCTCTCCTCCTATATATACTAGTGAATTGGGTGGTTTTTGGACAGAATTTCCGGCCACGTGCTACCCGTTCCACCGATGCATAGTTTCTCCTCTAGATCGGCTTTCTGCAGCGCTTAGGCAAAGCCCTGCCGGAATTGCTCCACCACCATCACCGGAGCGCCGTCACCCTGCCGATGAACTCTCTCTCCTATCCACCTCCTCTTGCTGGATCGAGATGGTGGAGATCGTCATCAAGCTGCATGTGTGCTGAACGCGGAGGTGCCGTCCGTTCGGCGCTAGATCGGAAGGACCGTGATCGAGATCGCGAGACGGTTCGTGATGTGATCACGGAATGGATCGTGATGAGTTCGCGGGACAGATCGTGATCAAGATCGTGAGACGGATCGTGATGAGTTCGCGGGACGGATCATGATGTGTTCGCGGGACGGTTCGTGATTGGATCGCAAGACGCTCGGCGATTTGGATCACAAAGAAGTTCGACTACACCAACCGCGTTTCTTAACGCTTCCCGCTTAGCGATCTACAAGGGTACATAGATCCACTCTCCCTCTCGTAGATGCTCATCACCATGGATAGGTTTGCGTGTGCGTAGGAAAATTTTTGTTTCCCATGCGACGTTCCACAACAGTGGTATCAGTGCTAGGTTGATGGTTCGATGAGATCTCGAGTAGAACACAAAAGGTTTGTGGGCGTTGATGCTTAGATTGCTTCCTCCCTTGGTCGGATTTTGGTTCAGCGGGATTGTGAGATGAAGCGGCCCGAACCAACATTACTCGTACGCTTACGAGAGACCGGTTCCTTCGACGCAACTTTTTGCTTAGATGGCTTGCGGGTGACAGTTTCTCTCACTTTAGTTGGATCGGATCCGACAAAGGCGGTCCTTGAGAAGGTTGAAAAGCAATCTATGTATCACCGTTGTGGTTTATGCGTAGGTGAGAATCGTTCTTGCTAGATACCCGTAGCAGCCACGTAAAACATGCAACAACAATTAGAGGTCGTCTAACTTGTTTTTGCATGGTATGTTGTGATGTGATATGGCCAATTACATGATGAGATATATGTGATGTATGAGATGATCATGTGATGTATAGAATTTCACGACTTGCATGTCGTTGAGTACGGCAACCGGCAGGATCCATAGGGTTGTCTTTAATTATTGTATGACCTGCGTGTCAATCATTAAGCGCTATGTAATGCTTTACTTTATCGCTAAGCGGTAGCAATAGAAGTAGAAGCAGGGCTGGCGCCACAACCCCAATGGCAACACATTGATGGATATCAAGATGATGGAGATCATGGTGTTGTGCCGGTGATGATGGAGATCATGCCGGTGTTTCGAAGATGGAGATCTTAAACACAAGTTCATGGCCATATCATGTCACTTATGAATTGCATGAGATGTTAATCCTTTTATGCACCTTGTTTTGCTTAGTACGGCGGTAGCATTATAAGGTGATCCCTCACTTGAATTTCAAGATGAACTGTGTTCTCCCCGAGTGTGCACCGTTGCGAAAGTTCGTCGTGTTGAGACTCTACGTTCACATACAACGGGTGCAAGCCAGATTTGCACGCACAGAACACTCGGGTTAAACTTGACGAGCCTAGCATGTACAGACATGGCCTCGAAACACGAGAGACCGAAAGCTCGAACATGAGTCATATAGTAGATATGATCAACATAGTGATGTTCACCATTGCAGCCACCTCAACTCATGTGATGATCGGACTTGAGTTGGTGAATTTGGATCATGTATCACTCAAATGATCCGAGGGATGTAAATTTGAGTGGGAGTTCTTAAGTAATATGATTAATTGAACTCATTATCATGAACATAGTCAAAGTGTCTTTGCAAATTATGTTGTAGATTACTAGCTCGCGCTGTAGCTCCCTTAAATTTTTATATGTTCCTAGAGAAATAGAGTTGAAATATGTTGGTAGAAATATTGCGGACTAGGTCCGTGATCTGAGGATTGTCCTCATTGCTGCACAGAAGGCTTATGTCCTTAATGCACCGTTCGGTGCGCCACCCCTCTAGCATCGTCTATAGATGTTGTGAACATCTGACAGGCACGTTTCGATGACTACTTGATAGTTTAGTGCATCATGCATTACGACTTAGAATTGAGGCTCCGAAACGTTTTGAATGTCACAGAACATATGAGATGTTCTAGGAGCAGAGATTGTGATCTCAGGCTCGTGCCTGTGTTGCGAGATATGAGATCTCCAACAAGATTCTTTGCCTGTAAGATGAAGGAGAATATCTCAATCGTTGAGCATGTACTTAGATTGTCTGGGTACTACAATCACTTGAATCAAGTGGGAGTTGATCTTCTAGATAAGATAGTGATTGATATAGTTCTCCAAGTCACTGTCACTAAAGCTACTAGAACTTAGTGATGAACTATAATACACCAGGGATAGAAGTATTGATCCCTGAGCTGTTCGCGATGTTTGACACCGCGAAGGTAGAAATCAAGAAGGAGCGTCAAGTGTTGATGGTTAATCAAACCACTAGTTTCGAAAAGGGCAAGAGCAAGGAGGGAAACTTCATGGATAGCAAGTCAGTTGCTGCTCCAGTGAAGCAACCCAAAGTTGAACTCAAACCCGAGACTAAGTGCTTCTATTATGAGTTGAGAGGTCGCTGACGCGGAACAACCCTAGATACTTGGTAGATAAGAAGGCTGGCAACATCGACAGAAGTATATTTGATATACGAGTTATTGATGTGTACCTTGCTAGTACTCCTAGTAGCACCTGGGTATTGGATACCGGTTCGGTTGCTAAATGTTAGTAACTCGAAATAAAAGCTACGGAATAAACGGAGAACTAGCTAAGGGTGAGGTGACGATGTGTGTTGGAAATGTTTCCAAGATTGATGTGATCAACATCGCACGCTCTCTCTACCTTCAGGATTAGTGATGAACCTAAATAAATGTTATTTGGTGTTTTGCATTGAGCATGAACATGATTAGATCATGTTTGTTGCAATACGGTTATTCATTTAAGTCAGAGAATAATAGTTATTCTGTTTACATGAATAATACCTTCAATGGTCATGCACCCAGTGAGAATGGTTTGTTGAAATCTTGATCGTAGTAATACACATGTTCATAACATTGATGTCAAAAGATACAAAGTTAAATAATGATAGTACCACATACTTGTGGCACTGCCGCAAAATGTCATATTGGTATAAAGCGCATGAAGAAACTCCATGGTGATGGATATTTGGACTCATTCGATTTCGAATCGGTTGAGGCATGCGAACCATGCCTCTTGGGCAAGATGACTAAAGGACCCCGTTGGATGGAGCGGGCAAGTGATTCATTGGAAATGATACATGTTGATGTATGCAATCTAGTGAGTCTTGTAGCGTGCAGTGGATATCGTTATTTTCTTACCTTCACTGATGATTTGAGTAGATATAGTGTATATTTACTTAATGAAACACAAGTCTGAATCGTTTGAAAGGTTCAAGCAAATTCAGAGTGAAGTTTAAAGATCATCATGACAAGAAGATAAAAATGACTGCGATATGATCGTGGAGGTGAATATCTGAGTCACGAGTTTGGCATACAACTTAAGACAATGTGAAAGTTGTTTCACAACTAAACGCCACCTGGAACACCATAGTGTGATGGTGTGTCCGAACATCATAGTTATGCTCTATTGGAGATGGTGCGTGCTATGATGTCTCTTGTCGTTTTACTACTATAATTTTGGGGTTATGCATTAGAGACAACTACATTCACTTTAAAAAGGGCACCATCTAAATCCGTTGAGATAACACCGCATGAATTACGGTTTGATAGAAACCTAAGCTGTCATTTCTTAATGTTTGGGGCTGCGACGCTTGTGTGGAAAATGTTTTCACCTAATGAGGTCGAACCCAAGGTGGACAAATGCATCTTCATAGAATACCCTAAGATCAGTTGGGTGAACCTTCTATCTCAGATCCAAGTGCAAAGTGTTTGTTGCTTAAACGGATCCTTTATCGAGGAAATGTTTCTCTCGAAAGAATTGAGTGGGAGGAAGATAGAACTTGATGAGGTTGTTAAACCTTTGTTCAACCAGAGAGTAGCGCAACGCAGAAAGATGTTTCTGTGAAGCCTACGTTAGTTGAAGAGGAAGTTAATGATGATGATCATGAAGCTTCAGGATCAAGTTACTATCGAACTTCGTAGGTCGACAAGGATGTGTACTGCTCCTGAGCGGTACGGCAACCCTGTCTTGGAGGTCATGTTGTTGGACAACGATGAACCTACGAGCCATGGATAAGCGATGATGGGCCCGGATTCCGCCAAATGGTTGGAGGCCATGAAATCCGAGATAGGATCCATGTATGAAAACCAAGTATAGACTTTGGTAGACTTGCTCGTTGGACAGCAGGTCGTTGAGTACATATGGATCTTTAAAATGAAGACAAACACTGATGGTAAATGTAACCATTTGTAAAGCTCGACTTGTTGCAAAGATGTTTGTGACAAGTTCAAGGAGTTGACTGCGATGAGGCTTTCTCACTCGTAGTGATGCTAAAAGTCTATTAGAATTATGTTAGCAATTGCTGCATTTTCAATTATGAAATCTGGCAGATGGATGTCAAAACATCGTTTCCTTAACGGTTTACTTGAGGAAAGGTTGTATGTGATACAACTAGAAGGTTTTGTCAGTCCTAAGGATGCTAAAAGGTGAGCAAGCTTCAGTGATCCTTCTATGGACTGAAACAAGCATCTCGGAGTTGGAATATATGCTTTGATGAGTTGATCAAAGTTTTTGAGTTTATACAAAGTTTACGAGAAACTTGTATTTACAATAAAGTGAGTGGGAGCACTATAGAATTTCTGATAAGTATATGTGGATGACATATTGTTGATCGGAAATAATGTAGAATTTCTGGAAAGCATAAACAGTTGTTTGGAAAGTGATTTTCAAAGTAAAACCTGGATAAAACTACCTAATTGTTGAGCATCAAGATCTATAGAGATAGATCAAGGATGACTTGATGAGACTTTCAATGAGTGCATACCTTGACAAGATTTTGAAAGAGTTCAAAATGGATCAGTCAGAGAAAGAGTTCTCGCCTGATTTGTAAGGTGTGAAAGTTGAGTGAGACTCAAAGCTCGACAACGGCAGAACAAAGAGAAAGGACGAACGTCGTCCCCTATGCCTTAGCCATAGGCTCTATATTGTGCCATGTTGTGTACCGCACCTGTGTGTGCCTTGCCATGAGTCCGTCAGGGGGTACAAGAGTGAACCAGGAGTGGATCACTGGACAGCGGTCAAGATTATCCTCAGTAACTAAGAGACTGAGGAGATGTTTCTCGATTAAGGAGGTGATAAAGAGTTCGTCGTAAGGAGTTACGTCGATACAAGCTTTAACACTAATCCGGATGACTCGTACTAGCAATCTGGATACGTATAGTGGAGCAGCCATTTGGAATAGTGCTGAGCGGAGTGTGGTAGCAGTGTTTACGGTTTGACATAGAGATTTGCAAAGTACACACGGATCTGAATATCACAGACCCGTTGACTATAAGACCTCTCTCACATGCAAAGCATGATCGAGCCCCAGAACTCATTGGGTGTTAGATTCATAACAATGCGAATCACATGGTGATGTGAACTAGATTATTGACTCTAGTGCAAGTGGGAGACTGTTGGAAATATGCCCTAGAGGCAATAATAAATTAGTTATTATCATATTTCCTTGTTCATGATAATCGTTTATTATCCATGCTATAATTGTATTGATCGGAGACTTAGATGCATGTGTGGATACATAGACAAAACCATGTCCCTAGTATGCCTCTAATAGACTAGCTCGTTGATCAAAAGATGGTTAAGGTTTCCTAGCCATGGACATGAGATGTCATTTGATAACGGGGTCACATTATTAGGAGAATGATGTGATGGACAAGACCCAAACTGCAAACGTAGCATATGATCGTGTCAGTTTATTGCTACTGTTTTCCGCATGTCAAGTATGTGTTCCTATGACCATGAGATCATGCAACTCACAGATATCGGAGGAGTGCCTTGTGTGTATCAAACGTCGCAACGTAACTGGGTGACTATAAAGGTGCTCTACAGGTATCTCCGATGGTGTCTGTTGAGTTGGCATGGATCGAGACTGGGATTTGTTACTCCGTGTGACGGAGAGGTATCTCGGGGCCCACTCGGTAATGCAACATCACAATAAGCCTTGCAAGCAATGTGACTAATTGTTAGTTGCGGGATCTTGTATTACGGAACGAGTAAAGAGACTTGCCGGTAACGAGGTTGAACTAGGTATGGAGATACCGACGATCGAATCTCGGGCAAGTAACATACCGAAGAACAAAGGGAACGTTATACGGGATTAACTGAATCCTTGACATAGAGGTTCGACCGGTAAAGATCTTCGTAGAATATGTAGGAACCAATGTGTAACATCCCAAAATTTCATTTTGGAATGTTATGATTTATAACTATGCATCTATCATCACCATTGTTTGAATACATGTATTGTTGAAATGTTCTTTCTAAATTTCTGAAAGCCCTTTCTATTTTCCCTAAGTTGCTTTCACCTATTTGAAATCTTGGTAAAATGTTCAAAATAAGAGGGGAGTAACATGACACTCCACACCAGGGTCATCTTGGTGATCTATTTGAACAAAAATAACCAGGAGTTATTTTGAAAATATTTGCAAAAAGGTTTTAAGATCAATTAGGCAATTTCTGAAAAATAATATATTTTTTGAAAGTATTCAAATGACAGAATAAAAAATTTCATTAAATAGCATTTATTATTCTGTTAATTTTGATATATAATACCCCTATATTTATAAACAGTTTGAATGTTTTAAAAGCTTTTGAATATCGCTGGAAAATCATTAAAAGAAACGGTAACAGTTTCCTGTATTAAACGGGCCGGCCCAACGGCTTTAAAAGCCGAGACCGTTACCGGTCGGCCGACCGACGCGCAACGGACGCCTCCTCTCTCATTGACATCGGGCCCCACATCGACCGACCGTTGCTCCGCTCGGTCGCCTTCTTCCCCCGCGCGCGCCGGATATCCATCGCCGGCAGTTTCTTTTTCCCCGCGGATCTCTCTCCTCTCTCCTTCCCCGCACTCCCCGCACCCCCTATAAGTACCGGCCACTCCCCGCATCCATTTCCCCCCGAATCCCCTCTCTCCCGTCGCCGGGATGCTGCCAAACGAGCTCGCCGGAGTCCCTGCAACCACCGAAACCCTCCGGAGCTCCTGCCGTCGCCACACTCCACCCCTCGCCCCACCGTTGCCACCAATCGACGCCGGACGACAAGCCCCGCCGCCCGGACCACTCCGCTGCCTTCCTCGACCACCGGAGCGCCAACCCCGATGACTTCGCCGTCTCGGACTCGCCGGAGAACCCCTCCTCGCCGGCGACCTCTTCTTTGTGAGCTCCCCTCCCACTCCGTAGCCGTTCGATCTCAAACCGACGCCTAAGATTAGATCGGATTAATTTCCAAACCGGTATTCTCTACCGACCGGTCGCCCGCCCGCAAGCACTCGCGCGCACACGCCCCCAACCAACAGGATCGTGCCACGTAGCCCCCTGGCCGTCCGATAGATATTTCCTTTTTCTGATTTTTGTTTAGTAAGCAGAACCTGCTATGATTTTGTTTTGCTTATATCTTTCAATCTGTTTAATGTTTTGAGTTGATTCTTTTTGCAATAGCTCACATTTTTCATGTAGTTTCACCCTGTACTTTTAAATTTTAAATTTGAACTCTAAAATTTGAATTGAATCAAATTTGCTTAAAACTTTCAAATCTGAATAACTAGAGTTTGAAAATAGATTTTGATATGAATATTTTTGCTACTGTTTGGTCTTAGTCAGGACTACCTTTATGCTTAGTTTGAAAATTTTTAGGATGATTTTGATTAGTGTTCTAGCTATAAACAGAATCTGCCTAGTATTATAGTATAGTTTTATTTACTTAGTTTTAGTTAGTTTAACTTAGATTTAGTTTTAATTTGTTTAGTAGGTTCTGTTGTTTAAACATTTAGTGTTTTACTTGTTGTTAATAAAAAAATATAAAATTGTTTAGTTATCTCTTGGTTAATATAGGAATCACAACTTCCTTTCAAATAGGTTTAATTTGATTAAAACAACTAGTTTAGTAATAGATTCTTTTAATAGAGTTTTATATAATTTAATTTTGTTTTCTAAGACAAGTTTATTTGTAAATTATTTTCTGTTAAGAACATGTTTTGTCAATAAATAATAAGTTTTGTTTTGCTCTCTTGTTAGTAAAACTATATTTGTTCCATTTAGTGCTTATCAAAACTTTTACAAACTTTACAAAAGTTTTCTCAACAAACTTAAATTGATTTTCTTCTGTTTATTAATAAAAATATTTTATTGTTTCCTTGCTTTCAACAATTGTTTTCGTTATTTCAAAATAGTTTTATTATGTTAGTAGTGTTTTATCAATCACCTCCTAGTAAACAAAACTTTGTGTGTTTTCCTTACTTGTGATTTGTGCATTGTTTTGTCTTGACTGTTTACTAGTTCTTGATTGATGTTTGTGGGTTACAATATTCTGTTGTATGCTTATTGAGTGCTCTTGTTTGCTTCGTTAGATTATCCGGAGTGCGAAGTTTGTTACTTAGAGTCACTCACGTACGAAGATCATCAATCAGGCAAGTCACTTTGATCATGTTTACCCATGTTTTATATGCATTAGTTCTACCATCTCCCCAAATTGCATGCAAGATAGGTTAGTTGGAAACTTGGTTACTTTGTCGTAGTATCGTGTGGTAGGTATCCCTCTCAACCCCTTTGACAACATTGGCCCCGGGAAACGTTGTTTTACTTTTGCTATGCTATTAGTAGACGGGGATGGTTGTGTGATTCATGAGAGTTGAGAGAGTTAATAATATCAAGAGCTACATAATGATCAAGATTTCAAGACTCCGAGTTTTCAACATACCTCTGGGTGGATGATGGTTGAACGGCACCCTGGAGAAACCAGTGGATTTGCCTAGGTGATGCTGGAGATGGCCAGTATTCACGCAGAAAGATCCACCCAGGCACAAAGAGATGGATGGGTGCTTCAAGACCCAAGGCTTACCTGCACAGCCACAAGTCATTATGGGCTCTGGCTTGGTTGGACATTGTGGTGACCCTGGACAGGCGGTGCTACGAGATGTAGAAGAACGGTAGGAAAGGATGGGCACCGACAGAGTCGCAGGGAAACCCTTTGGAAGACCATGTTTTGGTCATCCGTTTCTCAAACACCCTGAAGTGCGAGAAATCAAACGGAGGCGACCAAATCTTGTGGGGAACGTGTGCAAAACTCTACAGAGTACTCAAACCTAATCGATTAGCCGTGTCCACGGTTATGGACGACTTGAGCCAAAGGAACTGAAACATTCGGAATTCTCAACACAATTAATATGATGATGTGGGTATTAACAATTTGGGTATGAGAATTGGTTGGTGGAACCATCTCATTAATCAACCAACTTAGTAATATTTTTTTGCTTAGCCCTCTCTTGATGTAGGAAAAAATTGGCTTTACGCAAAAACTTACCACCCCACCTGCCATATAAGCATGTAAATTAGATGATTATCTTTTCCCCCCTCTTTTGTGACTTTGCCGGCATATTCCATATGCTGACCTACATGGCTGCAACGTATCATGTTGCAGAGTACTTTTCCGACCAGGAGTGAGGATGCGCTCTACGCTCAGTGAGATGCCCTTGGAGTCAGATGGACTCATCTACCTTTGACGCTTCCGCAAGATTTAGATATTCTCATGAGTTGGCCTTCAGCCACTTTATTGAAATTTTATTGTAATAAAGGACTCGATATGAGATTTCGATTAATATAATGCCGTGTGATTTCCCTTTGATATATACATTGATGTACCGTGTGTGTACCAGCATGATCTTGGGATGGTACAGAAACACCGGAGATTCGACCTTTCAGGTCGGGTCGCTACAGAAATGGTATCAGAGCACACGCTGACCGTAGGACGTAACCTCTAGGATTGGAAAGCCTTAGGATTGTTTCTCTTTGTCTTTAAAATTCTTATACTCTCATCCATTCGTTTCTGACTCCTCGCCGATTATTTCAAAATTTATAGATGGCTACCTTCATCCCAGTGTTGATCACGGAGTTTTGCCAGCCTGACGCAACGATGCCCTTTGGTAAGGAGCTGATGAGGATCGTCAAGGACGTAAGGATTGCATTGCCGAGCATCACCGGGATTCCTATCATGTCCTTTCCCCAAGATGGACGCTACCGGATCGAGGTGCATATCCCAGGGAAGACCTTTGGGAATCGGAAGGAACCCATCGACTTCAAGTTTGTGGCACCTAGTTGGATACTTGGGAGAGACATGGCCATTCATCGTGCCCTTGGACGTATTCAGGAGGAATACAGAGGTGGAACCATTTCACCAGGACTCAGCGTGGTTTGTCGCAGAGATGTCCATGGAAACATCATAACCCCTCCCACTACAGACACCACCATTTCCTATATCCAGACCTTGGAGACTCACATCAGGACTCTGGAGCTTCGAGTTCGTGTTGATATGAAGACAATCAAGAATCTGATGAACCGTGAGATTGACCTCGAAGCTGATTTGCGGGAAGCCAACTATGAACATGAATATGAGGTGAAGGATTTCTTAGAGAGGATCGACAGGCTGAACATTAGTATCGCCACTTTGGAGGAACAGATGGACATGGGTGAAAATCTTCATCCTCAGGGAGACTTGGCTCCTTTCATCAGCGACGATGATGACTATGAGGAGAGCACCACTGGAGGAGACTCAGTCACCATGTACTTCTGAGGAAAACTTTAGTTATGCCCTCCATGTATCTTTTATTTTCAACGTTAAGAGCGTAGGTCGATGTGTAGTTTGATTGAGACTTGTATTCCCGATGTTTGACATTGATTGAATAAATGAATGAGTGATTGGTGTGATATGTTTGTTGCATTGCATATGGGTAGTGAATTTCTTCTTTTAGGCCCTTGTTCTATTCTAATTCTCACCCCTCCGAAAACAGCAAGATGCCTCCACGACGTGAGACCGACTTCACTTTCCCGCCGGAACTCACACAACTCCTTCAGCAGCAGAATGCACTGATGCAGCTATTGATCCAGAATCAGACCAACAACCAGAACAACAACAACCACCAACATCCACCCTAGACTAACAATCTCACCCGTTTTCTGAGGTTGAATCCTCCAACTTTCTCCAGCAGCACTGAGCCCATTGTGGCAGATGACTGGCTCCGTAAGATGGAGAGAGAACTCGTCACCGTTGGATGTACTGACGCTGAGAAGGTGCGCTTTGCCGCACATCAACTAGATGGACCAGCAGCTTCATGGTGGGAGAACTACACCACCACATATCCTATTTCTGATATAACTTGGGAGCAGTTCCAGCAAGCTTTCCGCACCGCACATGTGTCACCTGCAGCCATGAGTCTGAAGAAGCGCGAGTTTTGCAACTTGCGCCAGGGAAATCGCTCTGTGGCCCAGTACGTGGATGATTTCAGCACATTGGCACGTTATGCACCAGGAGACGTGGCCGATGATGCGGCCAAGAAAGAGAAGTTTCTGGATGGACTCAACGATGATTTGAGCATGCAGCTGGTAGTGGCTACTTTCAACAACTACTAAGAGCTGGTGGACAAGGCCCTCATCTTGGAGGGTAAACAGCAGCAAATTGAGAATCGCAAGAGGAAGTACACTCAGGGGAAGTTTAACTCTGGAGCTCATCCGAAGCCCCGCTACTCCCCGTACTCAGGGAATACCGGATCAGGGACCGGCAAGTTTGGAAGGCACACTCATGTTGTGCACAACCATGGAGGAAATGGGAATGCCCGTCCCAACCATGGCAATTTCAAGACTGACAATGGGAATGGGAACAACAACCAGCACCGTCACGTTCCTACTCATAAGGATCTGAGCCACATCACCTGTTTCAAGTGCCAGAAGACAGGGCACTATGCTATTGAGTGTCCCCAGAGCAAGCAGGGAAATGGAAACGGCAACTCCGCAGCCAAGAAGCCAAACCCTTTTCCTCGTGCCTAGGTGAACCACCTCGACGTGGAAGAAGTCTATGATCAACCCGAGACTATGGTTGGTAAGTTTTTATTGCATTCACGTCCAGTTACAGTACTTTTTGATTCCGGTGCAACTCATTCATTCATATCAAGGGTAGTTGTGGATAAGTATGGTTTTCCCACCAAAACCCTTAGACAGCCCATTAAGGTCAGTTCCCCAGGAGGTATGATGATGGCAGGAATAGGATGCCATGCAGGGTTGAAGGAATTGTATGTGACAGGCATGTACAAAAGTCTCAAAGGGTATAAAATCCTTTGCGATGTCCTCAAAAAGAAGATTCTGAATAGGAATCCTAGGAAAGAGGGTATTCCCTCTGTGAGGAAACTCAATGCTGATGGATCCTACTGGACACCTGAGCAGTACCCCAAAACCTCATGGGTTGCTGCGAAAGGACCTTCTGTAGATCCATCCAATTTATCTGGCTTTACTTGCGAAACTTCATATTCCTGTGATGAGTCACTTGACTCCAACTACAAATTCTTGAAAAAACAGAAAGGTGAAGTATTTCCTAGATTTATTGGAACTAACTACAGGAACGGTTCACCTATGAGGAAAATCTGGGTTCCCAAGAACAACCTACAAAATCTTCAAGTGGATGTCTTCACAACACCACTTATGAAGAACAGGAACACCAGATCAAATTCCTCAAATGGACCAAAGTCTTCACTTGGAGCAAATTCTTCAAATGGATCAAAGTCTTCACTTGGAACAAATTCCTCAAATGGTGAAAAATATCATTCTCGTACTAATGCCTCTGTTTCGCAGGGAAAATCTAAGAGTTATGAATACGTGCATTATTCTTCAAACCATTATGTTCATAAGTTCTCAAAGAATTTCTCTCCTTATTCATATGAGTACTCTAACCCTCACCCTATGAAACAAAGCGCACTTGCTTCAATGCCACCCTTCTCATATGGTGCTTGCAGAATGATGAACTCTTTGCCACCCCTCCAGATGTGGGTGGTGAAGAAATTGAACTAATTTCTTATGCAGGGTCAAGTCTCCAGATGAACTTAAACATCTGATGAATTTGTTGGAGGCCTGAGAAAATGCTTGAAAGGACGCAAGCTAACTTTGTAGAAATGAATTCTTCATTCCTCACGTCCTCACACTACTTGCTTACTATCTTGTGTGATGAAATTGTGTCTGATGAAATTGATGTCATATTCTTCACTCTGAAGCATATGAGTTTGTAAGTTGTACTAATTCATCTGCAGATGAACCTCCAAAAGCTACTGAGTGGGTCATCGATAGTGGATGCACAAACCACATGACTGGTGACAAGAATCTACTGATGAATTTTCCACTTGCTCCATCGCATATGAAGCATATCACCTACGTAGACAAAGGAAAAAAGCAAGGTATTGGGTCTAGGTAAGGTTGCAAGCTCAAAGGATCGTAGCATGGATAAGGTGATGCTTGTCGAATCCCTTGGGTTCAACCTTATGTCCGTCTCAATGCTTTGTGATCTTGATATGATGGTCGTATTTGGAAAATATCGTTGTGTTTTCATCATGGAATCTGACAATTCCAAAGTCTTCGAAGGCTTTACGAGAGGAGACTTGTATATTGTTGATTTCTCTATAGGTCCTCAGCCTGCCACATGCTTACTTGCAAAGTCCTTAGAAGGCTGGCTGTGGCATCGGTGACTTGGACATGCTGGTATGAGGAACTTACACATGCTCGTGAAGAAAAAGCACGTCATTGGCATTGAAGGTGTCAAATTCCTCAAGGAGCACCTCTTTGGTGCATGTGAGTCTGGAAAGATGACCAAATGAAAGCATCCCTCGAAGACAATCATGACCACGACTCGACCCTTCGAATTGCTTCACATGGTTCTCTTTGGCCCCACTAATTACTCCACACTAACAAATTCTTCAAGTTTGTATGGCTTTGTCATTGTTGATGATTACTTTCGTTACACTTGGGTGCATATTATTCTGTACAAGACTGAAGTGCAGGATGTCTTGAGACGATTTGCTTCAAGGGCATCCACCAACTTCGGTGTCAAGATCAAGCACACCAGGAGTGATAATGGGACTGAGTTCAAGAACACAAATCTTGATGAATATCTTGATGAACTTGGTATTACTCATGAGTTATCTACCCCATATACTCCTTAGCAGAACGGCGTCATGGAGCGCAAGAACATGACTCTTGCTCAGATGGATTGCACCATGCTTGATTAATACAAGACTCCTTGTCGCTTCTGGCCTGAGGCAATTGATACTGCATGCCACATCATCAACAGGGTATATCTTCACAAATTCTTCAAAAAGACTTAGTATGAACTTATTACTGGCAAGTAACCCAATGTAAGTTATCTCAAAGTCTTCGGTGCAAAATGCTGGATTAGAGATCCTCACCATAGTTCTAAATTTGCACCGAAAGCACATGAAGGTTTTATGCTTGGTTACCGAAAAGACTGGCACACCTACAGATTCTTCAACACCTACCACCACAAGGTTGTTGAAACTGTAGATATGCGGTTTGATGAAACTGATGGCTCGCAAAGAGAGCACCTGCCTTCTGTGTTAGATGAACAGTCTCCTGAGGAATCCATTAAGCTGAAGGCTACTGAAGATGTCATACCCACTAAGGAAGTCATTCCAACGAATGAAGACATTCATGCTGATACACCTAAAGAAAATGGTGCCGAAGAAAATTCTCAGCCACGTCAACCTGCTCATCCAAGAGTTGCAAATGAAGTGTAGATTAACAAAATCATCGATGACATCAATGCACCAGGTCCTCTCACTCGCTCAAAAGCTTCACATTTGACTAGCTTTTGTGGCACTTTGCCTTTGTCTCTATCATAGAGCCCACCAAAGTTGATGAAGCTTTCAAGGAGCCTGAGTGGATTCGAGCTATGCAAGAGGAATTGCATCAATTCAAGCTCAACGATGTGTGGTAACTTGTCAAGCGGCCAGGTCCTCGCAAGCATAACATCATAGGTACCAAGTGGATCTACCGCAACAAGCAAGATTAAAATGGCCTTGTGGTAAGGAATAAGGCTCGTCTTGTAGCTCAAGGCTACACACAGGTTGAAGGAATTGACTTTGATGAAACTTTTGCACCTGTTGCTAGACTTGAAGCTATTCGCATATTGCTTTCTTATGCTAACCATCATGATATCATCTTATATCAAATGGATGTGAAAAGTGCATTCCTCAATGGTAAGCTTGAGGACGAAGTATATGTTTCTCAACCCCCAGGTTTTGAAGACCCTAAGCATCCTGACAAAGTCTTCAGACTCAACAAGGCCCTTTATGGCCTCAAGCAGGCCCCTCGGGCGTGGTACGACACTATCAAGGAATTCCTCATGAAGAAAGGCTTCAAACCCGGTTCCCTCGACCCAACTCGTTTCACAAAATCCTTTGACAATGAACTATTCATATGCCAAATATACGTAGACGATATTATCTTTGGCTGTACTGACAAACGTTACAGTGATGAATTTGCCTATACGATCAGTGAAGAATATCAAATTTCTATGATGGGAGAGTTGAAATTCCTCTTAGGTCTTCAAATTCGTCAGCAAGACAACGGCATCGTCATCTCACAAGAGAAATACCTCAAGGATGTTCTAAGGAAATTCGACATGCAAGATTGCAAAGGCGTCAAAACTCCAATGCCTTCAAAAGGAAACCTCTGCACTGATGAAAATGGTAAAGATTTCAATCACAAGGTATATCGCTCCGTGATTGGCTCATTATTGTATATATGTGCAGCTAGGCCTGATATTATGCTGAGTGTTTGCATGTGTGCCCGATTCCAAGAAACACCGAAGGAATCAGACCATAAGGCTGTGAAACATATTCTTCGATACTTAGCTCACACACCAACACTTGGATTATGGTATCCCAAGGGCTCAAATCTTCACCTCGTCGGATACACTGATGCTGACTATGCTGGAGATCGTGTGGATCGCAAGTCAACCTCAGGCACATGTCATTTCCTTGGACGATCCTTAGTATGTTGGTCCTCGAAGAAGCAGAACTGCGTGTCACTACCTACTGCTAAAGCTGAGTACATTGCTGCCGGTTCATGTTGCGCTTAGTTACTGTGGATGAAGCGAACCATCAAGGACTATGGCATCAAGTTGAAGAATGTGCCTCTCTACTGCAACAACGAGAGTGCCATCAAGATTGATTACAACCCAGTTCAGCATTCCAAAACCAAGCACATCCAGATTCGTCATCACTTTCTTCGAGATCATGTACTCAAGGGCGACATCTCCATCGACCACATTCCCACTAAAGAACAATTGGTCGATATATTCACAAAGCCCTTGGATGAAAAGAGATTTTGCAAGTTGCGGTGTGAGCTAAATATCTTAGAATCTTCGAATGTTCTTTGAAAAAGGACACACATCCTAACACTTATGCAAAATTGATGACTTAGATGTGCAACACACGAAGTGACGTTTTTCTGCAATCAATGAAGAATAACCCTCTAAGTGTGAATAAACTAATGAAGAATTTGATTCTCAGAACCCTATGACAATTGTACGCGGTGTCTGAAGTCATCATTCTTATACGGTGGGTCACGCCACCAACCAAAGTTGAAATTCTTCAAAGTTGAGTTATTCGTTATTTTGCAAATTCTTTAAATTTTCAAATTCATCAACTTTTCAAATTCTTCAAACTATGAAACTCATGTTATTCATTGACTATATATATATATATATATATTTGAGTTTTCAATGTCCTCAACAACATTCACTTATTGCTAATTCTTCAAGTTGATTTTCTTCTAAGTGAATGTGATCGGACCCTTTCCCTTCTGTGCTAAACTCAACCCAGTCTGTTCATAAATTCTTCATATGTGTTCTACTTTGAAACTCGTTCAAAGTCTTCACCGTGTCCTTGATAGCTGAAGAATTTGCGAACAAAAACTTCAAATTTTCACCATCAAATTTTTTGGCGTTTCCCGCTCAAACGGTTTCGACTCCCACGACTGGATAACCCACGATCCCCCACTATCGCACTACTCAAAATGTGGGTCACACATGTTGCATGGAGAGCAAGGGTCAGGGGCAATCCTGTCCAAAAGCTTCAGACAGATATGTTTTCAATTCCACTATAAATACCCCTCCCCTTTCACTATGCCCGGTTACTCACCTCCCACTCTCTCCCAAGCTCCGACCTTGCGCCACCGCTAAAATCATCGCCGCCGGTGTGGAAGAGCTTCACTGCCTCGACCACGCAGTCGCTGTACTTGCATCGGCCGTCGAAGTCTTCATCCCGCCGCCGTTGTAGCTGTCTCCCTCTACCGAGCTAGGGCGTGGGAGATCTGGACTGACAAACTTCCAATCTCATCCCTCAGTTCGTCGTGTTCTTCACCAGGGTAAGTAAAATTCATTTTTACTGCCCTTATTTGATCTCCAAGTTTTCCTAAATCTTCAGAAAGGTGTTTATTATTCAAGCATCTCATTCTAAAGCACCTTACATGTTTATTCACTTGATGACTTTCTCTAAGTTATGATTTTCTTCAAGATTCCTCAATTGTGTGAATCCTAAAATTTGCACAACTCTAGAACCTAAGACAAAGAACACTTAATGAAATTCCTCAAGACACCAATGGTCAAATTCCTCACACCTATTTTTATTGAAAAATTTCTAGGAACGCATATGACCTCTTCAAATTCCTCGCACCTATACTCTGTTCACAGGTACAAACATGTCCGCTGATGAATCACTAGGTTCTCATAAACTTAACTGATTTGCAACATTTCTTCAGGAAAACATGTGCACTTCTTCAGAGTCCTCATGAGTTCAAAATCCTCAGCTGAAGAAAATGGCTGATAAGAAGCCACAGAAAGGTGGAAAGAAGGCTAAACAAAATACTGCCTTTGAGATTCCGACAATCTGTATGCTGGCTACTGTACGCTAGATGAATCCAAATATGGCAAAGAAACAAAATAACAAAGAAAAATCGGGATTCAGAGAATTGAACGGTGGTGGGTGAGGGAATGGAAGGAGTATCGCTATGTTACTCCCAAGTACATGAAGAAATTCTCCCTAAAAACCCTTGCGTTAGGGCTCCTCCAGCTGATGATCAAGTGGTTGATCCCACCAGTGTTGCTCGCGGTGAAGACTTTCCGGTAGAGTGGGCAAAGCGTCAACTCAAACTGCAGAGAACTGCCAAAGCTGCAGTGAAGAAATTCAATGAAGACTTTGTTGCTGTTTCCTCTGCTGGAGCCTCTGCTAGTGCTCCAAATAAATCAATAATGAAGAAATCTGTTGTGAAGACCTCTTCTTCAACCTCACAACCATCACAGCAGATTCCTCAAGCTCAAAGGTCTCAACTTTCAAAGGCCTCTTCCGCTGGCTCAGTAGCTGCTCAATCCTCTGCTGCTACTACAAAGTCCTCAACTCCTGTGCACCTTGCATCATGTAAGAGGACAGATGGATTCTCAAAAGCTTCAAAATCTTCAACAAGCCCAATTGTGTTGAAACTGAAGAAAAATGTTGGACGAGGTCAAAGACCAAGTCCTAACACAAGCAAAGCTGTGGTAATGGTACCCTGAGTAACAGAGGATGATGATGAAGATGATCATGAAGCTGATGATGAAGAACTTGAACAAATCATCAGAGAGAGCCAACAAAGTCTGCATTAGCCAAAGGTAGCTCTGTTTCACTTCTGCTGGATCCCAAGATGATCCTCAATTTCATTGACATATGGCATGAGGATCCAAGCACCCCACTTTCCTCACTGAACCTGCCTCTTGGTGTGGACCATGTCCTCACCCACTTCATTGCTGAGGAAAAATGGAAAAGAGAACAAGCTTAGAGAGCAAAGAGGAACAAGGCTTGGAAAGAAAAGTTCCTGAGGAACAACGTGATGAATTTGACCCCAAATCAACTCATCACAGTTCAGTCTGAAATTCGCTCCCTCTCCGAGGAACAAGAAAGGTATGATGTTGAATGGAAGGGCACCAAAGTGAGATTCGTCAGGGCTGCTCAAGCTGCTGTTAAGGACCACAACACAAGGGTTGCATCTCGATCGCAACCAAAAATTCTTCTGCTTGATGAAACTGCTCAGCCAGCTGATGAAAATGCTCCTACGGATGAAGAAGCTCATCCTACTAATGAAATTGCTCCTGCACCTGAAGAAACAGCCAGCGCTGCTGAAGAAATTCAGACCGCTGATAAACATGCCAGGACAACCTCCACTTTTGTGCCTGAAGAAACTGACAGGCTAGCTGAAGCTTTTGCTCCCCCTGAAGAAACTGAACCCACCAGGACGACTGCATTAGTCGTGCCTGAAGAAGCTATGGCTGCTGAGGAAAAGACTCTAAAGAGAAAAGCATCAGCTTTAGATTCCTCAATTGTGAAGAAATTGAAGACTGTGAAAAGTTCTTCAACAAGACCCATTGATGGTAGTCCAATCTCCTCTGCATGAAATTATTCCATTTGGGGTTGACTATGTCATCCCAGATGAAGAAGATGAAGATCATTCTACTGCTTCGACAGAGCAGATTGATGAAGAAATTGATGTTCAAGAAAATGCTTCAACTCCTCACGTATCATCGCCCTAGCCTTAGTTAATTGCTGAAGAGGCTGGAGTTGAAGAAATTGATGAGGATGTAGACATTGGCAATACAACTCCTGTCATCAATGATGAATATTGGGAAACAACTCACCCAAATTCACCAATGACTACTCCTCTGTCACAGATTCCTCAGTCCCCTGCCCAAACTGAAGAAATTCATGAAGGATCTACTGACTTGACCGCCCATGTCACTGAAGAAACTCCAGCTGCAACAGCTGATGACTCTGCTGCTCCACCTGCCATTGAGGAAACAGCTTCACAAATTCCCCAGTCTGAAGAAATTCCACCCATGCCAAAGGAAATCAAGGGTCGCGTCAAGCCAAATCTTCAACCGAATCCCAGAAGGCCGTTCAAAGGCTCAACGTGCCCCAAATTCCTCAAAAGCAATTTCTTCAATGAGCGCGTGTTCTTCATAGGTCCCAATCCTTATGACTTAGCAAGGGTCGGACGAAGCAGATTCTGGACTGCCACTCAAATGAACTACTATGCATCAGTCTTATTCGAAAAGAAGAAAGTCTTCGAGCACCATCAAATTCCTCATGCTGGCATGGAAACCCTTCCATCATTCACGCTGGTGCTCCAAGTTCTTAATGATGCAGGCATTCTTCCCTTCTGCGTAGACATTTGCGATTGGAATGAAGAACTCATTCTTCAATTCTATGCCACACTGCACATCACAGGCGAAGCTTCTAACATCAACTCCTGGGTTTTGGACTGGATGACAGGATCAACTCATTTCATTGCTCAAGCTTCTGAATTACTTCAGACTGTCCTAGTTCCAATTCCTTCAGATGAAGCTCGTCATCTGTTTGATGAACCTGCTCTTCCAAATCAATTGATGCAAGTGCTGTAAAGCCATTGGCTCCTGGAAAGCCTCAACAGAAAATTTTCCTTGTGAAGGATTTGCTATATGTGCCAAGAACGGTCTACCGCATTCTCACGAACACTCTATGTCCTCAGAAGGGCCACAATTCTGAAGAAGAGGAAGTGGAGGGAGTCATGAAGAATATGTTGTTCAACATCATTCATGGGATTCCCATCAACTTCCACGATTTCTTCATGAGGACATTGGCTAATGCTGCTCTAGCCCCATTTGAACAGAAGCCTTATGTGCCTTGGATCATGAAATTCATCATGGCAAAGTCCCCAGTTCCCTTCAAGGCAGACTTTCAGAATCATTTTGGCTTCCTGCCTCCGATCGAAGTTATCAAGAGCACAATTGATTCTGTGGAAGGAAAAGGCAAGGCTGTCATTGATAAAGGCACTCGTCCATTGGATGGGCGGTTTCGCAAAGCTGCATCCTTCACCACCAATGATGACACTGCAACCCAGGACTCAGAAGCAAAGGTCTCAGCTCAAAAGCCTCAAAAGTATGCCCCACGTGTGATGACTGATCGTGAGCTTCTAATAAGTCTTCATCAAAAGTTTGATCGCAATCACAAGTGGGTGAAGCGTAAACATGGTTAAATTGTACAAAACATGACCGTGACGCAGAACTCTGTGAAGAGGATTCACTACTATGCACATGAAACCCTCAAGCGCACTTGGGCTATATTGTCTCACCTCATGACTCCTGAAGAACTGAAGGAGTTGGACCTTGAGGAACATCTTGACTGGGTCCGTCAACCACAGAAGATATTCAAGAAGGTTCAAGTTCCTCTGATGGTCACAAGTTCATATTCTTCATCATGTGAGCAAGATGAAGATGAAGACATTAACGACACTTCGACTGGCCCTACATCGACAAACGACCCCGACAACGCTGGCACTCCTTCCTCACCAACACGATGAAATTCTTCAAGGGGCGTTAGTCCTCACTTTTTCGTCCCTTTTGGTCTTTGATGACAAAGGGGGAGAAAATTTGACTTAGTCCTTAAGCAGGTCTCTATATATGGGCTGTTTTTTTGTTTAAGTTACAACTCTCGCTCCTCTAAAGCTTTTGTTGATTGAGTTGTAAACTTAAGTTCGATGTTGGTCTGACTCTTTTGAACTGCTTTACGCATGCTTATTTCCTCAATTATCTTAATGGATGTATGCTGAATTTTGTTAGACACCATTTTCATCATGCATTTCAAATTCTTCATATCATATGTTTAAATGTGTGTCTGAATTACAAGATATAGGGGGAGTTCTCCATGTTTTTAACCTGCAATGTGCATTTGCAGTGCAAAGCAAATTCCTCAAATATGCACATCTTCAGGGGAGTTCTTCTATATCTTGCAATCAAATTCCTCAAACTCAGTATACTTCTTAGTATTATCCCCATTGAAAACTTAACCTATTTGTAATCAAACACCAAAAAGGGGGAGATTGTTAGTGCATCTAGTGCCCCTTAGTGATTTTGGTGTATTGAAGACTTATAGGTTAAGGAACTAATGTGTTTGTGAGTGTACACATGGTCTATAAGTCGATGAGGAGTTTGACATATCCGTAGATTATCGACCCCTAAAAATGTATGTCTTCAATTGAAGACTTTGGTGAAGACTTTACTGAAGACTTTGGTATTCCCTGAAGACTTTGAAAATGAAGAAGTTGGTGTGACCTTGAAGATAGGAACGAGGACTATGAAGCGTGAAGACTTTTGTTTTCATAGTTTCATTTCCTTTCTTTGAGTCATAGGAAACACCGTACTGTTAAAGGCGGCCGAGGGAATACTAACGAAAATTTCCAACTGATGCTCAACTCCAAAATCCTCAACCTATCCAATCTTTCGAGTGAAGCCTTTGGAAATCTCTTGTGGTTCAGTCAAGTTCTTCTATGACAAAGACGAAGTTCTTCTGGTCTCTAAGGAAATTGATCTGACTAAGGAGTTAGGATTTCGCGAGTGTGAATTGCCTACAAGTGAGGAACATGATAAGCCTGAAGACTTTCATAGTTCAAAATTCCGACCATTGCTATGCTTAGCGCCAGCTATCCCCAATCATAACATCCACATAATGGTCATATCATTGGGGGCATTTATGTCTTATCATGACAGGTTGCACCCTCGCTATAAATAGCCACCCCTCACAACCACTAGTTGGTTGGCTGCTCCGAGAGAGAATTGTCACTTTTCATCTGAGAGCAACCCATCCTCCGAGGACTTTGAGAGAAAATCATCAGTGAGGAAAAACCCACAACCAAACCACCAAACCCAAAGTGATTGAACATCACTGAAGAAATTCCTATGTGGAACCGACGCTTGTTACCTTTGAGGACTGTGCATCCTCTCGACGGTTAGGCATCATGGTCTAGTGCATCCTGCAGTCAATTGGGGATCATGAAGTAACCTTGGTCTAGAGCATCCAGTAGTAAATTGTGGATCGTCGGGTTACCAGTTTGTGAGGGTTTTGAAAGTCTACCCTGAAGACTTACCACGAGTGTTGGGCGAGGACTGTGTGACCTTAGCTCAAGGAGAATATGGTAAGGACTGTGTGTCCTGGGACTATGTGTCCTTTGGTTTAAATACCAGGCCGCTCCAAACCAGACGTACGACTGCCACGATAGTTGGAACTGGGTCATCAAACCATTGTCTTCATCGAGCTATCTGGTTCTATTTCCTCAACCCCTCTATTTCTCATATACCTATTGATGAAATTGATTGTTTCTGTTTGAAGAATTTGACCGAAGGCTTCACAAATTCCTCACCTCAAATTCTTCAAGTTACCTTGTTCATCACCGCTTATCCCGTGTCACACTACTTACTATTTGTGCATGTTTCATTTCATCATGATGACTATGTTGTTACTATGTTCCTCATGCACTTGAGTACTTATTCCATTACTAGTTATTCATCACATTTCAAATTCCACAAAGTTGAAATTCCTCAAGTGATGAATTTGTAAAAATGGCCTATTCACCCCCCCTCTAGTCGATATAACGCACTTTTAGTCTCACCTCAAGACTCCTGAAGAACTGAAGGAGCTGGACCTTGAGGAACATCTTGACTAGGCTCGTCAACCACAAAAGAAATTCAAGAAATTTCAAGTTCCTCTGATGGTCACAAGTTTGTATTATTCATTGCATGAGACGAATGAAGATGAGGATATTGACGAGACTGCGGCAGGCCCTCCATCAACAAACGACCCCGACAACGTTGGTGCTCCTTCCTCACCAACACGATGAAATTCTTCAAGGGGCGTTAGTCCTCACTTTTTCGTCCCTTTTGGTCTTCGATGACAAAGGGGGAGAAAACTTGAGTTAGTCTTCAAGCGGGTCTGTATATATGTGCTATTTTTGTTTAAGTTACAACTTTCGCTCTTCTGAAGCTTTTGTTGATTGAGTTATAAACTTAAGTCCGATGGTGGTCTGACTCTTTTGAACTATTTCCTCGCATGCTTATTTCCTCAAGTATCTTAATGCACACATGCTGAATTTTGTTAGACACCATTTTCATCATGCATTTCAAATTCTTCATAACATATGATCAAATGCGAGTATGAATTACAAGATATAGGGGGAATTCTCCATGTTTTAACCGGTCATGTGTATTTGCAGTCCAAAGCAAATTCCTAAAATATGCACATCTTCAGGGGGTGTTCTTCTATATCTTGCAATCAAATTCTTCAAACTCACTATTTACACTTCATATGTTTATCTCCGTTGAAAACTTAACCTATTTGTCATCAATCACCAAAAAGGGGGAGATTGTTAGTGCACTCTAGTGCCCCTTAGTGATTTTGGTGTATTGAAGACTTATAGGTTAAGGAACTATTGCGTTTGTGAGTGTACACAGGCTCTATAAATCGATGAGGAAGTTGATATATTCGAATATTACCGACCCCTAAAAATGTTTGTCTTCAACTGAAGACTTTGGTATTCCCTAAAGACTTTGAAAATGAAGAAGTTGGTGTGACCTTCAAGATATGAACGAGGACTATGAAGTGTGAAGACTTTTGTTTTTGTAGTTGCATTTCCTTTCTTTGAGTCATAGGAAACACCGTACTGTTAAAGGGGGCCGAGGTAATACTAAGGAAAATTTCCAACTGATGCTCAACTCCAAAATCCTCAACCTATCCAATCCTTCGAGTGAAGCCTTTGGAAATCTCTTGCGGTTCAGTCAAGTTCTTTAGTGAGAGAGACGAATTTCCTCTGGTCTCTGAGGAAATTGATCTGACTGAGGAGTTAGGATTTCGCCAGTGTGAATTGCCTACAAGTGAGGAACATGATAAGCTTGAAGACTTTCATAGTTCGAAATTCCGACCGTTGCTATGCTTAGCGCGAGCTATCCCCAATCATAACATCCACATAACGGTCATATCATTGGGGGCATTTATGTCTTATCATGTCAGGTTGCACCCTGGCTATAAATTGCCACCCCCACAACCACTAGTTGGTTTGCTGATCCGAGAGAGAACTGACACTTGACATTTGAGAGCAACCCATCCTCCGAGGACTTTGAGAGAAAATCATCAGTGAGGAAAAACCCACAACCAAACCACCAAACCCAAGTGATTGAGCATCACTGAAGAAATTCCTGTGTGGAACCGATGCTTGTTACCTTTGAGGACTGTGCATCCTGCACACGGTTAGGCGTCGAGGTCTAGTGCATCCTGCAGTCAATAGGGGATCACGGAGTGACCTTGGTCTAGAGCATCCAGCAGTAAATTCTGGATCACCAGGTGACCAGTGTGTGAGGGTTTTGGAAGTCTACCCTGAAGACTTACCACGAGTGTTGGGCGAGGACTGTGTGACCTTAGCTCAAGGAGAATACGGTAAGGACTGTGTCCTGGGACTGTGTGTCCTCTAGTTTAAATACCAGGCCGCTCCAAACCAGACGTACAACTCTCACAGCAGTTGGAACTGGGTCATCAAACCATTGTCTTCACCGAGCTACCTGGTTCTCTTTCCTCAACCCCTATATTCCTCGTATACTTGTTGATGAAATTGATCATTACCGTTTGAAGAATTTGACTGAAGACTTTCACAATTTCCTCACCTCAAATTCTTCAAGTTACCTTGTTCATCACTGCGTATCCTATATCACGCTACCTGTAACTTGTGCATGTTCATTTCATCATTATGACTATGCTATTGCTATGTTCCTCATGCACCTGAGTACTTATTCCACTGCTAGTTATTCATCACATTTCAAATTCCTCAAAGTTGAAATTTCTCAAGTGATGAATTTGTAAAAATCGTCTATTCACCCCCTCTAGTCGATATAACGTACTTTCAATATTGTTGATTCCAAAGTAATTATTCACACTTATCATGCTGCTATTAAGCACCTTATGGAGAAGCAAGATGCTAAACCTAGACTTATTAGGTGGGTCCTTCTGCTACAAGAATTTGATTTGCATATCATTGATAGAGAGGGTGCTGATTACCCTGTAGCAGATAACTTGTCTAGGTTAGAAAATGTTCTTGATGACCCACTACCTATTAATGATAGCTTTCCTGATGAACAATTAGCTGCCGTGAATACTTCACATAATGCCCCTTGGTATGCTGATTATGCCAATTACATTGTTGCTAAATTTATACCTCCTAGTTTCACATACCAACAAAAGAAAAGGTTCTTCTATGATTTAAGGCGTTACTTTTGGGATGACCCACATCTTTATAAGTAAGGAGTAGATGGTATTATTATACGTTGTGTACCTGAGCATGAACAGGAACGGATCTTACGCAAGTGTCACTCCGAAGCCTACGGAGGACATCACGGTGGAGATAGAACTGCACACAAGGTACTACATTCTAGGTTTTATTGGCCTACTCTCTTCAAGGATGCTCGTAAGTTTGTCTTATCTTGTGATGAATGTCAAAGAATTGGTAATATTAGTAGACGTCAGGAAATGCCTATGAATTACTATCTTGTTATCGAACCATTTGATGTTTGGGGCTTTGATTATATGGGGCCTTTTCCACAATCTAACGGGTATACTCATATTCTAGTTGTTGTTGATTATGTCACTAAGTGGGTAGAAGCTATTCCAACTAGTAACGATGATCATAACACTTCTATTAAAATGCTTAAAGAAGTTATTTGCCCTAGATTTGGAGTCCCTAGATATTTGATGACTGATGGTGGTTCACATTTTATTCATGGTGCTTTCCGTAAATTGCTTGCTAAATATGATGTTAATCATAGAGTTGCATCTCCTTATCATCCTTAGTCCAGTGGTCAAGTAGAATTGAGCAATAGAGAGATTTAATTGATTTTGCAGAAGATTGTTAATAGATCTAGGAAGAAATGGTCTAAGAAACTCGACGATGCATTGTGGGCTTATAGAACTGCTTACAAAAACCCTATGGGTATGTCTTCGTATAAGATGGTTTATGGTAAAGGATGTCACTTACCTCTAGAGCTAGAACATAAGGCTTATTGGGAAATCAAGGAGCTCAATTATGATTTCAAACTTGCTGGTGAGAAGAGGTTATTTGACATTAGCTCACTTGATGAATGGAGAACCCAAGCCTATGAGAATGCTAAGTTGTTTAAAGAAAAGGTTAAGAGATGGCATGATAGAAGGATACAAAAGCGTGAATTTAATGTAGGAGATCATGTCTTGCTATACAATTCTCGTTTAAGAGTTTTTGCAGGAAAACTTCTCTCTAAATGGGAAGGTCCTTACGTCATCGAAGAGGTATACCATTCCGGTGCCATCAAGATTAATAGCGCCGAAGGCAAAAACCCGAAGGTGGTGAACGGTCAAAGGATCAAACATTATATCTTAGGTACTCCCATAAATGTTGAAACCAATATCATCAATACCATAACTTCGGAGGAGTACATTAGGGAGACTTACCAGAACGTTTCAGACTCCGAAAAGGAATACGTATGTGGTATGGTAAGAAAAAAGACTCCAAAACTTTTTCAATGGTAAATTCTATCTGTTTTGGAATGTTTAAAAAATTAGGAAAATTTAAAGTAGTCTGAATAGTGCATGAGGAGGCGATAAGCCTGCTGGGCGCGGCCACCCCCTGGCCACGCCCCTGGGGCTTGTGGCCACCTCGTGCACCACCCGGACTCCGTTTTCTTGTAGCATACTCCTTCGGGTCGGTAAAAATTCATTATATAATCTCCCGAAGGTTTTGATTCTCGTACCATGAAAATATCTCTCGTTTTCTTTTTGAGCTGTTTCTGCAGCAGATTTAGAGCAATATGTCGTCCCAAGATTCCGATGGGGAGAGCTTCATATCGCATTATCTTGCCAATCCCAAGCTCTATGGGGACTTGGACCCTTATGGATTGTTCAAGGGGGAGGAACAAGCAGGCAAGTACGAGGAAGAAAGCTCGGATGAAGAAGAGCCCCCCCTGCTTCAGCCAGGAGATATGCACATGGAGTTCAAGAAATCAAGCCTCCCAAACACAAGGCGAAAACCCAAGGTTCTATTTATCCCTTCTCGTTTCCTGCAGGAGAGCAAGGAGGAATTATGTCAAAGGATATTGAAGCTCAAGTAGGAAGTGGATGATTTGAGGGAGCAGAATTTTATGCCTAGGAGGAAAATAGAAAGGCTTCCAACCCCATCAACAACTCCCACATCATCACCTCCGAAGGAAGACAACATGGGTATGGGCACTCCCCTTGGCTTGTGCCAAGTTTGGGGGGAGGTGCCCCGGTATCGTATCACCATCACATCTTTTATTTTTGTTTTTATTTTATTTTTATTTTTATTTTTCATCATCTTTTCTTAGTTCAATCCTTTTGGTTATATCTTGATCTAGTAGAATAAAAAAATTGTGTGATCTAGCTTGGAGTCTTTGCTTTATGATTCCTCCTATTCAAGCAAGTCCATGAGTTATATAATAAAAAGTGCTTTTGAGTTGAGGGCTTTGCTTGTTTGGTATGATCTAAATCTTGAGAAAGATAAAGTAGAAAGAAGTGTAGAATAAAATCAAAGAGTACATATGAAAATCTTATGGGGAGTGATGACTTCACTTATAAAAAGTATGTCGATTGAAACCTGTTGTGGGTTGACAAACATAGTTGTTGGTCATTGGAGCAATTAAAAGGAAGTAATAAAGGAAGAGAGGTTCACATATAAATATATTATCTTGGACATCTTTTATGATTGTGAGCACTCATTAAAATATTATATGTTAAGAAGTTGATGTTGGACAAGGAAGACAACATAATGGGTTATGTTTGCTTATTTCCGAATAGAAGTTATATTGTTATAGATCCCTCAACATGTGTCGCTTGCTTCGACCTCATATCAGCCAAAACTTCCGCACTAAGTAGAGATGCTACTTGTGTATCCGAACACCCTTGACCCAGTTTTTCCATGAGAGTCCACCATACCTACCTAAGGATAGCATATGATCCTCCAAGTAAGTTGTCATCGGTGCAAGCAATAAAAATTGCTCTCTAAATATGTGTGATGTATTTGTGTGAGGAAAATAAACTTTATACGAACTTGTGATAGGGAAGAAATAAAAGCGACGGACTGCATAATAAAGTTCTCTATCACAAGGGGCAATATAAAGTGACGTTCTTTTGCATTAAGAAATTGTGCATCCAATTATAAAAGCACATGACAACCTCTGCTTCCCTCTACGAAGGGCCTATCTGTTACTTTTATTTTCTAGTAGTTACCTTTATGCAAGAGTCGTGGTGATCTCCATCAGCTTCGCTATTTTCGCATTTATCTTCAGGAAAGTGTTACATGTTGGGGAATGATCTAGGCACATATATCCACTCGGAAGTGTATGAGCATGAGTTATTACTGTTGACATTACCCTCGAGGTAAATAGTTGGGATGCAACACTATAAGACCCTATCTTTCTGTGTGTCCAATTGAAACTTTGAACTCATAGGTACCTCATGAGTGTTAGCAATTTTGAAAGACTAAAAGATGATTGAGTGTGTGGGTTTGATCATAGTTTGTCAGTTCTCAATAGAGTTCTTGATTCATACTTTGCCATTGTGAATGAAGTATTACTTTATCATAAGAAATTATATGTCAATATATGTTGCTATCCTAAAGATAATCGCAATGCCTTCATGTCCGTATTTTATTTTATCGACACCTCTATCTCTAAACATGTGGGCATATTTATTGATCTCGGCTTCCGCTTGAGGACAAGCGAGGTCTAAGCTTGGGGGAGTGGATACGTCCATTTTGCATCATGATTTTATATGGATATTTATTGCATTATGGGATGTTATTACACATTTTGGTACAATAATTATGTCTTTTCTCTCTTATATTACAAGGTCTACATGAAGAGGGAGAATGCCGGTAGCTGGAATTTTGGACTGGAAAAGGAGCAAATCTGAGATACCTATTCTGCACAACTCCAAAAGTCTTGAAAATCTATGGAGAATTATTTTGGAATATATAAAAAATACTGGGCAAAAGAAATACACCAGGGGGCCCTAGGGCTTGTGGCCCACCTAGCAACCCTCTGATGCCCATCTTCTGCTATATTGAGGGTTTCATCCTGAAAGAAATCATATCAGAGCTTTCGGGACGAAGCGCCGCCGTCTCGAGGCGGAACTTGGGCAGAAGCAATCTAGAGCTCCGGTAGGGCTATCCTGCTGGTGAAACTTCCCTCCGGGAGGGGATAATCGAAGCCATCATCATCACCAACGATCCTCTCATCGAGAGGGGGTCAATCTCCATCAACATCTTCATTAGCACCATCTCCTCTCCAAACCCTAGTTTATCTCTTGTATCCGATCTTTGTCTCAAAACCTCAGATTGGTACCTGTGGGTTGCTAGTAGTGTTGATTGCTCCTTGTAGTTGATGCTAGTTGGTTTACTTTGTGGAATATTATATGTTTAGATCCCTGATCATCACTTATACTCCTCTGATTATGAACATGAATATGTTTTGTGAGTAATTACATTTGTTCCTGAGGATATGGGATAAGTCTTGTTATAAGTAATCATGTGAATTTGGTATTTGTTCGAAATTTTCATGAGATGTATGTTGTCTCTCCTCTAGTGGTGTTATGTGAACGTCAACTACATAACACTTCACCATTGTTTGGGCCTAGAGGAAGTCATTGCGAAGTAATAAGTAGATGATGGGTTGCTAGAGTGACAGAAGCTTAAACCCTAGTTTATGCGTTGCTTCGTAAGGGGCTGATTTGGATCCACATGTTTCATGCTATGGTTAGATTTATCTTAATTCTTATTTCGTTGTTGTGAATGCTTGCAGGAGGGGTCAATCATAAGTGGGAGGCTTGTCCAAGTAAGGACAGCACCCAAGCACCGGTCCACCCACATATCAAATTATCGAAGTAGCGAACATGAATCAAATGAGCATGATGAGAACATGATTGACATAAATTCCCATGTGTCCTTGGGAGCGCTTTGCTTTATATAAGACTTTGTCCAGGCTTATCCTTTGTTATAAAAAGGATTGGGCCACCTTTCTGCACCTTTATTACAATTGTTACTTACTACCCGTTACGAATTATCTTATCACAAAACTATCTGTTACCGATAATTTCAGTGCTTGCAGAGAATACCTTATTGAGAACCGCTTATCATTTCCTTCTGCTCCTCGTTGGGTTTGACACTCTTACTTATCGAAAAGACTACGATAGATCCCCTATACTTGTAGGTCATCACTCTCAACATCAGCAAAAACCATGAGAGTGGCATTGACATCGGGAAAAGTTTCTTTGTCTTCATCATCATCTTTTTCGGGGGTTTTCTCACTCAACTGACCTTCCTTGAACTGTTGGATCAGTAAACGGCACTGTCGAGTGGTATGTTTGGGTAATATCAAATTACCATCCTCATCTTTCCTCGTGTGGATTGCACATGGTAAGTCCATAACAATAGTTCTCGACTGATTCTTTCCTTTCTTGGGGGCGAACTATCCCTTAGACATCCCCTTGTTTATTCCTTGTACCGCCAGGGCAGTTGCCTCTGCCTGAACAGGGCCATCAGCCTTCTGCTTATGCTTCCGACTGGAATTGCCGTCGGCATTGTTATTGACTACTTTTCCTTTGCCGTTGCGGAGGCGGTCTTCTTATTCGCCATTGGCATACCGAGTGGCGATTTCCATCATCTTACTCAGCGAAATATCACCTGTTCGCCCAAACTCCAGGTAAAGCTCTCTGTACTTCACTCCGGCCTTGAAGGCACAAACAACCTGATGCTCGAAAACATTCTCCATTGTATGATGCAAAGTGGACCAGCGCTGAATGTAATCCCTCAATGACTCGTTGGGCTTATGAACACAATGTTGCAAATCAATCAAACCGGTAAGACGCTTGCAAGTGCCCTGGAACGTTTTGATGAACACTCGGGCAAGATCCTTCCAGCAGTGGATGCTAGAAGGAGCCAAACAATTCAGCCATGCACGGGCCAAACCATCCAACATCAAGGACAAATGCTTCATTGCAATGTTGTCGTTGCCACCACCAATCTAAACAGCCACTCGGTAATCATCCAACCATGCCTCTGGCTTTGACTCGCCAGAAAACTTGCCTATCCCAGTCACCAACCTGAAGTTGGGGGGATCTCTGCAGAATGAATGGCTCTGTTAAAGCACTCGGGACCAGAAATAACAGCACTGCTGCCACTCGGGTAATCTCTGTCAAAACCATCGCTATGGGATCTGCCCCTATCGATTCGCCTCTGAGTGAGGAAAACTCTTGCATCAAAACCTGGATTCCGTTCTTCACCAAACGGGCGCCTATCGTCCTGGTGCCGGGGCACGTACGGACCACTCCGCGGAGGAGTGGGCACTCGATGCTGGTCATCACAGTGAAACTGATCTCGTCCCTGATCCCTGTACTGATCCTCATGGAAACCTCCGCCCCTGTGACGCAGTGGCAAACCAGGATTGTGTGTCGACTGAACAGTCTCTGCCCTTGGTGAATTACTGTGTATTCTATTGCGCGACTGTGAAACAACTGATTTTTTTTGCTGTGCTGCGTCAAGCAACGCTCTGGTCTGTAGCAAACCTCTGCCAGTCTCTGAATGTGATGGTTGAATTGAATCTGCTATCCTAACTGTTGCTGCAACATTTAAAACTGGAGTACGGTATACCTCAACGTTGTTTTGTGAACCACTCGGGAACAATTGTCGCTGACGTCGACTGGGAGGTGGTGGACGCTAGCAAGCGCGCTCGTCGAGTTCCCTTTGAAACTCTTCGAGCCGAATGTGCGTGGCCTCCAAGGCCTGAGCCTCGGCGGTCGCATCGATGATGGGTGTATGGAGGACCTCCTCATCCTGGTGCGGTTGCTCAGTCGACACCTCACCAGCCTCTCGCCTACCGCGTTGGAAACCAGGCGGCAGGCTCTAATGTGAAACAGCCATAAGAACCTCCGCTGTAGGATTGCAGCTCTTGCACTCAGAAGGAATGTCAGACTAATCCGACTCCGAGTCGAACACGCTGTGAAGGGACTTGGTGGGCTCGATCGCTGCAATCTGCGGAGTTGAAACTTGGCGAGCAACCGCATGCCTCACCCAGTGCTAGAGCCATGAGCAACCGGATCGCTTGCGACGACGTACAACGGGGAGCGCCGTAGAATATGGAGTCGATGGCTGCCACAGAAGAACACGGCAGGAGCTCGCGCAGAAGTGCTCTGCCCCACGGATCGAGAGGCGCCTCCTGGAGCCATGCCGAATCGTCGGCGATGAAGGTGAGCGCTCCAAAACGGATTTCGTGGCCCAAGAACAAATCACCGCTGAAAGACATGACGAAGGGGGAAAATGCAACCTCGCCAAAAGTCACTTAGATGCCTGCCCTACGGTGGGCGCAAATTGTCATGGGAACGAGTCTGAAAGTAGAAGATAGGGGTATGAAAGGAGAGGGTAGAGTCCTAGCTACAGCGAGGGTGTA
Organism: Hordeum marinum; assembly: GCA_022496015.1. NCBI lineage: Eukaryota > Viridiplantae > Streptophyta > Magnoliopsida > Poales > Poaceae > Hordeum > Hordeum marinum. The sequence continues at coordinate 153,141,655 of CM039674.1, forward strand.
CACACGGATGTATGAGTTCAGGCCCCTCTCGTGGAAGTAACAGCCCTATGTCTTAGTGCTCAGGAGCTCTTGTCATGTGGAAAGTATAAGTTACAGTAGGTGTGAACCTTTGTGTCAGAGGGGAGGGGTGGCTTATATAGAGTACGCTGCCCCTCATAAGTGCCAAGCATCCAAGGGTTCGATCGTGGAAATAAAGACGAGCGTTACTGGTAACGTACATCATACTTGCTACTATTGACGACTGGCCTAACGCATGCCTATTGGCCTCCCTAGGGTGGCTTCTGGTATTTTGGTGTCAACTGGAAGCGAAGTCTTCTAAGTGAAAGATGACTGTCGAGTGGAGGGAAAAGATACCGAGTGGATTAAATGTCGAGTGACTTGAGCACCATGAAGAATACAGTCAGAATCTCTCTTGTAATCTTTAAGTCCTCCAATATAGTGTCCTTAGGTAGGGTATGTAGGTCAGGCCTAGGACCCTACCCTAGGTACATATCCTCGTCACGTACTGCTCCTGAGTGGTACAACAACCCTGTCTTAGAGGTCATATTGTTAGACAACGATGAACCTACGAGCAATGGAGAAGTGATGATGGGCCCGGATTCCGAGAAATGGTTAGAGGCCATGAAATCCGAGATGGGATCCATGTATGAAAACAAAGTATGGACTTTGGAACTATTACCTGAAGGGCGAAAGGCCATTCAGAACAAATGAATCTTTAAGAGGAAGACGGATGTGGACGGTAATGTCACCGTCTATAAAGCTCGACTTGTGGCAAAGGGTTTTTCACAAGTTCAAGGAGTTGACTACGATGAGACCTTCTCACCTGTAGCGATGCTTAAGTCCGTTAGAATCATGTTAGCAATAGCTGCATATTTCGACTATGAAATTTGGTAGATGGATGTCAAAATAGCGTTCCTTAACGGTTTCCTTAAGGAAGAGTTATATATGATACAACCAGAAGGTTTTGTCGATCCAGAGAATGCTAACAAAGTTTGCAAACTCCAGCGATCCATTTATGGACTGGTGCAAGCATCTCGGAGTTGGACTCTGCACTTTGATGAGGTGATCAAAGCGTTCGGGTTTATACAAGTTTACGGAGAAGCTTGTATTTACAAGCAAGTGAGTGGGAGCTTTATAATGTTTCTAATATTATGTGTGGATGACATATTGCTGATTGGAAACAATGTAGAAATGTTGGAAAGCATGAACGAATATTTGAACAAGAGTTTTTCAATGAAGGATCTAGGAGAAGCTGCTTTGATATTAGGCATTAAGATCTATGGAGATAGATCGAGACGCTTAATAGGACTTTCACAAAGCACATACCATGATAAAGTTTTGAAGAAGTTCAAAATGGATCAGTCCAAGAAGGGGTTCTTGCTTGTGTTACAAGGTGTGAAGTTGAGTAAGACTCAATGCACAGTAACTGCAGAAGATAGAGAAAAGATGAGTGTCATCTCCTATGCTTCAGCCATAGGCTCTATCATGTATGCTATGTTGTGCACAAGACCCGATGTTAGCCTTGCCATAAGTATAGCTGGAAGGTTCAAAGTGATTCAGGAATGGATCACTAGACGACAGTCAAGAATATCCTTAAGTACCTGAAAAGGACTAAGGAAATGTTTCTCATTTATGGAGGTGATCAAGAGCTCGTCGCAAAGGGTTACATCGATGCAAGCTTTGACACTGATCTGGATGACTCTAAGTTGCAAACCGGATACATATTTATTCTCAATGGGGGAGAAGTAAGCTCGTGCAGTTCCAAGCAGAGCGTGGTAGCCGATTCTACATGCGAAGCGGAGTACAACACATCCACTGAGGCATCGAAGGAAGGTTTCTAGATGAAGGAGTTCATGACAGATCTTGGAGTAGTGCCCAGTGCACTAAATCTAGTGGATCTGTTCTGTGAAAACACTGGTGCCATTGCTCTGGCCAAGGAACCAAGGTTTCACAAGAGGACCAGACACATAAAGCGACGCTTCAATTCCATCCGCGAGTACATCACGGAGGAGGACATAAATATTTTCAAAGAGCACACAAATCTGAATGTTGCAGACCCATTGACTAAACCTCTTCCCAGGGCTAAACATGATCAACACCAAAACTGTATGGGTGTTAGATTCATTACAATGTAAATCACATAGTGATGTGAGCTAGATTATTGACTCTAGTGCAAGTGTGCGACTGTTGGAAATATGCCCTAGAGGCAATAATAAAATGGTTATCACTATATTTCCTTGTTCATGATAATCATTTATTATCCATAATATGATTGTATTGATAGGAAACACATTGCATGTGTGGATACATAGACAACACTTTGTCCCTAGTATGCCTCTAGTAGACTAGCTCGTTGATCAAATATGGTCAAGGTTTCCTAGCCATGGACATAAGATGCCATTCGATAATGAGATCACATCATTGGGAGAACGATGTGATGGACAAGACCCAAACTATAAACATAACATATGATCGTGTCAGTTTATTGCTATAGTTTTATGCATGTCAAGTATATGTTCCTATGACCATGAGATCATGCAACTCACAGACGCTGGAGGAGTACCTTGTGTGTATCAAATGTCGCAACATAACTGGGTGACTATAAAGGTACTCTACAGGTATCTCCGAGGGTGTCTATTGAGTGGGCATGGATCAAGACTGGGATTTGTTACTCCGTCATCCGTGTGACGGAGAGGTATCTCAAGGCCCACTCGGTAATATAACATCACAACAAGCCTTGCAAGCAATGTGACTAAAGTGTTAGCCAAGGGATCTTGTATTACGGAAAGAGCAAAGAGACTTGCCGGTAACGAGATTGAACTAGGTACGCAGATACCGACGATTGAATCTCGGGCAAGTAACATACAGACGAACAAAGGGAACAACATACGGGATTAACTGAAACCTTGACATAGCGGTTCAACCGATAAAAAGATCTTCGTAGAATATGTAGGAACTAATATGGACATCCAGGTCCCGCTATTGGTTATTGACCGTAGAGGTGTCTTGGTCATGTCTACATAGTTCTCAAACCCGGAGGGTCTGCACACTTAAGGTTCGGTGACGTTTTGGTAGTATAGAGTTATGTATGGTGGTGACCGAAGGTTGTTCACAGTCCCGGATGAGATCCATGGTGTCATGAGGAGCTCCAGAATGGTCCGGAGGTAAAAATTGATATATAGGAAGTCCTGTTTTGGTCACCGAAAAAGTTTTGGGCTCATCGGTAATGTACCGGGAGTGCCGGGAGGGTACCGGGGGACCATCGGGAGGGGTGTCTCGACCCAAAGGGCCTCATGGGATGTAGGAGGAGAGAGACCAGCCCCTCGTGGGCTGTCCAAAGCTCCCCTTCCTATGGGCCCATGCGTATGAGGAGGAGGGAAAAGGCTAAATCCCAAAAGGGGGGAAGAGTTTCCAAGTGGGGGAGGAGTCCTACTAGGAGTAGAATTGGAGTCCAACTCCCTCTCCTCCCCACTTCGGCCGCAAGGGGCTGCCCTAGGGTGAAAGCCTCCCTCCCCTCCCTTCTATATATACTAGAGGTTTAGAGGTGAGGGCTAACCCTAATTGCCACATGCTCCCTCTACTTCATCTAGATCATTTTTCTTCTCTAGTCTAGTTCGGCGGTGCTTAGGAGAAGCCCTGCCGGAATAGTTCCACCACCATCCTCGCCACGCCATCGCGCTGCCGGAGAACTCGTCTACCTCGCCACTCCCTCTTGCTGGATCAAGAAGGCAGAGCTCGTCATCGAGATGTACGTGTTTTAACGCGGAGGTGCCCTCCATTTGGCGCTAGATCAAGACGGATCGTGATTGGATCGCGACACGCTCGGCGATTTGGACCGTGAAGATGTTTGAGTACATTAACCACGTTTCTTAACGCTTCCCTCTTAGCGATCTACAAGGGTATGTAGATACACCCTCCCTCTCGTAGATGCTCATCACCATGGATAGATCTTGTGTGTGCGTAGGAAAACTTTTGTTTCCCATTCAACGTTCCCCTAAAGTATGTAAACATAAACTCCTTTTATGAGTACAAATAATTAGGTGATGGTGTGATCTTGCACTATATCATAAGTATTGGGTTTATCCAACATCATTATTCATGAAACAAATTATTCTCGTTATTTCCAGTGTCCCTGTTACTTCAACAATTCTCATGATCATGAAAAGAGGATCATCAACAATACATGAGCTCGTCTTAGAGGTGAAACTAGGGACCTATTTGGTGGTTATGTTTCCACGTATGAAACTGAGTTTCCCTCTGAATCTCTCACCCAAGAACCATTGCAATTATGGCACAAAGATGTAATATTAACTATAAATATGGTAATAGTATAATCCATTCTATTATTGCCTCTAGGGCATGTTTCCTACAAAGGCCCATGTGTTGAATTCTGTACGAACTAGTGCAATTAGTGGGGGGCTCATTAATGCCATAAAATGGCACGCGGCCATTTGACCCTAATGAACGACTACTTTGCCCTTGATTCACTCTTTGCTGACCATTTTCTCTAATGTTTTCAGATGCGCAAGGTTGTCTTCGATCGTTTGTACCATGGAGTCCGGTCCTATGATGATTACTTCATCTTGCAAAAGGACGTAGTGGGAACGATTGGGTTCTGTGGTTACCAGAAGTGGGCGGCTGCACTACAGATACTTGCATATGGCATGATCGTTAATTCATCGGACGAGTACATACGAATGTCTGAGAGCATATGCGGAGATGCCATGGTCATGTTTACAACCGTCATGGTCGAGGCGTTTGGACCTCACTACCTGAGAGAACCAACTGTGGTAGATACCGAACGATTCTTAGCCATCTTAGAAGCAAGATTGTGGACAGGTGCTTGGATCTCCTGACCGCGTTCATTGGAAATGGAAGATTTTTAGAAAAACTTTACAAGAGCAATATCAGGGTCATGTTAAGAAGCCCACCATCATTCTTGAAGCAGTTGCATCACATGATCTTGCATGCTTTGTTTGACATGCCTGAGTCTCACAATGACATCAATGTGCTGAAGCGACCACCATTGTTTGCGAAGCTGGCTGAAGGAAAATTTCCTACTTGCCACTATATTGTCATTAGACATGAGGACAACATGGGTTACCATTTGTTTGACAGTATCTATCCTTTGTGGGTAGCTTTGTCAACACCATATCTAACCCAGTTGGCCAGAAAAAGTCTCACTTTGCTCGAAGACAAGAAGCAGCTAAAAAGGATGTCAAGAGAGCATGTAGATTTCTACAGGCCCGTTTTGCAATTGTTCGTTGACCTACTAAACAATGAGATCCGAAGACCTTGTGGGAGGTGATGACATGTTGTGTGATCATGCATAACATGATCATGAATGATGAGGATGCTACCACACCACTAGAATTTAAAAACATGGGTGATCCGATCGAACTTGCAAATTAGAATCCGAGCACGTGTGAATATTTTATTCAAATGCATCAACAAATTCGACATCGAGCAACTAACGAGCAGCTGAAGGAAGATCCGATTGAGCATCTATAGGCGGTTAAAGGAGACAACAATGTTGGAATGTAATATCTGAACTTTTCAAAATTTAAACTACTTTTGCATTCGAACATTTGAATGAGTGTAGTCTATATATGCGGCTATTTAAATGTGCGGACTTAAAAAAATAGGGAGGCCGGATGTTTGCAGGCAGCGTTGGATGGCCGGCTCCCGCATCTGTGTCCGCAAACTGCCCACTCCTCCCCCCCCCCCTCGAGTTCGTGGATGGATGTGGCAGGAAATTTTTGCGGGTCGACTTTGAAGATGCCTAACAAGACAGTTGAAAGAAGACAAAGATACATCGGTAACTTTATGAGAAATCAACTTTCCTCCTCTATCCCTTGGTGGCTAGTGCAAACTCTCTCCTCCATGCTTTGTCGGTGAGCCCATGGATTCATCTCCCCTTTGCCTGACGCTCTAGTGGTTGGTAGCGAGGAGGGGAATCCCAGTGCCTCCACTCTGGTTACGTTCAGCTTAGGGTTTTAGTCCTCATAGGTGCGGCGCTTGGGTAAATGGGTTAGCTTCTTCTTCGAGTTTGTTTTCCGTCTTCGATCTTCCTCGGGTTTGTCCATCTGGATATAGTGAACGGAACTCTCACGTATATTTCTGTCGTCTTCTTAGGGCGATGAGGTTAGGGTTTTTCGTCATGTAGCGAGATTTAATATCAGGTCATTCAAATCTATTTTAGGGTTCAACAGCGATGACTGTGGTTCCAGGGTGCCTGGTCCTTGGGGGCATGCACGGAGACTTTCCGGCTGTTATAGACAAGGTCAAGCTGGCTTCGGTATGGAAGTGGTGACATTGGTTCGTTCTGACGGAGGGAGTGGTTGTTCGGTGGTCTCAGATTTTTAATATAATTTTATTATATTTAAGATACTTTGTACTTTCGGTGAACTTTGATAATACATTGGATCATTTTCGTAAAAAGAGAAATGATTGAGTAGATTGTTGTTTAATGATTGAATTGTGTTCAATATGTTCTATATGTACACATTTACTTGTGTAATAATACGTGATAGTAAATGCCATAAAATAAATGTGAAATGATGCAGATTTATGTTGTGCTGAATTTTTGGAAATGGAGTTTCCTTTTTTTTTCCTTTTAAAGGGAAAAGGGGCTTTCTGTTGTGCTGAATGGACATGCGCAAACAACACGCGATTTTAAGTTGCGAGCTGAACTCATACCGATGTGTTATAGGCACCGAAGCGGACAAAGAAGCAAAAGCATTCATGTTAGTGTACAGAGATCACAACATTTGGCCAAGTAGCACAGATACAGGTCACATGGAAATGGATTTCATCCTCCCGGTGCGTATTTGTTGCCTACCTGAAAACACCGTTGTTGGCGCCGCCTCTTCGCGCAGCGCCGCTTCTTCTTCTACCTCGCAGCTCTCTCTTCCATGGTTTGTCTCAAGAACACACACACACATGCATATACCAGGGAAGAAAGCCAAGTAGCATTGTCGAGAGGCTTCCTTCCTAGCTCACACAAGTGCTACATTGTTTCCCAGCCCTCACGACCTTCCTTATATCTGTCAAGCTTAAATAGTCTGTACAAATGACTCAAACGCACGCACTAAACCCGGCCAGAATCGGCCACTAACTCACGTACTAACAGATCACCTACATGCATCCAGCCCACGTCCACCATTCTCGCAACCACACCACAACGGCCACAGACTTGGCCAGCATGTGATGCACATCACCTATCCACTCCTATGCATGTGCTAGCTAACTAACTACGTGCCCGGCTAGCTAGCACCTATACGCAACGCTGGCTTCAAAACTTATTCATGCGGCGTTGTCTCACACGACAACTACTCGGGCCACTAACCAACTACATGCAAAACGAAACATGTGATACAAAGCATCAAGATTACTTCTAACATTCAACCCCCTAATCTTGATGTCATAGTCTTCGATGCAATTATCCGCAGCTTCTTGTCAACGCCATCACAGCGTCGGTCACCATAACCATCTCCATCTAGTTGTGGTCGACGCAGTCGCAGCGCCCATCACCACATCCTCTTGCCGCACATGGCAGTCACCTCTTGACGTGAACAACGCCGTCGTGATGCCGATCATGACGCCCTCATTATCTTGTGGCATCGACCGCATGTTCGCCACCGGTGTCACAACTCACCGATGACTCACCTCCATGTTGTCATCGATGACACACCTTGTCGACGACTCGCACATGGAACTCCTCATGGCAATGGCCTCCGCTCCATGGCCATCACTTCCTTGCCGCCGGAGCCGCAACTCGCAGGTGACTCACCTTCATGTTGTCAACGATGACGCACCTTGCCGTCGACTCGGACATGGAACTCCTTATGGCCTCGCTCCATGGCCATCACCTCCTTGCCACCGGTGACGCAACTTATCGGGCATCATGCCCTTCTCCATCGCCGTGATGCAGCTTGACGATGATGGAGACACGCACTGGCCACGAGCATCACCGCGCCGCTAACGGCGTTCACCTCGCGCCGCCGACGTCCCCCTCACATGGAGTCCGCCGTGCCGCCACCACCGCCTCTGATCAACAAGGCTCTGATGCCAATTGTTGGCGCCGCCTCTTCGCGCAACGCCACTTCTTCTTCTACCTCACAGCTCTCTCTTTCTTGGTTTGTCTCAAGAACACACACACACACACGCATATACCAGGGAAGAAAGCCAAGTAGCATTGCCGAGAGGCTCCCTTCCTTGCTCACACAAGTGCTACATTGTTTCCCAGCCCTCACGACCTTCCTTATATCTGTTGAGCTTAAATAGTCAGTACAAATGACTCAAACGCACTTACTAAACCCGGCCACAATCGGCCACTAATTCACGTACTAATGTTGGGGAACGTTGCATGGGAAACAAAAAAATTCCTACGCACACGCAGATCTATCCATGGTGATGAGAATCTACGAGAGGGAGAGTGGATCTACGTACCCTTGTAGATCGCTAAGCGGGAAGCGTTAAGAACGCGGTTGGTGTAGTCGAACGTCTTCGCGATCCAAATCACCGAGCGTCATGCGATCTCATCACGATCTATCCCGCGATCCAATCACGATTCATCCCGCGAACTCATCATGATCTGTCCCATGAACTCATCATGATCCGTCCCGCGAATTCATCACGATCCGTCCCGCGAACTCATCACGATCCGTCTCGCGATCTTGATCACGGTCCTTCCGATCTAGCACCGAACGGACGACACCTCCGCGTTCAGCACACGTACAGCTTGATGACGATCTCCGCCATCTTGATCCAGCAAGAGGGAGCAAAGAGGAAGAAGAGTTCTCCGGCAGCATGACGGCGCTCCGGCGATGGTGGTGGAGCTATTCCGGCAGGGCTTCGCATAAGCACTGCAGAAAACCGATCTAGAGGAGAAACTATGCACTAGTGGAACGGGTAGCACGTGGCTGAAAATTCTGTGCCAAAACCCTAAAATCCTCTAGTATATATAGGAGGAGAGGAGGAGGAGGCTTGTCTGCCAAAGAGGCAGCCCTTGGGTCGTCCGAACCTAGTGGGATTGGAGGATTTCTCCTCCAATCCTAGTAGGACTAGGACTCCTCCTTATTTTTGCCTTTTTTGCCTTTTTCCATCTTTTTCTCTTTGGGCTTTTCTTCCCATCCACATGGGCCTTGTGTGGGACTTCCACCAGCCCACAAAGGGCTGGTATTTACTCTCCCACAGCACATGAAGCCTCTTGGGTCGAAATACCCCTCCCGGTGGTCTCCCAGTACACTACCGGCACTCCCGGTACACTACAGATGAGCCCAAAACTTTTCCGGCGACCAAAACAGGACTTCCTATATATGTATCTTTACCTCCGGACCATTCCGAAGCTCTTCGTGACGTCCGGGATCTCATCCGGGACTCCGAACAACCTTCGGTCACCACCATACATAACTCTATACTACTGAAATGTCACCAAACCTTAAGTGTGCAGACCCTGCGGGTTCGTGAACTATGTAGACATGACCGAGACACCTCTACGGTCAATAACCAATAGCGGGACCTGGATGCCCATATTGGCTCCTACATATTCTACGAAGATCTTTATCGGTTGAACATCTATGTCAAGGATTCAGTTAATCCCGTATGATGTTCCCTTTGTTCTTTAGTATGTTACTTGCCCGAGATTCGATCGTCGGTATCTGTATACCTAGTTCAACCTCGTTACCGGCAAGTCTCTTTACTCGTTCCGTAATACAAGATCCCGTGGCTAACACTTAGTCACATTACTTGCAAGGCTTATTGTGATGTTGTATTACCGAGTGGGCCCTGAGATACCTCTCTGTCACATGGAGTATCAAATGCCAGTCTTGATCCATGCCAACCCAACAGACACCTTCGGAGATACCTGTAATGCACCTTTATAATCACCCAGTTACGTTGCGATGTTTGATACACACAAGGCACTCCTCCAGTGTCCGTGAGTTGCATGATATCATGGTCAAAGGAACATATACTTGACATGTAGAAAACGGTAGCAATAAACTGACACGATCATATGCTACGTTTGTAGTTTGGGTCTTGTCCATCACACCATTCTCCTAATGATGTGATCCCATTATCAAATGACATTTCATGTCCATGGTTAGGAAACCTTAACCATCTTTGATCAATGAGCTAGTCTTTTAGAGGCATACTAGGGACATGGTTTTGTCTATGTATCCACACATGCATCTAAGTCTCCGATCAATACAATTATAGCATGGATAATAAATGATTATCATGAACAAGGAAATATGATAATAACTAATCTATTATTGCCTCTAGAGCATAATTCCAACAGTCTCCCACTTGCACTAGAGTCAATAATCCAGTTCACATCACCATGTGATTCGCATTGTTATGAATCTAACACCCAATGAGTTCTGGGGCTTGATCATACTTTGCATGTGAGAGAGGTCTTATAGTCAACCGGGTCTGCGACATTCAGATCCGTGTGTACTTTGCAAATTTCTATGTCAAATCGTAAACACTGCTACCACACTCCACCTGGTACTATTCCAAATGGTTGCTCCACTATACGTATCCAGATTGCTACTACGAGTCATCTGGATTGGTGTTAAAGCTTGCATCAACATAACTCTTTACGGCGAACTCTTTATCACCTCCATAATCAAGAAACATCTCCTTAGTCTTTTAGTTACTAAGGATAATCTTGACCGTTGTCCAGTGCTCCATTCCAGGATCACTTTGAAACCTTCCGGCCATACTTATGGCAAGGCTGACATCGGGTCTTGTGCACAGCATTGAATACATGATAGAGCCTATGGCTAAAGCATAGGGGATGACACTCATCTTTTCTCTATCTTCTGCAGTCACTGGGCATTGAGTCTTACTCAACTTCACACCTTACAAATCAGGCGATAACTCTTTCTCTGATTGGTCCATTTTGAATTCTTTCAAAAACTTTGTCAAGGTATGTACTTATTGAAAAGTCTCATCAAGCTTCTTGATCTATCTCTATAGATCTTGATGCTCAGCAATTAGGTAGCTTTATCCAGGTCTTCCTTTGAAAAACTCTTTTTCAAACAACCGTTTATGCTTTCCAGAAATTCTACATCATTTCCGATCAACAATATGTCAACCACATATGCTTACCAGAAACTCTATAGTGCTCCCACTCACTTTATTGTAAATACAAGTTTCTCATAAACTTTGTATAGACTCAAAAACTTTGATCACCTTATCAAAGTGTATATTCCAACTCCGAGATGCTTGCTTCAGTTCATAGAAGGTTCACTAAAGCTTGCACACCTTTTAGCATCCTTAGGACTGACAAAACCTTCTGGTTGTATCTCATACAACCTTTCCTTAAGGAAGGAAATGATGTTTTGGTATCCATCTGCCAGATTTCTTAATTGAAAAATGCAGCAACTGCTAACATAATTCCAACAGACTTTAGCATCGCTACGAGTGAGAAAGTCTCATCGCAGTCAACTCCTTGAACTTGGCGGAAACTTCTTTGCGACAAGTCGAGCTTTATAAATGGTGACATTCACCACCAGCATCTGTCTTCATCTTAAAGATCCATTTGTACTCAACGACCTGCCGTCCAACAAGCAAGTCTACCAAAGTCTATACTTGGTTTTCATACATGGATCCTTTCTCGGATTTTATGGCCTCTAACCATTTGTCGGAATTCGGGCCCATCATTGCTTCTTCACAACCCGTAGGTTCATCGTTGTCCAACAACATGACCTCCAAGACAGGGTTGTCGTACCGCTCAGGAGCAGTACACATCCTTGTCGACCTACGAGGTTTGATAGTAACTTGATCCGAAGCTTCATGATCATCATCATTTACTTCCTCTTCAACTAACGTAGGCTTCACAGAAAACAACTTCCTGCACTGCGCTACTCTCTGGTTGAACAAAGGTTCAACAACCTCATCAAGTTCTATCTTCCTCCCACTCAATTCTTTCGAGAGAAACTTTTTCTCGAGAAAGGACCCAGTTTTAGCAACAAACACTTTATGCTTGGATCTGAGATAGAAGGTTTACCCAATTGTTCTTAGGGTATTCTATGAAGATGCATTTGTCCGCTTTGGGTTCGAGCTCATTAGGTGAAAACATTTTCCACACAAGCGTTGCAGCCCTAGAAATTAAGAAATGACAGCTTAGGTTTCTATCAAACCATAATTCACACGGTGTCATCTCAATGGATTTAGATGGTGCCCTATTTAAAGTGAATGTAGTTGTCTCTAATGCATAACCCCAAAATTGTAGTAACAAAATGATAAGAGACATCATAGCATGCACCATATCCAATAGAGCACGACTATGACGTTCGGACACACCATCACACTATGGTGTTCCAAGTGCCGTGAGTTGTGAAACAATTTTCACATTGTCTAAAGTTGTATGCCAAACTCGCACCTCAGATATTCATCTCGACGATCATATCATAGATATTTTTATCTTCTTGTCATGATGATCTTAAACTTCACTCTGAATTTGCTTAAACCTTTCAAACGATTCAGACTTGTGTTTCATTAAGCAAATATACACTATATCTACTCAAATCATCAGTGAAGGTAAGAAAATAACGATATCCACCGCACGCTATAAGACTCATTAGATTGCATACATCAACATATATCATTTCCTATTATCACTTTCCCACTTCATCAAAACAGAAAATGGGGTCCTTAGTCATCTTGACCAAGAGGCATGGTTCGCATGTCTCAACCGATTCGAAATTGAATGAGTCCAAATATCCATCAGCATGGAGTTTCTTCATGCATTTTATACCAATATGACATTTAGTGGCAGTCCCACAAGTATGTGGTACTATTATTATTAACTTTGTATCTCTTTGGCATCAATGTTATGAACATGTGTATTACTACGATGAAGTTTCAACAAACCATTCTTACTGGGTGCATGACCATTGAAGGTATTATTCATGTAAATAGAATAACCATTATTCTCTAACTTAAATGAATAACCGTGTTGCAATGAACATGATCTAATCACGTTCATGCTCAACGCAAAAACACTAAATAACATTTATTTAGGTTCGTCACTAATCTCGAAGGTAGAGAGAGTGTGCGATGTTGATCACATCAACCTTGGAAACATTTCCAACACACATCGTCACCTCACACTTAGCTAGTATCCGTTTATTCCGTAGCTTTTACTTCGAGTTATTAACATTTAGCAACTGAACCGGTATCCAATACCCAGGTGCTACTAGGAGTACTAGCAAGGTACACATCAATAACACGTATATCAAATATACTTCTGTCGACTTTGCCAGCCTTCTTATCTACCAAGTATCTAGGGTTGTTCCGCTTCAGCGACCCTTCTCCTCATAACCGAAGCACTTAGTCTCGGGTTTGGTCTAGACTTTGGGTTGCTTCACTGGAGCTGCAACTGACTTGCTATCCATGAAGTTTCCCTCCTTGCTCTTGCCCTTCTCGAAACTAGTGGTTTTGACTAACCATCAACACTTGACGCTCCTTCTCGATTTCTACCTTCGCAGTGTCAAATATCGTGAACAGCTCAGGGATCATTATTTCTATCCCTGGCGTTTTATAGTTCATCACCAAGTTCTAGTAGCTTAGTGACAGTGACTTGGAGAACTATATCAATCACTATCCTATCTGGAAGATCAACTCCCACTCGATTCAAGCGATTGTAGCACCCAGACAATCTGAGCACATGCTCAACGATTGAGCTATTCTCTTTCATCTTGCAGGCAAAGAATCTTGTTGGAGATCTCATATCTCGCAACACGGGCATGAGACTGAGATCCTAATTTCAGCTCTTAGAACATCTCATATGTTTCGTGACGTTCAAAACGTTTCGGAGCCTCAATTCTAAGTCGTAATGCATGACGCACTAAACTATCAAGTATTCATCAGAACGTGCATGTCAGATGTTCACAACATCTACAAACAACGCTAGAGTGGTTGGCGCACCGAGCGGTGCATTAAGGACATAAGCCTTCTGTGCAGCAACGAGGACAATCCTCAGATCACGGACCCAATCCGCAATATTTCTACCATCATCTTTCAACTCTATTTCTCTAGGAACATATAAAATTCAAGGGAGCTACAACATGAGCTAGTAATCTACAACATAGTTTGCAAAGACACTACTGACTATGTTCATGATAATGAGTTCAATTAATCATATTACTTAAGAACTCCCACTCAAATTGACATCCCTCCTGTCATTCGAGTGATACATGATCCAAATTCACCAACTCAAGTCCGATCATCATGTGAGTTGAGATGGTTTCAATGGTGAACATCATCATGTTGATCATATCTACTATATGACTCATGTTCGACCTTTCGGTCTCTTGTGTTCCGAGACCATGTCTGTACATGCTAGGCTCATCAACTTTAACCCGAGTATTCTGCATGTGCAACACTGGCTTGCACCCGTTGTATGTGAACGTAGAGTCTATCACACCCGATCATCACGTGGTGTCTCAACAGGACGAACTTTCGCAACGGTGCACACTCGGGGAGAACACAATTCATCTTGAAATTTAAGTGAGGGATCACCTTATAATGCTACCGTCGTCCTAAGCAAAACAAAGTGCATAAAAGGATTAACATCACATGTAAATCATAAGTGACATGATATGGCCATGAACTTGTGCTTTTTATCTTCATCTTGAAAGCACCGGCATGATCTCCATCATCACCGGCACGACACCATGATCTCCATCATCTTGATCTCCATCAACGTGTTGCCATTGGGGTTGTCGCGCCCATCATGCTTGTACTACTATTGCTACCGTTTAGCGATAAAGTAAAGCATTACATAGCGCTTAATGATTGACACGCAGGTCATACAATAATTAAAGACAACCCTATGGCTCCTGCCGGTTGTCGTACTCATCGACATGCAAGTCGTGATAATCTATACATCACATGATCATCTCATACATCACATATATCACATCATGTAATTGGTCATATCACATCATAACATACCCTGCAAAAACAAGTTAGACGTCCTCTAATTGTTGTTGCATGTTTTACGTGGCTGCTACGGGTATCTAGCAAGAACAATTCTAATCTACGCAAAAACCACAACGGTGATACACTAGTTGCTTTTCAACCATCTCAAGCACCGCCTTTGTCGAATCCGATCCAACTAAAGTGAGAGAAACTAGCACCCGCAAGCCATCTATGCAACAATTTGCGGTTGAGGGAACCGGTCCTCGTAAGCGTACGAGTAGTGTTGGTCCGGGCCGCTTCATCTCACAATACCGTTGAACCAAAATACGACCAAGGGAGGAAGAAATCTAAGCACCAACGCCCACAAACCTTTTGTGTTCTACTCGAGATCTCATCTACACTAGACCTAGCTCTGATACCACTGTTGGGGAACGTTGCATGGGAAACAAAAAATTTCCTACGCACTCGCAGATCTATCCATGGTGATGAGAATCTATGAGAGGGAGAGTGGATCTACGTACCCTTGTAGATCGCTAAGCGGGAAGCGTTAATAAACGCGGTTGGTGTAGTCGAACGTCTTCGCGATCCAAATCGTCGAGCGTCCCGCGATCTCATCACGATCCGTCCCGCGAACTCATCACGACCCGTCCCGCGAACTCATCACGACCCGTCCCGCGAACTCATCACGATACGTCCCGCGAACTCATCACGATCCGTCCCGTGAATTCATCACGATCCGTCCCGTGAACTCATCACGATCCGTCCCACGAACTCATCACGATCCGTCTCGCGATCTTGATCACGGTCCTTCCGATCTAGCGCCGAACGGACGACACCTCCACGTTCAGCACACGTACATCTTGATGACGATCTCCGCCGTCTTGATCCAGCAAGAGGGAGCGGAGATGAAGAAGAGTTCTTCGGCAGCGTGACGGTGCTCCAGCGATGGTGATGGAGCTATTCCGGCAGGGCTTTGCCTAAGCACTGCAGAAAACCAATCTAGAGGAGAAGCTATGCACTAGAGGAACGGGTAGCACGTGGCTGAAAATTCTGTGCCAAAACCCTAAAATCCTCTAGTATATATAGGAGGAGAGGAGGAGAAGGCTTGGCTGCCAAAGAGGAAGCCCTTGGGTCGGCCGAACCTAGTGGGATTGGAGGATTCCTCCTCCAATCCTAGTAGGACTAGGACTCCTCCTTATTTTTGCCCTTTTTGCCTTTTTCCACCTTTTTCTCTTTGGGCTTTTCTTCCCAGCCGCATGGGCCTTGTGTGGAACTTTCACCAGCCCACAAAGGGCTGGTATTTACTCTCCCACAGCCCATGAAGCCTCTTGGGTCGAAATACCCCTCCCGGTGGTCTCCCGGTACACTATCGGCACTCTCGGTACACTACCGATGAGCCCGAACAACCTTAGGTCACCACCATACATAACTCTATACTACCGAAACGTCACCGAACCTTAAGTGTGCAGACCCTGCGGGTTCGAGAACTATGTAGACATGACCGAGACACCTCTACGGTCAATAACCAATAGCGGGACTTGGATGCCCATATTGGTTCCTACATATTCTATGAAGATCTTTATCGGTTGAACCTCTATGTCAAGGATTCAGTTAATCTCGTATGATGTTCCCTTTGTTCTTCGGTATGTTACTTGCCCGAGATTCGATCGTCGGTATCTGTATACCTAGTTCAACCTCGTTACCGGCAAGTCTCTTTACTCGTTCCGTAATACAAGATCACGTGGCTAACACTTAGTCACATTGCTTGCAAGGCTTATTGTGATGTTGTATTACCGAGTGGGCCCTGAGATACCTCTCCGTCACACGGAGTAACAAATCTCAGTCTTGATCCATGCGAACCCAACAGACACCTTCGGAGATACCTGTAATGCACCTTTATAGTCATCCAGTTACGTTGCGACGTTTGATACACACAAGGCACTCCTCCGGTGTCCGTGAGTTGCATGATCGCATGGTCAAAGGAACATATACTTGACATGCAGAAAACAGTAGCAATAAACTGACACGATCATATGCTACATTTATAGTTTGGGTCTTGTCCATCACACCATTCTCCTAATGATGTGATCCCGTTATCAAATGACATTTCATGTCCATGGTTAGGAAACCTTAACCATCTTTGATCAACGAGCTGGTATTTTAGAGGCATACTAGGGACATGGTTTTGTCTATGTATCCACACATGCATCTAAGTCTTCGATCAATAAAATTATAGCATGGATAACAAACGATGGCAGGGCAACTCCATGGAGAAAATTGTAATTGCAGCCAAAAGAGATTTTAATCAACCTTTGTTCATTGAAGTTGTATTCACTGTCTGATGGAACATCTGGATCATTAGAAACGCAAGGACCTTCAGGAATGAACGACCCACTTTCAGAAGATGGAAGGCAGCTTTTGTTAATGATATGTCCCTATTAGCTCATAGAATTAAGGCTACCTATAGGGATGACCTCCTAAAATGGATTTCCTATTTACCTCCTTGAGGTTAGTTTAATCTCACTGCATTAACTCTATAACTTCTTAGATTAGCTTTTGACTTGTAACCTTTAATCTGTAATAAAAGAAAAAAAGGTTGTGGGGTGTTTTCCCCCTACAGTAGTTGGTCAAAAAAATGATTATCATGAACAAGAAAATATGATAATAACTAATTTATTATTGTCTCTAGAACATATTTCCAACAACTAACAGATCACCTACATGCATGCAGCCCACGTCCACCACTCTCACAACCACACCACAACGGCCATAGACTTGGCCAGCATGTGATGCACATCACCTATCCACTCCTATGCATGTGCTAACAAACTAACTACGTGCCCGGCTAGCTAGCACCTGTACGCAACGCTGGCTTCAAAACTTCTTCATGCGGCGTCGTCTCACACGACAACTACTCGAACCACTAACCAACTACATGCAAAACTAAACATGTGATACAAAGCATCAAGATTACTTCTAACAACCGTCACCGCCGTGAAAAAACCTGGCTACATGCGCATCATCTCGATCGATTCTTCTATGCACCTACGCACCAGATTCCAAAGCCAGCACACTTAGCCGGGGCCGGCCGGCAAAATTCGAGGCCATGTACGAAACTAAAAATAAAGACTTATCTTACAAAAAAATGAACTAACGAGCAAGTATAATGTATATATATCTCACAAAAAAATTATAATATATATAATATAATTTCTTATTGAAACACAAAATAAAGAATATGAATAACATAAAATAAATTTTATACAGTAACATATTGATCATGAGTCGATGTTTGGCAATTAGACGAACCGTCTAATTCACCTAGTTTTGGATCATGTGACCTTTAATCCAGAAGGCAAGAATCAATCTCTAACGAAATAATTATCCCTGCAATAGTTAAATAGCATATTAATAATTAGAAGTAGAAACCAAAGTTAATTGAAAAAAAGGCTCGCTAATTATCTAGAGACTAGAATCGGTTACCGATCAATCCGACGAGCTGACGTCGAGGAGTCTGAGATTTAAGAGACGGGGCGAGGAAGGCAACGGTGGCAACAAGGTGACGCCCTGTTGGCCTAAATTAGAATTCGGATCTAATGACCAGGACAGCAGGACCGAGGGACGAGGCGATGACTACGAGACAAGGGCATGAGGCGATGACTACGAGACGAGACGACCAGACGTTCTTTCCGGCAACCACGAGCCAACTATCGAGATTTCCTATAGCCACGATCCCGGTCCCGATTCCCTATGTGTAGGCTGTAGCGATTGAGTTTCTTTTTTTAGGATCTGTAGCCATCGAGCCATCTAGGAGTCATGAGGAGTCAGAGACCGATCCCCGATCCCCATTTAGCGCAGTGTAAGATATTAAAAATCCGTTGTCGTGACATTGATATGAAAGGGATCTTCCTACAAGATAGAATCTGGACTGCTGACAGGCTGCAGCGCGGAGGATGACCTAATTGTGGCCTTTGTCAGCTTTGCAAACAGGATCCGGAGTCGGTGGCCCATATTATGTTCAAATGACACTTCACTATCAGGGTGTGGAACTTCATTTTCGGTTGGCTAGGTTAAAAATCTACGCCCCTCTCTTGGGTCGACCTTGAGACGGTGAAACAATGGTGGGTCTCGAGTGAGGAACAACCAGACTACTCTAGAAAGGCGATCAACTCTCTACAAATGCTCGTTT
This sequence comes from Hordeum marinum, assembly GCA_022496015.1. Classification (NCBI taxonomy): domain Eukaryota; kingdom Viridiplantae; phylum Streptophyta; class Magnoliopsida; order Poales; family Poaceae; genus Hordeum; species Hordeum marinum. Next base: position 153,160,781 of record CM039674.1, read on the forward strand.
GTTGGGAGATATGGAATGAGAGGAATGCTCGGTTCTTCCGCAACCAGGATTCCCTGCCGTCTAGGGTGGCGGCTTCGATCAAAGATGAGGCGAAGACGTGGTAGTGGCGGGAGCTAGGTTTCTGGGTAATATTTTACCGGGAGAGTGATCCCCTTGTTCGGACCTGAGTGGTCCTGTAACATTTAAGACTATGCTCTCATTTCTTCTTAATTAATGAGATGGGGGCAAAGCTTGTGTCTCTGTTTTTTTAAGATTCTTTCCGCCTAGCCCTGTTTTGGTGGTGCGTCTAGCACCGTCGGTGGACATGTGGAGATGTGTCTCCGACGGATCTATCTTTGGTAGATCTGTTCGGATCTGTTTATTATTCGTCTACGTTACTGTGTCTTCAGGTTGAACATTTCCGATCTACGTTACTCTTCATTGGCGCGATTATTGTTCACATGCCTTGCTCCTATGGGCCTTAGCACGCCAATTTTCTGATTGTCTACTACATCAAGTTTTGTCCGGCTTCGACGAGGGAGGAACGATGACAGCGGTGTGCCTTCGGCTCGCATCGATTCTTGTAGTCAGCCGCTTGGTGGTCTATGAATTTGGATGTGATTTTTATTATTTTTATTCTTCATTGTACTACCATGTTTGATGATAAATATATTAGAAGTTTTCTCGGGAAAAAAACTGCAGCAGCTAGATTTGTAGGAAGGCTTTATTCAATCTACATGTACAGCAAAATGGCCGCCGCTAGGCTCAAAGAGAAAAGCAAAATGGCCGCCGGTTTAATAACAAACGCACCGGCGTTCTCGTGTGTGCAAATGCAACGCAAGGAGTGTGTGCGCAATTATGTGTTTTGAGGAGGACGCTGGCGCATGCCGATCTGGGTGCGAACTTGCACGCGGGATGGAGACGGGGAGGCGCCCGGCCGGGGGACAGCTGGCGTCTAGGTCAGCAGCGAGGGGGCTCGTCAGCCACGAAAACTCGTGGCTGGGAGGGCAGTCAGGCGACGTCAGCGCGCGCGGGTGCGAATCTCGCGGAAAGCGGAGCCAAAAGGGGCCGCTGCCAGCCACACTTTTCAACTTGCTTTCCCCAAGTCTGCCTTTTCCTCGGCGCAAGCGTACATATCCAGCGGCCCCCGTTCGATCCCCTGTCGCCCTTGTGTTTCGTCTCTCACGCAGTCGCCTCGCCTACGCTACCATGTGGATAGAACGGTGGTAGATCGCTACGGGCACATGGAACGCAACCGCAATCTCCTTTTGTTTTCCGGTCGGATCCACTCGCGCTATACGAGTGCATCTACAACCGGAAGTCCTAAAAGCAACTCCAACGGGATCCAAACGGACGGCGATTTTATTCGTTTTTATACGTTTGGATCGGCCAGTCGGACACGAATGTTTGCTTTCGTGTTTGCGTCGACGCGTGCGTCCAACGCTGACCCGACCCATTTTGACGGCGTTGAAAAAAAAACGCATGCGTATTTAGAAAAACATTAATTAAATATTAAAGCCGATCACGAAGGCCGGCGAGAGTCTACGCGTTCACATTTGCATTTAAGAAAAATAAAAACAACCTAAACTACGAGGCGGCGCGCTGCCCTAGGCATCGTCGTCATTGTCCTTGGGGTCCGTGAGGTCGATGAGCGTCGGCGCCGGCCCGGCCCAGGGGAACGCCGTGTTCCAGAGCGCGTTCATGTCGGGCGCGGGTTGTGCCGGCGCGGGCAGTGTCGCCGCCTAGGCTGCCGTGGCTTGGCGCGCCTCCTCCTCCTCCTCGACCTCGCGCTCGAGCATCGCGAGGTGCTTGCCCTCTTCGTGCTCTTCGGCCAGCCGGATCTGGCGTTAGTGCTCGAGGTACGCCGCCTCCTGCGCCGGCGTCGCCCCCATCCAAACTGGTGGTGCGGAGACCCACTCGCGCACTACGCCCTTCCAGGTGTAGCTCTCGATGGGGGACGGCTCCGGCTCAGGCTCCGGCTGCGGCTCTGGCTCGCCTTTGACGCGGCGTCGGGGAGGGGACGGCAGGGCCGGCGGCGACAACACACAGTCGCCCACCGCGGAGAGGGCAATGGCCTGCGCCAATGCCGCCTCGTACCGAGCCTCCTCTTCTTTCACCGCCGTCGCCCTGCGCCGCTCGTCCTCCTCGCTCTCCCGGTAGACGGCTGCAAGGGCCTCCTGGTAGGCGTCCTCCGCCGCCTGGTCCTCCTCGCGGACGACGAGCGGTGGCGGCGGCACGCTACGGTCGACCTCGCGCACGCCCCATCGCCTCGCCTCCTCGTGCTCGAAGGCGAACCACCTCGCTCAGTTGGGCAAGTCGGTTGCGTAGGCGGGGTCGCGACGCTGCTCTGGCGTCAGCAGCGCCCGCCGGCGCCGCACCTCCTCCGCGTGAGCCCGATTCAACCGCGGTGCCGCCGGCACTGGGATCCTATTCGGATCCAGATGCCAGTCGTGCGGCAGGGTGGCGTCGGGGTACGGGAGAGGCACACGGTGGTGCTAGTGCCACTTCGCCTGGTGCACCGGCACGTTCACGCGATGCCTCTCCCAGCGAGGCGCCGGCGCCGGCGGAGGCGGGAGGAATTGCGAGGGGGAAAGGGATGGCAGGGGCCTTGCCCTTGCCTTGCTATTGCTGGCGCCGGAGAAGAGCCCCATCTCGTTGTGGTGGTGGTGGATAGGGTTTGCCGGCGACGGGGGAGCAGAGATGTGGACGACGAGTTTGGATGAGGATGGCCCCGCCACACGGTCGGCTTAAAAAAGGACGACCGCCGTCGTTGACGCGTGGGCCCGTGGTCATAAATTAAGCTGACCACGTGGGCAGCGGGTAGTTGGACGTCGCTAGGTGGGGACGCAGCGGACACCGAGAAGGCGCGCGAGGCGTCCGTTCCGCGTTCACGCCGACACATTTGGGGCGCAAATTTGGGCCGCAAATGCGTCGGTGCAGACGCGAAGCGGACGTGATTTGGGTTTGGGTCGGCGCGTTGGGCCGCCACTTTTGTCCGCGCCGACCCAAACGGACGGCAGCGAACGAAATGGGTCTCCCCATTGGAGTTGCTCTAAAATTCACTCCAAAAGTCCGGACGATCTGCCTAAACATGATTTTGCCATTCAATTGGGGGTGTCTCAAACTCCGTACCTGGACATTTTAATTGCAACCCATAAATTTCCTTCCCCATCCGTTGGTGGATCGGGAACCAGTTCGCAGACACGGATGCAGAGGGACGCCATCCAACCTAGTCTCATACATTTTGAACTCTTGTTCAACAGATCGAATGAAATTCATTCAAACACGATCAGATTTCATGCAAACATGACGGATTTCGTAAAAACACAACGGATTTCATTACATTTCGAACACCCAGAACAAAAAACAAGACCCACCCCTAAACCTATCCTATGGCGGCGGCGGCCGGCGTTGAAGCCCGTGTTATCCTCCCATCGACCGTCTTCACGAGCACCGGCGATAAGAGCGATCAAGTGAAGGTGCAGTCTTCGGCGAGGAAGAGTAGAACACAGGAGACAGACTAGCCCACATGGGACACAGCGCACAGCCGCCTCCGGTAGCCTACTCATCATCGGAGGAGTCTGCAACCTATCTGTTGACGATGAACGTGAGGTCCATGATGAAAATGGTGGCGCCGACGTTGTCTTCGTTCACCGGACCGGCTGATGGTTTGTCGGCGTGTCACGCCCAAGATGCGGTCCTATCCTTATTTTGGCACAAGGACCTCGACAGGGATAGAAGCGCATCTCGATGCGTTCACAAGAATGGATATCATTACAAGTACATGTACAGAAGAGATGAGTATATGGAATTGGCTTACACTCGCCACAAGCTACATCAGAGCCACATCAATACAATAACATACTCAAACATCATACATAAGAGCAGGGTCCGGCTATGGACAAAATCAAACGATAAAATAACATCCATCCTTGCTATCCCAGGCTACCGCCTAGAACCCATCCAAGATTGTAGAAGAAGAAGAAGAAGAAGAAGAACTCCAAGTCAAATCAATCAACGTGCTCACGTCAAATCATCGCATTACCTGTACCTGTAACTGTTGTTGTAGTAATTTGTGAGCCAGAGGGACTCAGCAATCTCATTTCCAAGGGTATCAAGACTATTAAAGCTTAATAGGTGAGTCATGGTTAAGTGGTGAGGCTGCAGCAAGCGACTAAGCATTTAGTTGAGTGGCTAACTTACGAGTACAGAAATTAAAGTATGGTGGTCTACGTATAACGGACGAGAACTAGAAATGATCACTAACTGATCCTGAACACCTACTTACGTCAATCATAACCCCATCGTGTTCTCTTTCGGATAAGAACTCACGAGAAGAGACAGTCACGGTTACGCACACAGTTGGTGTATTTTATTAGAGTTTACTTCAAGTTTGCTATGACCGGGTGTTAAACAAAGTATCCAAGTTTGCCACATAACCGCGGGCACGGCTTCTCGAAAAGATTTAACCCTGCAGGGGTGCTCCAACTCTTCTATCACAAATTAACCACACACAGTGGGAATAACCTCAACCACGGATCTCGTGATCTTCCTAGGCAATTTTAAAGGAAATCCAACATCTCGAGATAGCCGAAAGAATAATCAAAATTCCTCACTCAGGACGTTCGAGAAAGGTAAAACAAACCCAGCAAGGCCGCCCGACGTGTCGACGAACCCGATAGGAGCCGCGTATCTCGTTCTCAGGACACGATAGATGGGACTAGCTACAGGGAAAACCAATCCTCAAGTTGCCTTGAGGCGGCCCCGCAAGCAGCCCAGTTTGGGCCAACACTCATGAGGAGCACTGGCCCGGATTGTTAATTAATTATTCACGGGGTCCAAAAAATCCCCTATGCAAGTTCATTAATTATTAGGCAAATGTAGTACCAATGTTGGGCCTTGCAAGACAAGCTTTATTCTCACCCAAAAATCAAGGGGGTCCCCATAACAACTCCGAGCATGTTAGGAGCGCGCAATTATGGAACATAACACCGGTTCACAAGTAACTAGGGGCGGCAATAGTGGAACAAAACACCGAGCAAAAGGCCAAGCCTTCCACCTTTACCAAGTATATATGTGCATTAAATTAAATAGCAGCAATATCATGATATAACAAAAGAATGTCCATGTTGGCACATGGAAGCAATTGCACCTGCAGCTAGAAACATTATAAGAAGGGCTGAGCAAGCGGTAACATTGCCAAACAAAGGTTTGCTGGGATGTGGAGGGGTTAGAGGCTTTTCATGGCAATGTTGGGAGGCTTGTCAAATAGGTGGTAGGTAGCGAGACATAATGATAAAAGACGAGACAACTAGCATGGCATGATAGTAATGGTATCCAGGGAAATGAGTCATCTTGCCTGAGATCCCGCTCGGCAGAAGACCGAGTCCATGAAGAAGATGTGCCAACGTAGTCGAATGAATCCTCACACTCCGAACGCTTTCGGAACACTATCGAGAAGAAACAATCCGAAACAAACAATCAACACAAGATATACCACAACATATGCAAAACACGATGCACAAACAAATATGATGCATGTCCGGTTTAATGTGCAATACATGACAATTCACAACAATCAAATACTACACATTAAGTGAAGCTCAATATGCAAATTCGAATTATTTAGTTCACTCCCGTTATATACACGACAATATTAAATGTTGTTAAACATGGCAAGAGGTGAAACATAAGTAAACTAACTAACTAGGCATCTTAAATGAGGCCGGAAACAACTTATAGCATTTCCAAAACGATCCCGTATGTTAATTTCGAAATTGGTCCAGATCTGAACTATTCATATTTTATATTGGTTAAACAACAGAATAAAGTATACCATGTTATTCTACACGTCATTCTAGTCGATTTACATATATGGAACATCTCAAACGGAGCTACGGTCTAAAAGATACGAGCAACACAAGATGCACGTGTCATGAATGCAAATGCATGGAAAATGCAATCACAAACATCTCAAATCATGAACGCAGCAAGTTATTATGAAACTACATGAGATTCTAAGCAAGTTTCATATATGAAATGTCCAAATCGGAGCTACGGTTCAACCACATTCAACAAAACAAGTTTTAGTTGAAATCTGACCAAAACAGCAACTTAGCATTTTGCACACATGAAAACAACAAGCTACAAGATTCCAAAATGCACAAACTAAGCATGGGACAGTAGCATACAACATCCAATTCATTTCATCTTCATAAATCATATTCAAAACATGTATGGATCACATGGTTGGAAGCTCACAAGAAGGCTACTTGAAAACAGTTTCAGACTTAGCGAAAATAGCAGTTTTTTAACAGTGCAGTTTTTTACCACGAAGGAATATTGACAGCAGTGAAACTATATGTTACAAGTCATATTATGGCATGAAACTTAACAACATACTAAAGGACATTATCAACAACAAATAACTCCTTTACGCCTACCACAAAAGAGTTCTAGATCACTAGCAAATCACATGGCAAGACAACAACAAAATATTACAGATTCCAGACTTAGAAATATTTTAGGACCCTCAAAATAGCAGATTTTTTATAGCAAGTTGACAACATCAAAACAACACATAAACATGCATTTCTATGACAAACAAAATGTCCATGGGCTAGGACACATATCAAAGAGAATTTTTCATGTTGAAAATTAATTCATATCATGCATGGATTAAATCCCACGAAAATGACAAAAGGGAATCACGACATAAATGACATTCACACAAACATGCTCAAATGGAAAAACTAAAAGCACAGATAAATCCTATCGAATTTTCTACCCCGAAAACATATATAATAAGCATGGGTTCATGTAAAAAATTAATTACAATTAATTATGCGAGTATTAGGCCTAATCACCTTAAAGAAATTCTATAATGCAAATAATATGCAAACATGATGACGACGCTTTTATCATGCATGAAAATGCGATGCAAATGAGATGAACATTTTTGATATGAGATTTTATTAATTTCGATGCACGGTTAATTAAATATGGCAATGCAATAATATGACATATATGCAAAATGTCAGGAAATGACATGTCAATAATTATTTTAGGCATGGGTGAAAATGACATTTTATTAATCTACATGTTTTTCTAAGCAATTTACATGTTTAAACCTTTTAGATACGGTGCACGGTCAATAAACTATAAACGTTATAAATCTGCAATGGGCCTAACACGAAAATAAAAAAAACGCCTGGGGCTGGGGCTGCTCACATTGGGCCTTGGGCCGGTTGGAGCTGGCCTGTGGAGGAGCTGGGGAGGCCGAGGGCGCTGGGCCGAGCCCACGAGCGAGCGAGCGACGCGGTCAACGCGAGCGCACGCGCTCGCTCGTCGGGCTGCTTCCTCCCGTGGGGAGCCATGGCGGCGCAGGGCGACGGCGGCGGGGCTGGGTCACGCGAGGGCGCAGGCGGGGGAGATCCGGCGTCGGGAGCGTGGGATCCGGCCGGAGGGAGGTCTCGGCGGCGGTTGGCGCGAAGCTTGGGCATGGCGACGGACCTGCGGGGAAGAGAAGGAGACCGGGGTGAGAGGAGGAAGAAGAAGAAAGGAGGAAAGGAAGGAGAGGCGGTCCGACGGTCCGGCGGCGAGGCCAAGGTGGCCGGCGCGGCTGAGAAAGCAGGGGTCAGGGCGCAGGGGAGGCCGCGGCCATGGCACGGGAGCTCGAGCTCGGGCGGCTTCCCTCGGGCCTAAATGGGCTCGGGCGGGCTCAGATGGGCCTGAGCGGGCCCAGCGTCTGGAGGTGGGAGACAGGGGGCTGGCTGGCACGGAAAATGAGGCTGGGGTCTAGGGTTTGCACGGGGAACGAGGGGACTAGGGGCTATATATAGGTTTCGGGTCTAGGGTTTACGGTCGCAGTCCGTTTTCGGACCGTCGGGTGTCGACTCGACGGGAAGCGGAGAGGGGCTACGGTGGCTGTGCAGAGAGGCTAAGTGGGGAAGAGAGAGAGAATGGTGACCCGTGGCAAGAATTTTAAAACACCGAGAACGTCCGACGATAACCGATGACCTCACTGCTACGACTGTCCGACGGGGTATCTAATGAACTCGGATCGCGGCGAAATTCGCCAGGCGGTCTACCTACGCTCTAACAAGACCGCACGCCAAGTTTCAACTCAATCCGAGAATATTTTTGCGCGCGCTTAAAACGGTTTTATTTAAATGGTGTCGCGGGCGTGGGCGTGTGGTTGGTCTCAAAATGGGAACGGCAAGAACGCAAAGAACCGGCGACAACGAACGGATGCAAGTTTTCGAAAACGGGTGATGATGCTATGCAGATGAATGCAACACCCAGACGAACGACAAAAAAGAACGGAAATAAAAGGGGAATCTTCTGGAGCGTCGGTCCCGGGCTGTCACAACTCTCCTCCACTACACAAGGATCTCGTCCCGAGATCTAAAATGAAAAAGGGGAAGAGAAAGAGCAAAAGGTAAAACTTAGTTGCTTTTCTAACAAACGAGTGAAACCAAAGAATCCTGAAGGATGCAAAGAGATGAAGAATGAGGAACAAGGAAGAATTCACAGGAAATTTCGGCAGCACTTCGGTAGGATAGAGAGGAAAAATTAGATATGATGGAAAGAAATTGAAAGAGATACACCAAACTTCAGTTGGATTAGAATCAAAACTTCACAAGATGGAAGGATCATGACAAGATTCACAACACTCCGGATAAATGAATAAGGAAAGAAAGAACATGATCTTGACAAGGCAAGATAATAGATTGAAGAGAGGAACATGACAAGGCCTTCGAAAGAAAAGAATAGAAACTAGATCTTTGGAGAGAAGAGAATGGAGAAGAAAATGACAACTTCTAGCACCAATGAATTAGAAAAGCAAAGGTTGAACAGAGTTGATGGAGAATCAACAATGAAAAGAATAGCTTGTTATGGGCTTATGGAAAACATCCCAAAATTATGAGGTGACATTCCGCCACAACTGAACAATTGATTGATTGAAAGCAACAAGATATGCAAACTTCTTTCACCAAGAAGAGGTGGAGAAAACTTGGATCGTTTATGACACCATGATAGCAACATCCTTAGGAAATGCTTTAGGTGAAATCCAACCCAAGATAACTCCAAGAAAACAAGGATGGGTTTACTTATCTTATTCTTGACAATCTCCCCTCGAGACTCCTTATAATCCAGAATTTAATAACACCATCACAAAAGACAATGGAGAAGGAATTGAACTTAGACATCCAAGACAAAGAACACTTGAGCATCTCCAACAAGAATCTTGAAGACACTTGAAAATGAAAGAAATCTTGATGAACAACCATGAAGAACCTCCGAAAATGAGAGGATGATAGAAAGAATTGAAGGATACAAAAACAAACAAGATTGAGGCCTTGCTATGAACTAGATGAAGCTTAGCGACAAGATACTTGATCAAAACTAGGAACTCCGGAAAAGAAAGATGATCACTTGGGATAAGGAATTTGATATCATGAACAACTCCGGAAGAAGGATTGAGATCACTTGAATGACACAAGAATAAGAATTATGATATGATTATCCTTCATCAACTTAAATTGATGACAAGCAACGGATTTCACACATCACTTATTCTTCTTGAAAAAGAATGAAGAGAGATAGAGCACAATCTTGAAGAAGTCTTGAATGAGAACACCGGAAGAATTCAAAACGAAAGAGGATAAAGAAAATGGATGAAATAACATGAGAACGAAGAGAGCATGATCCACCTAATATAAGACTTCACAAGGCACCGAAAAGAATTATAAACTAAAGAGGACACATGAGAATGAAGAGATCAAGATTTGCCTAATAGAAACTGAACAAGGCACCGGAATAACTGAGATACGAACGAAGGGCCAACAATTTAGAAGAATTGAGAACGAAAGCTGAAAGCTGAGAACGAAGAAATCTTATGAAATGATGGCCTTTAGGAGGATCGAGAAATGAAAACAATTATGAGACGCACCGGATAGATATGGGAGAAATTACTCATGATCAAAACAATTTGAGATGATAGCAACCAGCTGAAACCATGAATCTTTGAAAGAATGAACAATGATTTAATAGAAACTCTCCTTCAGTCTTCAATGCAGAGAATGATGACAAGAAACAACACCCTGAGGAAGCAGGGGTCGAGGCGCAGGGGAGGCAGCGGCCATGGCACGGGAGCTCGAGCTCGGGTGGCTTCCCTCGGGCCCAGATGGGCTCGGGCGGTCTCAAATGGGCCTGAGCGGGCCCAGCGTTTGGAGGTGGGAGACAGGGGGCTGGCTGGCACGGAAAACGAGGCTGGGGTCTAGGGTTTGCATGGGGAACGAGGGGACTAGGGGCTATATATAGGTTTCGGGTCTAAGGTTTACGGTCGGGTGTAGACTCGATGGACCGGAAGCGGAGAGGGGCTACGGTGGCTGTACAGAGAGGCTAAGTGGGGAAGAGAGAGAGAATGGTGACCCATGGCAAGAATTTTAAAACATCGAGAACGTCTGACGATAACCGATGACCTCACTGCTACGACTATCCGACGGGGTATCCAACGAACTCGGATTGCGATGAAATTCGCCTGGCGTTCTACGTTCTACCTACGCTCTAACAATACCGCACACCAAGTTTCAACTCAATCCAAGAATATTTTTGCGCATGCTTAAAAACGGTTTTATTTAAATGGTGCCACGGGCGCGTGCGTGTGGTTGGTCTCAAAATGGGCAACGGCAAGAACGCAAAGAACCGGCGCCTACGAACGGATGCAAGTTTTCGAAAACGGGTGACGATGCTATGCAGATGATGCGAATGATGCGATGATGAATGCAACACCCAGACGAACGACAGACAAGAACGGAAATAAAAGGGGAATCTTCTGGAATCTTCTAGAGCGTCGGTCCCGGGCTGTCACACGACGGCGCGTAGGAGGTGCAGCTGGCGTTGTTCTCCTCCAAGATCGCCTGCAGCCACGCCTCCGCGGCGGCCACTTCCTAGCGAGCGACGACTTGAGCACAGAAGACATCGTAGATGGCATGTTGCTCCATGATGAGTTGGGGTTTGCCACGGCCTCCTCGCTCGTGCGCTCGTCGTAGATCTGTCCCTCTATGAGCCGATGCTGCTCCAGGAGGAACAAGTTGCACCGATGTTCCTCCTACGGCCGCTGGAAAGCCGATAGAGGCACCGATGCAGGCTACACCTCTGCCATGGCGGCGTCAAAGTGTGTCTGCGCCTGCTCCATGGTCAGAGTTGTCTCCATCATGGTGTCGTCCTTGTTGTCGGAGATCCCTCACGAGCTGTCAGGCAAGTCGTCCTCGATCCGCCTGGCACGGCGGCGGTAAGGGCGGCCACTGCATGCTTCATCTCTTGCAACGTATTGTCCCAAAGTCCTTTCCTACCGACGGTCATGGCGGATGTGGAGGAAAAGAGGAGGATGTGGAGCGGATGTGTTGTGCCATGAAGATAGTGTTGAAAATATGCCCTAGAGGCAATAATAAATTAGTTATTATTATATTTCCTTAATCATGATAAAGGTTTATTATTCATGTTATAATTGTATTGACCGAAAAATTAAATACATGTGTGGATACATAAACAAATACCTTGTCCCTAGTAAGCCTCTACAAGACTAGCTCGTTTATTAAGGATGGTCAAGGTTTCCTAATCATAGATATGAGTTGTCATTTGATAACGGGATCACATCATTAGGAGAATGATGTGATGGACAAGACCCATCCGTTAGCATATCATATGATCGTTTAGTTTATTGCTACTGCTTTCTTATTTGCCGAATACATGTTTCTTTGACCATGAGATCGTGCAACTCCCCGACTCCGGAGGAATGCCTTGTGTGTATCAAACGTCACAACGTAACTGGATGATCATAAAGGTACTGTAGAGGTATCTCTGAAGGAGTCTGTTGAGTTGACATGGATCGATATTCGGATTCGTCACTCTGTATGACAGAGAGGTATCTCTGGGCCCTCTCGATAATACAACATCACAACAAGCTTGCAAGAAAAGTGACTAAGGAGTTACTTACGGGATGATGTATTATAAAACGAGTAAAGAGACTTGCCGGTAACGAGATTGAACTAGGTATTGAGATACCTATATTGAACCTCGGGCAAGTAACATATCGACAGACAAAGGGAACTATGTATGTTGCCATAAAGATTCGACCGATAAAGATCTTCATAGAAAATGTAGGAACCAATATGGACATCTAGGTCCCGCTATTGTTTATTGATCGAAGAGACATCTCGGTCATGTCTAGATCATTCTCGAACCCGTAGGGTCTACACGCTTAATGTTTGTTGACGATATAGTATTATATGAGTTATGTATGTTGGTGACCGAATGTTGATTCGGAGTTCCTGGTGAGATCATGGACATAATGAGGAGTTCCGAAATGGTTTGGAGGTAAAGATTGATATATTGGATGGTCTCCAGAAGGGTTCCCAAATTCACCAGAAGAGTTTCGGATGTTCCTGGAAATTTTCTGGCGCGAGGATACTTTGGTTGGGCCAAGGGGTAAGGTCCGTGGGTTTTAGGTCGGTGCAAAAGGATGTTTTGTGGAGGTCAGGGACCAAACGCCAGGGACCCTGGCATCTGGCCCTGGATGCCGAGGACCGTGGCGTCTCGTACGGGAATCCAGGAAGGACTCTTCCTTGCATTCGAAACCAACTTTGTGAAGGCCTTCTGCCCAAGTTATGACCCCATGGCTCAACATACGAATAAAGGAGGAGGGCTAGACCCTAGAACACAAGTTTTAGAGCCTCCTCTAGTTGATCTAGTTCTAGTTCTAGTTAGTACTAGTTGACTAATTAGAGCTAGCACTAGCTACCTCTAAACCTCATAATTAGAAGCCTAGTGTGGTTCTAATATCCGTCCTCTAGTTCATCCTCCGCTCTAAATCTGTTGTGCTTGGCGAAGCCCTGCGGAAATAGTTTCACCACCACCGACACCATGTTGTCATGTTGCCAGAACTCACCTACTACTTTGCCTGTATTGCTAGATCAAGAAGGTGAGGACGTCATCGAGCTGAACGTGTGCTGAACGCAGAGGTGCTGTGCGTTTGGTGCTAGATCTAGACGGATCGTGGAAGTGTGCGACTACACCAACCGCGTTAATAAACGCTTACGCTTAGTGATCTACAAGGGTATGTAGAAGCTCTCCCCCTCTCGTATGTATGCATCTTCATGGATAGATCTTGCGTGTGCGTTGAAGTTTTTTGTTTTCCATGAAACGTTCCCCAACAGTGGCATCATGAGCTAGGTCTATGAGTAGATGATATGCATGAGTAGAACACAAAAGAGTTTGTGGGCGTTGATATTCAGATTTCTTACCTCCTTAGTCTTATCTTGATTAGGAGGTATTGTGGGATGAAGCGGCTTGGACCAACCTTACTCATCCATGTACGATAGACCGGTTTCATCGACTGACATGCAACTTGTTGCATAAGGATGGCTGGCGGGTGTCTGTCTCTCCCACTTTAGTTGAATCGGATTCGATAGAGGCGGTCCTTGTAGATGGTTAAAAGGCAACTTGATTATCACTGTTGTGGCTTTGCATAGGTAAGAACGGTTCTTACTAGTTGCCCATACCAACCACGTAAAACTCGCAACAACAAAAGTAGAGGACGTCTAACTTATTTTTCCAGGGCATGTTGTGATGTGACATGGCCAAGATGTGATTTGATATATGTTGATGTATGAGATGATCATGTTTTGTAATAGTTATCACGACTTGCATGTCGATGAGTACGACAATCGACAGGAGCCATAGGGTTGTCTTTTATTTATTGTATGACATGTGTGTTAGTCACTAAATGCCATGTAATTGCTTTTACTTTATCGCTATGCGTTAGCAATAGTTGTAGAAGCAATAGTTGGCGCGACAACCACGTTACGACATGATGATAGAGATCATGGTGTCATGCCAGGGACGATGGAGATCATGCTAGTGCTTTGGAGATGGAGATCAAAAGCAAAAGATGATGATGGCTATATCATGTCACTTACATGATTTGCATGTGATGTTAATCCTTTTTATGCATCTTATTTTGCTTAGAATGACGGTAGCATTATAAGATGATCCCCCAAAAATTTCAAGCTAAAATTGTGTTATCCCCAAGTGTGCATTGTTGCAAAGGCTCGTCGTTTTGAAGCACCACGTGATGATCGGGTGTGATAGACTTTACGTTCGCATACAAGGGGTGTAAGCCATTTTTGCACATGCAGAACACTTGGGTTAAACTTGATGAGCCTAGCATGTACAGACATGGCCTCAGAACACAGGAGACCGAAAGTTCGAACATGAGTCATATAGTAGATATGATCAACATGGAGATGTTCACCATGGATGACTATCCCATCTCACGTGATGATCGGGCATGGGTTAGTTTATTTGGATCATGTATCACTTAGACAACTTGAGGGATGTTGATTTAAGTGGGAGTTCATTAGTAATTTAATTATATGAACTAAAATTTATCATGAACATAGTCTTAAGTTGTCTTTGCAAAATTATGTTGTAGATCAATAGCTCGCGCTCTAGCCCCCTGTGTTTTTTGATACGTTCCTAGAGAAAATTGAGTTGAAAGATGATGGTCGCAATAATGTGGACTCGGTCCGTGATCTGAGGATTGTTCTCATTGCTGCATAGAAGGCTTGTGCCCTTCATGCACCGCTCGGTACGCCATCCCCTCAAGTGTCCTCTGTGGATGTTGTGAACAGCTGACAAGCACGTTCTGATGACTACTTGATAGTTTAGTGTGTCATGCATTACGGCTTATAATTGAGGCTCCAAAAACGTTTTGAACGTCACGGAACATATGAGATGTTCTAAGAGCTAAAACTAGAATTTCAGGCTCATGCCTGTGTTGAGAGGTATTAGACCTCCGAGAAGTTCTTTGCCTACAAGATGGATTAGAATAGCTCAATTGGTGAGAATGTGCTCAAAATGTCTGGGTACTACAATCGCTTGAAACAAGTGGGAGTTAATCTTCCTACACAAGATAGTGATTGATAGAGGTCTCCAAGTCACTGCCACCAAGGTACTAGAGCTTTGTGATGAACTATAATATGCAAGGGATAGAGAAGATGATCCCTGAGCTATTCATGATGTTTTACGACACGGAGGTAGAAATCAAGAAGGAGCATCAAGTGTTGATGTCAAGACCACAAGTTTCAAGAAGGGCAAGGACAAGAAGGGAAACTTCAAAAATGGCAAACCAGTTGCCGCCCCAGTGAACAAACCCAAGGTTTAACCCAAACCCGAGACTAAATGCTTCTATTATGAGGAGATAGGTTACTGAAGCGGAATTGCCCTAGATACTTGGTAGATAAGAAGGCTGGCAACGTCAACATAAGTATATTTGATATACGTGTTATTGATGTGTACCTTACTAGTACTCCTAGAAGCACCTAGGTATTAGATACCGGTTTAGTTGATAATATTGGTAACTCGAAATAAAATCTACGGAATAAGCAAAGACTAGCTAAGGGCAAGGTGATGATGTGTGTTGGAAGTGTTTCCAAGGTTGATGTGATCACCATCGCATGCTCTCTCTACCTTCGGGATTAGTGTTAAACATAAATAAAAGTTATTTGGTGTTTGTGTAGAGCATGAACATGATTATATCATGTTTAGGGCAATACGGTTATTCATTTAAGTCGGAGAATAATGGTTATTCTGTTTACATGAATAATACCTTACATGGTCATGCACCCAATGTGAATGGTTTATTGAATCTCGACCGTAGTGATACACATGTTCATAGTATTGCTGCCAAAAGATGCAAAGTTAATAATGGTGGTACCACATACTTGTGGCACTGTCGCTAAGGTCATATTGGTGTGAAGTGCATGAAGAAACTCCATGCTGATGGATCTTTGGACTCACTCGATTTCGAACCGGTTGAGACATGTAGACCATGGCTCATGGGCAAGATGACTGAGACCCCGTTTTTTGGTATGATGGGGCGGGGAAGTGACTTATTGGAAATGATACATGTTGATGTATGTGGTCCAATAAGTGTTGAAGCTTGCGATGGATATCGTTATTTTCTTACCTTCAATGATGATTTTAGTAGATATGGGTATATTTACTTAATGAAACACAAGTCTAAAACATTTGAAAAGTTCAAGCAAATTCAAAGTGAAGTTTAAGATCATCGTGACAAGAAGATAAAATGTCTACGATATGATCGTGGAGGTGAATATCTAAGTTACGAGTTTGGTGTGCAACTTAAGACAATGTGGAAATTGTTTCACAACTCACACCACCTGGAACACCATATTGTAATGGTGTGTCCGAACGTCGTAGTCGTGCTCTATTGGATATGGTGCGTACTATGATTTTTCTTACCGATTTGCCACTATCGTTTTGGGGTTATGCATTAGAGACAACTACATTCACTTTAAATAGGGCACCATCTAATCCGTTGAGATGACACCGTATGAATTATGGTTTAGCAGAAACCTAAGCTGTCATTTATTAGAATTTGAGATGCGACACTTATGTCTGATAAGCTCAAACACAAAGCGAACAAGTGTGTCTTCATAGGATACCCGAAGGAAACAGTTAGGTATACCTTCCATGTTAGATCTAAGGGCAAAGTGTCTGTTGCTAAAAATGGGTCCTTTCTCGAGAAAGAGTTTCTCTCAAAAGAATTGAGTGGGAGGAAAGTAGAGCTTGATGAGGTTGTTGAACCGTCACTTCAGTTGGATAGTAGCACGACAAAGTAAGATGTTTCTGCGATGCCTACCCCAAGTGAAGAGGAAGCAAATTATGATGATCATGAAGCTTGAGATCAAGTTACTACCGAACTCGTAGGTCGACAAGGACTCATACCGCCCCTGAGTAGTACGATAATCATGTCTCAGAGGTCATGTTGTTAGACAACAGTGAACCTACGAGCTATGAAGAAGCAATGGTGGGCCTGGATTCCAACAAATGGCTAGGAGCCACGAAATCTAAGAAAGGATCCATGTATGAAAACCAAGTATGGACTTTGGTAGACTTGCCCAATGAACGGCATGCCGTTGAGTACAAATGGACCTTTAAGAAGAAGACAGACACTAATGGTAAATGTCACCATTTATAAAGATCGACTTGTCAGAAAGAAGTTTCCGACACGTTCAAGGAGTTGACTACGATGAGACTTTCTCACCCATAGCGATGCTAAAGTCTGTTGGAATTATGTTAGAAGTTGCTACATTTTTTGATAATGAAATCTGGCAGATGGATGTCAAAACATCGGTTCCTCAATGGTTTCCTTGAGGAAAGGTTGTATGTGATATAACCAGAAGGTTTTGTCAATCCTAAGGATGCTAAAAGGTATGCAAGCTCCAGCAATCCTTCTATGGACTGGAGCCAGCATCTCGGAGTTGGAATATACGCTTTGATGAGGTGAGCAAAGTTTTTGGGTTTATGCAAAGTTTATAAGAAACTTGTATTTGCAAGAAAGTGAGTGGGGGCACTATAGAATTTCTGATAATTATATGTGTTTGGCATATTGTTGATCGGAAATAATGTAGAATTTTTGGAAAGCATATAGGGTTGTTTGAAAGGAATTTTTCAAAGGAAGACCTGGAATGAAGCTACTTAAATAGTGGGCATCAAGATCTATAGAGATAGATCAAGACGCTTGATAAAACTTTCAATGAATGCATACTTTGAAAATATTTTGAAGGAGTTCAAAATAGATCAGTCAAAAAAGGAGTTATTGGCTATGTTGTAAGGTATGAATTTGAGTAAGACTCAAAGCTTGACCACATCAGAAGAAAGACAAAGGACGAAGGTTGTCCCCTATGCCTTAGCCGTAGGCTCTATATAGTATGTCATGCCATGTACCACACCTGGTGTGTGCCTTGCCATGATTCTGTCAAGGGGTACAAGAGTGGTCCAGGAGTGGATCACTAGAGAATGGTTAAAATTATCCTTAGTAACTCAAGGACTAAGGAAATGTTTCTCAATTATTGAGGTGATAAAGAGTTCATCATAAAGGGTTACGTCGATGCAAGATTTGATGCCAATCCGGATGACCCCGCGTAGCAATACGAATATGTATAGTGGAGAAGTCATTTGGAACAGCTCCAAGTGGAGCATGGTAGCAGCATCTACAATATGACATATAGGTTTGCAAACTACACACAAATCTGAATGTTCTAGACCCGTTGACTAAACCTCTCTCACAAGAAAAACATGATCAAACCCCAGAACTCATTGGGTGTAAATCACATGGTGATGTGAACTAGATTATTAACTCTAGTTCAAGTGGGAGACTATTGGAAATATGCCCTCGAGGCAATAATAAATTGGTTATTATTATGTTTTCTTAATCATGATAAAGGTTTATAATTGATGCTAGAATTGTATTGACCGGAAACTTAAATACATGTGTGGATACATAAACAAATAACGTGTCCCTAGTAAGCCTCTACAAGACTAACTCGTTGATCAAAGATTGTTAAGTTTTCCTAACCGTATACATGAGTTGTCATTTGTTAACAGGATCACATCATTAGGAGAATGATGTGATGGACAAGACCCATCCGTTAGCATAGCATATGATCGTTCAGTTTATTGCTATTGCTTTCTTATTTGTCAAGTACATGTTTCTTTGACCATGAGATCGTGCAACTCCAGGACTCCGTAGGAATACCTTGTGTGTATCAAAAGTCACAATGTAACTAGGTGATCGTAAAGGTACTCTACAGGTATCTCTAAAGGTGTCTATTGAGTCGACTTGGATCGAGATTGGGATTTGTCACTCTTTATGACGGAGAGGTATCTCTAGGCCCTCTCGGTACTACAGCATCACAACAAGCTTGCAAGCAAAGTGACTAAGGCGTTAGTTATGTGATGATGTATTACGAAACTAGTAAGGAGACTTGCTGGTAACGAGATTGAACTAGGTATTGAGATACCAATGATCAAACCTCGGGCATGTAACATACCGACAGACAAAGGGAACTACGTATGTTGTCATAAAGGTTCGACCGATAAAGATCTTCATAGAATATGAAGGAACCAATATGGACATCCAGGTCCCGCTATTGGTTATTGACTGGAGAGGCGTCTTGGTCATGTCTACATCATTCTCGAACCCATAGGGTCCGCACGCTTAATGTTCGTTGATGATATAGTATTATATCAGTTATGTATGTTGGTGACCGAATGTTGATTCGGAGTCCTTGATGAGTTCATGGACATAACGAGGAGCTCCGGAATGGTTCAGAGGTAAATATTGATATATTGGATGCTCTCAAGAAGGGTTCCAGAATTCACCGAAAGAGTTTCGAATGTTTCTGGAAATGTTTCAGTGCGAGGATACTTTGGTTGGGCCAAGCGGTAAGGCCCACGGGGCTTTAGGTCGGTGCAAAAGGAAGTTTTGTGGAGGTCAGGGACAAGACGCCAGGGACCCAGGCGTCCGGTCCTGGACGCCGATGACCGTGGCGTTTGGTGAGGGAATCCGGGAAGGACTCTTCCTTGCGTTCCAAACTGACTTTGGGGAGGCCCTCTCCCCATTACGACCCCATGGCTCAACATATAAATAGAGGAGCAGGGCTAGCCCCTCGAACACAAGTTTTAGAGCCTCCTCTAGTCGATCTAGTTCTAGTTTTAGTTTTTCATAGTTGACTAATTAGAGCTAGCCCTAGCTACCTATAAACCTCATAATTAGAAGCCTATTATGGTTCTAATATCCTTCATCTAGTTCATCCTTCGCTCTAAATCCGTTGTGCTTGGCGAAACCCTGCGGAAATAGTTTCACCACCACCGACACCACGCCGTCATGCTGTCGGAACTCATCTACTACTACACTCATCTTGCTGGATAAAGAAGACGAGGACGTCATAGAGCTGAACGTCTGCTGAACGTAGAGGTGCCGTGCGTTTGGTGCTAGATCGGAACGGGTCGTGAAGCTGGACGACTACATCAACCGCGTTGATAAACGCTTCCACTTAGCGATCTACAAGGGTATGTAGAAGCTCTCCCCCTCTCTAGCTATGCATCTTCATGGATAGATCTTGCGTGTGCATAATTTTTTTTCGATGCAACGTTCCCCAATAGATAGACGGGTGTGGCCGCCCTTAAATAGTGGATTCCGGTGAGGCGGGACGCCAGAATGGGTTTCTCGCCCGACGAGCGTTATTAATGGTGGAATACGGACGGACGAGGCATTGAATGGGCATGGTAGATGTCCGTCCCATCCCGCCCAGTCATGCGTTTCCGGCATAGAATAGATGAGGACACCGGAGATGCATCGCGGGCGGCACCCTCGGTCGATGAGCCGCTTCAATACCGATGTCAGTGATAGGTCATGTCCTCTCTTCAATGGGGAGTGGCCTATCTACAACGGCATGAATGCCGGCAGCTCGCGCCAGTTGGATTGCGCGCGTCGGAGTTGGAGGGGTTTTTGGTGGGCCAAGTCGGACAGAATTGGGCAAAGTAACGGTCTAGACTCTCGCAAAGCTCCCCCACATTTGTCTCTAGTTTGCGAGAGAAATCGTGTCTGGACCGCTCCGCGGGCCGATACAGGACCACGTTGGATGGCTTTCGCGATCCGGAGACCACGATCTGAATGTATGTGGGAGCTTTGTGGGTCAACGTTGAAGATGCCCTTAGTGTCTCATCCCATACATGAATGGTTATGAGGAGGCCAGACGCAATCAGACCCATTTGTCATGTAGGATGTGGCCCATTATGGCCCACCACGACACCACAAATACCCCAATGTTGGACGAGACCCTACAAAGGCTACACTCAACCGCTTCTCTTCACTCCCAGACCCCTCACTCCATCCCCACTCCTTCATGGCTGGCTTCAGCAGCTCCTTCGAGCAAGAGTTTGATCCCATCGACTTTGATGAGCTCTTGTAGGAGGATGACTCCAGAACGAGGTTGTGACTGATTGGGAGATTGTGCTCTGCATTGTCATTGAGTGGTCCCGAGTGGACATTGGCAAGAGTTCGAGCTGCACTCCACCCCCGGTGGCCCGACGATGAATTCTGAAGCCAGTGTCCTGTTGCGCAATGCTTGTGACGCTCAAGATTTGCCACCGACAATGAAATGGTGATGTATGTTACCCCGCAGTGTCTATCTAGAGCCCGGCTGCACCGTGCTTGCCCCGGACGCCAGCCGAGCCGTTCGCATGGGTCGTGTCATTCACCTTGTCCGCGCCCCCTCGATGCTGACGGGCACGCTGATAGGCTCGAGCGCCTCTTTGGCCCAGGTGTCCAGTGGGGAGCAGTACAAGAAAATGGTCATCGCATCCTCGAGATGGTAATCTCTAACGAAATAGCCATCTTAGAGCTCGAGATCGCGCTCCAGCTGTACCGCGAGTATGTAAACTGCATGTACGAATGCCTGACTGAGTTCAGGCACAGCCAAGAGCTTCCATAGGATAGGGTGTAGTCAACTAGTCATGGACGCATTTCATTTTGTTGAACTGTTTAAATGTCGATCCTAATGTCTGGACAACAATCACAGTATTGATATGTTTCGATGTGTGAATGATTTATGTTCTATTGTTATGTTTCAATATGTATAAAAGGCTAACAGTTAGAGCGAGAAAATCAGTATGAAAACAGATATATAGAAATGTGAAAGTAATAATATATATTAATTATTGAATAGATCATTGATGACATGATACATATATAGTATATATCATCACATATACATGATGATAGTACTTAACTAATACGTACAATGAATAAAAAGTAAACTAATAATAACCCCTCCTTGAGCGGGGAGTAGTAAAATGGCAGCCTCTCGCCATTAGGTCCCTGGTACGCGGTGGCTTCCCAACGCGGAGGGAGTTCGCCGCCTCCTCCGCCTCACAGTGTTCGACATGCTGATGAGCCTTTTGCTGGCGGAGGCGCGCGACCATGCGGGACAGTTCACTGGGCACTCACTGGAGCTCTTTGGCGGCGGCAAGCTCGAGCTTATCGTCCCACGCCCACGCAGCGATGAGGCGCCTAGCGCCTCCGGCTTTCATTGCGTGGTACCGGCCGTCTTCGTACACCTCGACCACTCATCAACTCACCCATTGCCAAAGCTGCAGGTCCTCCTTTTCCCTTGCGGCACTAAGGGCATTCCAGGCCGCGAGGTTCCTGGCGCGCTCCTTAGGACACTCCTTCTTGAACGCCACATGTCTGTCTCTCTTAGCCGACGGCAGCGCCTTCCACAAAGCTAGATTGTATTGCCCCCAAAACCAATCTTCAGTTGGGGGGTCTGGCACGACCTCGTCTGGGAGCGCGAAGGCGTCCTCCTCGTTGCTGCATTTCTCCATGTACTCGCGGGGTGGCGCCTCCTTCTCTGCTTGTGCACAAACTAGCTACGCCACGACAGAGTTTTGTGCGAGGGGTGGGATAGAGAGACGAGATAATACATGCAGGGTGATGGTCTCGAGGGGCAGCATTTATAGGCGGATGGAATCTTGATAGACGCCAGTAGTGATTGCACACGATTTCCTACTCAACAACCGTGTGTGAATTGACATCACCGACGGTTCCCAATGCATGACCGCGTGTGATTAATAGCCTGTGAAAATTGGCTTTGAACACTCGAAACAGGGCGCCAATCATGTGGGAGCCGTTTGTTCTGCCAAATATTTACATTTTCTATCCAAATGTAATACATGTCTACCATTTGTGTTACGGAAGCAAGTCCGAGAGAAGTAACCACGAGATCTTGGCCCCATGGCGGGAAATCATGCATATTTTCATGTACTTCAAAAATCAGAGAATGTATTATTATTATTATTATTATTGAATTTATAACCTACAATCTTAATTCTTTTGTGTCCAAACCGTCACTCAAGATGTTTGAAACTCCTTCAAATTCATTACACGTTGCATATATATGTAGGCAAGTAGTACATAAATATGATTTTCGAGCGGTTTTTGCTTCATCTAGCTTGTTCATGTGTTTCAGTTTTGAAGTATGGCCATTAAATTTATATAAAACAACTTAATATATAAAATTAAGAATAGAACACCATTAAAAAATAGGATCTCAGTTGTTTTCGTGCATTGTATCGATGAAAAAAAACTAGGTCGAATGAGACAACGATTGGCGGTTTGTCATCACACATGCCCCACGCCCCCCCTCGAAACCACATGCCTTCGTGTGATGCTCCGTTTTGTGAGAGGCTTGTGTCTAAAGGTGGGGATTTCTTAGGCGAGTATTGGATTCCCATCCCCGTCCCCATCACCGCCCTCCCATCCCCGTCCCCATCTACGTACCCATGCGCGGGGATAAAAAGTTTCCCATCCATGTCCCCACCGTGTTCTTTATCACTGTGGGAAAACTCACATATTCATTCAAGAACAACCTTTGCGTCTTTCAGTACAAAAATAGTATTTCAACAAAAAAATATGTTGTGGCTAGGTTTGTGATTTCTTAGGGAATTTTGGGCCAAAGGGGTGGGATGTGTGTAAGTTTGGGTGGCGAGGGCCCCAAATTACATGGGGTCTACTAATTTCAGAGCCCAAACATGTAAGTACTTGATATGTCTCCAACGTATCTATAATTTTTGATGATAGCATGCTATTATATTATATGTTTTGGATGTTTTATATGCATTAATATGTTATTTTATACTATTTTGGGGACTAACCTATTAATCTAGAGCCACGTGCCAATTTCTGTTTTTCCTTGTTTTTGACTATACTGTTTTGGGGACTAACCTATTAATCTAGATTCATGGAATATTAAACGGAGTCCAAATGGAATAAAACCTTCGGAAGGAATTTTCTAGAAGGAAATAAGTTATCCAAGCTTGGAGTGCATGTCAGGGGAGGTGCCAGGGCGCCACAAGCTTGCTAGGCGCGGCCCCTTGGCCGCGCCTAGCAGGCTTGTCACCTCTAGGCAGGTCTCCTAACCCTAATTCTTGGCCTATAAGTACCCAAATATTCCCGCAACATCAAAAATACGAACGCAAAATACTTTTCCGTCGCCGAAAGCCTCCATTCTCGAGAGATCCAATCTTGGAGCCTTTTCCGATAATCTGCCGGAGGGGGTTTCGACCATGGAGGGCATCTACATCAACTCCATTGCCCCTCCAATGATGCGTGATAGTCCACCACAGACCTATGGGTCCATAGCTAGTATATATATGGCTTATTCTCTCTATTTGATCTTCAATACCATGTTCTTCATGATCTTCATGGAGATCTATCCGATGTAATCCTTTTTGTGGTGTGTTTGTCAAGATCCGATGAATTGTGAGTTTATGTTCAGATTATCCATGAATCTTATTTGAATCTCCTCTGATTTCTTATATGCATGATTTCATATCCTTGCAAGTGTCTTCGAGTTATTGGTTTGATTTAGCCAACTAGATTGGTAATTATTGCAAGGGGAAAAGTGCTTGGTTTTGGGTTCAACCTTGCGGTGTCCTCACCCAGTGACATAGTAGGGGTAGCGAGGCACGTATTGTATTGTTGCCATCAAGGGTAACAAGATGGGGTTTTCATCATATTGCTTGAGTTTATCCCTCTACATCATGTCATCTTTCTTAATGCGTTACTGTGTTCTTCATGAACTTAATACTCTAGATGCAGACAAGAGTCGGTCGATGTGTAGAGTAATAGTAGTAGATGCGGAATCATTCTGGTCTACTTGTCACAGATGTGATGCCTATATGCATGATCATTGCCTTGGATAACTACAATATTAGTCGCTTTTCTATCAATTGCTTGACAGTAATTTGTTTACCCACCATGATATTTGCCTTCAAGAGAGAAGCCTCCAGTGAAACCTATGGCCCCCGGGTCTACTTTCCATCATATATTATCAGATCTATACTTGCTGCAATTTATTTACCTTTTACTTTCCACACTCGTTACATCTATCTCTACCGGATCCAATCCTTTCAAATAATCGTGAAGGGATTGATAACCCCTTTATAGCATTGGGTGCAAGAGTTTGATTATTTGTGTAGGTGCATCCATTGGTGACTTGCTTGTTCCTCCTACTGGATTGATACCTTGGTTCTCAAAAACTGAGGGAAATACTTATCTACTTTGCTACATCACCCTTTCCTTTTCAAGGGAAAACGAACGCATGCTCAAGATGTAGTAGTACTCTCCCTCCGTCTTGGTGTATAAGTCATCTTAGGTTGTGCATCCTGACCAAGACAGAGAAGAAAATGAGAGAATTTAATGTTAATTTGCTAATTAATATCATTGCCTGCAATCGATTGACCACTGCATGTCGTGCTAGTTAGTTTCAAGTCATTTAAAAAAATACATGCCCACGTCTCTTATGGTTGATTCCTTTATTCATGTCAAAAAAACAAGAAAGGAGGTGAAAGTTAATGCACTGCACCTATGTGTTTTGGTATTATTTGGTTTTCGTAAGATGACTTACACACCGAGACGGAGGGAGTACTTCAATTCATGGGTAAGGCAGGTAATGCTATCCCATCCTCATCCCCGTCCTGCACGCTCGGTACATAAGGTATTTGACCCACTAACTTCCAGATGGGTATTCAAGCTCGCACCCGTGCCCTAATAGAGTAATTACCCATGGGGACGCATGTAATAGTTAACCATGCATTGCTAGCTTTGACATGTGTCAAAGCTTATCTCGAACAAGCCGTTACTTTGATCACAACATCTTGGCCCCATGTCGGGAAATCATGCATATTTTCATGTACTTCAGAGCAGTTTTCAACTTTTGACTTTAAAAACCTAGATCCCCAATGCTTTTGTGTCAAAACCATCACTCAAGATGTTTGGAACACTCCTTCAAATTTGTTGCATGTGGCATGTATATGGAAGCAAGTAGTACATAAATATGATTTTCAGCGTGCTTTATCTTGCTTGTTAAACTGTTTCGGTTTTGAACTATGGCCATTAAATTTCTAGAAACTAACTTCATGTATAAAAATGCCAATTGAATGTCGTATTTTTTTTAGATTTCAGGATGATGGTCGTATTCGTATATTGCATTGATGGGAAAAAAAAGTAGGTCGAATGAGGCAGCGATCCGTTTTGTCATCACACAACACCCCCATGTCCCCTCTCGCAACTATACGAGCATGCTCGTGGTGCTCCGGTTCGTGAGAGGCATGTGTCAAAGCTTATCTTGAACAAGCCGTCACTTTGACCACAACATCTTGGTCCCATGTCGGGAAATCATGCTGATTTTCTTGTACTTCATAGCTTTTTATTTTTTGTATTTAAAAACCTAGAATATTCTCAATGCCTATGTCCAAACCATCACTCAAGATGTCTGGAACTCCTTCAAATTGATTGCACGCGGCATATAGATGGAAGCACTAGTACATATATAAAAATGATTTCTCCTATAGTTTTTGCTTCATCTCGAAGATGTCCATGTGTTTTAATTTGGAATTATGGCCACTAGATATCTAGAAACTAACTTCATGTACAAAATGCTCATTAAACCCCAAAAATGTCCAAATTTTAGGTTGCCAGACGTATTCGTGCATTGTAACGAATTCAAAAAAAGGTAGTCCAAATAAGACAATGACTAGCGGCTTGTCATCAAACAAAGCTCATGTCCCCTCTCGGAACCATGACCCTTCGTGTGATGCTATGTTTTGTGAGAGGCATGCCCCAAATCTTATCTCGAACAATACGTTACTTTGACCATGGCATCTTGGCCCCATGTCGGGAAATCATGTAGATTATTATCATGTACTTTAGAGCTTTTTTCATTTTTAGAATTTGAAAACCTAGATCCCCAATGCGTGCGAGTGTGTCCAAACCATTACCCAATACATTTGGAACTCCCTAAAATTTATTGGAAGCGACGTATATAGGGAAGCACGTAGTATATAAATATGATTTTTCAAGCAGTTTTTGCTTCATCTTGCATGTTCGTGTGTTACAAATTTGAATTATGGTCGTAAAATATCTACATAAATATGGAACCCTGGGGTTACTAATGTCTAAAGATTCCAATTGTACACCAAATATTTCCTAATTTTAGGATGTCGTCAGTAATTTTGACTGTAGGGATCTTTTTCTTACAAATAAAGGAATATACGTTATCGTTGTACCCAAAAATAGTTTTACAATTCAATACAAAAAGTGAAGTGCGTACGCACGATTCCATACGAAAACCGTTTGCAATGAAAATTTATGGATCTATTGATGCCTTATGAGGGAAGCTTCGTCAGCTTCGTCTAGATCAAATTTCGTTCACCCTCGACCCCTATTCCCTAATAAACCCTTTGTGCAAAGAATGATGTTGTGGGAACGCTTCGTAAGGGTGCATACGACCGCCCCCTCGGCCCCAAGCGCTCCCGAATCTACCGAGAGCGGAACCCCATCCGCCTTAAGCGCGTCCGCATCCGCCAAAAGGGCATGTGCGGTGGCCGACAAGGCTTCTGCGGCAGCCGAAAGGGCGTCTGTAGCCACGGAGACGACAGCTGCAGCTGCTAAGACGGCGGCTGCAAATGCCAAGAGCACTCGAGCAGCATGCTGTGCCGTGGAGGCTGCCCTGGCCCGGGTCGAGGCCATCCAAGCCTATATCATCGAGAACGCCAACGCCAAGATACTCCAAGCTTCGCCTGAGTCCAGCATGGAGCACACATCCGAAGAGGCGGCTGCAGTAGATGCCGAGATGAATGCCGACTATGCGGTGGCGGAGGCCATGGAGCCCCTTCCACACGAGATCTCCCGAGCAAGAGCTAGAGATGTGGGAGCCGTCCGAATGCGCTGAGTGTTGGGAGGAGTTGCGCGTGGCTTTGGAGGAGGTCGAGAAGCGCCTGCCCATCGAGGAATCGGCGGTGGAGTACCTACGCGAGCCATGGCGGCGCCACTACTATGAGTACTATGAAGATGAGGGTGACACCGATGACGAGGACACCGCTGAGGATGAGCATGTCGCCGCGGTCGAAGTCAACCCGAGGGACGTGTAGTACGTCTAGCACTGGCAGAATGTCGCCCGGACAAGTCGTCGACATCTCATCGAACAGTGACGAGGCATAGGGCGGCTGCTCATCGGCGTCTTTGTTAAAATTATGCGTATTACTAATAGCCTTTGTTCAGAGAGACGGTCTTTTGTAAGAGGTACGTCTAGTTCAAGCAGCTTGATCATTTAGTGAACTTGCCTGGTTTAGTAACTGTGAGCTATGTGTGTCCGCTATTTTCTATACCCAAGTTAGCAGTTTATGTTACATTATCCAATGACGTGGATGTGCACTATAACCAGGGAATACGTGGGGAGGGGCAAAAAAATTTATGTTCTGTATCATCGGACATGATAAAACATGAAAGACCATGTCTGGTGAATCTTTGCGCGCCAAGATTCCCTGTAATGAGCGGAAAAAATTCGCCGACCGTGGAAATATTTGCCTCCCCCTCCCCCCCCCGCCAAAGGGCCACATTTCCCCTGCAACCCCTCCACCCCCTCCCTTCCATCGCCAAAGGGCCACATTTTCCTAGTAACCCCTCCATCCCCCCCCTCGACGCCGCCGCCCACATCTCTCCCTCTAGCATCCGATCGCCACGGGCATGCCATGGTCTCCTCAAGTGACCACTCAAGCGGTATCTCCGACGAAGACGAATCTTTCACCAGCCAGGTATTCGTATCTCTTCTCTCTGGCTCAACTAGGCTTAGGGTTTTGTTTTGTAATTGGGGATTTTAAAGCAGCAGGTCCATTTGCGCCATTTATTTCTCTTGTAGCTCCCTAGGACAATCACTTCCAATGAATGGAAAGGGATAGCTGAAGACCTGCCTGTTCATGGTCAACATCAATTTTAATCTATGAAGTTACGAGCTTTTGAATCTGGGTAAGTGGGATGAAGTTTCTACGACGTGCAACAAAGGTAAGCCTAACTCTCGTTGTTAGAAATCATTTGTTATATTAGTTGTGATTCAGACTTCCAATGTGCTATTTGATTTTGGATGTGATTAAGACATTGTCATAGTTTTAACCTGAAGGCATATTGACAACAAGAAAACTATATGCGACATGACTTATCATTGCATGAAAACTTACTAAAAGGTAGTACACATGAAGCACTTCATTTCATTCAGCACGAGCAAGATCTAATTATGCACAAAAACATGACTAGCATCAACACAACATGGCAATATGAAATAAGCAGATTCTCAGACTTAGTGACAAAAAAGCATGGTGCAAGACAGTAGTTTTTAACAAATTGGAATGTTTGAAAGCAGAATGTACATAGATCTCACTATTAATTTCTTTACATTCAAACACTGCCAATGTGCGTCCTATACTACAAATAATGTTGCATTTATTACCCATGGCAGAAACAAAATAGGATGAGTACCAGAGCATCCTACTACGAAGAATCTTTGAGGAGAACCATGACATTGCCGATGAAGACCCATTTGAAGCACGCGAGTACAAGCATGGCCAGACATTTCTTGTGGGAAAATACTTTGACGAGTGCAGTTCCAGTTGTCGCAAGTTACATAAATATTGCATGGACATAATGTCAAAAGGAGAAGATCATAACATTATGGAATTGCAGTACGACCGTCATCATTTCTGTCACGTTCCAGGTACCATAAGTATGGAATTTGAGGACTTTCATCTCTTCTTCAACTTTGATGAGCTTGTCAAATGCTTGATGTTGTAAGTACTTCACAAACTCTGATCAAATTCTCCATACAAGGTTGTAAATCACAAAAAGCTAATTGTATTGTATTCCTCTCAGGGGATTGACGACACAGAGAAAACCAAGGACGCATGCATATTTCATAGATCCTGATTTAGCAAACGGTGTTTTGTTAAAAAATAATTGCTCACGCAAGGCTTCCATTGATTGTGTTGCCAAGATCTTGTTCGACTTACAGATAGGAGAATTCTTCATGTGGCCATATTATGAAGAGTAAGTTAAATATACAACCACACATACATTGATCGTCTTTCAGTTTTAAACATGGTTCGTACATTCATGGTTTTCTTAAACTATAGAGGTCACTGGATCTTGGTGGTCATTGTTCCAAAACGCAACACAACTTACTACATGGATTCTCTCAGAGAGTCAAATATGTCTCAGGATCTGAGTCATCATCAGGATTTCATGGATAGGTATCGAATTCTTTGATGTTAATGCATTGTGTTCATATCTGCTTCCAGAATTGAGCGTGTGAAAATCCATCTTCATTTGTAGTGCGTTGTCAAGGTGCATAACTTTAGGGGAGTAAGGTTCGACCGCAACTACCTCTGCAGCATGTGATCGTTTCTCCGGTAAGACAACGAGATCCGTTATTTTTGGAAAATGCTAGTCAAATGTTCAAGTCTCTAAGTAAACCTCTTTCTATTTCTCTCCATAGAAAAAAACAACTTACACCAGTTAGGTTGTTCCTAGCAGGAGAAATACATGACTATTATTGTACAAAAAAATTCAGTGTCCTCAGAAACAACAAGGTACCAGCCTATGTTGATACTATGTTTGTGCACACATGATCAACCTATGCAGACATGCTCAATGTGGTGTTAATGCTGACAAGATAAAACCAGTAAGTCTGCTTCTTAATTACTATCTTCTACTCCACACATATATCACATTCTGATCTAAAAGTCATGCAACTGATCTTCATACCGATGACTTCTGAACCGCTTGCAGCCGGTGAATTGTTGTGTGTTAGGAAATTTATCAGCATCTTCTTTGTGAAACAGTACATCAATCCCTCTAAAGACGACGGATATTTCCGGAATCAAATCTCCTAAAAACAAGTACACATTCATAGTGTTATCAGCTAAACATATACACATGGATGTGTTATTTTTCATGTGATCATGCCTTTGTATTTCGTACACTATGATTATGTACTGGATATGTCGGTTAAACAGCTCTGAAATTTAGCTAGCATTTTTTCAATTGCATATTGTCATGAATTATGATGAATCATCTGCTTGCGGACACTATTCGTTCAATTGCATATTGTGGCGAATTATGATGAGCGTTCTTTATATGTACACTATTTGTCGATTGTATATTGTGGCGAGTTTGATATTTGTGTGGTGAATTCAATGTGATATTTTACAATAACCTGGCAATTTCAGCACACACGGTTCAAGCAACCAAGTGTGTGCGGTCCAAAACGGAAAGCACACGCAACTCATAGCCCAACTTCCTGTGATACATAGGAAAAAGACATGATATATAATCTAAAATGTTGGTGATACATAAGAAATTGTGAACGGTTTGCAACACTTGTACGTGTGCGTAGGAGCTACTCAATCGTTTGCGGTAGCACTGTATCTCACACGTCAGCCAACAAGAAAGTGTGCCTGATGCAAAGACCATCCCACGCGTACATTTTTCGGGAAATGTGTCCGATGGTGTTATACATATACATTTTTGGGCAACATTTCACAAACGGTCAAAGGTCAAACTCCGTTTGTTTTCCATCAGCAAATAGACACGTTTCACTCGTCTTGGACGTGTGTGATTCATCCCAAATCCCACACATACGCCCAAAAGATTCTGTGTGCAATCTATTCCTCCACCGCACACGATTATACTTGCAGAACGTTTGCGTTCGTTGGCCACCATCGCCGACGGGTTTGCGGTGTCGTGTGGGATGGACCCCCCAATCGCCCACACATGCAAGGTGGCAGTTTGGAACTATGTCGTGGAAAGGGGTTAAAAACCTTTTGTATAGCACGTCGATGCACCAATGCCAATACTATTAAAAGGGGATGAGGTATTTATGATGATCTGGTTGCTTAAGTGCTTAGAGATTAGCCACCAAAAATACTCACCCGCTTTCCCACAAAAACCCTGTGTCCAAAGCCGAAAGTCAGAATTCGGTGACACCAATATTTCCCACTTGGATCCATTGAGTTCTAACCTAGACACACACCCAGCTAAACCCTAGCATCTCGGTACTACCAAGTTTCCATTCGGTGCAACAAAGAATCAGTGATCAACTTTCTGTTAACCAATTTATTAAAGTTGGTCCCACCGAATTTTGAGGAATCAGTGACACCGAAGTTTGGAAACGGCCTAGGTCACCCATATATTGGTACCACCGATATATATATATATATCGGTCTCACCGAATGGCCAAAGTTGCCACATTTTGCACTAGTCGGTGCAACCGAGTTTTTACTTCAGTTTCACCGAGTTGGGCAATAATGTTGTAATGGTTAGATTTTTGGAGATGCCTATATATACCCCTCCACCACAGCATACTCGAAAGAGAAGCACTCAGAACACACACCCACTTGCTATATCCAATTTTCTAAGAGAGAACCACCTACCCTTGTGTTGAGGTCAAGATCATCCACTCCAACAATATGGATCTTGATTTCTAGCATCCCCAAGTTGCTTTCCATCCAATCAATCTCTTCTATCCATGCCAAATCTGTGAGAGAGTGATTGAGTGTTGAGGAGACTATCTTTTGAAGCACAAGAGCAAGGAGTTCATCATACTACCACATCTATTACCTTTTGGAGGGTGGTGCCTCCTAGATTGGTTAGGTGTTGCTTGGGATCCTCCTTCTTCGTGATTGTGGAGATGAACCAAGAAATTTGTAAGGGCAAGGTGATAGCCTACTTCGTGAAGATCTACCCCGAGTAAGGCCAGTCCTCCATGGACGTAGGCCATCATGGAATAGACAAGGCTGCTACTTCGTGGACCCTTCATGGATAGAGCCCTCCGTGGACTCTCGTGATCATTACCCTCCGTGGGTTGAAGTCTTCATAAACGTGGATGTACGATAGCGCCACCTATCGGAACCACGGGAAAAATCTTCGTGTCTCCAAATTGTGTTTGATGTTCTTATCCCTACCCTCTTACATATGCTTGTATTTATTTTCCGCTACAATACTCGTAGACATGCATGTGTAGGGTGAACTTGATTTGCTAGAATCTATAATAACTAAATATTTCATCGCCAATAACCTATTTAACTAAGCATGCAGCCTATCCACATCATTGACCATTCTCTTCACGCCATGTCAGCACTAACCCTCCACCTGGTTAATCCTGTCGATTCTGCATGCCAGCCATTTTTTCTCTTCCCTCATTATCCACCACATCACCACAAAATCCACCTGTCGTTTGATTATCCATGGGGTAACCCAAGAGTTGATCTGCTTTCAAGTTCATTCCATGATTTTTGGTTCCTCGGCTTCGAGAGAGATGATACGTCTCCAACGTATCTATAATTTTTTATTGTTTCATGCTATTATATTATATATTTTGGATGTTTTATATGCATTAATATGCTATTTTATACTATTTTTGGGACTAACCTATTAACCTAGAGCCTAGTGTTAGTTTCTGTTTTTCCTTGTTTTTGAGTATTACAAATAAGGAATATTAAACGGAGTCCAAATAGAATAAAATCTTCGCGATGATTTTTCTTGGACCAGAAGACATCTACCATACTTGGAGAGGAAGGTTGGAGACTTACCAGGAGGTCACAAGCCGCCCTAGCGTGGCCAGGGGGGCGCCCCTGGCTTATGCCCCCCAAGCAGGTCTCCTAACCCTCATCTTCGGCCTATTAATTCCCAAATATCCTCCCAATACCAAAGAGAGCCACGATAATACTTTTACGCCGCCAGAACCCTCCGTTCCCGAGAGATCCAATCTTGGAGCCTTTTTCGGTAATCTGCCGAAGGGGGATTTGATCATGGAAGGCGTCTACATCAATTCCATTGCCCCTCCGATGATGCCTGAGTAGTCCATCACAGACCTACCGGTCGAAAGCTAGTAGCTAGATGACCTCTTCTCTCTCTTTGTGCTTCAATACCATGTTCTCCATGATCTTCCTGGGGATCTATCTAATGTAATACTCTTTTGCGGTGTGTTTGTCGAGATCCGATGAATTATGGGTTTATGATCAACTTATCTATGAATATTATTTGGTTCTTCTCTGAATTCTTATATGCATGGTTTCATATCTTTGCAAGTCTCTTGGAGTTATTGGTTTGGTTTGGCCAACTAGTTTGGTAATTCTTGCAATGGGAGAAGTGCTTAGTTTTGGGTTCAATCTTGCGGTGTCCTCACCCAGTGACAAAGTACGGATAGCAAGGCACGTATTGTATTATTTCCATCAAGGGTAAAAAGATGGGCTTTTCATCATATTGATTGAGTTTATCCCTCTACATCATGTCATCTTACCTAATGCGTTACTCTGTTCTTCATGAACTTAATACTCTAGATGCATGTAGGAGTCGGCCGATGTGTGGAGTAATAGTAGTAGATGCAGATTCGTTTCGGTCTACTTGACACGGACGTGATGCCTATATGCATAATCATTGCCTTGGATATCGTCATAACTATGCACTTTTCTATCAATTGCTTGACAGTAATTTGTTCACCCACCGTGTTATTTTCCTTCAAGAGAGAAGCCTCTAGTGAAACCTATGGCCCCCGGATCTATTTTCCATATTATACTTTCAAATCTATATACCAAAAATACCAAAAATACCTTGCTGCAATTTATTTACCTTTTTTACTTTCTGCAATCTTTCATACCTATCTCTATCAGATCTAATCCTTGCAAATAATCGTGAAGGGATTGACAACCCCTTTATAGCGTTGGGTGCAAGTGTTTGATTGTTTGTGTAGGTGCATCTATTGGTGACTTGCTTGTTCCTCCTACTGGATTGATACCTTGGTTCTCCACAACTGAGGGAAATACTTATCTACTTCGCTGCATCACCCTTTCCTCTTCAAGGGAAAACCAAGCAAGCTGAAGAGGTAGCAAGAGATGCATGTGGCATCTGCTCCAAAATCTCTTTGCCTCTCCCATGCTACATTACAAATGGGCTAGAAAGGGCGACACAAGAGGGAGGTGCCCTCCGGCGACAGATCCGATATTTCCCTTCGCTTCCCATGGCCGATTCAGTGCCGAGTGGCTGAGGGGAACTGGGATCCTAAAGTGGAGTTCTACATAAGGTTAGTTTAAGGGGTGTGGTGTCACGTCATCGTCACCGTCGCGGGGGACATGTTGGCGAGTAGAATACGGGATGGACGTGCTTCTCCCCGTCCGTACTGCACCAGATATGGTGCTGATGATGAGCCATGGGTCTTTGTAATCGTGGATACAATCGACCGGAGTCTTTTGCAGTGGTTCTCTTCGTTGTAAGATGTACTAGTGCTAGTGGTGTCTCCCGGCGAGGCGAAGGTTGCTAGGGCTTCTGTTTTGGGGGCACGAGGTTTGCAGCAATCCTTAGTGTCTCCGGCACGCTAGAGTCTTGGTCGAGGCAAGGGAAATCCAATCTGTGAGGATGATATGTCCATTTTCATTCATGTTTTATTATTTTTATAATCTTTATGCATAATAATGCTTTGGGGAGTAATTCTAATGCCTTTTCTCTCACAATTTGCAAGGTTTACATCAAGAGGGAGAATGCCGGCAACTGGAATTCAGCACCCCGAAAAAGCACGCCAGAGATACCTATTCTACACAACTCCAATGAAGCAGAAAATTTACGGAGAATTTGTATACATTAAATAATAATTTCTGGAGCTGAGAACTACCGGAGGGGGGCCGCAAGGTGGCCACCCTCCACCAAGGTGCGCGTGCCCCCTAACCGCGGCCTGGTGGAGGGTGAGCACCCAGGCCCACCTCCGGAGACCATTTTCTGGTATAAAGTCCCCAAAAACCTAAAAAAATCAGAGGACAACATTCGGGACTAAGAGCTGCCGCCTCGAGACGGAACTTGGGCAGGAGTAGTTTTGCCCTCCGGCGGAGCGATTCGGCTGGGGGAACTTCCCTCCCGGAGGTGGAAATCGAAGCCATCGTCATCACAAACAACCCTCTCATCTTGGGGAGGCCATTCTTTATCAACATCTTCAAGAACACCATCTCCTATCAAACCCTAGTTCATCTGTTGTGTTCAATCTTTGTATCGGAACCTCAGATTGGTACCCGTGGGTGACTAGTAGTGTTGATTACCTTGTGTAGTTGATTGCTATATAGTTTATTTGGTAGAAGAGTATATGTTCAGATCCATTATACTATTCAATACACCTATGATCTTGAGCATGCATATTATTTGTGAGTAGTTACCTTTGTTCTTGAGGTCACGGGAGAAGTCATGTTGCAAGTAATCATGTGAATTTGATATGTGTTCGATATTTTGATGATATGTATGTTGTGATTACCTTAGTGGTGTCATTTGAACGTCGACTACATGATACTTCACCATTCTTGGGCCTAAGGGAATGCATTGTGGAGTATTTATTAGCTAATGGGTTGCTAGAGTGACATAAGCTTAAACCCTAGTTTATGCACTACTTCGTAAGGGGCTGATTTGGGTCCAAAGGTTTAACGCTATGGTTAGACTTTGTCTTAATACTTTTCTCGTAGTTGCGGATGCTTGCGAGGGGGTTAATCATAAGTAGGTTGTTAGTTTAAGTAAGAAATGCACCTTAGCACCGGTCCACCCACATATCAAATTATCAAAGTAGCGAACATGAATCAAACCAACATGATGAAAGTGACTAGATGAAATTCCCGTGTACCCTCAAGAACACTTTGCTCATCATAAGAGATACCTGTCCTTTGCCACAAATGGATTGAGCTACCCTGCTGCACCTTACCTATTGTTACCGTAACTTGCTCGTTACAAATTCCCTTGCTATCAAAACACTTGCTACTTGCAATTTCAGTGCTTGCAGAAATTACCTTGATGAAAACCGCTTATCATTTCCTTCTACTCCTCGTTGGGTTCGACACTCCTACTTATCGAAAGTACTACGATTGATCCCCTATACTTGTGCGTTATCAAGACTATTTTCTGGCACCATTGTCAGGGAGTGAAGCGCTCTTGGTAAGTGGAAATTGATAAGGAAAATCTTATACTACGTGCCAAAATTTACTGTCACTTGTTACTATGGAAAGTAATCCTTTGAGGGGTTTGTTCGGGGTATCTTCACCTCGAACGGAACCAAAATTAGTTTCCCCTCAACCTACAACACCTACTGAAAATATTGGTTATGAAATTCCTTCGGGTATGTTAGAACAACTGTTACCTAGTCCTTATGCAGGAGATGGGACTGAACATCCTGATATGCACATAATACATGTGGAAGAAATATGTGGACTATTTCAGCTTGCAGGTTTATCCGGAGATGAAGTTAAGAAGAAGGTTTTCTCTTTATCTTTGAAGGGAAAAGCATTGACCTAGTATAGGCTATGTGATGATATTGGATCATGGAACTGGAATCGCTTGAAATTGGAATTCCACCAAAAGTTTTATCCTATGCATCTAGTTCATCATGATCGGAATTATATATATATATATATTTTTTTGGCCTCGTGGAGGAGAAAGTATCGCTCTAGCTTGTGGGGGGGTTAAGTCAATGTTATATTCATGCCCCAATCATGACATCCCGAGAGAAGTTATTATTCAGAATTTTTATGCTCGGCTTTCTCATAATGATCAAACCATGCTCGATACTTCTTGTACTGGTTCTTTCATGAAGAAGACTATTGAATTCAAGTGGGATCTCTTGGAAAGAATTAAACACAACTCTGAAGATTGGGAACACATAAAAGGTAATGAGTCAGGTATAAAGCTTGAATTTTATTGTGTTAAATGTTTTATGAATATCGATGCTTTTCACAAGTTTAGCACTAAATACGGACTTGACTCTGAGATAGTAGCCTCTTTTTGTGAATCTTTTGCTGCTCATGTTGATCTCCCGAAAGACAAGTGGTTTAAATATCATCCCCCTATTAAAGAAGAAATTAAAGAATCGATCATTGCTAAAGAAGAAAGTATTATTTACAATGTTGATCAAGTTGTGCCTACTGCTTATTTTGAGAAACCACCTTTCCCTGTTAGGATAAAGGAACATGCTAAGGTATCAACTATGGTTTGCAAAAGTAATAGTAGAGCACCTAAGCCTTCTGAACAAATTAAAGGATAACCTAGTGTCGCTATGGTTAAAGATCTCTTGGTAGCAAATATTGATGGGCATGTCATTTACTTCTATGATGAAGCTACTAGAATTGCTAAACCCGATGAAAAGACAAACATATACCCATAGTTGGCTTGCCTATTGTCTCAGTTAAAATAGGAGATCATTTTTATCATGGCTTATGTGATTTGGGTGCTAGTGTGAGTGTTATTACTTTTACTTTATATCAAGAAATTATGAATGACATAGCACCTGCTGAAATAGAAGATATTGATGTTACTATTAAACTTGCCAATAGAGATACCATCACACCACTTGGGATTGTTAGATACTTTGAAGTCTTGTGTGGGAAAATAAAATATACTATGGATTTCTAGTTCTTGGTTGCCCACAAGATGACTATTGTCCCATTATCTTTGGTAGACCTTTCTTGAACACTGTTAATGCTAAGGTAGATTGTCAAAAAGAAACTGTCAGTGTTGAGTTTGGTGATGTGTCTCATGAGTTTAGTTTTTCCAAGTTTAGTAGACAACCTCGCGATAGAGAATTACCTAGTAAGGATGAAATAATTGGTCTTTCTTCTATTGTCGTTCCTCCTACCAATCCACTAGAACAATATTTGCTAGACCATGAAAATGATTTGCACTTTCATGAAAGAAATGATAGATAAAAATTTATTTGAACAAAAACCTCTACTGAAACTCAAATTGCCTATTGAAACTCTTGGAGATGCCCCTCCACATAAAGGTGATCCTGTGTTTGAACTTAAACAATTGCGTGACACTTTGAATATGCTTATCTCGATGAGAAAAAGATATATCATGTTATTATTAGTGATAACCTTTCATAACATGAAGAAGAAAGATTATTGAAAATTTTGAGGAAGCACCGGGCTGCAATTGGATATACTCTTGATGATCTTAAGGGCTTTAGTCCCACTCTATGTCAGCACAAGATTAATATGGAACCTGATGCTAAACCCGTTGTTAATCACCAACGACGATTGAATCCCCAGTGAAAGAAGTGGTAAGAACTAAAATATTAAATCTTCTGTAAGCAGGTATAATCTATTCTATAGCTGATAGTAGATGGGTGAGTCCCATTCATTGTGTCCCTAAGAAAGGAGGTATTACCGTTGTTCCCAATGATAAAAATAAGCTTATTCCACAAAGAATTACTACTGGTTATAGGATGGTAATTGATTTTGGAAAATAAAATAAAGCTACTTGAAAAGATCATTACCCCTTGCCTTTTATTGATCAAATGCTTGAAATATTATCTAAGCACACACACTTTTGTTTCCTAGATGGATATTCTGGTTTCTCTCAAATACGTGTGTCACAATCTGATCAAGAGAAAACCACTTTTACTTGTCCTTTTGGAACCTATGCTTATAGACACATGCCTTTTGGTTCATGCAATGCACCTACTACCTTTCAAAGATGTATGATTGCTATATTTTTTGATTTTCGTGAAAAGATTGTGGAGGTTTTCATGGATGATATTTCTGTTTATGGAACTTCTTTTGATGATTGCTTAAGCAACCTTGATCGAGTTTTGCACAGATGTGAACAAACTAATCTCATCTTGAATTGGGAGAAGTGCCACTTTATGTTTATGTAGGTATTGTCTTGGGGCATAACATCTCTGAACGAGGTATTGAGGTGGATCAAGCTAAAGTTGATGCAATTGAGAAAATTCCATGTCCTAAAGATATCAAAGGTATTCGAAGTTTCCTTGGTCACGTTGGTTTCTATAGGTGGTTTATTAAAGACTTCTCAAAAAAATCTAGGCCTCTTACTAATATTTACAAAAGGATATTCCGTTTTTTATGAAGATTGCATGGAAGCCTTCGAAACACTAAAGAAAGCCTTAATCACTGCACCTATTGTTCAACCACCTAACTGGAACTTGCCTTTTGAATTTATGTGTGATGCTAGTGATTATGTTGTTGGTGATATTCGAGGGCAAAGAGTTGATAAGAAATTAAATGTTATCCATTATGCTAGCAAAACTCTAGACAGTGCCCAAAGAAATTATGCCACTACTGAAAAAGAATTTTTAGTTGTTGTGTTTGCTTGTGATAAATTCAGACCTTACATTGTTGGTTCCAAAGTTATTGTTCACACTGATCATGCTACTATAAAATATCTTATGGATAAGAAAGATGCTAAACCTAGACTCATTAGGTGGGTTCTCTTGCTTCAGGAATTAGATTTATATATCATTTATAGGAAGGGAGTTGAGAACCCCGTAGATGATAACCTGTCTAGGTTAGAAAATATTCTTGATGACCCACTACCTATTGATGATAGTTTTCCAGATGAACAACTAGCTAAAATAAAAGCCTCTCAAAACACTCCATGGTATGCTAACTATGCTAATTACATTGGTGCTAAATATATACCAACTAGTTTCACATACCAACAAAGAAAACATTCTTCTATGATTAAGACATTACTTTTGGGATGACCCACATCTTCATAAAGAAGGAGTAGATGGTATTATTAGACGTTGTCTACCTGAGCACGAACAGGAACAAATCCTACGTAAATGTCATTCCAAAGCTTATGGAGGACATCATGCTAGAGATAGAACTGCTCATAAGGTATTATAATCTGGTTTTTATTGGCCTACTCTCTTCAAGGATGCCCGTAAGTTTGTCTCATCTTGTGATGAATGTCAAAGAATTGGTAATATCGGTAAGCGTCAGGAAATGCCTATGAATTATTCACTTGTTGTTGAACCATTTGATGTTTTGATTATATGGGACCTTTTCCTTCCTCTAATGGGCACAATCATATTTTGGTTGCTGTGGATTATGTGACTAAGTGGGTAAAAGCTATTCCAACTAGTAGTGTTGGTCATCATACTTCCATTAAAATGCTTAAAAAGTTGTTTTCCCAAGGTTTGGAGTCCCTAGATATCTAATGACTGATGGTGGTTCACACTTTATTCATAGTGCTTTCCGTAAGATGCTTGCTAAATATGATGTTAACCATAGAATTGCATCACCTTGTCATCCTCAATCTAGTTGTCAAGTTGAACTTAGCAATAGAGAAATAAATTTGATATTACAAAAAACTGTTAATAGGTCCCGAAAGAATTTGTCTAAGAAACTAGATGATGCACTTTGGGCCTATAGAACAACATATCAAAATCCTATGGGTATGTCTCCATATAAGATGGTCTATGGGAAAGCTTGTCATTTGCCTCTCGAATTAGAACATAAAGCATTTTTGGCTATCAAAGAACTAAACTATGACTTAAAACTTGCTGGTGAAAAGAGGTTATTTGATATTAAATCATTAAATGAATGGAGGAACACATAAAAGAAACCATCCGGAACGCTCCAGAATCGTGAAAATAAAGAGGTACATGATATAGTGAGTAAACTATCTCCGAAAAATCTGCAAAAATATTTTCTATCAGTTTTGGAATATTTATGAATTTTAGGAAATAATAAATCGACCGAAAGGTAACCAAGGAGGGCACAGAACACCAGGGCGCGGTTTCCATCCCTGGCGCGCCCACCTCGGGAACCTTCCCAACTCTGTTTTCCTCTCGTTTGCTTGGTTTCCATGAATAAAAATTCGTTATATATAACCCTG
Source organism: Hordeum marinum (assembly GCA_022496015.1). Taxonomy (NCBI): domain Eukaryota; kingdom Viridiplantae; phylum Streptophyta; class Magnoliopsida; order Poales; family Poaceae; genus Hordeum; species Hordeum marinum. Next base: position 153,202,191 of record CM039674.1, read on the forward strand.
ACTGTTTTGACAACTGCATCGCGAGATTTTCCTCTGTTCTTGTTTCGTGTTGTTTTCGTGACAAATCTGTCAAGCCAAGCATCATGTCTTATTCCTCTCCCAATAACATAGGATACGATGCTTGGTTGATGAAGATGGAGCTGAAAATAGAAGAGCTAAAAGAAGCCAATAAGGAGAACAAGGGCAAGGAGGCTATGCAAAATAAAATTCGAGGAGGGCAACCCACGGGCATGGAGGAAGAGGAAGAAGAAGATATCCTTTGGCCTTACTATCCGCATCTTACCCCTCTTAAAATTGAAGCTTTCACGGCTTTCGAGGAGGTTCGTGTTCAGAATAAATTCCGCACCCGTGAAAATATTTTGATAGAAGAACATATCACCACCCTCAGGAGCACCATCTTCAAATTGAGGTACTTATTGGAGCTAAAGTGTGATGCCTCACCACCACCTTCATCATCACCACCTCCAAAGGAGACCTGAGTACATGGGTACGGGCACTCCCCTTGGCTTGAGCCAAGCTTGGGGGAGGTGCCCCGTCATCATATCACCATCGCTTTTACCTTTTGCTTTCTATTCATCCTTAGCCTTTTCATGGTCTAGTTGAATAAAAGTTTAGTATGATCTATTTTCGAGTGCTAGTTTCGAGATCGATCTATGTAATCAAGTGAGAGTTATATAACAAAGTTTAGTTTGATACTTTGCCCCTTTTACTTTCTTGTTGCAATCATGATACAAGAAACTAAATGAGAAAATATCATATGCTAATCTTATGGTCAGTAATGACATCACAATAAAGAAAAGTATAAGTGGTAAAATTTATTGGAGATTGGCAAACATAGGATTAGTCAATGATGTAACTCATGAAATAATTAATTAGGGAAGAGAAGACTCACATGCAAATATACTATCATGGACATCTTTTATGATTGTGAGCCCCCATTAAATATTATATGCCAAAATAGTTGACGTTGGACAAGGAAGACAACGTAATGATTTATGCTTGTTCATATTCACATAGAAGTTGTATTGTGATAGATCCTTTAACATATGGTGCTTGCTCAATATGTTTGCTAGCCAAAAATTCCGCACTAAGTAGAGATACTACTTGTGCATCCTAAAACCCAAAACCTAAACTCAAGTTTGAGAGTCCATCATACCTACCTATGGATTGAATAAGATCCTTCAAGTAAGTTGTCATCGGTGCATCAAGGGAATAAAAATTGCTTCTAAAAAGTGTCAGATCAATTAGTGTAAAAGAAAATTGAGCGTTGCACGAACTTGTGATGGCAAAGTAATAAAAGTGACGGACTACATAATAAAGGTTGCTATCACAAGAGGCAATGTAACATGACGTTCTTTTGTGCTAAGGGATTTGGCATACAAACTAAAAAGCGCATGAAAACCCGTGCTTCCCTCTGTGAAGGGCCCATCTCTTACTTTTATGTACTTAATTTTATGCAAGAAGTAAAGTATTCTTCCCTATTCCTTTTTATTTTTCTCCTTTGGCAACCATCATGTGGTGAGGAAAGATCTAGGCACATATGACCAGTTGGATATGAGTGAGCATGAGTTATTATTATTGACAACACTCTTGAGGTGAATATGTTGGGAGGCAAACTATAAGCCCTTATCTTTCTATATGTCTGGTTGAAACTTTTTGTCCATGGGTATGCTATGAGAATTAGCAATCATCAAATACTAAATGATGGTTGAGTATGTGGACTTGCCAAAAAGGCTTCTACATGAGACCCTTCCTGAAAATGTGATGAATTGTAGTTGCAAAGTTGACTAAGAAGATAGCTTGTTGGTTGCCAATAAGGTTTATGCTTTATACTTCCACGTTGTGATGAATTGTTACTTGCTCATAAGAACTTATATGATGCTGCTATAAAATAAAAGTTTTATGAGAAAATTTTATGTTAGTTTTGTTGCTGTTATAATAATAAGCATGATGCTACTATGTCTGTATTTTGTTTTTATCAACACCTCTCTCTCAAACCATGTGGACATGTTCTTTGATATTGTCTTTCGCTTGAGCACAAGCGAGGTCTAAGCTTGGGGGGTGATACATCCATTTTGCATCATGTTTTATTATTGTTATTTATAATGTTTTTATGCATAATAATGCTTTGGGGAGTAATTCTAATGGATTTTCTCTCATAATTTGCAAGGTTTAGATCAAGAAGGAGAATGCCGGCAACTAGAATTCAGCACCCCGAAAAAGCATGTCAGAGATATCTATTCTGCACAACTCAAATGAAGCTGAAAAATTACGAAGAATTTTTATACATCAAATAAGAATTTTTGGAGCTGAGAACTACCGGAGGGGGGCCACCAGGTGGCCACCGTCCACCAGGGTGCGCCTGTCCCCTAACCGCGCCCTAGTGGAGGGTGCACACCCAGGCCAACATCTGGAGCCCATCTTCTGGTATAAAGTCCCAAAAAACGTAAAACAAATCAGAGGAGGACTTTTGGGACGAAGTGCCGCCGCCTTGAGGTGGAACTTGGGCAGGAGCTCTTTTGCCCTTAGGCGGAGCGATTCCGCCGGGGGAACTTCCCTCGCGGAGGGGGAAGTCGAAGCCATCATCATCACCAACAACCCACTCATCTTGGGAAGGCCATTATTCATCAACATCTTCAACAACACCATCTCCTCTCAAACCCTAATTCATCTCTTGTGTTCAATCTTTGTACCGGAACCTCAGATTGGTACCTGTGGGTGACTAGTAGTGTTGATTACCTTGTGTAGTTGATTGATATATGGTTTATTTGGTGGAAGATTATATGTTCAGATCCATTATGCTATTCAATACAACTCTGATCTTGAGCATGCATATTATTTGTGAGTGGTTACCTTTGTTCTTCAGGTCAAGGGAGAAGTCATGTTTGAAGTAACCATGTGAATTTGATGTGTTTGATATTTTGATGATATGTATGTTATGATTCCCTTAGTGGTGTCATGTGAATGTCGACTACATGACACTTCACCATCCTTGGGCCTAAGGAATGCATTGTGGAGTAGTTATTAGATGATGGGTTGCTAGAGTGACAGAAGCTTAAACCCAACTTTATGCGCTACTTCGTAAGGGGCTGATTTGGGTCCACATGTTTAATGCTATGGTTAGACATTGTCTTAATACTTTTCTCGTAGTTGCGGATGCTTGTGAGGGGGTTAATCATAAGTAGGTTGTTAGTTCAAGTAAGAACAACACCTTAGCACATGTCCACCCACATATCAAATTATCAAAGTAGCAAACACGAATAAAACCAACGTGATGAAAGTGACTAGATGAAATTCCCATGTACCCTCAAGAACACTTTGCTCATCATAAGGGATAGTTTTGAACTGTCCTTTGGCACAAAAGGATTGGGCTACCTTGCTACACCTTACCTATTGTTATCATTACTTGCACGTTACAAATTACCTTGCTATCAAAACACTTGCTACTTATAATTTCAGTGCTTGTAGAAATTACCTTGCTAAAAACCGCTTATCATTTCCTTCTACTCCTTGTTGGGTTTGACACTCTTACTTATATAAAGGACTACGATTGATCCCCTATACTTGTGGGTCATCAGGGCCGCACTCGGAACAGCTTAGTATTAGCAGCTGAGTTGTCAATTCAACCACACCTGAAAGACTTAATATCTGCAGCAAAGTATTCAGTAGCAAAGTAGTATGGGAGTAATGGTAACGGTGGCAAAAGTGACAACAACAGTTTGGTAGTGATTGTAACAGTAGCAACTAAAAAGTAACTTAGCAAGGATCAATATGTGGAAAGCTCGTAGGCAATGGATCAGTGATGGATAATTATGTCAGATGGCATTCATCATGCAAAAGTTATAACATAGGGTGACACAGAACTTGCTCCAATTCATCAATGTAATGTAGGCATGTATTCCATATATAGTCATACATGCTTATGGAAAAGAACTTGCATGACATCTTTTGTCCTAACCTCCCGTGGCAGCGGGGTCCTAATGGAAACTAAGGGATATTAAGGCCTCCTTTTAATAGAGAACCGGACCAAAGCATTAGCACTTAGTGAATACATGAACTCCTCAAACTACGGTAATCACCGGAAAGAATCCCAGTTATTGTCACCCTGGGGGATGCGGATCATAACTCGTAATAGGTGTCTACAACTTGCAAGATAGGATCAAGAACACATATATATATTCATGAAAACATAATAGGTTCAGATCTGAAATCATGGCACTCGGGCCATAGTGACAAGCATTAAGCATAGCAAAGTCATAGCAACATCAATCTTAGAACATAGTGGATACTAGGGGTCGAACCCTAACAAAACTAACTCGATTACATGATAAATCTCATCCAACCCATCACCGTCCAGCAATCCTACGATGGAATTACTCACGAACAACAGAGAGCATCATGGAATTGGTGATGAAGGATGGTTGGTGATCACGATGGCGTCGACTTCCCCTCTTCGGAGCCCAAAACGGACTCCAGATCTGGTCTCTCGAGGAAGAACAGGAGGTGGCGACGGCTCCGTATCGTGAAACGCGATGAACTCTTCTCCTTGATTTTTTTTCTTCGTGAATAGGAATATATAGGAGTGGAATTGAGGTCGGTGGAGCAAAAGGGGGGCACAAGCCTGCTAGGCGCGACCAAGCGGTGGTCGCGCCTCGCAGGCTTGCCACCTGTGGGTGGCCCCCCTCCGGTTGATTCTTTCACCAATATTTTTTATTAAATCCAAAAATATTCTCTCTAAATTTTCATATCAATCCAAGAACTTTTCTTTCCGCACAAAATTAACACCAACGCAATTCTACGGGAAACATCGCCAGTCCGGGTTAGTTCCATTTAAATCATGCAAATTAGAGTCCAAAACAAGGGCAAAAGGGTTTGGAAAAGTAGATACGATGGAGACGTATCAACTCCCCCAAACTTAACCCATTGCTTGTCCTAAAGCAATTCAGTTGATAAACTGAAAGTGATAAAGAAAAACTTTTACAAACTCTGTTTGATCTTGTTGTAGTAAATATGTCTAGCTGATGTTCAAATTTTCAGCAAAGATCATGGACTAACCACGTTCACAATAACATTATAGTCTCACATTTACTCATATCAACGACATAATCAACTAGTGAGCAATAATAATAACTCTCGGATGACAACACTTTTATCAAAGCAATCATGATAATATGATGAAATGATATCCCACTAGCCCTTTCTGAGACCACAAATCATAAATGCAGAGCACCTCCAAAGAACAAGGACTGGCTAGACATTGTAATTCACGGTGAAAGAGATCCAGTCATGTTCATACTCAATATCAATTAACAACAAAGCACATAAATGATGGTGGTGCTCTCTAACTAGTGCCTTTTATAAGAGGAGGATGACTCAACAATAAAGTAAATAGAAAGGCCCTTCGCAGAGGGAAGCATTGATTTGCAGAGGTGCCAGAGCTCGAATTTTAAAAACAGAGATAAATAATAATTTTTGAGTGGTATGATTTCATTGCTCACATAACGACCAAAAGTTTTCAACATCTTCCATACTAGATACATTATAGGCGGTTCCCAAACAGAATGATAAAGTTTTTACTCCCCCTCCACCAATCAGTCACACTCCACGGCGAGCCGAATCCATGGGTACCGTCCATACAAACACAGTCCTAGGGGAGTTTCGTTTAATTATATTTTGATTTTATTTCGAGCATGGAACTGGGCATCTCGATTACCAACCACTTTCTCGTGAATGATAGTGAATAAACACATATCGTGAGAATAACCCACCTAGCATGGAAGATACTGACAGCCCCCAGTCGCCACATGAGCGATTTGGGCATACAAAACAGAATGTTTATTTGAAGGTTTAGAGTTTGGCACATGCAAATTTACTTGGAACGGCATGTAAATTCCGCATATAGGTAGGTATGGTGGACTCATATGGAACAACTTTGGATTTTAGGAATTGGATGCGCAAGCAGTATTCCCGCTTAATACAAGTGAAGGCTAGCAAAAGACTCGGGAGCGACCAACTAGAGAGTGACACGGCCATCAACATGCTTTGAGATTAACCAACATTGAATGCAAGCATGAGTACGATATAAATCACCATGAACATAAATATCGTAGAGGCTATGTTGATTTTGTTTCAACTACATGCATGAACATGTGCCAAGTCGAGCCACTTGAATCGTTCAGAGGAGGATACCATCCCATCATACTACATCACAACCATTTTAATATGCATGTTGACACCCAAGACAAGCTATTATCCACTCTTAGCTAATTAAGCATGGCATGAGTAACTATAATCTCTAATTTTCATTGCAAATATGTTTCACCCATAATGAGCTGAATTTGGAATGACAAGCTAATCATATTTACAAAAGCAAGATAGGATGAGTTCATACGGGCTTTTCTCCATCTCAATCTTTTCATCAAATATCGTAATTATTGCCTTTTACTTGCACGACCGAATGGTGTGAATAATAATAAGAGTGCACGTGCACTGGACTAAGCTGGAATCTGCAAGCAATAACTCAAAGGAGAAGACAAGGTAATATGGGCTCTCTGATCGATAAATAATTATGCATATAAGAGCCACTCAACATTTTCATTGTGGTCTTCTCCTTACGACCCAAAGAAAGAAAATTCAAAACAAGAACGAGAAAACTATTTACACGGGCAAGCTCCCAACAAGCAAAAGAACGATAAATCTTTTGGGGTTTTATTTTAATGCTACAACTAAGCAAACTAGAAGGTAAAGCTATAACTAATTTTTTTTGAATTTTTCTCAAAGTTAATTAAACTCACAAGAAGAAAGCAAAAAAATAAGAAATAAAGGAAATAAACTACCATGGATGGTACAATGAAAGAGTATGAACACCGACTACTTAAAATGTGTGTGAGAACATGAACGTAAAGTCGGTGAGAAATACGTACTCCCCCAAGCTTAGGATTTTGGCCTAAGTTGGTCTAGGGCATGGTTGGCCGGGATAATATCCGAAGTCATAGTCGAGGTTGTATTGAGCTGCGGTGGCTACCGCCTGAACGACCGTAGCGTGAAGGCGAGCAGCTTCCGCATTTCGCTCGTACTCGTTTGCCTCCTCCCTTGTTATAAAGTATCTTTGTTTTTCCTAGAAGTTAAAGAAGGCAGGATCCGGAACGGCAACATGGACAGCATGTTGTCTATCAAAAATTAGTCGGTACTGGAGGGATTGTTCGTTCCTTTCAAGAAACTGAAAATGTACCAAAGCCGCATAATCAAGAAAAACAAGTGGTAACTCAATATCATTTCCTCGTATGAGTACCCCAAGATAATCAGCTACACGAGTGGCATAAATCCCACCAAGGAAATATCCATCCTTAGCATCATTATGCAATCTTCTAGCAATAATGGATCCTATATTATATCGCCTATCACCCATTTTTGCACTCTTAAGAATACTGAGATCGGTAACACATAGGTGGCTATGCTCAGTTTTACCATTAATACATCTACCTATGAATAGAGCAAAATAATGTATAGTAGAAAAGTGAATGCTCCCCACGGTAACCTGTGTAATATTTCTAGTTTCTCCGACGGTAATGCTAGAAAGAAAATCATTATATTCAGTTTTGTGCGGATCACTATAGCTGCCCCATTGTGGAATTTTGCATGCATGATTAAAATCCTCTATGTCCAAAGTATATGATTTGTCATAAAGGTTAAATAAGATGGAAGGCTTATTACGATTGAACAAAAATTCAAACCTCTGCACGAACAAATCAGTGAGTTGATAGTATTGCTTGCATTTATCCGAAATGAATTCCTCAAGGCTAGCATTTCTTGCGTAAGCGTAGAATTCTTCCTTGAAACCGGCATCACTCATAAATTGATCCGATGGCCATTCACAAGGTCGTACTTGTGCTTCCCTCAGTGGTTCAAGGTCGGGCTCACGTATCGCGAGTATCGGGGCCTTATTGCTTGAGGAACCCCCTTGAAATAGCCTCCTCAACATTTTTCTTTTTCTGAAAAATTCTGATTTTTTTTGGTGACTCAAAATAAAGGTGAACAAAACTCAACAAAACTCATAGCAACTACTCCCATAAGTGCCTAGAGGCTAAATCATGCATCAAAACTACTTGGGACAATACAAATTTGACATGAAAGCTCAAGAACAAGGTCACCACAGCAGCAAAGATTTGCAATATATAAAGCACTAGAACAAAAACTAATCGGACCATTGGAGGAGTCATGTACCGAAGATCAATCTCTCAAAACAGTTTTGCGAATGAAGCTTTGCACAAGGAGATCGAAAATGACGGCAAAATGATCTAGAACATGGGTTTGAGCAATGGTGGGATTTTTTCTGGAGGAAGATGAAGTGGATAGGTGCTGGAATAAGTGAAGGGGGTGCACTGGGACCCACAAGCCTGCTAGGCGCGGCCAGGCGGTGGCCTCGCCTTGTGGGATTGTGACCCACTGGTGCAGCCCCCTGTTGGGTGCTTAGTGCCAGATATTTTTAAATATTCCAAAAAAATCATACTACATTTTCAGGGCATTTGAAGAACTTTTATTTTCAGGACATTTTACTATTGCACTGAAAACTCAGAAAACAGAAAAATAATAGAATTTTTCCTTAATTTACTCTAACTAAGAGAAAGTAAAAGTTGGGTATGGAAAGTTGTGCTTTCTAAATTCATCCATCTCATGCTTATCAAAAGGGATCTATCAATAAGGTTGATCAAGTCTTATTAACAAACTTCTTTTGAATAACATGAAATCGAAGAATTTTCGAATAACACTAAGTTACCTCAATGGGGATATGCATGTCCCCAACAATAAGTATATCATATTTCTTCTTGACAGTAGGATGAGGGAATTCAAAGACTCCAATAATAATCATTGGAATTTTTTCAACGGAGTTGATACTATGAACTTGAGGTTGCTTCTTCGGAAAGTGTACCGTATGCTCATTACCATTAACATGAAAAGTGACATTGCCCTTGTTGCAATCAATAACAACCCCTGCAGTATTCAAAAAGTGTCTACCAAGGATGATTGACATACTATCGTCCTCGGGAATATCAAGAATAACAAAGTCCGTTAAGATAGTACATCCTCACAAATACCGATAGGTAGAGCGGTTGATTTATCAGCCATTTGCAAAGAGATTTTAGTAGGTGTCAACTTATTCAAATCAAGTCTACGATATAAAGAGAAAGGCATAACACTAACACCAGCTCCCAAATCACATAAAGCAGTGTTAACATGATTCCCTCTAATAGAGCATGGTATAGTTGGTATTCCTAGATCTCCTAATTTCTTTGGTACTCCACCCTTAAAATTATAATTAGCAAGCATGGTGGAAATTTCAGATTTAGGTATCTTCCTTTTATTAGTCATGATATCTTTCATATACTTAGCATAAGGAGACATTTTCAGAATATCAATCAAGTGCATACGCAAAAAGACAGGTCTAAGCATTTCAACAAAGCGCTCAAAATCCTCATCATCCTTTTTCTTGGATGGTTTAGGAGGAAAGGGCATGGGTTTCTAAACCCATGGTTCTCTTTACCATGCTTCCTAGAAATAAAATCTCTTTTTTTCATATATTTTATTCTTAGGTTGCGGGTTATCAAGATCAACAACACATTCAATCTCCACATCATTATCGTTACTAGGTTGAGCATCAACATGAACATCATCATTAATATTATCACTAGGCTCATGTTCATCACCAGATTGTGTCGCAACATCAGAAACAGAAATATCATTTAGGTTTTCAGGTGTATTTGTAACAGGTTCACTAGCAGCATGCAAAGTTCTATCATCATCCTTGTTCCTCTTATTACTGGAGTGACTAGGTGCATCAATATTACTTCTTTGAGTATCTTGCTCAATTCTCTTAGGGTGGCCCTCGGGATAAAAAGGTTTCCAAGTCATTCTTCCACCTCTAGTCACAACTTTATCAGAATGATCATTGTTCTTACTATTCATCTCATTAAGCAAGTCATTCTGAGCTTTAAGTACTTGTTCTACTTAAGTAGTTACCATGGAAGCATGTTTACTAATTAGTTTAAGATCATTGATAGTTCTACTCATATAATCACCTAAGCGATCAAGCATGAAAGCATTATGTTTTGGTTGTCTACTAACATAACCATTAAAGTTTTCTTGCTTAACGACAAAATTATCAAACTCATGCAAGCATTGGCTAATAGACTTATTATAAGGAATATCACCTTCATCAAATCTACGAAGAGAGTTTACCTCTAATACCTGTGCCGGGTTATGAAGACCATGCATTTCTTTAATAGGTGGTAGATTCTTGACACCTTCAGCTTTAATACATTTTTCTTTCATAGATTTCTTTGCCTCTTGCATATCTTGAGGACTCAGAAATAGAATACCTCTTTTCTTCAGAGGTGGTTCGAGAATAGGCAATCATTAGCATTACTCAATATATTATTCAATAGTAGTTCAGCTTGTTCAACAGTTCTTTCTCTGAAAACACAATCAGCACAACTATCTAGATGGTCCCTAGAAGCATCAGTTAGTCCATTATAAAAGATATCAAGTATTTCATTTTTCTTGAGAGGATGATTAGGCAAAGTATTAAGTAATTGGAGAAGCCTCCCCAAATCTTGTGGGAGACTCTATTCTTCAATTTGCACAAAGTTAAATATTTGCTGCAAGGTAGCTTGTTTCTTATGGGCAGGAAAATATTTTCCAGAGAAGTAATATATCATATCCTAGGGTCTACGCACACAACCAGGAGCAAGAGAATTCAACCATATCTTAGCATCACCCTTTAACAAGAAAGGAAACAACTTAGGTATATAGTAATAACAATTTTTTTTCCTCATGTGTAAATAGGGTGGCTATATCATTCAATTTAGTGAGATGTGCCACAAGAGTCTCAGATTCATAACCATGGAAAGGATCAGATTCAACTAAGGTAATTAACTCTAGATCGAAAGAGAATTCATAATCCTTATCAGTAACAAAGATAGGTGAAGTAGCAAACTTAGGATCATATCTCATTCTAGCATTCAAAGATTTTTCTTTCCACTTGCATAGTAATTTCTTAAGATCATCTCTATCCTTACAAGCAAGAGTGTCCCTAGCTACCTCCCCTTCCATAACATAACCCTCGAGAATATCAGGCTATTCATATCTAGGAGGGCTAGGTCTAGCAGGTGTCTTATAGTATTCAGTTTCAATAATTTCATCAGTTTCAGAAGTATCATAATTTTCAGCATTGACTCTCGCAATTTGTTCATCAATAAATTCACCTAGTGGCACAGTATTATCAAGCAAAGTATCATCATAGGCATCATGCATAGCGTAAGTGGCATCATCAATTACTTGTGGCATATCAAAATTACTAGCAGGGAGTGGTGTCGCAAACTTACTCATAATAGAAGGTGAATCAAGTGCAGAGCTAGATGGCAGTTCCTTACCTCCCCTCGCAGTAGAGGGATAAATCTTGGTTTTTGGATCTTTCAGATTCTTCATAGTGATCAACGGATATAAATCCCAAGTGACTCAGAGAATAGAGCTATGCTCCCCGGCAATGCTGCCAGAAAAAGGTCTTGATAACCCACAAGTATACGGGATCGCAACCGTTTTCGTGGGTAGAGTATTCAACCCAAATTTATTGATTTGACACAAGGGGAGCCAAAGAATATTTTTGGGTATTAGCAGCTGAGTTGTCAATTCAACCACACCTGAAAGACTTAATATCTCCAGCAAAGTAGTCAGTAGCAAAGTAGTATGGAAGTAACGGTAACGGTGGCAAAAGTGAGAGTAGCAGTTTGGTAGTGATTGTAACAGTGGCAATGGAAAAGTAACTTAGCAAGGATCAATATGTGGAAAGCTCATAGGCAATGGATCAGTGATGGATAATTATGTCGGATGGTATTCATCATGCAAAAGTTATAACATAGGGTGACACAGAACTAGCTCCAATTCATCAATGTAATGTAGGCATGTATTCCATATATAGTCATACGTGCTTATGGAAAAGAACTTGCATGACATCTTTTGTCCTACCCTCCCATGGCAGCGGGGTCCTAATGGAAACTAAGGGATATTAAGGCCTCCTTTTAATAGAGAACCGGACCAAAGAATTAGCACTTAGTGAATACATAAACTCCTCAAACTACGGTAATCACCGGAAAGAATCCCAGTTATTGTCACCCTGGGGGATGCAGATCATAACTCGTAATAAGTGTCTACAACTTGCAAGATAGGATCAAGAAAAAATATATATTCATGAAAACATAATAGGTTCAGATCTGAAATCATGGCACTCGGGCCCTAGTGACAAGCATTAAGCATAGCAAAGTCATAGCAACATCAATCTCAGAACATAGTGGATACTAGGGATCGAACCCTAACAAAACTAACTTGATTACATGATAAATCTCATCCAACCCATCACCGTCCAGCAATCCTATGATGGAATTACTCATGAACGGCGGAGAGCATCATGGAATTGGTGATGAAGGATGGTTGGTGAGGACGATGGCGTCGATTTCCCCTCTTCGAAGCCCAAAACGGACTCCAGATCTGGTCTCCCGAGGAAGAACAGGAGGTGGCGACGGCTCCGTATCGTGAAACGCGATGAACTCTTCTCCTTGAATTTTTTTCTTCGCGAATAGGAATATATAGGAGTGGAATTGAGGTCGGTGGAGCAATAGGGGGGACACAAGCCTCCTAGGTGCGGCTAGGGGAGTGGCCACGCCTAGCAGGATTGCCATGTGTGGGTGCCCCCCGTCCGGTTGATTCTTTCGCTGGTATTTTTTATTAAATCCAAAAATATTCTCTGTAAATTTTCAGATTAATCCGAGAACTTTTTTTTTGCACAAAAATAACACCAAAGCAATTCTGCTGAAAACAACGCCAGTCCGGGTTAGTTCCATTCAAATCATGCAAATTAGAGTCCAAAACAAGGGCAAAAGGGTTTGGAAAAGTAGATACGATGGAGACGTATCAATGCCCATTCCTGAAATGAAATGAAAAGGAAATAAAAAATATTTACTTTATGTTGTCAAGTAATAAATTCCTTGGAAAGTGTTGGTATGGAAGGCAACCGTGGATTCTGTTATCCATGGAAAGTGAAAGTATGGTGGAAAAAGGAATAAACTTTATTTTCTGTTTGGGAACCACCTATGATTCATCTAGTGTGGAAACATATTAAAATCTCTCGGTCGTTTTCATTGACAGGAAAGACATGCCACCCAAAATGTTTTTCAATTTGAGTCTCCATCTTCTCTTATAAAGCACCAACTAGAGGGCACTATGATCGTACTTGAGCATTTTGGTGTAGCTAATATTTGAGTGTGTATTTTGAATGGATAAATGATTGAGCATGATGGGCTAGGGATAACTTGCTTTAGCGTTGATATATTGAAAGACATGGTTGCTTGTTGATACGCTTGAGTATTAAAGTTTTCATGTCAAAACTAGACTATTGCTTTGAACCATATGAAAAGTCGAAATGTACATGCTATAAATAAAATAATATGTAATGAACATGATAGGCAGCATTTCACATCAAAAATTCTGTTTTTTAACATTTACCTACTCGAGGATGAGTAGGAATTAAGCTTGGGGATGCTTATATGTCTACAGCGTATCTATAATTTTTGCTTGTTACATGTTGTTATATTATCAATCTTGGATGTTTTACAATCATTTTATAGCAAATTTATATTAGTTTTTTGGGACTAACCTATTGACATAGTGCCAAAGTGCCAGCTGCTATTTTTGCTTGTTTTTTACTTTGCAGAAAATCAGTACCAAACGGAGCCCAAACGTTGCGGGGATTTTTGTGGAATTTTTATGGACCAAAAAAAGGAAGATGGGCCAAATATCACCAGAAGAGGGGGCCCAAGGTGGCCACCCTCCACCAGGGCGCGCTAGAGGCCCCTAGCGCGGCCTGGTAGAGGGTGGGAACCTCGGGACTCCCCCCAGCCGACTATCGAGCCTATAAATTCCCAAATATTCAGAAAACCCTAGGAGAGTCGACGAACATAATTCCAGCCACTGCAAGTTCCAAAACCTTGAGATCCAATCTAACACCATCATGGAGGGGTTCATCTTCCTCATAGGTGCCTCTCCGATGATGTGTGAGTAGTCCACCATAGACCTATGGGTCCTTAGGCAGTAGCTAGATGGCTTTCTATCTCTCTCTATGTTTCTCAATACAATGGTCTCTTGGAGATCTATTTGATGTAATGACTTTTGCGGTGTGTTTGTTGGGATCCGATGAATTTTGAGTTCATGATCAGTTTCTATCCATGAATATGATATGAGTCTTCTTTGATCTCTTATTTTCATGATTAATTATAGCCTCGTATTTCTTCTTTGAATCTTTGGTTTAGTTAGGCCAACTAGATCAATTTTTCTAGCCATGGAAGGAGGTGCTTTGTGATGGGTTTGATCTTGTGATGTTCTTTCCTAGTGACAAAAGGGGCAGCAAGACACACATGTATCGTTGCCATTAAGGATAACAATATGGAGTCTATTCCTACATGAATAGATCTTGTCTACATCATGTCACCGTTCTTATTGCGTTACTCTGTTTTCCCATGAACTTAATACACTAGATGCATGTTGGATAGCTATCGATGTCTGGAGTAGTAGAAGTAGATGCAGAATTATTTCGGTCTATTTGTCTTGGACATGATGCCTATATAATGATCATTGCCTATATATCGTCATGATTATTTGATATTCTATCATTTTCCCAACAGTACTTTGTTCACCCACCGTGTGCTATACTCATGAGAGAAGCCACTAGTGAAATCTACGGCCCCCGGGCCTACTTTTCCAACATATTGCTTTCCGATCTACTGTGTGCATCTTTTGTTTTCAGATCTATTAATCCAAAAAATCAAAAATACCTTGCTGCACTTTTTGTTTACTTATTTTATTTTGTGTTCTTGCGATATCTATTTGCCAAAACTATCATTACCTTATGTATCTTATTACCATAGAGAGCATGACAACCTCTCTTTCGCGTCGGGTTGCAAGTATTTGTTGTTTGTGTGCAGGTGTTATTTACATGGCTACACTTGAGTTAGTCTTAGAGGCAAGACTATAGAGCATGGAAACCTCTATCTCTACATCTAATACATTAAGGTGACAATCCCATGGCTTGAACCATCATGATGTGATGCATATGCCACTTAACATAATAACATATAACCATACCATACATAAACTCATTATCACGATGAAGGCTATACCACATCGCATGCAATCCTGCAAAACCAAGTTGGGCATCCTCTAATCGGTTTGGCATATTTTAATTACTTGGCTTCTAGAGTTTTTGCATAACACTGGCTACCTACGTCCACCACCAAGGTGATAATTCTTGTTTCTAGGTTAACTTCAGGGTGTGTGAGGGAAGAGACTTAATTGAAAATCTCTAGTCGAACACTAAACTTTGTCAAATACGCATGACCCCTTGATGATCGTTCATCTTCATAGCCCTGTTGGATTTGCAAAGGTTCACTATTCTTGACTATGATGAAGCCCAAAGAACTGTTAGCAGATTGTCGACAGCCAGAGCCGATCGATTGTCCAAACTTTGTGCAAAGCTACACCATGCCATCAATGAACCAAACTGAAACAACACGTGAGGGAAGAATAGAAAGAACATCAAACCCTCACATCCACATGTGATCTAGATCAAAACCTGTATCTACTCATAGAACCACTCATGATGACAATGTTGGAGAACCTAGTAGAAAACAAACAAAAATTGACCTATGATCAACTAAGGTCAATATGAAGATGCATTAACGGTTTGGATATCGGTCGTTACCGACTCCGAATTGCAGCGAAAGAAAATGAGTCGGTGTATATCATACTTGAAGTCCCTGTAAACGTAAATGATCGATCTCTCGAACCACCCATGAATAGTCTCTCGAATGTAAGACCGAAAGCACGGCCTCTCTACTAGTTGCAAGCGTACGGTCTTCACGATCCGTCAGTGCTTTGCCATCCAGAGCTAATTGTTACCAGAAAATTTAGAGGAGGA
This sequence comes from Hordeum marinum, assembly GCA_022496015.1. Classification (NCBI taxonomy): domain Eukaryota; kingdom Viridiplantae; phylum Streptophyta; class Magnoliopsida; order Poales; family Poaceae; genus Hordeum; species Hordeum marinum. The sequence continues at coordinate 153,218,212 of CM039674.1, forward strand.
TATTAGAACCACACTGAGCTTCTAATTGTGGGGATTAGAGGATCTAGGTCAAGTTCTAATTGATCAACTAGGAGAAACTAGAACTAGAAGTAGAGAACTAGAGGAGGCTCCAAAACTTGCGTGTCCAAAAGGGTGGAAATTCTCTAGTATATATAGGTGGAGGGGAAGAGGAGGGGCGCCACAATGGGAGGGAAATTCCCCTTCCTTGGCCGGACAAGAGGGGGAGGAGCGTCCCTCCAGTTTGGCCTCCCCTCCCTTCCAAAGTGGGAAAGGGGGTGTCACCTCCACTTGGGCCCTTGTGGCACAAGTTGCCTTCCACCTCTTGGCATCTTATGACTCGTTGATACTAAATTAAATATGAAAGCCTTATAACTATTATAACAGACTTTTATTATTCAACTAAAATCTTCGGAAATATTTTTTCACCTATACATTATTTATCGATAATACCCGGTATTGCTCGATAGTCTCCGAAACCCTTCTGTGACCCCGAAATGCTTCCGGATTCTCTCAAAACTGTTTCAAATATTAATAAAACAAATTAACAAATATGCCATCATTACTCCTGCACTATTAACACTCGGAAGATTGTGATTACCTTAAGCTTCTGACCCTATAGGTTCGGTAACACATAGACATGAACAGAACCCGTTCGTTCAATGACCGATAGCGGAACCGTAGATGTCCATATCGTTCCCTATGAGTACACAAATGAAATTTGAGTGAAACTTTGGTTATCATGGGATATCCCTTTTGCTTCCCGGTACTTTACAAAACTAGGGATACATCAGTATCCTCTTGAATCAAGCACATGCTCACTATATCGTTGTTCTCGTTATCATTTTTGTTCTTCTTTCTTATTGATGTGTTTCGGCATCCCTGTGACATAGTCACATGTGTCTGGCCAGACGATGATGGATGCCGTCACACAGAGAGGGCCCTAATAATATCTCTCTATCGTCGAAGGAGCAAATTCCACTCTCGAGCAATCTAGTCCCATGTCAAACTCTTTAATGAATCTATAAGTTGCGTTATGATCACCTAGTTAAAATGAAGTTTGAGCAACCACAAAGATCATCGCACGGTAAGAAGTGACTACGAGGCTCTCATGCTCTAAGGAACATAAAACACATGTTAACACTCCATGTTATAACAAATGATTTCAACCCATATTATTTCAAATTATAAAAAACAAGTTTGGGTCAATTCAATATAATAGTTCTTCTAATGCCATACTCTCAATGTTATTTCAGGACTACCATTACACTTAATGATATCCTAAGATCCGGAAAACATGATCACCAACAACACTTGAGCCAGTCTTAGAGGCAAGACTAGAAAACATGATCCTACTTCGAGAATGGCTGCCGCACTTCTAACGTAGCTACCGTCGGTGTCGTCTTCTCGGGCCGCTGAAGCCGCTACCCCGGTAGCCTCCGCTGCCACCATCCATCTCTTCGTCCTTAACGAACACCAGCTCATCGCCAACGTCATTGTCATCTTCCCGGACCACTGCATCTACTTCGACAACCACGAGCAACATCGGCCCCACGCTGATTGGCGCCGAAACCATAGCCGCGCCCTCCTCTATTAGCCTTCTATACATGGCATACAACTCATGCTACTCCCCGTCTACGCATGCTCTGTGATGGAAACACTAACGCATGCCTTCATCCACGATGTGTCCCCGGACCCGGCAAGCCTAGTGCATCGCCTCGTCAACATCGACTTCATTCGTCTATGCATGTCCGGTGTTGGCAACACCGATGCGTGCCATCATCCACGTGTGTTCCTGGGCTTGGGAAACTCGGTGTGATGCCTCGTGAACACCATCTTCTTCTCGTTGCACCACTACCTCGACACTATCGCGCCCATGACTAACACTAGCCCCCGTGCACCCATGGCTTCACAACGACTCCCTCGATACCGGCCACCCCGACTCGACATTGACCACGCCGTCCCTCGCACGGCTACCTCAGACACGACTACACCACCCTACGCTCTCGACTACCTCGACATCAACACAAAGGGTTACCGCCTTGATTAAGCAACCTCATCGAATTTCACTCCGGCCATGACTTCCGCATTGCATCGACCGTTACGATTGGGGGGGTATCCATCGTCTTACCTTCAGATTCTTCTTTAGTCTCACTGCCAGCATCGCTACCGTTGTGTAATATAGGATACTGTAGAATTTATTCTACCTTGGCTTGTACTCCAAGTTGATCATATATATATATATACATATATATATATGCTCATGAGGCTCAAGCGATACATCAACAATTCCACCAATCCCTCTCAATCCCTTCTACATCTTCCTCGCTCCGGCAGTCAAGCGAGGTTCTAGTTGCGGCATTGAGCATGGCTCACAACACATCAAAGGAAGATGATGTTGGGTTCTCCAAAGATCCTTTTGTATTTTTCTTTTCTTTTGGGTTGTCTTGTAAGGATTGGATTGGTTTGATACATGGCTTTAGTTTTCGCAACAAAAAGGAATTATGGCAAGCAAAATCTCATCTAGTTTTTCGTGAGCTAAATTTTTAATTAGGTGGTAATAGGATCCAAACCTCAAACCTCGAGAAAAATATCGATACATCGAAACTCATGTTTGTAAAGAATGGTTGCTTGCACAATCATGCGCTCAATTTGTTATACTATAAAAGAGTTTTACCACCCCCTCCCCCCGCACATAAAATCTAACCTAGGGAAAAAAGAAGAGAGAGCGACCTGGCCATCGATGTCATGGAGATTCACTCATCTATGACGCTGCTCCGGTGATGGTGAAAGGGAGGGGATCTTAAGACAATGTTTCCTGTGTGTCTAATAATCTAGTTATGTTCAATTAGGGGTTTTGATTGTCCATAACATCGACTCCGAGAGTGGTGTTGAGCCGCAAGTGACATTGTTCTCAAGGCTCACATTCTTGATTACTCACCTTTATTTTTCTTGAGAAACTTCTTAAAAAATTTAGTCCTCACCTAGCTTGGTCACAATGTATGGATGTACCATGTTTTCATCGAAATTGTTGCCAATGATGTGAACCACCAGAACATATGTATCAAGCTAAAATTTAGTAAATCATGGTTATCACATAACCTTCGTCTAGGTTTATTAGTCCTGGTCAAACTTTGACAACATTATTTGACTAGCAAAATAACAATGCATGTCGTTAAAAGAAATATTTAAACACAGTTGAATGAAATCATTTTTGCTAGATCAATTTATATTTATTAGTTAAAATCATGGTGGAGAGATGACCAAATACGAGGTAAAGTAGTAAACTAAACTAGGATACCAACCACATACACCCTATGACTGCATCGTGGATTAAGCACTGACTAGTTCTGTACACCGCACGTTACGTTGCTTAGTATAAAAAGGCTGGCTTTGGTGGAAGCTCTGTTCCGAGCCACATAGTTAAACCCGAACTGATTTCCACGTATCAAAATCCATTAGCGCAGGGACTAGGACCCACCTTGACCGGCAGCCCCCACGAGCCACGTGAGTGACATGGCACACAGGATCTCCCATCCCAGACGATCCAGACCATACGTTCCTTGCCATTCGGGAGGTGCTTTCTTGCACCACGCGGGTTTTTGTGGATCAGGGTGAAAGAGAAAAAAGAACGCTACCTTTTGCTTCTCTCCTGTAGAATGACTTTGGACCGTTCAAACACTGCACTAGAAACGCTGCTCTCAAAGTACTATATTCGTGCTGAGTGCTCCCGCTGCAAGTGTCGACGAATGGATAATTTGCCGCATGTCACCAGGGGGAAAAGGTCGAGGACTGAGGGCGTGCTTGTGCGCGCGATCAACCCGCTCTGCAGGACCGAAAATGCCGTCTGCGCACCGTACTATTTATCCGTAATCCGTTCGTGTTTTCATGGCCGTTTGAGGCAAAACAGAATTAACAAAGGCAGCTCCAACCTTTTCAGGGCGTCATGATATCATAAAGGCATGTACAATGATGCAATTTTAGAAGTAACACGTACGAATAATGAGGTAAAGAACAGAAAACTCATAAGAAAAGGTTTGTCTTTTTTTAAATATCTCTTAGCACAATATGACTCATCACGTTTTTAGAAATAACTGGTTATTAAAAATAAGACTAAGAGATGATTCATTGTAAATATATTTTTTGTCATTTCTAAATTACATACAAATTTTAAAATAAACTATCTTATCAATCATTGTACATGTTCTAACGGACTAACCATCTATCCGGCACACGGCTGAAAGGATAAAAAAAGAGATCCAAAACAGTTTACGCTCACGGGAGGGGTATGCCTACGTTTCTCTTGGAGTATAGTAGGGCCCGGTCTTCGGCTGCTGGGACCCCACATGCAACAGACTGGTGCGTTCAAGGTAAGTGGCAAGAAATACAAGCAAGGAATTTACATGTTAATCTATCGAGCACGAAGTCGAGTCACTTATTTTGAAACAAATAAAATATGTTTCTTATCTCAACCCTTTCAAAACATTTTAAATATTTAGATATCAAAATCACTTTGCTCGTAATTTGGCCAAGAAGGCTTTCCTAAACAGATCTTCCTCTAGTCGCTCAATCATATTTAACGTTGGGTCTATATGTAATTTTAGAATGGCTTATGTAGCGTATCTTTTTCCTCGAGGAAACTGCTGTCTTACACTATTTAAGTTATTATTGATTAACAACCCTTGCAAAAAAAAGGATGTTGATTAATAAAAGCTAGCCCTCGCTGAGGGTTACAGTTTGTCAAGAAAATTAGGGTAAATGGCAAGCATAACTTGTTTCTCACCCGATCCGAGACATAATTAAATCACACCACCTATGGTGCGTAGCTACTGGGCCGGCCCAGTATTATAGCTGCCACGTGAATGTTTTTTTTTCATGTGGGTTTCTTTATCGGTTTTCACTGTTTTGCGTCGTTATTCTTCGTTTTCTTTTCCTCTTTCTGGTTTTCATTTTCCATTTCTTCGATTTTCTTAGTTTTTCCTTATTTCCAACACATGTATTTTTTTCTCCATACCCACGTATACATGAGGACCATTTTTATTCATGTTAAGTTTTTTGGAAATGCATGATTAACAATTTTCCAAATAACTGTTATGAACATTTTTTAGTACTTGATAAACACTTTTTAAATGCACATTGACACAGTTTTTTAATGATACATTTTCTTAAAAGTATGGGACATTTTTATACATGTTATAAAAAAAATTTAAATGACACAAACATATTTTTGAAACGCGTAAAAAACTCTTAAAATGTAACTTGCTTTTTATGAATGATATGAAAAAAAAAATTGAACTGCATGAAAATTGTTTTTGCATTTTATAACATTTAAGAAAAATCACATATGTCTTTCGAAACAGGCGAACATTTTTTAAATGCCAGATGGTAGAAATATTTTCTAAAAGTTGAGCAGTAGTTTTTACACTGCACAACTATTTTTAAAATGTGATATAAACACATTAAATAAATTATTTTTTTATACTTTTTCTCAAAATATAAACAAAAGAAACAAATACACATGTGTGACGTTTATGTAACGAACTCACATGGCTACTACACCGGCCCACTACTGGCTCCCTTCATGCAAGCCGAGTTACTCTCTAACATAAGGAGACATAGCCGTGCCCTAAGTCACAAGCTTAAAGAGCTCGCACTACAGGAAAGCTATTCTCCAAGGAGTCTTGAATTTGCAAGTGTGCGGCTCAATGGTAATGCCTCGCCAGCAAAGATTTGTTTCGTTCTTTTTGAACGTCCTACCAAGAAACTTCATTTCTTTAGGGAATCGGTGTTCGATTTAACCGTGAAATATGGAGTGCCAATACAAAACACACACTTATCTTTTTTCTTCTTAATTACATAGCCCAGCTTAACGTATCTCTTTCAAAGAAGAAGGCGATCAACTTAACTTACTATTGACAAGTGGTGAAGAGAGCTCCTATTCGGCGCTTAAATGCCGAGTTGGCGCAGTGGTCCACAAGGACCCCCAATGTGGGTCGGGCCAATTATCGCCTCGCTGGCTCGCCTGAGCCATTCAGTCCATTTGTTTTGCTCGTTTCTTCACCCGTCTGATCATTGACTTTTAAAAATAGTGGGTTTAAAAAAAGTAAATGGATTTAGATAAGAGTTCGTTAAATTTAAAAAAATTCACAACTTCAGAAAATTGGTGAATTGGAAGAAAAGTTTCCAAAATTTGGAAAGGTTGACAAATGTAGAAATTCCAATTTAAAAATAAAGAAGATAACAAAAAATTAGAACTTAAGAAAAAAGTTTAGAAAATAAAAATAAAACACAAAAGGAAAAGAAAAACCGATAGAACAAAACCAAAAAAACACAAAACCAAAGAAAAATCACCCCCAATAACTCGTGAAAAACTTCTAGAATGTTCCAAAAATTGGTGATGGAATATACAGGCTTGGGCCGACCTAGTTTTATGCTAGTGAGCAATGAGCATCATGTTTTTACTGTTATTTATAATGTTTCTGGTCATTATTTCACTTTATGATGTAATTTTAGTGTCTTTCTCTTTTGATTTGCAAGATTTACATGAAGAGGGGAATTATCGAGAGGTGGGATTCTAGACCTAAAAGAACAACAACAGAGATAGCTATTCTACAGAGCTACAAATGACCTACAATTTCACGTAGCTTTTTTCTCGAATATATAAAAAAAAATACCAGAACAAGGAACCACCGGAGGGGGCCACCTACTGTCCACAAGACAACAGGGCGCGACCACACTCCCCCCCCCCAAACCATGCCCTGATGCCTTGTGAGGCCCACAACAGGCCTCTAGTGTCCCATTCTTCTATAGGAAGCCTTTTTCCCTAGAAAATACAGGAGGAAGATTTCCGGGACGAAGCGTCGCCGTCTCGAGCAGGAACGTGGGCAGGGGCACTTTTGCTCTCCGACACAACGATTCTGCCAGGGATACTTCCCTCCGGGAAGAGGAAATCAAAGCCGCCGACATCACCAACGATCCTCTCATCGTGGTAGGGACAATCGTCGTCAACATCTTCACCAGCACCATCTCATCTCAAGCCCTAGATCATCTCTTGTATTCAATATTTGTCCCAAAACCTCAAATTGGTACCTGTGGGTTTCGGGTAGTGAAAGTGCATTATATCGACTAGAGGGGGTGAATAGGCAACTTTTACAAATTCATCACTGAGGAATTATTGCTTGAGGAATTTGCTAAGTGAAGAAATACATATAGCGGAGAAAGTACTCAAGTGGATGCATAACATGGCAGTAGCAAACTCATCATGGTGAAATGAAACATACACAAAGTACACGTAGCGAGTAAACAGGATGGCACACGAAAGACAAGGTAACTGAAGGATTTTGGTTGAGGAAATTGAGGAAGCCTTCAGTCAAAGTCTTCAAACACTAATAATCAATTTCATCAACAAGTATACGAGGAATTGAAAGGGTTGAGGAAATATAACGAGTTGCTCGTGAAGACAATGATTTGGTCTACCAGTTCCAACTATTGTGACAGTCATACGTCTGGTTTGGAGCGGCTTGGTATTTAAACCAAAGGACACACACTCCTTACCATATTCTCTTTGAGCTAGAGGCACACAGACTCCGCCCAATCATTGTGGTAAGTCTTCAAGGTAAAGTCATCCCCGTCGATATCCCAATTGTTATCACTTTGTGGTGTAGGGTTCAAAATAACAACAGGTGAATACAACTTGCAGATTGAAAAGACATGGATGTCTTCTAGAGGTGGGGGTGAATAGGCACTTTAAAATAATTATGATTTAGGCTTGAACAAATGCGGAATAAAACTAATGTTTAATATGTCAAGCACAAAACCTAAAACAACTAGGCTCACCTATGTGCACCAACAACTTATGCCAGGCAAGACAAAAAACTAAGTGATAGCAAGATATATAACAAGAAACAATATGGCTATCACAAAGTAAAGTGCATAAGTAAAGGGCTCGGGTAAGAGATAACTGAAGCATGCGAAGACGACCATGTATCCTGAAGTTCACACCCTTGCAGATGTTAATCTCCATTTGAAGCGGTGTGAAGGCGCAATGCTCCCCAAGAAGCTACTAAGGCCACCGTAATCTCCTCACACCCTCGCACAATGCAAGATATCGTGATTCCACTAAGGGACCCTTGAGGGTGGTCACCGAACTCGTATAAACAAAGTTGGGGCAATCTTCACGACTTAATTGGAGGCTCCCAACAACACCACGAAGCTTCAACACAATGGATTGTGGCTCCAAGGTGACCTTAGTTGCTCGGGGCAATCTCCACAACCTAATTGGTGACCCTGACGCTTTCTCGGAGTTTGATGACCCACAAGTGTAGGGGGTCAATTGTAGTCCTTTCGATAAGTAAGAGTGTCGAACCCAACGAGGAGCGGAAGGAAATGACAAGCGGTTTTCAGCAAGGTAATTTCTGCATGCACTGAAATTATAAGTAATAGGTAGATTGATAGCAAGATAATTGGTAACAAGCAAGTAATGGTAACGGTAACTAAAGTGCAGCATGGTAGCCCAATCCTTTTGTGGCAAAGGACAGGTCAAAACGGTCTCTTATGATAAGCAACATTTTCTTGAGGGTACACGACAATTTCATCTAGTCACTTTCATCATGTTGGTTTGATTCGTGTTCGCTACTTTGATAATTTAATATGTGGGTGGACCGGTGGTTGTTCTTACTTGAACAACCTCTCACTTATGATTAACCCCCTCGCAAGCATCCGCAACTACGAGAAAAATATTAAGAAAAATTCTAACCATATCATTAAACATGTGGATCCAAATCAGCCCCTTACGAAGTAGCGCATAAACTAGGATTTAAGCTTCTGTCACTCTACCAACCCATCATCTAATAACTACTCCATAATGCATTCCCTTAGGTCCAAGGATGGTGAAGTGTCATGTAGTCAACATTCACATGACACCACTAAGGGAATCACAACATACATATCATATATCGAACACATATCAAATTTACATGATTACTTGCAACATGACTTCTCCCGTGACCTCAAGAACAAACGTAACTATCACAAATAATATTCATGCTCAAGATCAGAGGGGTATTAAATAGCATAATGGATCTAAGCATATAATCTTCCACCAAATAAACCATATAGTGATCAACTATGTAATGTAATCAACACTAATAGTCACCCACATGTACCAATCTGAGGTTCCGGTACAAAGATGAGTGGGTTGTTGGTGATGATGATGGCGTCGATTTCCCCCTCCGGGAGGGAAGTTCCCCTAACGGAATCGCTCCGCTGGAGGGCAAAGGTGCTCCTGCCCAAGTTCCGCCTCGAGACGGCGGAGTTCCATCCCGAAAGTCCTCTCCTTATTTTTTCTAGGTCAAAACACCTTAAATACCAGAAGATGGGCTTCGGAGGTGGGCCTTGCTAAGCACACCCCACCAGGTCGCTCTTGAGAGGCCTGGCATGCCCTGGTGTCTTGTGCTCACTAGGTGCCCCTCTTAGGTAGTTATTCGCTCCAATATTTTATATATATTCCAAAATAACTCTCCGTAAAGTTTCAAATCATTTGAAGATGTGTAGAATAGGCATCTCTGATATGCTTTTTCAGGTCCAAAATTCCAGCTGACGGCGTTCTCCCTCTTGTGCAAACCTTGCATATTATGAGAGAAAAGGCATTAGAATTACTCCATAAAGCATTATTATACATAAAACATTATAAATTTCACTAGGAAATCATGATGCAAAATGGACGTATGAGAGCTTTACACCACAATGATTGAGCTCCGAGGCACCACCAACCGTCTAGGGCGTCAAAGCACCCAACAAGAACAAGCTCTAGGGTACCAAGCACTGAAGAGTAATAAGCTTCTCAACTTTTCACTTCCACGTATCCCCGTGGAGAGCTCAAACCAATGCAATGGCAAGAACACACGAAGTGGTCAATTCCTTCACTCCCAAATCCCACCACAACAACAAAAGCTATGGAGAAATATGAGAGGAAGAACAAGGATCTCACAAAGAACTCTAAGATCTAGATCCAAGGGGTTCCCCTCACATAGAGGAGAAAGTGATTGGTGGAAATGGGGATCTACATCTCCTCTCTCTTTTCCCTCAAAAAAGAGCAAGAATCATTGAAGGGATTGAGAGATAGAAAGCTCGGAGAAGGTCAGCAATGGGAAGCAAATACGATCTCAAAGGATAGGGTTCAACGCGGAAGAAGAACCCCTTTTATAGGAGGGAAAAAATACAACCGTTACCACCTTAGCCCCGCACACGAGCGGTAGTACTACTCACGGGAGCGGTACTACCGCTTGGGCTGTTGAGCCAACCGCGGAGGGCAATGGTACGAGGCCACGAGGCGGTAGTGCCGCTGGAGCGGTACTACCGCTCGACCAAGCGGTACTACCGCTTGGGTTACGGTGCAACAGCTCATGGATATAGAGAGCAAGCACGGGAGCGGTAGTTCCGCCAGAGCGGTACTACCACCACCAGGTGGGGTACTACTGTCTATAAGTGGTAGTACCACTTCCTACCGCCGCTGAGGATCCACTAAGGATTCCAGGCCCAGACAGACGGGCAGAAGTGGCGTGATAGTAACAAGCGGTACTATCGCTAGGAACTACTAGCCAGAAACCGCCTAGTCCGACACAAAAAATGTCAATACCCCGAAGCTAGTGGCACAGCCTGCGGCACTGGGCAGGGACACTACCGTTGCCTAGGGTGGTATTACCGCATAAGTGGTAGTTCCGCCTCTTTGAGCTGCACTACCGCATGGGTCTACCCAGACCAGAATAAAGGCAAGAGATGAATGCAGGAACACTAGAACTGTCATAACTTCTGCAAATGAGCTCCAAATTGAGAAAACTCAAGCTTGTTGGATTCAGGACGACAAGAGCTATCCAACAACTTTATAAAAATGCTAATGACATAGAGACGTGAAATCTCTACCAATGAAGAACCAAAAAAACTCCAACATCAAAATATCATAGAATATGCATATGGACTCCGTTTTAGATGAACTCGAGCTTGTCATGAAGATGGCCGTAAGCTCTAAAACTCACAAATAGAAACACCAAATAAGAACCAAGAAAGATGATGCAAGGATGCAAATGGTTTGAGCTCTCAACGAACGATACGATCAAGCTACTCACTTGAGAGCCCCCTTGATAGTACGTCAATCAATCCTATAACCCGGTCTCCCACCATGAGACTGGTAACATATAAAAACTATCAAGGGCATACCTATACCTTGCAATAGTCTACTTGAGCTAGATGATGACGATATTGACTTCCTCAAGATGGACCACCTTTCTTGATTATGTTGGCTCGATGAAGACTAGTTGATTGCTCCCCCATACTCCACTATGGGTGAGCCACTCTTTGGCACATCTTCACAAGTTCATTGTCACCACAATGGATGGCAAGCTTCAAGCATGATCTCTTCGTGATGCTCCACTTGAACTTGCACACCGTAATCTTGATGCCGATCACCACTTGATGTCATCCTCCATGGGTTGTATGAGTTCTTCCTCTTGACTCAAGCCCATGGAAACATACCTAACCCCACATAGATCTCTCACGTAGACCATGGGTTAGTACACAAAGCATAATGGAAAAATCTTACCATACCATGGGATAACTTGGTCCCTCTCGGTACATCTACTACGCTTTGTGTGTTGATCAACTTGATTCACTCTTTGACTTAGTCTTGATCAACCTTGTATATTATCTTCTCTCTTCATAAAGATGATGTCTTGATGGTAAACATGAACGTTCACACAATCTTCTCTTCAAGACATGCTTGCAATAAGGTCAGCTCTCACATGACCAATATTTGGATAAAACTTCGAATACCAGCTTGGTCACCATATAAACTCCTTGAAACCAACTGATGGACTTCAAGAAGTGCCTATGAAAAAATCCTACGAATATAACTCAAGGCAAACATTAGTCCATAGGGATTGTCAATAATTACCAAAACCACACATGGAGAAATATGCTCTAATGCAGATAATATCAAGAACACAAATATATTCATGAAAACATAGAATGTTTAGATCTGAAACCATGACGTTGTGGCACCAACTTGGGATCCTAACTTGATATGGGAGAATTAGACAATTAACAAAGTTGCAACATCATTGGCAAGTACTATGAGTGACCTTTGTAGGTTAGACCATCTACAGTCGGGCACCACAAACAACACTCAAACGCTCGAGCAGACGGCCTGGTCACTGACTGGTCAAAAAGCGACCCAGTCAAGCACCTCAAACGGGTCTCAAATGCCCCGACTGACTGACACGTCTCATGTCCAACCGAAATCTGGGACAGATATGGGGTAGGTCGGGCGTGGCCGAGCGTGTCTTTTGATTAACTTTGCATATCTGTTGATCAATGTTTTGCACAAACCTTTAGATCATTTGAAATTGTGATAATTGTAAGAATTGATCATGTCAGACATGATCAATGATAATCATGAACCGAGCCAAACGGAGTATTAGTTGGGGGATCCAACTTGTCCTACGTTTGAAATTGGCAGAACATTAAACCCCAATATGAACAAGAAAAATAAGGAAAGATGCGCAAGGCACATTCACAACTTTTGAGGATATCCTTTTGGTTGAATCTTGGTTGGACACAACACTGGACCCCATATGTGGCACAGAGAAAAAGGACAGTAGGCATTGGGAGAAGATTCACAAGCACTATCATGAACATAAGCAATATGTGTAGTTGCATCCTCTCACTACCAACTGCAATGTGGCATCTCTCAAACATCGATGGGGTGCCATTTAAGAAGAAGTGAACAAGTATGTCAGTACTATGCACAAGTGTTTGGCCGCCCTCATAGTGGGATGGGATTGTCCACTCACATATGCATAATCACTTCATTTTTTCATCATTTGAATTGATAGTCTTTTGTTACATTCTCATTGTTACACAATTTTTTTGCTAGACGATGGTGGCGGACACTATGTATCAAGAAACGGAGAAGAATCCATCCCGCTTTAGCCATTGTTGGTGCTACTGAATGGCAAACGAAAGTGGACGCAACTTGTGGCCGATCTCAAGGACAACAAGAGAGAAAAATGATGGCTCAAGATCCCACCAATCAATTGGGGTAGACGATGAAGAGGAAGAAATTGTATGGTACAATGGAAGGGCCACTGTGGCAAAGGATAACCGACAAGTGATAGAAGACAAGTGTAAGGAGAGGGCCTCTTGTGACATCATGGCTACAAAAAATGTCCTTCACTTGAACGAGCATTTTTTCGTAAGGGAGAACAAGAAAGAGGAGAGACACAAGCTCATATTGGATGCGCAAAAGGAGATGATTGAGTTGAAGAAGAGGGAAGCGTAGATCAAATGGGAGCTGGTGAAAGCCAGGACATTTCGAAAAACCGAGCTTGAGAATAAAAGGTTGTAACTTGCTCGAGACTCGGAGCATGCCAAAATAATGTTGACGAACGAAAATACATTGGATAAACATTCAATGAAGTGGCTTGTGGGGACAAAGAAGTAGATCGTGAGCGCAGGGACTACGAGGCAAGTATGATTGCATATCAAGAGGCAAGGATGACAAAGAAGCAGGAGACAAAGCTGGCCACGCAGGAGGAGGCAAAGATGACGGTGGAGCATGACGCATGGTTGGCGTTGATTGAGTGATCCGGCCAGCCAGTGATTCGTCACACTCAAAGCTTAATTTAATTTTGTTACGCCCAGACTATTGAAATATGTTTATTTTGCTTTGTATCATTCGATAAACCATTGACCGTGCAATTTGTGCTATATGATTAATGTGCATGCATTGAATGAATTAAGGATCCATATTTAAGGTGTGCGTGCGGTCACAATATATAAGAAGTTGCCCTGTTCGCAGATGTGTCCGAACATGTCTGGGTAAGGTGTTGAATTTGCAAAAGTCTGGCTATAAGTGCTCTTAGCCCCAGGCGAGAGAACTAGGACTAATTACCTGGTCAGCTTAATTTGTACAGGAGCAACACTAGATATGTGTTAGTGCTTAAGTACCAATCCGTCCAGATATTCAAATTTACACGAAAACGTTGCCTGTAGGATGAGAGGTCGTCCAGATATTCAAATTTACACGGAACTGTTGCCTGTAGGATGAGAGGCCGATGGGCATATGACAGCCAGAGCCAAACACCGACCAGCTAAGCCGAAAGCATGAGACAAACCTCGAATCATGAGACCTGACAAATAATTAGGTTTCTCCATGTGATCGCTTCTCTCGTGATCGGCAGGACCCCGCGATTTAGTTATGAAAAATTATAACCATACAACTACAAGTGGGGGGGGGGGGGGGCAGATCCTAAGCTCGAGTTCACCATTTTTCAAACGCTTAAATAGTAAGCAGTTGGTGATCCCAGGCTTTAGAATACTAGGGCCGTGGCTGGCGCGCACCCGGAATCTCGGCATATGCCAACAAAAGTCGTGCGCTTGCCCAACAGCGCGCAGAGCAAAAGAGGCGATAAATAATGCGGCGGTTGACCGGACCCCTTCGCTCCGTGTGAACCGTATGTATCCACAGTCAAACATTTGGGTTTGTACAACTTACCTACTCTATCTATCCAGACGGCCTTTTGAACACTTGCGTTTTCGTCGGGAACGTAGAGGCCGTTTGCCGCACCGCCGCACACAGACCCACCAGGCCACCACTAACCACTGATCACACGCACGCGCAGTAGCTAGCTGCAGGACACACGCGTATGAGGCTTGAGGCGACCCTCTCCTCTCTGTATAAAGCGGCCACTGTGCACAAGTCAAATCGGCCAAGAGGGGAAGCCAAGCAAGCGGCAAAACATACCTGTCTGCACGCTTCATTCACACGCGCGTGCGCCCAGAGAGAGAGAGAGGGATAGAGAGAGAGAAGTGTGTCCGTTTGTGGTTGGGTGGCGCTCGGCAATGTGATGGCGCAGCCGCGGCAGCAGCAACGACAACGGCGCCTCGTCGCGGCGCTCCTGGCGCTCCTCTCCCTCTGCTGCCTTGCTCGCCTCGCCGCCGCGGCTTCTGCAGGTACGCACGCACTAGCGACCACTCGTCTCTGTTCTTGCTTGCTTGGTGCGAGTGTTTGTTTTACAGATGAATCGCTTCGTCGATCCTTGCAGCGAGTGCTGACCCTGACCGGAAGTATGGAACGGCGACTGCGCAACAGGAACAGGTTTGCCTTGCCTCTCTCTCGATCCCCGCCCCCGTCCCCGCCCGCCTATTGATTAGTTTATTAGGTTGTTGCTGTTTTACTTGCTGATGCACATAGTAAAACTGGAGTGGAGATCAACCTTCTCTGTTTCATCCGTTGTATATATGCAGGAGGAGGAGGCAGCACGCGGGTTCACGGTGACCACCGTGGAGGAGCGAGGGCGAGGACCGGTGAGGGTGGTGACGGAGGTCGACATCGAGGACTATCCCCGGTACGGCGCCAATGGCCGGCACAACCCGGAGGGTCCGCACCCGTGATGGCGGCCGCCGCGCCCGCGAGATCAGATCACTGCGCGCCGGCCTATCCAACCAGCTGCTCGTCACCAGATCTGTTGCTAGTTACAGCTAGATTGGTTCGCGCGCACGCCACCATCACCACCACCCGTGCCTAAGCGCACGCAGCGGGCGAGCTGTCGACGCGGCCGCATGCCGCGCCGTAGGCCCGTAGCTTTGCTTTTCGCTTTCCGACGATGATTTGTCTTCCGCCGCTGGACATTGTGAGTTGTGACGTCTGATGTGTGTGTTCGTCCTTGTTCTTTGCCTGTTTATGCATTGCACGCATTCAGTCTACTGAATCCTGATTGCTCGCACGGACGACTGGATGGTGCATCTTTCCTGCGGGGCACCGCCTAGGAAACTTCGCTCAAAGGCCGACGGCCGACCGTTGGCACCGGAGGAGAATCATGCTGTTCGGCAAACTCCAACGCAGATCCCCATCCGGTTCGCATCTATTCGTTTGGGCAAAATCTAACCCAACGGGCATATCCAACCGGACAGATTAGTCCATAGATGTCCGTTTTCGTGTGGCCCAACCCCAAACCGTGAACAAATTTGAGCGAGCAATGTGATCTTGACGGAGCAAAAGCGGAGGCTCTCCTGGTCCCCTCTTGTCCGCTCGCGGTCCACAAGTTCAGTGAGAGCAACACGCGGGAGATCCTGCTCGCTTTGTGCGCCGTCACCCGACGCCCACCGCCCACGCCCCCTGCCGTCCTCTTCCTCTCTCACGCCTCACCATCGTCGGAGCCATCCTCGTCCCTCTCATGCGCCACGTCGAGGTTGCGTCAGTCGCCCACCACCGTCCTCCTTCTCACCCTTCGTCGGAGTCAAAGGTGTCGCCCTCCTCCTCCTCCCTCGCACCTCGCCAAAGCTAGAGTCGCCCCCCGTCCTCCTCCTCCCTGCCCTTCGTCTGAGTCGAAGGTGTCGCCGTCCTCCTCCTCCCCCGCACCTCGTCGGAGTGGGAGCCCCCCGTCCTCCTCCTTCCCGCCCTTTGTCGGAGCTGAAGACGCCGTTGTCGTCCTCCCCCGCACCTCGCCGGAGTGGGAGTCTCCCCCCGTCCTCCTCCTCCCCGCCCTTCGCCGAAGCTGAAGACGCCGATGTCCTCCTCCCCCGCACCTCGCCGGAGCCCGAGCCGCCCCCGTCCTCCTCATCCCCACCCTTCATTGGAGCCGAAGACGACGCCGTCCTCCTCCTCCCTCACACCTCGCCGGAGCCGGAGTCGCCCACGTCTTCCTAATTTCTGCTCGTCCCCGAGTAGGTAAATGATAAAAACAGAATTTTTGATGTGGAATGCTACTAACATATTTATTCATGTAATATTCTTTATTGTGGCATGAACGTTCAGATCCATAAGACTCAAAACAAAAGCTTAGGACATAAAAACAATAATATTTCAAGCATACTAACAAAGCAATTATGTCTCTTCAAAATATAATGACAAAATAAAGTTATCCCTACAAAATCATATAGTCTGGCTATGCTCCATCTTTCTCACACAAAGTATTTATATCATGCACAACCCCGATGACAAGTCAAGCAATTGTTTCACACCTTTTATGTTCTCAAACTTTTTTAACTCTCGCGCAGTACATGAGCGCGAGCCATGGAGATAGCACTATAGGTGGAATAGAATATGCTGGAGGTTGTGAAGAAAAAGGAGAAGATAGTTTCACATCAACTAGGCATAGCAATGGGCTATGGAGATGCCCATTAATAGATATCAATGTGAGTAAGTAGGGATTGCCATGCAACGGATGCACTAGAGCTATAAGTGTATGAAAGCTCAAAAAGAAATGAAGTGGGTATGCATCCAACTTGCTTGCTCAAGAAGACCTAGGGCAATTTGAGGAAGTCCATCATTGAAATATACAAGACAAGTTATATAATGAATTTTTTCCACTAGTATATGAAAATGACAAAATAGAAGACTCTATATCATGAAGATCACGATGCTACCTTGAAACACAAGTGTGAGAAAAAGATAGTAGCATTGTCCCTTCTCTCTTTTCTCTCCCCCTTTTTTTATTTTGGTGGGCGTCAATGGCCTCTTCTTTATTTGGGTTTCGCTAGCCTCTTTTATTTTTCATAAATTCCGGAGTCTCATCCCAACTTGTGAGGAAATTATATCTTCCATCATCCTTTCCTCACATGGGACAATGCTCTAATAATGATGCTCGTCACACTTTTATTTACTTACAACTCAACAATTACAACTTGATATCTAGAACAAAATATGAATCTATATGAATGCCTCCGGAGGTGTATCAGGATGTGCAATGATTTAGCATAACAAATGACATCAAAAAACGAGCAAGCCATGAAAACATCATGCTAGCTATCTTACGAGCATGCAAAGCAATATGAAAATGATGATGCGTGTCATAATAAACGGAATGGTGGAAGTTGCATGGCAATATATCTCGGAATGGCTATGAAAATACCATAATAGGTAGGTATGGTGGCTGTTTTGAGCAAGGATATATGCTGGGTTTAATTCACCGGCGGAAGTTGCGCGGTACTAGAGAGGCTAGCAAAGGTGGAAGGATGAGAGTGTGTATAATCCATGGAGTGACATTAGTCATAAAGAACTCATATACTTATTGCAAAAGTATATTAGTCATCGAACAAAGTATTAGACGCATGCTCCTAGGGGAGAGGTTGGTAGGAGTAAACCATCGCGCGGTCTCGACCCTCACACAAAGGTTGACAGTCAATAAACAAATCATGCTCCGACTTCCTTACATAATGGTTCACCATACGTGCATGCTACGGGAATCACAAACCTTTACACAAGTATTTCTACCAATACACAATTACTTCCTAACATGACTCTAATATCACCATCTTTATATCTCAAAATTTTATGCAAGGAATCAAACTTCTCATAATATTCAATGCACTTTATATGGAAGTTTTTATTATATCCCTCTTGGATGTGTATTATATTAGGACTAAATTCATAACCTAAACCAATTAACATGTTGTTTAAAGACTCTCAAAATAATGTAAGTGGGGTACGAGATTTCAATTATTTCTATAATACAAAACACCACCGTGCTCTAAAAACATATAAGTGAAGCACTAGAGAAAAATTGCCTAGCTCAAAAGATATAAGTGAAGCACATAGAGTATTCTAATAAATTCACGATACATGCACGTCTCTCTCAAAAGATGTGTTCAGCAAGGATGATTGTGGCAAACTAAAAAGTAAAGACTCATATCATACAAGACGCTCCAAGGAAAACACATATCATGTGGTGAATAAAAATATAGCCTCAAGTAAATTTACCGATGGATTGAAGACGAAAGAAGGGATGCCTTCCGGGGCATCGCCAAGCTTAGGATTGTTGTCATCCTTGGTTCCTTGTGGTGCCTTGGTCATCCCCAAGCTTAGTCTCTTGGCACTCCTTATTCCATAGTCCATCAATTCTTTACCCAAAACTTGAAAACTTCACAAGAAACTCAACAGAAAACTCGTGAGATCTGTTAGTATAAGAAAATAAATCACCACTTTAGGTACTGTAGTGAACTCACTATTTATTTATATTGGTGTAATATCTACTTTATTCCAACTTTTACATGGTTCATACCCCCCTGATACGACCCATAGATACATCAAAATAGGTAAACAACACAAAGAAAATAGAATTTGTCAAAAACAGAACAGCCTGTAGCAATCTGGAAACTTCGTATACTTATGTAACTCCAAAAATTATGAAAAAATAGGAAAACCTGGGAAATTTGTATATAAATCTTGTGTAAAAATAACAGACTCTTTTGATGCTCTCATAAATTTATAAAAATCCTAGATTCGGTGCAAAAGTTTCTGTTTTTTAGCAAGATCAAATCAACAATCACCATAGACCATCCCAAAGGTCTTACTTGGCTCAAAACTAATTAAAACACCCAAAACAAATTACTACAGAGTTAATAATGTGTGAAACACTCAAAAAGAGAAGCAAAAAACAAAACATAAAAATAAAATTGGGTTGCCTCCCAACAAGTGCTATTGTTTAATGCCCCTAGCTAGGCATAACGCAATAGATCTAGGTATTGTCATCTTTGGCATGCAATTCAAAAGTAGCTCTCATAATAGATTCATAAGACAATCTTATTTTGTTTCTAGGAAAATGTTCCATGCCTTTCCTTAACGGAAATTGGAATCTAATGTTTCCTTCTTTCATGTCAATAATTGCACCAATCGTTCTAAGGAAAGGTCTACCAAGAATAATAGGACATGTAGGATTGCAATCTATATCAAGAACAATGAAATCTACGGGCACATAATTCCTATTTGAAACAATAAGAACATCATTAATTCTTCTCGTAGGTTTCTTAATACTAGAATCCGTTAGATGCAAATTCAAATAGCAATCATCAAGTTCATGGAAACCTAGCACATCACATAAAGTTTTCAGAATCGTGGAAACACTAGCACCCAAATCACAGAAAGCATGACACTCATAATCTTTAATTTTAACCTTAATAGTAGGTTCCCACTCATCATGAAGCTTTCTATGGATAGAAACTCCCAACTCAAGTTTTTCTTCAAAAGATTTCATCATAGCATCAACAATATGTTTACTAAAAGCCTTATTTTGATTATAAGCATGCGGAGAATTCAACATGAATTGCAACAAGGAAATACAATCAATCAAAGAACATCTACCATAATCGAATTCCTTGAAATCCAAAAGAGTGGGTTCATTGCTATTTAAAGTTTTGACCTCTTCAATCCCACCTTTATCAATTTTAGCATTGAGATCTATAAACTTCGAGTCATTGGGATAACTTTTAACTAAAGTTGACTTATCTCCAGTCCCGTCTTTATCAAGATTTGTATTGGAAAACAAAGATTCAATAGGATTCACATCAATCAGTTTGAGATCTTCATCATTATCATCACGAGAACACACTTTTTCAAGACATTCACGCTTAGCACTTATTCTAGCGGTTCTTTACTTACACTCATCAATAGAAATTCTCATAGCCTTTAAAGACTCATTAATATCATGCTTGGGTGGAGTAGATATAATTTTCAAAGAATCAATCTCAAGCGAAATTTTATCAACGTTCCTAGCCAAATCATCAATCTTGAGCAATTTTTCTTCAATCGAAGCATTGAAAAACTTTTGAGAACTAATAAATGCTTTAATATTGTTCTAAAGATCAGAGGGAATCTTATTATAATTTCCATAAGATTTTTTGTAGGAATTACCATAATTATTAGAGGAATTACTAGGAAACGGCCTAGGGTTGAAATTACCTCTATACACGTTATTACCAAAATTGTTCCTACCAAAAAAAAATTCACATCCATAGATTCATTATTATTACCAATCAAAGAAGACAAAGGCATATCATTAGGATCGATAGGAGCACTCTTACTAGCAAAAAATTTCATTAATTCATCCATCTTTTCACTCAAAGTATTTATTTATTCAATAGCATGCACTTTTTTACTAGTAGGAGATATTTCGGTATGCCATTGAGAGTAATTTGCCATAATTTTATGTACGAGTTTAGTAGCTTCTCCTAATGTGATTTCCATAAAAGTACCACCCGCGGTGGAATCTAGAAGATTCCTAGATGAATTCAATCCCGCACAAATTTTTTGTATAATCATCCATAAACTCAAACCATGCACGGCGCAATTTCTAATCATTAATTTCATCCTCTCCCAAGATTGTGCAACATGCTCATGATCAAGTTGCTTAAAATTCATTATATCATTCCTAAGGGATATGATCTTAGCGGGCGGAAAGTACTTGGAAATAAAAGCATCTTTACACTTATTTCAAGAATCAATACTATTTTTAGGCAAAGCTAAAAACCAAGTTTTAGCACGATCTCGTAGTGAGAACGGAAATAGCTTCAATTTAGCAATATCATTATACACATCTATCTTCTTTTGCATGTCACACAACTCAATGAAAGTATTTAGATGGGATGCAAGATCTTCACTAGGAAGGCCAGAAAATTGTTCTTTCATAACAAGATTGAGCAAAGCGGCATTAATTTCATAAGATTCTGCACTAGTGGCGGGAGAAATCGGAGTACTAATAAAATCATTATTATTAGTATTGGAGAAGTCACACAATTTGGTATTCTCAAACATCGTGACAAAAGAAGCAATCTAGCACACAAGCAAACAAAAAGCAAACGAAAAGGAGAACGGAAGAAGGGCGAATAAAAAGGAAAATCTTTTTGTTTTTTTTCTGAAAATCATTTTAGAAGTGGGGTAGAGGAAAACTAGAGGCAAATGGAAAATAATGTAAATGCAAGAGATGAGTTTGTGATGGGTACTTGGTAGGCATGATGTGTATCCTCCCCGGCAACGACGCTAGAAATCGTTCTTGCTACTTCTTGAGCTTGCGTTGGTTTTCCCTTGAAGAGGAAAGGGTGATGCAACAAAGTAGATAAGTATTTCCTCGGTTGTTGATAACCAAGGTATCAATCCAGTAGGAGGAACAAGCAAGTCACCAATAGATGCACATACACAAACAATCAAACACTTGCATCCAACGCTATAAAGGGGGTGTCAATTCCTTCACGATTACTTGCAAGGATTAGATCTGATAGATATATATGGAAAAGATCGAGAAGTAAATAAAAGTGCAACAAGGTATTTTTGATATTTTTGGTATATAAATCTGAAAATATAATATAGAAAATAGACCCGGGGACCATAGGTTTCACTAGAGGCTTCTCTCTCGAAGGAAATTAACACGGTGGGTGAACAAATTACTATCGAGCAATTGATAGAAAAGTGCATAGTTATGACGATATCCAAGGCAATGATTATGCATATAGGCATCACGTCCATGTCAAGTAGACCGAGACGATTCTGCATCTACTACTATTACTCCACACATCGACCGACTCCTGCGTGCATCTAGAGTATTAAGTTCATGAAGAACAGAGTAATGCATTAAGTAAGATGGCATGATGTAGATGGATAAACTCAAGCAATATGATGAAAAACCCACCTTTTTACCCTTGATGGCAACAATACAATACGTGCCTCGCTACCCCTACTTTGTCACTGGGTGTGGACACCGCAAGATTGAACCCAAAACTAAGCACTTCTCCCATTGCAAGAATTACCAATCTAGCTGGCCAAACCAAACCAATAACTCGAAGAGACTTGCAAAGATACGAGATCATGCATATAAGAATTCAGAAAAGAACCAAATAATATTCATAGATAAGCTGATCATAAACCCATAATTCATCGGATCTCGACAAACACACCGCAAAAGAGTATTACATCGGATAGATCCCCATAAAGATCATGGAGAACATGGTATTGAAGCACAAAGAGAGAGACGAAGCCATCTAGCTACTAGCTATGGACCCATAGGTTTGTGGTGGAATACTGACGCATCATCAGAGGGGCCATGAAGTTGATGTAGATGCCCTCTGCGAACGAATCCCCCTCCGATAGACTACCGGAAAAGGCTCCAAGATTGGATCTCTCGGAAACGGGGGCTTCCGGCGGCGGAAAAGTACTATCGTTGCCCTTTTTGGTATTGGGGGAATATTTGGGAATTTATAGGCCGAAGATTAGGGTTAGAGGACGTGCTGGGGGGGGGGGGGGGCACAAGCCAAGGGGCGCACCCCCTAGCGGCGCCAGGGTGGCTTGTGACCACCTGGCAGGTCTCTTGCCTTCCTTTCCAAGTTTGGTAGACGTCTTCTGGTCCAAGAAAAATGATCGCAAAGATTTTATTCCGTTTGGACTTCGTTTAATATTCCTTATCTACAATACTCAAAAACAAGGAAAAAACAGAAACTGACACTAGGCTCTAGTTTAATAGGTTAGTCCCAAAAATAATATAAAATAGCATATTAATGCATCTAAAACATGCAAAACACATAATATAATAGCATGGAACAATCAAAAATTGTAGATACGGTTGAGACGTATCACTTCCTCCTCCCTGTTTCATGCCTTGCTAGATCTGGAGCCAGTGCTTGCGCCGTTGGAGCATACAGGGGCGCTCCCACGCACCTCGCCACTGCCGAAGCCCAACGAGCCCAGTCAGCGCTGCACGGTGAGGGGGCGAGCGTGCAAGCAGCAGGCGGGGCCATCTGCGTGGCGAGTGGGCGAGCAATAGGCGGGGTGTTACGCAATCCCTGGTTCGCTAACACCAGCATTTCTGATCCACATGCGTCAATGAGTCCCTAACCAAAGAGCAACACCGACTTATGATAGGCCTTGGGACCTCTCCCCCCAAAAGACTAGCCTATTATGAGGGGACATCCCAGCCCTTATAAATCGTGTTATGTCTCCTCCCACAACCGATGTGGGACTAAACCCAACAATCTCCCCCTCACACATCGGTCACCATGGGCCCGCTAACACTAGCATTTCCAGCCCACCAACCATGTCCGACCACCCCTGAGTCAACCAAGATTTATTTTGGGCACCTAGGCTCTGATACCAATTGTTATGCAATCCCAGGTCCGCTAACACCAACGTTTCTGACCCGTATGCATTAACCAGGCCCTAACTAGAGAGCAACACCGACTTATGCTAGGCATTGGGCCTTCTCCCTCCAAAAGACTAGCCTATTAGGAGGGGACACCCCCGCCCTGATAAATCATGTTACGTCTCCTCCCACAAGGCCACAATCGATGTGGTACTAAACCCAACAATCTCCCCCTCACACATCGGGCACCATGGCCCCGCTAACACCAGCATTTCCAGCCAACCAACCATGACCGACCACCCGTGAGTCCACCGAGATTTATTTTGGGCACCTAGGCTCTGATACCAATTGGTACTTAATCCAGGTCTGCTAACATCAGTGTTTCTGACCGACATGCGTCAATCAGGCCCCAACGAGAGAGCACCACTCTCTTATGAGAGGCATTGGGCCCTCTCCCCCCAAAGACTAGCTTGTTAGGAGGGTACACCCCGCCCTTATAAATCATGTTATGTCTTCTCCCACAAACGATGTGGGACTAAACCCAACATTTGTTATATTTGTGTGGAATATTATGTACGCAAGGGCTTACGTGGACTTGAGTTGTAATTGGTGTGGATAGGTACAAGTCGTGTAGGAGTCGGACAAGTTGTATCCTAGGCCTCTTATATATTGAGCGACACCACACGTTGTAAACCATGACGACCAAATAGCGACAGGTACGCGAGGGAACCGACGGCTTGTGCCAGCACCCAGGCGGCCGATGTTGCGGTATCTTGGGGAGGAGCGCCCATAGTCATGCCCCGGGGATGTAGCCATATCACTGAACCTCGTTAACAAATATCGTGCCTCGGTGTGTCGTCTATGATCTTGCATTAGTGTTTTATTCTAACAAGTGGTATCAGAGCAAGGTTGGGAGAAGGCTATGCGTAACATCATCTTGAGGCGTGAGGATCATGTTCGACGAGTTCCAGGGAACGTCCGATTGGTGCAAGGTGGAGCATGGCGGTGATCGTGGATACGGTCGGTGGTGTCAGATGATACGTCTCCAACGTATCTATAATTTTGATTGTTCCATGCTATTATATTATCTGTTTTGGATGTTTTATATGCATTAATATGCTATTTTATATTATTTTTGGGACTAACCTATTAATCTAGAGCCTAGTGCTAGTTTCTGTTTTTTCCTTGTTCTTGAGTTTCACAGATAAGGAATATTAAACGGAGTCCAAACGGAATAAAACCTTCGAAAGGAATTTTTCTGGAACAAAAGGAATCTACGAGACTTGAGAACCAAGGCAGAGGAGCCACCGTGGGGCCACAAGCCCTAGGGGCGTAACCAAGGGGGTGGCCGTGCCGGGCAGGCTTGTGGGCCCATGACTACTCCCCTAACCCCAATCTTCGGCCTATAAATTCCCAAATATTCCATAATTATCAAAAAGAGCCACAAAAACACCTTTTCTCCGCCATAAGCCTCCGTTCCCGAGAGGTCCAATCTTGGAGCCTGTTCCGGTAATCTGCCAGAGGGGGATTCGATCACGGAGGGCATCTACATCAACTCCATTGCCCCTCCCATGATGCGTGAGTAGTTCACCACAGACCTAAGGGTCCATAGCTAGTATCTAGATGGCTTCTTCCCTCTCTTTGCTTCTCAATACCATGTTCTTCATGATCTTCATGCAGATCTATCCGATGTAATACTCTTTTGCGGTGTGTTTGTCGAGATCCGATGAATTGTGGGTTTATGTTCAGCTTATCCATGAATATTATTTGAGTCTTTCTTGAATTCTTATATGCATGATTTCATATCTTTGCAAGTTTCTTCGAGTTATTGGTTTGGTTTGGCCAACTAGATTGGTAATTCTTGCAATAGGAGAAGTGCTTAGTTTTGGGTTCAATCTTGCGGTGTCCTCACCCAGTGACAAAGTAGGGGTAGAGAGGCACGTATTGTATTGTTGCCATCAAGTGTAAAAATATGGTGTTTTCATCATATTGCTTGATTTTATCCTTCTACATCATGTCATCTTACTTAATGCGTTACTCTGTTATTCATGAACTTAATACTCTAGATGCAGACATGAGTCGGTCGATGTGTGGAGTAATAGTAGTAGATGCAAAATCGTTTCGGTCTACTTGTCACGGACGTGATGCCTATATGCATAATCATTGCCTTGGATATCTTCATAATTATTCGCTTTTCTATCAATTGCTCGACAGTAATTTGTTCACCCACCGTAATACTTGCCATCATGAGAGAAGCCATCTAGTGAAACCTATGACCCCCGGGTCTATTTTCCATATTATACTTTCAGATCTAAAACCAAAAATACAAAAAAAACTTGCTGCATTATTTTTAGTTTTAGTTTTACTTTCCGTTCAAGCATCCTATTATATCTATCTCTATTAGATCTCATCCTTGCAAGTAACCGTGAAGGGATTGACAACCCCTTTATAGTGTTGGGTGCAAGAGTTTGATTCTTTGTGCAGGTACATCTATTGCTGACTCGCTTGTATCTCCTACTGGATTGATACCTTGGTTCTCAAAAACTTTGGGAAATACTTATCTACTTTGTTGCATCAAACCGTTCCTCTTCACGGGAAACCAATGCATGCTCGAGAAGTAGCATCAGACACTTCGGGCAGGAGGCTTGGACCATTTGATGGGCCGTGGTCGGTAAGGATCGGCTAGACGTGGCGATCAGACCGATGTAGTGGTTGTTGAAGATGTTGCAGAGGCGACAGATTCGGCTCACGATCAGACCAGTGACCAGACGTGAGGGACGGTCGGATAGATCAGAGTGTGGGAGCATCGAGATGATGCATTCGGTGTTGTACTAGGGCAGCGCGTGGCACTACGGACGGATTGTGGCGGCAACGCAGATGGCCAAGGTATGACATGGCTCGTGTAGATGTGCGAAGCGGCGACTTTTACGGTAGGGTTGGCGTGCGGCGAGTACGCGCAACAAGGTTGTTCACATTGCTGGCGAAGAACCAAGACCGGAGATATGGCAGAGGTTGTCATCGAGACCAGCGGCGGATATTTTTCTAAGTTTACATAGACAAATGAAAGGAAAGTCAGGTTTCGTTGAGCGAGACGACGCTCGGAGTCTCAGAGGAGGAGTGAGGCAATCGGTCTCGTCAACGGTGCGACGTGTAGTAGGTTTCCTCGGACGTGGTGCAATGCACAAGGAAGTAAAAATCGTATTTTGGCAGGAGTCTAAGGCATTAACATACACGCGTCAGCTGATTTGGTACGTGCGTGCGTGTGGATGTTTGTGTTCGGTCCTACCGTAGGTGCATCGCATGCAAATCAAATTTCCTATGCACAGTACAACCAAGAACATGCTACGGAGATGGATCCCAGATCGTTACCACTAGACGCGCAGTGTCGTGCAGTGGAAGTAGAGTTGGGACAGCGCGTTCATGTGGTCCGTCTCCTCCTTGTCTGATCTCCCTCGAACAGCCGATCCGATCTCCCTCACGCACACGATCGCCGGATCCCACATACAGGTCGTCAAAGCGGCGCAAGTGCACCGCCTCTAACGGTATCCATGCATGTAGGAGTAACACCATGCGGCGGACTGCTAGGTCCGATCACATATTCGGCGAAGGCAAGTGGAGGTGGCTAGTTGCAACACATGCAAATCCCTAATGACGACGCCGAAGTGATCAACCGGATGGGTGTTCCGCACCTCCAATATATATAGGCATCTGACGCAGGCTCAACTTTTGGGCATCGCACGGATCCTAAAGCCCATGTGTTCCTTGCCTTAAGCGCGCGACCCCTTAGGTTCTCGTTCACTTAGTCGTGAGTCAGATCACATCCGGCTCGACCAGTCGGCAGCGGCCTCTAGCAAGGCGTGTCAACTCCAAGTGTCTAATGAAGCTGGTTAGGTGAACATGTACTTCACATTTCTATTCCGTTTGCCACACGATATATGTTGCCGTGCACAAGGCGACATGGTCATTCTTGTTGCACCACGACCTCTTCCTCATTCAGGTGAATCCGACCAACATTTCGGATTATCTCATAATCCTCATCGCATGGCCATGCTTATCCAAGTCGGATCACTCGAGGGCCCCAAAGTATATCTCTCTTGATCGGAGGGGCAAATCCCATCTTGCTCGACTATGTCTCGAAGAATGGGTCTAGACAAGCCCGAAGCCTACCTTTGTAACTACCCAATCACGGAGTAGCGTTTGGTCATCCCAAAGCAAGTTTGTCACCATCCCGAGTACATGCGCGAGCTCAGGTCTTAGGACATAGAACATTTGTTGTACTAGAGACCACAGATGACCTATCGTTGCGTCTCATAGTTCGGTCTGTCCTCAGACCTTATCTCGACTCGGATCCGACCAGACCTTTCCGAGTCCATATTATCCAGCTAGCATCCAATGCTACATGGTCAGTGAGATCGTACCATCCACCTTGTCATATGCTAGTCTGATTAGTTGTGCGTCCACACAACCCTTTCGACTAGGAACCAGTGAGGACAGTTATCATACAATGCATAGTCTCACAAACAAGTCACGTACTTGTTAATACACATCACTGATAATGTCCAAGGACTATCTTTATTCATAAACACATAAGAAATATCATCATACATGATTGCCTCTAGGGCATATCTCCAACAGTTTGGTCCAGGGGACAAGCCTAGCGCTGGTTATGATTGGAAAATAGAAAAGAAGAGGCATGCACATGCATAGGTCCGTGGGAGTCTTGGTTTGTCAAGACCGGGAAAATCATAACATACTTTAATCGATTCTGTGTACAGGAAGGAAAAGGGAAGGCCAGGTGATCCAACATAGATAAAAGGCTGGGGCGACCAGGCAGCAAACACACAACAGAAAAAGTCTGCAGGTTTGGAAAAAGGTGGAGCAGTTGGTTTTGGCAGAGAGCAGATTCATCTGCGCATCGACAAGGCTTCACGGTGATTTTCTGAAGGGCGGACAGGGAGGTTGTGTGGGTTAGTTTTTTTGTTAGGTCGCATACTCTGGTGTGGCTTCAGATGAGGAATTCGGGATCGATGATCTTTTTCGTGAGGAAGTCATAGAGGCAAGCAAGGGCGGTCAGACCAGTGGCAACACGTCGGTTAGATCGCGGCTCGGCATGGTGCCGGGGTTCACCAAATTTGAGGTGGAGAAATTTGATGGCATGGGTAACTTCGGTCTATGGTAGACAAGGGTCAAGGATCTTCTGGCGTAGCAGGGGATCTTGAAGGGTTTGTAGGAGACGAAACCGACTAAGGTTGACGATGATACGTGGGAGGATATGCAAGTGTGGCATCCGCCAACATACAGTTGTGTCTTGCGGATCATGTCATGTATCATGTCATGGACGAAGATTCTCCTAAGGGAATTTGGGAGAAGTTTGCAAGTCGTTATATGTCCAAGTTAGCGAGCAGTAGGTTGTATTTGAAGCAAAAATTCTATGGGCTAAAAATGCAGGAGGGGTCGGATCTTGTGGAGCATGTGAATGCCTTTAATCAGTTGGTCACGGACCTAGCACGTTCGGATGTGAAGATTGATGATGAATATAGGGCACTACTTCTTCTTGTTTCGTTGTCATCGTCCTATGAGCATGTGGTCATTACGTTGACACATGGAAAGACAACCGCCAATAATGAGGAAGTCACGGCAGTGTTGCTTGGACATGAGTTGAGGAAGCAAAAGAATGCTGCTGAAAGGGATAGTACTCAAGGTTTGGGGTTCGTAGTCAAAGGTTATCAACTCAGGAAGGGACAAGAGGCAGAGAAGAAAAAGAAGAAAAAGGTGTAGTGCTAGAGGTGCAAGGATTGGGGACATATAAAGAGGGAATGCTCAGAACTAAAGGGTGGGGCTAGTGCTAACCTATCTACTCATGGTGATGACTCAAACGACAGTAGTGATGCCCTCGTAGTATCAAACATGCGGTCAACTAAAACTGAAGCGTGGATGTTGGATTCAGCTTGCTCTTTTGATGCGATGCCCAACAGGGAGTGGTTCTCTTCGTACAAGTATGGTGAGTTTGGTTTCGCCTATGTGGGCGATGACATTGGTTATCGTGTTTCTGGAGTAGGTGACATCAAAATTAAGATGTTTGACGGAGTTGAGTAGATGCTTCGGGGAGTCAAGTATGTGCCAGGGCTAAGGAGCAATCTAATTTTGCGTGGTGTTCTTCATGATGGTGGTATGGAATTCCGTTGTGATCGGGATAAGAAGACCATGGAAATCATAGAAGATGGGGTGACCGTGATGATAGGAGAGAGGACGGCTTCACATCTTTACAAGTTGCAAGGGAGCACTATTGCAGGTGGAGTCATGAAGAGTGGAGCAGTAAGAGTAGCAATGGAGTCTCACAGTGGCGGCGGATTAGGCCCGTCGGGTGGCTCTAAGTAAGCTACAAAGAAGACAACACAAGTTCGGAGTACATGGAGGCTCGACGCATGGACGACTGCTAGGTGGTGGAGAATATTTGCCAAGGTGGAGTTTGTTATATTTGTGTCAAATATTATGTACACAAGGGGTTATGTGGACTTGGAGTTGTAATTGGTGTCGATAGGTACGAGTCGTGTAGGAGTCGGACACATTGTATCATAGGCCTCTTATATATTGAGGGGCACCACATGTTGTAACCCATGACGACCAGATAGCAACAGGTACGCGAGGGAGCCGACGGCTTGTGCTGGCGCCCGGGCGGCCGGTGTTGAGGTATCTTGAGGAGGAGCGCCCGTAGCCATGCCCCAAAGATGTAGCCATATCGGTAAACCTCGTTAACAAATATCATGCCTCGGTGTGTCATCTATGATCTTACATTAGCGTTTTATTCTAACACGGGGCGAGCTACGCGGCGAGCGGGCGAGCAGCAAGCATATCGAGCGGGCAAGCAACAAGTGAGGCTACGCGGCTAGGGCAGACAGTTTGGGGTCGGGGCCTCATTTACGCATTCGGCGCACATGTGTCGGGCGTCTTTCCGCCCCCCAGATGTCCGCCCCAATCGCACCCCAAACAAACAAAAAGCGGACGTCTATGTGAGGTCTAGCATAGCTGTTGGCCTTCTAATATGAGATGACCAATCTGTCTAGTCCAGGTCACACACGTAATTGCTTCCGAATTCCGCCTTGTGGCTCTTGTGCGAGAAAAGGAAGCGAATGCTAGCTTTAAATTCACCACCCAACGAGTCCCATTTCACACTGTTTTGACCGGATTTCGTTCGTTTGGGACCACAAAAAAGACGTGTGTGTCTGGTTTTGCCCGTCCGCCTTTTCGCGCACCCAACGCGCGGTCACATCGCAAACTATTTGAAGTTGTCCACGGAATTAAAACATATGCCTATGACATAATTATACATTAATATAAATTTTAAAAGTAGGGCTTTTATAATTTATGCCACCAGTGTCCCACTACTCGGTTTTGCTATTAGAAGTTACAACTTTTCAAATATTCCATCACTTTGTGAGATGCTTGCTCAAGAACGACATTAAATATCTAAAAAATGCCATCGTTTTATTATATGTTTGCTTAAAAATGCCATTAGATATCATCATTGTTAGGTCAAACTTCTTGACTATGTTATATGACAAAAATACACCTAGACCCACGTGTGAGCTCTCTCTATCTCTTAATGATAATGTGGGCCCCACTTGTTAGGAGTAAGAAAGCGAATACTTTTAGAGAAAAAATACAACACCATTGGGGTGAAGTGGGTGTTGCTGAATGTAGCAACAATTCAAAATTTTACTATGCATCACCAAGATCAATCTATGGAGAAACTAGCAACAAGTGGGGGGAGTGCATCTTCATACCTTTGGAGATCG
Source organism: Hordeum marinum (assembly GCA_022496015.1). Lineage (NCBI taxonomy): Eukaryota > Viridiplantae > Streptophyta > Magnoliopsida > Poales > Poaceae > Hordeum > Hordeum marinum. Next base: position 153,249,902 of record CM039674.1, read on the forward strand.
CAAAGTGGAAGCGTTACAAGAACGCGGTTGGTGGAGTCATACTCATAGCGATTCAGATCGCGGTCGATTCCGATCTAAGCGTCGAACAACGACGGCTCGTGTTCAACACATGTGCAGCCCGATGACGTCTCTCACGCCTTGATCCAACAAGGAGGAGGGAGAGGTTGGGGAAGACAGCTCCAACTACAGCACGACGGTGTGGGGGTGGTGGAGCAGCGTGGTACTCCGGCAGGGCTTCGCCAAGCGCTACGGAGGACGAGGAGGAGGAGGGGTAGGGCTACGCCGAGGGAGATTGGTGTGTCCCAACAGCCCCAAGAGCTCCACTATTTATAGGAGGAGGAGGAGCGGGGTGCACCCCCTAGGGTTCCCACACTAGGGCGGCGGCCAGCCCTAGATGGCCCTAGGGGTCAGTGGCCAAGAGAGGGGAGAGGGGGGAGGCGCCCTAGGGTGGGCCTAGGGCCCATCTGCGCTAGGGTTTGCCCCCTTGCTCCTTTGCTGTGCCTTGGGCCTGGTGGGAGGTGCACCAGCCCACCCAGGGGTTGGTTTCCTCCCACTTTCGGCCCATGCAGGCCTCTGGTGGTGGTGGCCCCTCACGGTGGACCCCTGGAACCCTTCCGCTAGTCCCGGTACGTTACCGGTGACGCCCGAAACACTTTCGGCGACCAAATCCTCACTTCATATATATGAATCTTTACCTGTGGACCATTTTGGAGCTCCTCATGATGTCCGGGATCTCATCTGGGACTCTGAACAACCTTCAGTAATCACGTACACTATTCCCATATAACCCTAGCGTCATCAAACCTTAAGTGTGTAGACCCTTCGGGAAGCATGCAGACATGACCGAGACACCACTTCGGCCAGTAATCAATAGCGGGATCTGGATACCCATATTAGCTCCCACATGTTCCACGATGATCTCATCGGATGAACCACGATGTCAGGGATTCAATTAATCCCGTATGCAATTCCCTTTGTCAGTATGTTACTTGCCCAAGATTCGATCGTCGGTATCCCTATACCTTGTGCAATCTCGTTACCGGCAAGTCTCTTTACTCCTTAGTCACATTGAGCTCATTATGATGATGTATTACCGAGTGGGCCTAGAGATACCTCTCCGTCACACGGAGTGACAAATCCCAGTCTCGATTCGTGCCAACCCAACAGACACTTTCGGAGATACCTGTAGTGCACCTTTATAGTCACCCAGTTACATTGTGACGTTTGATACACCCAAAGCATTCCTACGGTATCCAGGAGTTGCACAATATCATGGTATAAGGAAACGATACTTGACATTAGAAAAGCTCTAGCATACGAACTACACGATCTTGTGCCATGCTTAGGATTGGGTCTTGTCCATCACATCATTCTCCTAATGATGTGATCCCTTTATCAATGACATCCAATGTCCATGGCCAGGAAACCATGACCATCTATTGATCAACGAGCTAGACAACTAGAGGCTTACTAGGGACATGGTGTGGTCTATGTATTCACACATGTATTACGGTTTCCGGTTAATACAATTATAGCATGAACAATAGACAATTATCATGAACATGGAAATATAATAAGAACCATTTTATTACTGCCTCTAGGGCATATTTCACATAGTCTCCCACTTGCACTAGAGTCAATAATCTAGTTACATTGTGATGAATCGAACACTCATAGAGTTCTGGTGTTGATCATGTTTTGCTCGTGAGAGAGGTTTAGTCAACGGATCTGCGATATTCAAATCTGTATGTACTTTACAAATGTCTATATCTCCATCCTGGACATATCCACGAATGGAGGTGAAGCGGTGCTTGATGTGTCTTGTCTTCTTGTGAAACCTGGGCTCCTTGGCAAGGGCAATAGCTCCAGTGTTGTCACAGAAAAGAGTCATCGGGCCCGACGCATTGGGAATCACTCCTAGGTCAGTGATGAACTCCTTCATCCAGACTCCTTCCTGTGCTGCTTCCGAAGCAGCTATGTACTCCGCTTCACATGTAGATGCCGCCATGACTCTTTGCTTGCTACTGCACCAGCTGACTGCCCCTCCATTCAAAATATACACGTATCCGGTTTGTGACTTGGAGTCATCCGGATCTGTGTTGAAGCTAGCATCGACGTAAACCTTTACGACGAGCTCTTCGGCACCTCCATATACGAGAAACATGTCCTTGCTCCTTTTCAGGTACTTCAGGATATTCTTGACCACTGTCCAGTGTTCCGCTCCAGGATCACTTTGATACCTCCCTACCAAACTTATGGCAAGGTTTACATCAGGTCTGGTACACAGCATGGCATACATAATAGAGCCTATGGATGAAGCATAGGGTATGACACTCATCTTTTCTCTATCCTCTACCGTGGTCGGGCATTGAGTCGTACTCAATCTCACACCATGTAACATAGGCAAGAACCCCTTCTTGAACTGATCCATATTGAACTTCTTCAATATCTTGTCAAGGTATGTGCTTTGTGAAAGACCTATGAGGCGTCTCGATCTATCTCTATAGATCTTGATGCCTAATATGTAAGCATCTTCTCCAAGGTCCTTCGTTGAAAAACACTTATTCAAGTAGGCCTTTATGCTTTCCAAAAGTTCTATATCATTTCCCATCAACAATATGTCATCCACATATAATATGAGAAATGCTACAGAGCTCCCACACACTTTCTTGTAAATACAGGGTTCTCCATAAACCTGTATAAATCCAAACACTTTAATCACCTCATTAAAGCGAATGTTCCAACTTCGAGATGCTTGCACCAGCCCATAGATGGAGAGCTGAAGCTTGCATACTTTGTTAGCATCTTTAGGATCGACCAAACCTTCCGGCTGCATCATATACAGTTCTTCCTTAAGGAAACCATTAAGGAATGCCGTTTTGACGTCCATTTGCCACATCTCATAATCATAAAATGCGGCAATTGCTAACATGATTCGGATGGACTTCAACATCGCTATGGGTGAGAAAGTCTCATTGCAGTCAACTCCTTGAACTTGTCGATAACCCTTAGCGACAAGCCGAGCCTTATAAACGGTCACATTACCATCCACGTCAGTCTTCTTCTTAAAGATCCATTTATTTTCTATGGCTCGCCGATCATCGGGCAAGTCCACCAAAGTCCATACTTTGTTCTCATACATGGATCCTATCTCGGATTTCTTGGCTTCAAGCCATTTGTTGGAATCTGGGCCCGCCATCGCTTCTTCATAGTTCGAAGGTTCACCGTTGTCCAACAACATGATCTCCAGGACAGGGTTGCCGTACCACTCTGGTGCGGAACGTGTCCTAGTGGACCTTCGACGTTCATTAGTAACTTGATCTGAAGTTTAATGATCATCATCATTAACTTCCTCTCCAGTCGGTGCATGCTCCACAGAAACAACTTCCTGTGCTGTGCTACTCTCTGGTTCGAGTGGAGGTACAATTACCTCATCAAGTTCTATTTTCCTCCCACTTACTTCTTTCAAGAGAAACTCTTTCTCTAGAAAGGATCCATTCTTGGCAACAAAGACTTTGCTTTCGTATCTGAGGTAGAAGGTATACCCAACAGTTTCTTTGGGGTATCCTATGAAGACACACTTTTCCGCTTTGGGTTCGAGCTTCTTAGGTTGAAGTTTCTTCACATAAGCATCGCATCCCCAAACTTTCAGAAACAACAGCTTAGGTTTCTTTCCAAACCATAATTCATACGATGTCGTCTCAACGGACTTAGACGGTGCCCTATTTAAAGTGAATGCGGCGGTCTCTAATGCATATCCCCAAAATGATAGCGGTAAGTCGGTAAGAGACATCATAGATCGCACCATATCCAATAGAGTGCGATTACGACGTTCAGACACAGCATTTCGCTGAGGTGTGGCAGGCGGCGCGAGTTGTAAAACAATTCCACATTTCCTTAGGTGCGTGCCAAACTCGTGACTCAAATATTCTCCGGCATGATCAGATCATAGGCACTTTATTTTCCTGTCACGTTGATTCTCTACCTCACTCTGAAATTCCTTGAACTTTTCAAAGGTTTTAGACTTGTGTTTCATTAAGTAGACATATGTCACGCCCAAGATGTGCGCCTATCCGTGTAAGGCACGAGGGCTTCGCAAGGGATAGAGGCGCATCTTGCCGTTAGCAAGAATAGTATCATTACAACATACAATACTGAATGAGAAGAGTATACAAGTTGGCTTACACTCGCCACATGCTAACTTACAATGTCACTCAAATCATAGCATCAAGTTGAACACAGGGTCCGACTACGAACGGAATCAAACGATAAAATAAGTTGCAAATGATACTATCAAGCTATCCCAAAGATCACGACTAGGTCCTCTACTCATCCGGATATGTCACGTACATCCTGCCTCTCTCCTCATCATACTCCCACTGGATCTGAGTAAGATCATCCTGCACGATCTCATCTGAACCTGTACCTGTATTGTTGTAGTAAACTGTGAGTCACAGAGGACTCAGCTATCATGTGCCCGGGTACCAAGACTATTTAAGCTTTAGGAAGGAAGGGGTGGTGTTTAGTTTGCAGCAGCACTAAGCATTTTTTATGATGGCTAGCTTACGCAACATGAAATAAATATGAGTGGCCTACGAAGACGTTCGAATCTAGAATGATCTCTAGAGATCCTGAACACTTACTTACGTCAATCATAACCCCACCATGTTCTCTCTCGGTTCATGTTCACGAGCAGAGACGATCACGGCTACTCACACAGTTGGTGTAGTTTAATTAGAGTTTACTTCAAGTTTTCTATAACCGGGTGTTAAACAAATATCCAAGTTGCCACATAACCGCGGGCACGGCTTTCCGAAAGATTTAACCCTGCAGGGGTGCTCCAACTAGTCCATCACAAATAACCACACTCCATGGGAATAGCCTCGAACGCGGTTCTCGCGATCATCATAGAAAATTCCAAAGGAGGCCAACACCTCGAGTAAACCCGAAGAAAGTCAGACCCCACACGCAAGACTTTTGATAAGGTAAAACAAATCCAGCAAGACCACCCGACGTGTCGACGAACCTGATAAGAGCCACGTATCTCGTTCTCAGGACACGGCGGATAAGCACAGTGTACGGTGGCCTGATAGAGATCTCCCAAGTTGCCCCGGGTTGGCCCCGCACACGGCTCTAGCTTGGACCAACACTCATGAGGAGCACTGGCCCGGGGTTGATTAATTATCCATGGGTTTGCAAGACCCTATGCAAGTTCATTAGTTATTAGCAAATGTAGTACCAAAGTTGGGTCTTGCCAGACAAGTGTTAATCTCAACCGAATGATCAAGGGGGTCCCCATAACAACCCCAAGCGTGTTAGGAGCGCAAAATATGGAAAACATAACACCGGTAACAAGGAACTAATGGTGGTATGAGCAGAACAAATCACTTAGCAAAAGGCCAAGCCTTCCACGAATACCAGATATATATATGTGCATTAAATTAAACAACAGAATTTATTTGTGTTATCCAATCCATGTTATCACATGGAACAACCTGCAACTAAGAACGCTATAAGAGGGCTGAGCAGCAGTATCTTAGCCAATCAATGGTTTGCTGGGACGTGGAGGTTAGAGGCTGACATGACAACATGGAGGATGATATCATGTGATAGGTAGCGCAATTGTAACGATAAGAACGAGAAACTAGCAAGCAAAGATAGTATAGGGATCCGGGTATGATCATCTTGCCTGTTGGTTCTTCAGCGGAACAAGTAGCGGGATCCTCGTAGTGGTACTCTCCAGGTTCCTCGAACTCAGATTCGACACTCGCATCTACCCAAGAGAAACAGCAAATAAATAACCAACCAAGATGCAATGCACAACCAAGATGATGCATGATCATTTTAATGAAGAATTTAACATGGCAATCTCATTCTAGTCAAGTTTCACATGCAAAGGTGGTAGATTAATGAGTCTGGATAGAACCTCATGTTACATTATTTATACATGCATGAACATGGAAAATATGGATGCATCATGCAAAAACTATGGAAATGCATATAAAGATCGCGAGGAACGGAGCTACGGTTCTCGAGATACACTCCTAACAAGGCACAGAGGCAAAACACAAGATCACCAAATACCTGGGCTAATTCTTAGCATTCCAAGGTAGCCACTGGATAGGTGATGAAAAATCAATCACAATATACTCAAGAATCACTCAATTTCATGGAGTATAGCTCCCACAACACACAAAACAACATAGCACTCAATCTGCCACAAAACAGCAACATAGCAATTTGAAAAGCTCACAACTATTTCTACAGGAACTCTACAGCCACAAACAAGACATGGACATAAACTACACCATACACACACCAATTAATCCAACTATAGAATCAGAAAAAGAGCTACACATCACTATGCATGGAGCTGTCAAGTAGGCATGATGAAACAGGTTTTTAGGGACTTAGTGAAAATTCCAGTTTTCTGAAATCTGGGTTAATAAACTAACAAGTTATCAGCACTAGTTAAATATGCTAGGAATATCCAAATGGTATGAAAAATTACAGGATGGTAGACGACAATATCTACTATAATAACTAACACTGAACATGTTCAAAATCGTCACACATCACTAGCTACACCCCACTTAACATGGCAAAACAATAACAACAGATCTCCCAGACTTAGCCATTTTTAGAGCAGGTTGGCAGAAACAGAAAGTAGCTTGATAAACAGCATGGTTCCCACTTAACTAGGGAGATGACATGAACAACAAAAATATTGGGACATTCCCAACAACTTTGACTAAGAAAATCATGTTGGCAAGATCTTGAAAGCATGCATAGATTAAATCGTATGAAAAAGACAAAAGGGCATCACAGCATAAAATGCAGTTTTGTCAAGTTGCCCCAAAGTCAAATCTGACTTCACAGATGCATTCATGGGTGGATTCTACCCCAAAATCATTACTCATACCTATATGCTTTCATGGAACATGGAGGAGCAAAGCTAGGTCGAAATTTGACCTCCCTGGGGCATGGGTGACTTATGTCACTTATGAAACTCAATGAAAATGCCCCAAAATGATATGTGCTCCATAGATACATGTTGGAAGTGGTTATTTAGCATATTAGGGACATGATAACATGGCATAGCATCAAAAACAATAATGTAACTAGCTAGAGAAGAACCCATGCTCATATGAACATATAGGGAAAAACCTACACATGGAGCTACAATGCACATGGATGAGTGTATGTAGAACATACACACCACTCACACTCACCTACATCACATGGCACACCCCATGTGCCAATCTCACACTACATGTGCACCACACACCCTACACACACACTCCCTAACACACCTACACATGTAAGTGGGTGTGAAACACACACACACACACACACATAGCACCGCACTATGATGCACTCACCAATAGCACTCATATGTGGGTATGTGCAAGGGCACATACAAACACATACACTGACAAGCACGCACATACACACACATACATGCATAACATACCTATACACACACATGCATGGGTGCATATGCACATAGTGCATACACACACATACACATCTCACTCTCACCACAAGAGCAAGTGCAACAAGCACACACACACACACACTCACTAGCAACACACACAACAAATATGTGGGTATATGCACATGGGTGCATATACACACACACACAACACGCACTCTCATGTGTGTGTGCACACAAACACACACACACATCTGCCACTCACACAAAACACCACATAAAACAATATAAGCCACACACACACTATAGATATTTGCAAAAGAAAGAAATAGCAAAAAAACAGAAAAGAAAATAAAAGGGGGGGAAGAGGATCGAACCCACGACCTCCCTACACAGCCCATCGAACCAGGCCACTGGGCTACGGACGCGACGGTTAACAGAGGAGGGAGCACTTTGCTCTAATACACACGCGCTAGCCGAAACTCTGACAAAACTGAAGCTACAATAGAGCACGGCACAGAGTAACGCGGCGGCGCAGCTCCGGCGATCCTATGCGCTACAGGGCCACTCCGACGATGCTACCACGCGGAATCGACAGGGGAACCCATCCCTCATCTCCTCTCGCGAAGAGGGGGACAGTGGCGAGCGGCAGGAGCTCTACAACCTACCGGCAGCGACCATGCGACGGCGGCGACCGAAACGAGCTACGTGCGGAGGAGAAGACCTACGGGCCGGCGGCTCACCTTGGGCTCGAACGACGCGAGACAAGCTCGACGGAGGGGAAGAAGGGGATGGAGCAGCTCGGGGACGCGTCGACGACGGAGGGGAAGGAGATCGGCTCCGCTCCGGCGACGAGGAGGAAGACGAGGGCCTCCAGGGCCCTCCTAGCTCCGGGAACGGGACGGCGGGTCCACCAGGAACGCGACAGCCATCTTCACCGAGGGCGACGACCAACGGAGACATGGCGACGCCGGCGACGACGATGGCGGACGTCTCTGAACCTCTGAACTTCTCGCACCTCTCGCTGACAGAGAAGGAAGGGAAGGAGGAGAAGAGGGGAACGACAGCGGAGGAGGAGAAGGGGAAACCCTAGGGCGGGGGCACGGACGCCAAGGCTTAAATAGCGGCCTCAACGTGCGTGAACGGCTAACGGCGACCGGATGGCGACGACGCGCACTCTCCGCTCTCTCTCTCTCTCTGACGAAACTGACGGCGAGGAGGAACGGGGCAGGTGACCGTCAGCTAGGCTGGGCCTAGTGGGCCGGGAGGCCACACGCTCCTCTCTCTCTCTCTGGAAAAACAGAAAAGGTTTAACCTTTTTTTAAATAAAGCAGAGAAGAAAAATAAAGCCAGAGAAGAGGGAAAAGTTTTTGGAGAAAAATAAAAATAGTTTTGTGAAAGAAATTAAATGCCCATTTTAAATAAAATATGAAGTCGATTAAAGAGCAAGTTAATTATTTTTTATAATTAATAAAACAGCTCCTGTTTTCAAAAGAGATTCAAAACTAAATCACCCAAACACCAAAAACTCCATGCTCATAATTCATAGCAATATTGGGACCACCACATGAACATTTAAAAATGATTTATAACACAACTTAAATCTGGTCATATATTTGTTAAAACAAGAGAGGGGAAGATGGGGTGATGTTGAAAGATGGAAGAGAGGGGGAAGGAAGAGGGTTTTTGCACACATGGACTCAACCATACACAAGCCACCTCACAACACAAGCATATCACAACACAAGTCACAAACAATCACACAAGGACACATGAACCCAACATGGCAATTGTGAAAGAAGGCATGAGGAACAAATGATGGATGCCATGATGCATGAATGCAATTCAATCACATGGGACAAGGTGCACATCAACACGTAGCTCATGACACAAGGTTCATACATATGGTAACATGCCAAATAAGGTAGGGACATCACTTGGGCTGTCACAACATACCCATATCTTCTTAAGTCATCAGCGAGGGTGAGAACATAACGGTAGCCACCGCGACCCTCAATGCTCATTGGACCGCATACATCGGTATGTATTATTTCCAACAAGTCAGTTGCTCGCTCCATTGTTTCGGAGAATGGAGTCTTGGTCATCTTGCCCTTGAGGCATGGTTCGCACGTGTCAAATGATTCAAAATCAAGAGACTCCAAAAGTCCATCGGCATGGAGTTTCTTCATGCGTTTGACACCAATATGACCAAGGCGGCAATGCCACATGTAAGTGGGACTATCGTTATCAACCTTACACTTCTTGGTACTCACACTCTGAACATGTGTAACATCACGTTCGAGATTCATCAAAAATAAACCATTGACCAGCGGGGCATGACCATAAAACAATTCTCTCATATAAATAGAACAACCATTATTCTCAGATTTAAATGAGTAGCCATCTCGCATTAAACGAGATCCAGATACAATGTTCATGCTCAAAGCTGGCACTAAATAACAATTATTAAGGTTTAAAACTAATCCCGAAAGTAGATGTAGAGGTAGCGTGCCAACGGTGATCACATCGACCTTGGAACCATTCCTGACGCGCATCGTCACCTCGTCCTTTGCCATTCTCCGCTTATTTCGCGGCTCCTGCTTGGAGTTACAAATGTGAGCAACTGCACCGGTATCAAATATCCAAGAGCTACTATGAGCGCTGGTAAGGTACACATCAATAACAAGTATATCATATATACCTTTAACGTTGCCTGCCTTCTTATCCGCTAAGTACTTCGGGTAGTTCCGCTTCTAGTGACTGGTACCCTTGCAATAAAAGCACTCAGTCTCAGGCTTGGGTCCATTCTTGTTCTCCTTCCTGGCAACTTGCTTACCGGGCGTGGCAGCTGCTTTGCCGTCCTTCTTGAAGTTCTTATTACCCTTGCCTTTCTTGAAACTAGTGGTCTTATTCACCATCAACACTTGATGCTCCTTTTTGATCTCGACCTCCGCTGATTTCAACATCGAGTACAACTCAGGAACGGACTTCTCCATACCATGCATGTTTTAGTTCATCACGAAGCTCTTGTAGCTAGGTGGAAGCGACTCGAGAATTCTGTCAATGACCGATTCATCCGGAAGATTAACTCCCAGCTGAGACAAGCGGTTGTGCAACCCAGACATTTTGAGTATGTGCTCACTGACAGAACTATTTTCCTCCATCACACAACTGAAGAACTTGTTGGAGACATCATATCTCTCGACCTAGGCATGGGCTTGGAAAACCAATTTCAGCTCTTGGAATATCTCATATGCTCCGTGTTGCTCAAAACGCTTTTGGAGCCCCGGTTCTAAACTGTAAAGCATGCCGCACTGAACCAAGGAGTAATCATCATAGCGTGACTGCCAAGCGTTCATTACATCTTGATCCGCTGGGAAAATGGGTGCATCACCTAGCGATGCATCAAGGACATACAATCTCTTGGAAGCTATGAGGATGATCCTCAAGCTACGGACCCAGTCCGTATAGTTGCTTCCATCATCTTTCAGCTTGGTTTTCTCTAGGAACGCGTTGAAGTTGAGGGTAACATTAGTGTTGGCCATTGGATCTACAATATAGATTGTAAAGACAATTTTTAGACCAAGTTCATGATAATTAAGTTCACATAATCAAATTATTTAGTGAACTACCACTTAGATAGACATCTCTCTAGTCATCCAAGTGACACATGATCCACGTTAACTAGCCCGTGTCCGATCATCATGTGAGACGGACTAGTCATCCATGGTGAACATCTCCATGTTGATTGTATCTTCTATACGACTCATGTTCGACCTTTCGGTCTCTCGTGTTCCGAGGCCATGTCTTCACATGCTAGGCTCGTCAAGTCAACCTAAGTGTATTGCGTGTGTAAATCTGGCTTACACCCATTGTATGCGAACATTAGAACCTATCACACCCGATCATCATGTGGTGCTTCAGAACAACGATCCTTAGCAACGGCGCATAGTTAGAGGGAACACATTTCTTGAAATTTCAGTGAGAGATCATCTTATTTAAGCTATTGTCGTTCTAAGCCAATAAGATGTAAAACATGATAAACATCGCATGCAATCAATATAGTGATATGATATGGCCAATATCATCTTGCTCCTTTGATCTCCATCTTCAGGGCACCATGATCATCATTGTCACGGGCACGACACCATGATCTCCATCATCATGATCTCCATCATCATGATCTCCATCATCATGATCTCCATCATCGTGTCTTCATGAAGTTGTCTCGCCAACTATTACTTCTACTACTATGGCTAACGATTAGCAATAAAGTAAAGTAATTACATGGCGTTTATGATTGACACGCAGGTCATACAATAAATTAAGACAACTCCTATGGCTCCTACCGGTTGTCATACTCATCGACATGCAAGTCGTGATTCCTATTACAAGAACATGATCAATCTTATACATCACAATGCATCACATCACATCCTTTGGCCATATCACATCACAAAGCATATGCTGCAAAAACAAGTTAGACGTCCTCTAATTTGTTGTTGCAAGTTTTTACGTGGCTGCTATAGGTTTCTAGCAACAATGTTTCTTACGTACACCAAAACCACAACGTGATATGCCAATTGCTATTTACCCTTCATAAGAACCCTTTTCATCAAATCCGATCCGACTAAGGTGGGAAATGGTCTCATGGTCTAAGGAAATGGTACTTGACATTAGAAAAGCTTTAGCAGACGAACTACACGATCTTGTGCTATGCTTAGGATTGGGTCTTGTCCATCACATCATTCTCCTAATGATGTGATCCCATTATCAACGACATCCAATGTTCATGGTCATGAAACCGTGACCATCTATTGATCAACAAGCTAGCCAACTAGAGGCTCACTAGGGACACATTGTGGTCTATGTATTCACACATGCATTACGGTTTCCGGTTAATACAATTATAGCATGAACATTAGACAATTATCATGAACAAGGAAATACAATAACAACCATTTTATTATTGCCTCTAGGGCATATTTCCAACAAGTTTTATGTGGCTGGTATGGGTTTCTAGCAAGAACGTTTCTTACCTACGTAAGAGACACAACGGTGATATGCCAATTGCTAATTACCCTTCATAAGGACCCTCTTCATCGAATCCGATCCGATAAAGTGGGAGAGACAGACACCCGCTAGCCACCTTATGCAACAAGTGCATGTCAAGCGGTGGAGCCAGTCTCACGTAAGCATACGTGTAAAGTCGGTCCGGGCCGCTTCATCCCACAATGCCGCCGAATCAAGATAGGACTAGTACCGGCAAGCAAATTGACCAAATCATCGCCCCAACTACTTGTGTTCTACTCGTGCATAGAATCTACGCATAGACCTAGCTCATGATGCCTCTTTCGGTGAACGTAGTAACAATTCAAAATTTGCCTACGCATCACCAAGATCAATCTATGGAGAAACCAGCAACAAGTGGGGGGAGTGCATCTTCATACCTTTGAAGTTCGCAAAGCGGAAGCGTTACAAGAACGCGGTTGGTGGAGTCGTACTCGCAGCGATTCAGATCGCGATCGATTCCGATCTAAGCGCCAAACAACGGCGCCTCCGCGTTCAACACACGTGCAGCCCGGTGACGTCTCCCGCGCCTTGATCCAGCAAGGAGGAGGGAGTGTTTGGGGAACACAACTCCAACAACAGCACGATGGCGTGGTGGCGGTGGAGCAGCGCGGTACTTCGGCAGGGCTTCGCCAAGCGCTATGGAGGACGAGGAGGAGGAGGGGTAGGGCTGCGCCGAGGGAGATTGGTGTGTCCCAACAGCCCCAAGGGCTCCACTATTTATAGGAGGAGGAGGGGGGCGCACCCCCTAGGGTTCCCACCCTAGGGCGGCGGACAGCCCTAGATGGCCCTTGGGGCTGGCAGCCAAGAGAGGGGAGAGGGGGGAGGCGCCCTAGGGTGGGCCTAGGGCCCATCTGCGGCAGGGTTTGCCCCCGTTGCTCCTTTGCTGCACCTTGGGCCTGGTGGGAGGCGCACCAGCCCACCTAGGGGCTAGTTCCCTCCCACTTTCGGCCCATGCAGGCCTCTGGTGCCGGTGGCCCCTCACGGTGGACCCCTGGAACCCTTCTGGTGGTCCCGGTACGTTACCGGTAACGCCCGAACCACTTTCGGTGACCAAATCCTCACTTCCTATATATGAATCTTTACATGCGGACCATTCCAGAGCTCCTCGTGATGTCCGGGATCTCATCCGTGACTCCAAACAACCTTCGGTAACCACGTACACTATTCCCATATAACCCTAGCGTCATCGAACCTTAAGTGTGTAGACCCTACGGGTTCGGGAAGCATGCAGACATGACCGAGACACCTCTCCGGCCAATAACCAATAGCAGGATCTGGATACCCATATTGGCTCCCACATGTTCCACGATGATCTCATCGAATGAACCACGATGTCAGGGATTCAATTAATCCCGTATGCAATTCCCTTTGTCCATCGGTATGTTACTTGCCTGAGATTCGATCATCGGTATCCCTATACCTTGTTCAATCTCGTTACCATCAAGTCTCTTTACTCCTTCCATAACACATGATCCCGTGACTAACTCCTTAGTCACATTGAGCTCATTATGATGATGTATTACCGAGTGGGCCCAGAGATACCTCTCTGTCACCCGGAGTGATAAATCCTAGTCTCGATTCGTGCCAAGCAAACAGACACTTTCGAAGATACCTGTAGTGCACCTTTATAGTCACCCATTACTTTGTGACATTTATACACCCAAAGCATTCCTACGATATCCGGGAGTTGCACAATATCATGGTCTAAGTAAACGATACTTGACATTAGAAAAGCTCTAGCATACGAACTACACGATCTTGTGCCATGCTTAGGATTGGGTTTTGTCCATCACATCATTCTCCTAATGATGTGGTCCCGTTATCAACGACATCCAATGTCCATGGCCAAGAAACCATGACCATCTATTGATCAACGAGCTAGTCAACTAGAGGCTTACTAGGGACATGGTGTGGTCTGTGTATTCACACATGTATTATGGTTTCCAGTTAATACAATTATAGCATGAACAATAGACAATTATCATGAACAAGGAAATATAATAATAACCATTTTATTATTGCCTTTAGGACATATTTCCAACAGTGGGACCCACACTTTATTGTGGTGAGATAGAGGAAGAGTTAACATGTTAGTCCATAGTTATTTTTGTCACTATAACACGATGAAAGTAGAATTTATATGATTTTTCTAGGTGAAAGTAGAATTTATAATCGAAGGATGACGAAACAGGAGCATTGTGGGCCCTGCATAGACCCGCGGCACGCCCTAGGGCGGTGAGGCCACTAGGGCATGTGGGACCATGGTGGGTACCCTCTTGTTCGTTCTTGATTCAAAAACTTCATATATTTTGAAATAATTCTCCAAAAATCCACGCTACTTTTTGAGCTCTGAGAGTTGCTTTTTCTTCGATTGTATTTTAGGTCTAGAATTTCAGCTGTCCAGCAACCCCCCTCTTTGTATTCCTTGCATTTTATGGGAGACAAGACAGTGGAATTGCATCATACTGTGAAATATATCATCAAAATAGAATAAATTACAATAGAAAATAATGATTCAAAATGGATGTATCACCAACCTCCCCAACAACTACCTAACCAACCGTTCCTGACACAACAAACTGGTTGGAACCTGGAACAAGAAAATAACGACCGTACGCAACCCTAGCAACACAGCATGAGAGTTGTCCAACATAACCCAACCTGGCGCACACCAACAACCAAATACATCACCGAGCCTGTCACTCGCCAAGAATCCAGTCAAGCTATTCGAATGATATTTATCAGAATCATTCGCAAAATAGTAACACCAAGCTAAGCACCAGAAAGTCAATATGAACATATTGAGGACCAACCACCCAACGACGTTCTAACCGGCAACCAATAACACACCCAAAGTGTCTAGAAAAATGCAACAAGAAAGCAATGAGCATGAACCGACCTGGCTGCGGAGGATAACCCAATCTAGCACATACCAACTACCAAATAAGCCACACACCCAACCACTTAGGGATCCATGCCACATGACTGAGGGCGTGTCCGGTGGACACCTCTTCTGTCGCCCGAGCCCATCTACATGCATTAGCTGACCTATACATTGGCGGTCGGCATGGTGTTTATTCCACTTGTTACAGTAGTCTAGACTGCATGATTCACGAGTAGTACCTACATTGTAGATATAGGGACAACCATCCATAGATTACATCGATCTTTCCCATTATGTTTACATGCTCTTCGATTTCCTCATTCCCGCCAATACTATATGCCATTGTTACTTGTCCATGATCTGATGAAAGCTCGTCCTATGCACCTTCCTCTTATGTTACTCCTTCAATTACTTGTCCAACGCACCACCCTTTTCAAATTGTGAATCCTTTGCTTAGCAGATATGCCTTGTAGCTTGGTCCCCCTTGCTACCTCTTGAGCATGCGTTGGTTTTCCCTTGAAGAGAAAAGGGTGATGCAGCAAAGTAGATAACTATTTCCCTCGGTTTTTGAGAACCAAGGTATCAATCCAGTAGGAGGAACAAGCAAGCCACCAATGGATTCACCTACACAAATAATAAAACTCTTGCACCCAATGCTATAAAGGGGTTGTCAATCCCTTCACGGTTATTTGCAAGGATTAGATCCGACAGAGATAGATGTAACGAGTGCAGAAAGTAAAACGTAAATAAATTGCAGCAAGTATGGATCTGAAAATATATGATGGAAAATAGACCCGGGGGCCATAGGTTTCACTAGAGGCTTCTCTCTTGAAGGCAAATATCATGGTGGATAAACAAATTACTGTCACGCAATTGATAGAAAAGCAAATAATCATGTAGTTCTCCAAGGCAATGATTATGCATATAGACATCACATCCATGACAAGTAGACCGAAATGATTCTGCATCTACTACTATTACTCCACACATCAACCGACTCCTGCCTGCATCTAGAGTATTAAGTTCATGAAAAACAGAGTAACACATTAAGAAAGATGACATGATGTAGAGGGATAAACTCAAGCAATATGATGAGAACCCCATCTTGTTACCCTTGATGGCAACAATACAATACGTGCCTCGGTACCCCTACTTTGTCATTGGGTGAGGACACCGCAAGATTGAACCCAAAACCAAGCACTTCTCCCATTGCAAGAATTACCAATCTAGTTGGCCAAACCAAACCAATAACTCGAAGAGACTTGCAAGGATATGAAATCATGCATATAAGATATGAGAGGAGATTCAAATAAAATTCATGGATAATCTGAACATAAACTCACAATTCATCGGATCTTGACAAACACACCACAAAAGAAGATTACATCGGATAGATCTCCATGAAGATCATGAAGAACATGGTATTGAAGATCAAAGAGAGAGAAGAAGCCATCTATATACTAGCTATGGACCCGTAGGTCTGTGGTGGACTACTCACGCATCATCGAAGAGGCAATGGAGTTGATGTAGATGCCCTCCGTGATCGATTCCCCCTCCGGCAGATTACCGGAGAAGGCTCCAAGATTGGATCACTCGGGAACGGAGGCCTTCGGCGGCGAAAAAGTATTTTCGTGGCTTGTTCTGATGTTGGGGGAATATTTGTCTATTTATAAGCCAAGAATTAGGGTTGGGAGACCTCCCAGGAGGCGACAAGCCTGCTAGGCGCGGCCAGGGGGCCCACGCCTAGGAGGGTAATGGCGCCCTGGCACCTCCCCTAACGTGCACTCCAAGCTTGGATGACTTATTTCCTTCCAGAAAAATTCCTTCCGAAGGTTTTATTCCGTTTGGACTCCGTTTAATATTCCATATCTACAAAACTCAAAAACAAGGAAAAAACAGAAACTGACACTTGGCTCTGGATTAATAGGTTAGGTCCAAAATAATATAAAATTGCATATTAATGCATATAAAACATCCAACACAGATAATATAATAGCATGCCATCATAAAAAATTATAGATACGTTGGAGACGTATCAGCATCCCCAAGCATAATTCCTGCTCGTCCTCGAGTAGGTAAATGATAAAAACAGAAATTTTCATGTGGAGTGGTACCTAACATATTTATCCAAGTAATATTATTTATTGTGGCATCAATATTCAGATCCATAAGACTCAAAACAAAAGCTTAATATTGATATAGAAACAATTACATTTCAAGCATACTAGCAAAGCAATTGTATCTCTTCAAAATATAATGGCAATAGAAAGTTATCCCGACAATATCATATGGTGTGTCTATGCTCCATCTTCCCCACATAAAGTATTTACATCATGCACAACCCTGATGCAAAGTCAAGCAATTGTTTTCACACCCATTTTCTCAAACTTTTTCAACTCTCACGCAATACATGAGGGCGAGCCATGGATATAGAACTATAGATGGAATATAATATGGTGGAGGTTGTGAAGGAAAAGGGAGAATATAGTCTCACATCAACTAGGCGTATCAACGGTCTATGGAGATGCCCATCAATAGATATCAATGTGAGTGAGTAGGGATTGCCATGCAACAGATGCACTAGAGCTATAAGTGTATGAAATCTCAAAAAGAAATTAAGTGGGGGTGCATCCAACTTGCTTGCTCATGAAGACCTAGGGCAATTTGAGGAAGCCCATCGTCGGAATATACAAGCCAAGTTCTATAAAGCAAAATTCCCACTAGTAAATGAAAGTGACAAAATAGGGGACTCTCTAATATGAAGATCATGGTGATACTTTGAAGCACAAAGGTGGCAAAAGGCAGTAGCAATGTCCCTTCTCTCTTTTCTATCATTTTTTATTTTTGGGCATCTAAGGCCTCTTTTATTCATTTCTATTTTTTTATTTGGGCTTCGCTGGCCTCTTTTATTTTTCATAAAGTTCAGACTCTCATCCCTACTAATAAGGGAATCATAGCTTCCATCATCCTTTCCTCACATGGGACATGCTCTATAATGAAAATCATGACACTTTTATTTACTTACAACTCAAAAGAAAAATTACAACTCGATACCTATGACAAAATATGACTCTATATGCAATATGGAAGTGATGGTGTGCATGTCATAAAAGGAAACGGTGGAAGTTACAAGGCAATATATCTCGGAATGGCTATGGAAATGCCATAATAGGTAGGTAATCCGAACATAAACTCACAATTCATTGGATCTTGACAAACACACTGCAAAAGAAGATTACATCGGATAGATCTCCATGAAGATCATGAAGAACATGGTATTGAAGATCAAAGAGAGAGAAGAAGCCATCTAGCTACTAGCTATGGACCTGTAGGTCTGTGGTGGACTACTCACGCATCATCGGAGGGGAAATGGAGTTGATGTAGATGCCCTTCATGATCGATTCCCCCTCCGGTAGATTACCAGAGAAGGCTCCAAGATTGGATCTCTCGGGAACAGAGGCTTCCGGCGGCGGAAAAGTATTTTCGTGGCTTGTTCTGATGTTGGGGGAACATTTGGGTATTTATAGGCCAAGAATTGGGGTTAGGAGACCTACTAGGAGGCGACAAGGCTGCTATGCGTGGCCAAGGGGCGTGCCTAGAAGGCTTGTGGCGCCCTGGCACCTCCCCTGACGTGCACTCCAAGCTTGGATGACTTGTTTCCTTCCAGAAAAATTCCTTCCAAAGGTTTTATTCTGTTTGGACTCCGTTTAATATTCCATATCTGCAAAACTCAAAAACAAGGAAAAAAACACAAATTGGCACTTGGCTCTAGATTAATAGGTTAGTCCCAAAAATAATATAAAATAGCATATTAATGCATATAAAACATACAAAACAGATAATATAATAGCATGCCATCATCAAAAATTATGGATACCCTCGAGACGTATCACCCCTTCATCAGCAATATCAGAAAAATATAGTTTGAAAGAATCTTCTTCCACCCGCAAGAATGAAATCAAAAGATCATCAAGCAAACTCATCAAAACAAAAATCAGCAACCAAAAGTAGGCAAACAAACCAGCTTTAAGAACCGTCTAAATAATTTTCTCCACAAAACACGTCTGGAACAACCTTGTAAAAGGAAATAAATCAAATTCCTTTGTTTTGTGATAATTGGCCAGATATCATTTGAAACTCTAAGAGGAACTAGTTAGGGGTTGCCGCAAAGAATAAAATACTAAAATTCTAAAGCAAGTAGATCACATCACATGTATTGATCAACACGTACCCAGTGTGGTACTTAATGAGTGAAGAGCGTGAGTGGTTGATGTTTGGGTGCTGGTCATCGTCCCGATGTGTATGATCCTTGTTGGAAATATGCCCTAGAGGCAATAATAAATTAATTATTATCATATTTCCTTGTTCATGATAATCATTTATTATCCATGCTAGAAACTCAAATACATGTGTGGGTACATAGACAACACAGTGTCCCTAGTATGCCTCTAATAGACTAGCTCGTTGATCAAAGATGACCAAGGTTTCGTAGCCATAGAAATGAGATGTCATTTGATAACGGTATCCTAATGATGTGATGGACAAGACCCAAACTATGAACATAGCATATGATCGTGTGAGTTTATTGTTATACTTTTCTGCATGTTAAGTATCTGTTCCTATGACCATGAGATCGTGCAACTCACTAACACCAGAAGAGTACCTTGTGTGTATCAAACGTTGCAATGTAACTGGGTGGCTATAAATATGCTTGATAGGTATCTCCGAGGGTGTCTATTGAGTGGGCATGGATCAAGACTGGGATTTGTTACTCTGTGTGATGGAAAGGTATCTCAGGGCCAACTCGGTAATACAACATCACAATGGGCCTTGCAAGCAAAGTGACTAAAGAGTTAGCCACGGGATATTGTATTATGGAACGAGTAAAGAGACTTGCCTTTGACGATATTGAACTAGGTATGGAGATACCGACGATTGAATCTCGGGCAAGTAACATACCGAAGAACAAAGGGAACTACATACGGGATTAACTGAGTCCTTGACATAGAGGTTCAACCGATAAAGATCTTCGTAGAATATGTAGGAACCAATATGGGCATCCAGGTCCCACTATTGGTTATTGACCATAGAGGTTTCTCGATCATATCTACATAGTTCTCGAACCCGCAGGGTCTGCACACTTAACGTTCGGTGACGTTTTTGTAGTATTGAGTTATGTATGTTGGTGACCGAAGGTTGTTCGGAGTCCCATATGATATCCCAGACGTCATGAGGAGCTCCGGAATGGTCCGGAGGTAAATATTGATATATAGGAAAGTGGTGTTTGGGCTCCGGAAAAGTTTCGTGCACTTCGGGTTGTGTACCGGGAGTGACGAATGGGTTCTAGGGGTCCACCAAGTGGGGCCCACCCACCCCAGGGGCACATGGGCCTAGGAGATGGCGCACCAGCCCATGGTGGTCTAGGCAGCCATCCACTAGCAGGCCCTTGTGCAAGGGGTGGGAGAGGCCAAGAGGGGAGGGAGTTCTACTAGGACTCCACCTCCCTTGTGGGAGCTGGACTCCTCACTCTCTTGTGCGCCAAGGGCCCTATGGGAAACCCTAGGCCGCCCCACCTACCCCCTCTTCCTCCTATATATAGTGGAGGGTTTTGAGGGTGGCCACCACCTGAAAAGCCACATGCTGCCCTCCTCCCTCTAGATCATAGTTCTCCTCTAGATTAATTCGACAGAAGCTCGACGAAGCCGTGCCAAATTAGTTCACCACCACCGCCACCATGTTGTTGTTCTTCTGAAGAACTCATCTACCTCTCCACCCTCGCTTGCTGGATAAAGCGGGTGGAGATCATCATCGAGGTATATGTGTGTTGAACGCGGAGGTCCCATCCATTCGTCGCTAGATCGAAAGGACCGCGATTGGACCACAGGACAAATTGTGATTGGATCGTGGGACGGATCGTGTTTGGATCGCAGGACGGCTTGCGATTTGGATCATGAAGACATTCAACTACATCAACCGCGTTTCTTAACGCTTCCCGCTTAGAGATCTACAAGGGTATGTAGATCCACTCTCCCTCTCGTAGATGCTCATCACCATGGATAGATCTTGTGTGTGCATAGGAAATTTTTTGTTTTCCATGCAACGTTCCCCAATAGTGGCATCATGAGCTAGGTCTATGCGTAGATGAGATCATGAGTAGAACACAAAGGAGTTTGTGGGCGTTGATGCTCATATTGCTTCCTCCCTTGGTATTTTCTTGATTCAGCGGTATTGTGGGATGAAGCGGTCCAGACCAACCTTACTCGTCCACGTACGAGAGACTGGTTCCATCGACTGACATGTGACTTTGTTGCATAAAGGTGACTGGTGGATGTCTGTCTCTCCCACCTTAGTTTGATCCGATTCGACAAAGGTGGTCCTTTAGAAGGTTGAATAGCAATTTGTGTATCACCGTTGTGGTTTTGTGTAGGTAAGAATCATTCTTGCTAGATACCCATAGCAGCCACGTAAAACATGCAACAACAATTAGAGGACGTCTAACTTGTTTTTGCAGGGTATGTTGTGATATGATATGGCTAAAGACATGATGAGATATATTTGATGTATGAGATGATCATGTTTGTAATAGTTCATATCGACTTGCATATCGATGCATACGGCAACCGGCAGGAGCCATAGGGTTGCCTTTAATTATTGCATGACCCGCGTGTCAATCATTAAGCGCTATGTAATTCTTTACTTTATCGCTAAGCGGTAGCAATAGTAGTAGAAGCATGGTGGGCGCGACAATCCCTATGGCGACACAATGATGGAGATCATGATGATGAATCATGTTGTTATGCCGGTGATGATGGAGATCATGCCGGCGCTTTGGAGATGGAGATCAAAAGCACAAGTTAATGACCATATCAAGTCACTTATTATTTGCATGTGATGTTAATCCCTTTATGCATCTTATTTTGCTTAGGACAATGGTAGCATTATAAGGTGACCCCTCACTAAAATTTCAAGATAAAATTGTGTTCTCCCAGAGTGTGCACCGTTGCGAAAGTTCGTCGTTTCGAAGCACCATGTGATGATCGGGTGTGATAGACTATACATTCACATACAAGGGGTGCAAGCCAGTGTTGCACATGTGTAACACTTGGGTTAAGCTTGACGAGTCTAGCATGTATAGACATGGCCTCGGAACACAAGAGATCGAAAGGTTGACATGAGTCATATAGTAGATATGATCAACACGGAGATGTTCACCATTGGAACCATCTCATCTCACGTGATGATCGGACTTGGGTTGGTGGATTTGGATCATGTCACACTTAGACAACATGAGGGGTGTTGTTTGAGTGGGAGTTCTTAAGTAATATGATTAATTGAACTCATTTTCATGAACATAGTCTTAAGTTGTCTTTGCAAAATTACGTTGTAGATCAATAGCTCGCGTTGTAGCTCCCCTGTTTTATTAATACGTTCCTAGAGAAAATAGAGTTGAAAGATGATGGTAGCAATTATATGGACTAGGTCCGTGATCAGAGGATTGTCCTTAGTTGTTGCACAGAAGGCTTATGTCCTTAATTCACCTCTCGGTACGCCACCCCCTCAAGCAGCGACTATGGATGTTGTGAACATCTAATAGGCATGTTCTGATGACTACTTGATAATTCAGTGTGTCATGCATTACGGCTTAGAATCCAGGCTCCAAATACGTTTTCAATGTCACAGAGCATATGCGATGTTCCAATAGCTGAAATTGGATTTCAGGCTCGTGCCCATGTTGAGAGGTATGAGACCTAACAAGATTCTTTGCCTGCAAGATGAAGAAGAATAGCTCAGTCGGTGAGCATGTGCTCAGATTGTCTGGGTGCTAAAATCGCTTGAATCGAGTGGGAATTGATCTTCCAGATAAGATAGTGATTGATATAGTTCTCCAAGTCACTGCCACCAACCTACTAGAGCTTCATGATGAACTATAAACATGCCAGGAATGGAAAAGATGATCCCTGAGCTATTCACGATGTTTGACACCGCGAAGGTAGAAATCAGGAAGGAGCATCATGTGTTGATGGTTAGTAAAACCACTAGTTTCGAGAAGGGCAAGGGAAAGAAGGGAAACTTCATGAATGACAAGCCATTTGCCGCTCTGGTGAAGAAACCCAAGGTTGAACCCAAACCCGAGACTAAGTGCTTCTATTATGAGGAGAACGATCGCTGAAGCAGAATAACCCTAAATACTTGGTAGATAAGAAGGCTGGCAACATCAATAGAAATATATTTGATATACGTGTTATTGATGTGTACCTTACTAGTACTCCCAGTAGCACCTGGGTATTAGATACTGGTTTAGTTGCTAATGTTAGTAACTCGAAGTGAAAGCTACGGAATAAACGGAGACTAGCTAAGGATGAGGCGACGATGTGTGTTGGAAGTGTTTCCAAGGTTGATGTGATCACCATCGCATGCTCCCTCTACCTTCGGGATTAGTGTTGAGCGTAAATAAATGTTATTTGGTGTTTTCGTTGAGCATGAACATGATTAGATCGTGTTTATTGCAATATGGTTATTCATTTAAGTCATAGAATAATAGTTATTCTTTTTACATGAATAAAACCTTCAATGGTCATGCACCCAATGTGAATGGTTTATTAAATCTCGATCGTAGTGATACACATGTTCATAATATTGATGCTAAAAAGATGCAAAGTTAATAATGATAGTACCACATACTTCTGGCACTGCCGCTAAATGTCATATTGGTGTAAAGCGCATGAAGAAAACTCCATGCTGATGGATATTTGGACTCACTCGATTTTGAATCGGTTGAGACATGCGGACCATGCGTCATGGGCAAGATGACTAAGACCCCATTTTCCGGTAGGATGGAGCGGGCAAGTGACTTATTGGAAATGATACATGTTGATGTATGCGGTCCAATGAGTGTTGCAGCGTGCGGTGGATATCGTTATTTTCTTACCTTCACCGATGATTTGAGTAGATATGGGTATATTTACTTAATGTAACACAAGTCTGAAACGTTTGAAAATTTCAAGCAAATTCAGAGTGAAGTTTGAGATCATTGTTACAAGAAGATAAAATATCTACGATATGATCGTGAAGGTGAATATCTGAGTTACGAGTTTGGTATACAACTCAAGACAATGTGTGACGGGGTTATTACCCATGGGTAGGCCAAAGCAACGGGGTTCTCCCCCCCCCCCACTTCAAAGAAAAAGTACGCGACCGGGTGGCCCCGGCCGGCTGGAGCACAGCTGACTGGTGTGAAAACTGGCTGGCTCAAGGACGGCTGGTCAAGGTGCCGGCTCGGCCCCTGGCCGGCTGAGCATGACCGGCTGCCTTCGGGCCGCCTCCTCCATTGACCCCGGGGCGGACAAGCAACGTCCCGTCCCTCTGCGCACGGGTATAGCGACACAACGTGACTGCCACGACAGGTGCCAGTGTAGCCACAATGGCCGTTGACGCACGGGCGCACGTGGCTATAGTTCGGCCGTTCTAGCCGCTGACGTTGGCGACCGCAACCGGGTGGGGGAACAGTGCCGGCATGCCCCCGCCCACTCAATTACCTATCCCGGCATGGCTACAGTGTAGCCGGCCGTACCAAAGACTTCAGCCAGCTAGCGCTAGACGACGCCACCCGGGCGGGGGCCAATCGCGGAGCGGCCTGGCAGGCCCCAGCGGGCGATGGGACCACGCAACCGGTGGACCCTACGGGCGACAAGACGGCTCGAAGGGCGGGACCCCCTGGTCAACCGGAGAGGCTACCAGCCGGGTCCCCCTACTTACGTACCTCAGGAATATTGTAAGCCAGGGGGTTGGCCTATAAAACCCCACGAGCCCCCCGTGCAACGGGGACGACAAGTCTCACACACTCACCCACGAGATACTTCCCATGCTCTCTCACACTTCATAGCAGAGGAAGGCGAGCTGGCTGCTCCCTCTTCCTCCTCTAGACACAGCTCCAGGAGAAACCTTGTAAACACATCCATCCATCAAACTAGACCAAGCAGGACTAGGGGTGTTACCTCCCACGGAGGGCCCTGAACCTGGGTACATCGTGTGTCACCACCGCCTGTACCTAATCCGCTCTCGGAGCCCGTCAGCGTCCTCCGGCCCCAACCACTTACGATAAGCCTACCCATGGCATTTTTCGTGAGAAAACGATGACAATTGGCACCAACCGTGGGGCCGTATGCTGCGTCGGCCGGATTCATGCTCCGGGCGGGACCCCTCGCCATTCCCCGCCATCGCTGCACGTCCAGGCAAAACTGCGGGCTCGTGGGGCTTGCTCCGGCATGCCTTGCGGGCAGCTCCGTTGACCTTGCGCTCGACATCGACACGCTCATCGAGCGCTTTGGCATGCTCAGCCTTGCCGAAGCTCCAGCCGCTGACGAGTACCCTAGCCAGGTGCTCGTCTGCGCTGGTCCGCCCACAGCTGTGGGTGCACTCACTGTGACCTAGTCCAGCGGATCCCACGATTGCATGGGAGCAATGGCCATCATCTCCTCCACCTCCTCCGCACGTGCGCGGGCCGAGGCTGATGCCGTCACGGCCCGCGTCAGCACCTCTGACCCACTCGGAGCGGCCCTCCGGGGCTTGAGCACTCCTATTGCTCCGACGGCAGACTCCAACACCGCCACGGCCGAGCTCGAGGCGGCTCGCCGCCTCCTATTCGAGGACGCCACCGCCCTTGTGGCCACGCGGCACTGCATGGAGGCCGCTCAGCGGGAATACACCTCCGCTTACGGTCTCACCCCGGCTGACACTGAGCCCAGCCGGCGTGGGGCTGTGCGTGACCGCGGCCGCGTGGTCGCCAAAAACTTGGGCGGCAACTTGCCCGTCTACGACACCCCGGCGGCCAACCTGCGGGCCCTCAAGGTAGCCTACGATGATTTGGCTACCTTGGAGGGCGAAGAGTGTGCCGCCCGCGAGCGTCACATCAAGGACCTCATTGACGCCGCCTATGCACAGCAACATCTGCTCGCGGCAGGCGGTGCCGCCTCCAAAGGGCCCCGGCTCGAGCGCGAGGGCACAGGGACGGCTGGCCGTCAGCTGGCTCAACACTCCAGCTCCCCTCGCGTCTTCGTCCGCCGGGTCGGGGCAAGCAACCCTCGGCCTTCTCAGCTGCCGAGAAGCGAGCATCCGGCTGTAAATAGTCGGCGCTCTAACGACCCACCTCGCAGCAGCCGCCACCATGAGGCGTCGGTAGCCGGTAGCCGGTGCAGCTCCGGCCATATTCCACCCCCGCGGCACGAGCCGGAACGGTCGGTTCCACCCGTCATCTGCCCCGAGATCTCGGCTCGGCTCCGATCGTGAGTCCCCCACAGCGAGAACGACGCCCGCACCCGCATCGACCAGCTCGCGCAGTCGGCCCTCCTCAAGGAGGAGGGCTCGATTGGCCCTACCTGTTTTGGCCCTCGGATCCGCAACGAGCCGTTCCCAACTGGCTTCACGCTCCCTCGAGACACCCCGAAGTACAACGGGGCCGCCAAGCCCGAAGACTGGTTGATCGACTACACCACCGCGGTCGGCATCGCCAGGGGAACAAGCGTGTAGCCGTTCACTACGCCCCCTCATGTTGATCGGCTCGGCCCGCACCTGGCTCAATAGCCTGGCGGCCGGCAAAATCAACACCTGGACGGACTTCGAGGAAGCCTTCGTCCACAACTTCACCGGCACCTACAAGCGGCCCAGCCGCCCCCGTGAACTAGCCATGTGCGTTCAGGGGCCGGACGAGTTCCTCCATGATTACCTCACCCGGTGGACCGAGCTCCGCAACTCCTGCGAAGGGGTGCATGAGGTGCAAGCCATACAGTACTTCATCGAAGGCTGTCGCGATGGCAACCCCCTCAAGCACAAGTTTTTGTGCTCCGAGTTGGCTATGCTTGCCGAGCTCATGACCAAGGCGGACAAGTACGCCACGGCCGATTCTGCCATTCGGGTCAAGACGACCCCACCCGCTAAGGCAACATCGACACCAGCGACGTCCCGACTGTCTGCCGACAACGGCAGCCACAAAACAACAAGCGCAAGAACGACCAGCCAGACTCCCGTTACGGGAGCTGGTAGGTCCCCACCACCGAGGAGCAGGAGCCGGCTGCCCAGTCTTCCAGCCAACGCCTGCGCATTGGCAAGGCTGCCTGGCAGCCAAAGCTCACCTTCAAGCAGATGCTTGACCTCCCTTACAAGAACCACTCTGGGGCCAAGCTCTCTATGCACACGCTCCGGCAGTGCGGCTTCTCACAACGATTGTCCCGGGGGGACAGCCTTCCGGCTCCACCCGCCCGCGCGCCCCACCTGTCGCCCCGGCGCCGGCTCTGGCTCCGGCCCAAAACGACGGTCGTCTACACGACCAGTTCCCCAACCAGGACGGTTGCTATGTCGTCTTCACAAGTGAAGAGACGAGCAAGCATGCTCAATGCCGACGCCATCGTAAGGTGAACGCCACCATGCCGGTGACTCCCCAGTTCATGCACTGGTTGGAGAAGCCGGTCACCTGGAGCTGGGCAGATCCCCCGCCGTGATGCCCAATCCTGGCAGCTATGCCCCGGTCCTTGACCCCACCATCGCCACCGAGAAGCGCACTTGTTGCTTCTCACGGGTGCTGATAGATGGTGGCAGCAGCATCAACATCCTTTACCCCGACACGATGCGCAAGCTAGGGCTGAAGATAGAAGACCTGCACACGAGCCGGACGGTTTTCCATGGCATCGTGCCTGGAAAGTCCTGCTCCCCTGTCGACAGGATCATGCTTGACGTCCTTTTCGGCGGCCCCGACCACTTCCGCCGTGAGTTGGTGATGTTCGAGGTAGTGGACCTTGCGAGTACCTACCACGCACTGCTGGGCCGGCCGGCCCTCGTCAAGTTTATGGCGGTCCTCCATTACGCCTACCTCAATCTCAAGATGCCGGGCCCCAAGGGAATCATCACCATCACGGGTGACTACATGATGTCGCTCGAGTGTGCACGAGACGGCAGTCGGCTGGCCGAGGCACTGGAAATCGCCGAGGAAAAGCGGCAGCTCAACCGGCTCGTGGCCCTTGCTGCCAGCCAGCCATGTCGGCTCCTCCCTCGCAGTCCGTCGGTGAGGCCTCCTTCTAGCCGTCCAAGGACACCAAGCAAATCTCGCTCGACCCGGCCAACCCCGCTCAGTGCGCACCATCGGCTCCCACCTCCACAACAAATAGGAAAGCGAGATCATCAACTTCCTCCGTGAGAATCAGAACATCTTTGCATGGTCCCCAAAGGACATGCCGGGTGTTCTGAGGAAGTTCGTCGAGCACAAACTACACATCCGTCCGGACATCAAGCCGGTCAAGCAACCCCTATGCCATTTCTCCGGGGAGAAGCGGCGTACTATAGGAGAAGAGATCGCCTGGCTGTTCGCAGCCGGCTTCATCATGGAAGTTCTCCACCCGGACTGGCTGGCCAACCTAGTCCTAGTGCTAAAGAAGAACAAGACCTGGCGCATGTGCATTGACTACACCAACCTGAACAAGGCGTGCCCGAGGACCCATTCGCCCTGCCGCGGATCGATCAAGTCATCGACTCCACGGCCGGCTGCGACTTGTTGTCCTTCCTGGACGCTTACTCCGGCTACCACCAGATCAAGATGGATTTGGAGGACCGGCTCAAGACCTCCCTCATCATGCCCTTCGGGGCCTACTGCTATATCACCATGTCCTTTAACATGAAGAACGCAGGCGCCACCTTCCAGTGGTGCATGCAGAAGTGCCTCCTGCCTCAGATAGGCGAACCTATGCAAATACAAAATCAAGCTCAACCCGGAGAAGTGTGTCTTCGGCGTCCCAGCCGACCAGCTCTTGGGTTTCTTCTGTCCGCTCGTGGCATCGAAGATAACCCGGAGAAGATCAGCGTGATCGAGCGCATGCCCAAGCCGACCCGGCTCCGCGACGTCTAGAAGTTCACCGGCTGCCTCGCTTCGCTCAGCCGGCTTATCAGCTGGCTTGGGGAGAAAGCCTGGTCCCTCTATAGGCTCCTTCGCAAGACGGCTCTGGTCGAGCCGGGTCACACCAAGAAGCCAGGCATGTTTGACTGGCCCGACGAGGCGGACAAGGCGTTGGGGGCGAGGTGGTGCGGTTGAAGATCGAATGTATCCATCAACAACCGGAAGAAGTGGCTCACCGGGAGCCCTAAGCCGCGGGAGAAATGCCAGAGGAAGACAAGAAACTCCCCTGGCTGCGACGCCGACACCACCTCGTCGCCCGGTGCGCAGGCAATCACACGCTCCGCCGGCGGTAGCATGCGCGCACGGCGAAGGTCCGCGATGACGTCCTCAGTGATCATGGACCCGGCCCAGCTTCATCCGTGCCCATCGGCCATTGCAACGGCGGGACGACATGCGGGCATGGTCATAAACGAGAGGAGCAACGACGCGCGGTGATACGAAGGAGGCAAGAGGAAAGAAGGCAAGGGAGCAAAGGGGGCAAACGCTTCCGCCCTCTGCCCTTCCTCTCCATTTAAATGGGGAGGCCACGGCCAGGGGACGTGGGGATTAACTGCGCCCACTCCCCTGAAATCTCCGCGCATAAGTGGGCGGCTCGGGCCATAACTGCCGCTTCGAGGCGCACAGGATCCCGGCCTGCGCCCCGAGGCCTAGCGGGCTAGGCCCAGGGCGACATCCCGTCTTCCCATGTGCGCCGGGCCCACGACATCATTACCCGCCGCATGGCGCGCGCAGGGCCGGCTCGGGTCCCGGGGCGTCGCGTCGGAACCTGTTGGGGATATAACCCCGCGATATGACCCGCCCTGGAGGCTCCGGGTCATGTTGCTGGCTCGTGAGCCGGCCCAAGGGTGAGCCGTAAGAGTGGTGGCCCAGGAAGATAGGCGGCTCAAGGTGTGGGCCGTACGACGGCCTGGACGGAGAAGACCCGGGCGTGTAAGCCATCTCAAAGACAGCTTGGACAAGAAGATAGAGAGAGACTCGGACATACAATAAGACTCGGTTAACAATTGTAACGACCCGATGTCCTGACCTCCTATATAAAGCAGACCCGGGGCGACTTAGAGGACAGGTTATCGAGAACTAGGTCAAGCTTCTAGCTCCTTGTAATCGATACACAAGCAATACAAACACAAGCAGGACGTAGGCTATTACCTTGACTTGAGGGGCCGAACCTGGGTAAATCCGTGTCTTTCGTCCCGATCAACCCCTTTGAGTCCACCCCGTTAGCGATGGCCTCGAATCCAAGTCCGTTCACCCGGACATCTGCCGTGATAAATCCACGACAGTTGGCGCCCACCGTGGGGCATTCGCTTGGTGGTGTTGAGTTCTCAAAGGGCTCTCTCCCAGGGCTCGAGGGATACGTGGTTGGAAGGATGAGCAAGAGTCGCAGTGGCCGGCTCTACATCGATGACACCGGCTGGGGGCTTGATGCTGATTCTGTGGAGTATGGATTCCGGGTTCCATTTGGCGGGATCTAGGTTTTCATTGGAAAGCGCACGTGTCAGGATATGGGAGAGCTCATGACGGCCCTGACAAAGTATGCCGACTCAGATAACACCAAGGATCCAGGCTCGGATGATCAGAAAGCCAATCAAGGGAAGAAGAACAATCAAGGCAAAGGCTTTGTGAACAATGGGAATCAGAATAAACGGAAGAACGCTGATGGCGGGTCAGAGCTAGTGGCAAACACCAACACAGAACAGAACCATCCCAAGGGGAACGGAAAATTCAGGTCGTTTGGCCAAAGGAATAGAGGTCCTTTCAATTTAGAAGAAGTGCTTAAGAAGCCTTGTCCGGAGCACGACACGCCTGATAGGTCGGCGTTACATGCGTGGGATGATTGCTTTATCATGAAGAGATTCAAAAACCAGCATTCCCAACCACGCAATAACCAGGGCGATGGCCTGCCTAGCAGCTCAGGGCACGGCGGATCAGGGGCTGGATTCGGCACCGACAGTTCAGGAGCCGGGCATCCGGGTCAGAATAATCATGGGGGGCACCAGCAGCATCTTGGCAACAACAGCAATAACAACAATCAACATCAGCGCAATCAATCCGGGTTTCAGAGTAACCCGAAGCAGCTTAGTTATGGACAGTATCACGTGTTCACGACCAGTCACAGTAAACGAGACGAGAAGTTGCGGAGGCGAGCGATTAATGCAGTTGTTCCGGCTCTCCTCCGGTACTTACCATGGTCTGAGTATGACATAATGTGGAGCCGGGAGGATCACCCGCCGTGGGTAGATGATCTGGGCCGGCTGGCTTTAGTTGTGGCCCCTCAGGTGAATGGCTATATGGTGAACAAGGTGCTCATGGACGGAGGCAGCAGTATCAACATCCTTTATTATGACACTTTCCGGCGGATGAAGTTGCTTGACAAAGACCTTAAACCTTCCTCCACCGTCATTCATGGTGTGGTCCCGGGTAAATCGGCATATCCGGTGGGCCGGATTTCTTTGGAAGTGGATTTTGGCGATGAGTATAATTACAGGGTGGAGTCCTTGTGGTTTTGAGGTGGTTAAAATCAAAAGTCCCTATAATGCACTATTTGGGAGGCCGGCTTATGCCAAATTTATGGCTAGGCCTTGCTATGTTTATTTACAACTCAAAATTCCCGGCTTAAATGGTACAATTACCATTCACGATAATCGGAAAACGGATCTCGAGTGTGAGGAAGGAGATGCGGCGTATGCAGAATCTAGTTGTGCCTAGGAGGAGCTGAAGTTCTACAAGGAGAACGTTGACCCGGAGGATATGACCCCACTGAAGAAGCCTACTACGGAAGTTGAGCCGCCACTCAAGTTTTCAGCGGATGATACCAAGGCAGTAGATTTCAATCCGGGTGACTCATCCAAGCAGTTCATCATTGGGGCTCACATGGATCCCAAATAGGAAAGCGCGCTCATCGAATTCATCCGTGAGAATCGAGACATCTTTGCATGGAAGCCTTCTGACATGCCGGGTGTACCGAGAGAGTTCGCTGAGCACAACCTTAATGTGGATCCGAATTTTAAGCCAATTAAATAGTTTCTACGATGGTTCAACGAAGAGAGACGTAAAGCTATTGGGGAGGAAGTTGCCCGGCTCTTGGCTGCAGGATGTATAGTGGAAGTTTTTCACCCGGAGTGGTTGGCTAACCCGGTGCTAGTGCTCAAAAAGAACGGCACCTGGCGTATGTGTATAGATTACACGGACCTTAACAAGGCTTGCCCGGTTGACCCTTTTGCACTCCCTCATATCGATCAGATTATTGATGCTACAGCCGGGTGTGAAAGTTTATGCTTCCTGGATGCATATTCAGGTTATCATCAGATCAAGATGGCAA
This sequence comes from Hordeum marinum, assembly GCA_022496015.1. Classification (NCBI taxonomy): domain Eukaryota; kingdom Viridiplantae; phylum Streptophyta; class Magnoliopsida; order Poales; family Poaceae; genus Hordeum; species Hordeum marinum. The sequence continues at coordinate 153,282,555 of CM039674.1, forward strand.
TGAAAGATCAGGAGAAGACGGCATTTATTACACCCTTTGGGGCGTTCTGCTACGTCTCCCTGCCTTTCGGGCTCAAGAGTGCCTAGGCGACTTACCAACAATGTGTGCAGAACTGCCTTCACAGTCAGATTGGCCGTAATGTTCATGCTTACGTAGACGACATCGTGGTTAAATCCAGAAAGAAGGAAACTCTCCTAGAGGATCTGAAGGAAACTTTTGACAATCTCCGGGTCTACAAGATGATGCTTAACCCGACGAAGTGTGTTTTTGGTGTTCTAGCAGGAAAGCTTTTGGGTTTCTTGGTCTCTGAGCGGGGCATCGAGGCTAACCCAGATAAAATTAAGGCTATCACTTCCTTAGGAGAGCGGACGTGCATTAATGACGTTCAGCGCCTTGCAGGACGGATTGCTGCGTTGAGCCGGTTCATAAGCCGGCTTGGAGAGAAGGCCATTCCCTTATACCAGATGATGAAGAAGACGGACAAGTTTAAGTGGAGCAAGGCAGCGGCTGAAGCACTTGAAGCTCTTAAAAAACAGTTGACTGAGCCGCCAGTGTTAGCCGCTCCGGCTGAGAAAGAGTCGTTACTCCTTTATGTGGCAGCTAACAACAGAGCGGTCAGTGTAGCAATTGTGGTTGAGCGCAAGGAGGCAGGGAAGGAATATCCTATGCAAAGGTCGGTTTATTACATCAGTGAAGTTTTGGCAAAATCTAAGCAGAGGTATCCGCATTGGCAAAAGCTGGTATACGGAGTTTTCATGGCCAACCGCAAGTTAAAACACTACTTTTTGGGGCACCAGGTAACCGTGGTCAGTTTTGCCCCATTGGGTGATATCATTCAAAATAGAGAAGCCACAGGGAGGATTGCCAAGTGGGCCTTAGAGCTGGGTCCTCTTAACATCAAATATGTTCCTCGTACAACAATAAAGTCTCAAGCTTTGGTGGATTTCATAAATGATTGGACAGAATGTCAAGCTCCCGAAGAGAAGCCGGATAACACATATTGGACTATACACTTTGATGGGTCCAAGCAGCTAGAAGGGTCCGGTGCAGGGGTTGTTCTCACCTCCCCCAAGGGTGACAAGTTTTGTTATGTGCTCTGGTTAAGGTTTCCTTGTACTAATAATGCAGCTGAGTATGAGGCACTGCTCCATGGTCTCAGAGTCGCTAAAGAGATGAACTTAAGCCGGGTCAGATGTTTAGGTGACTCAGATCTTGTGGCTCAGCAAGTTTCAGGTACTTGGGACTCCAAGGATCCGCGGATGGCGGCTTATCGACAGGCGATTGATATCATTGCCGGACACTTCAAGGGGTACCAGGTGGATCATATTGATCATCGCAGGAATGAGGCGGCTGATGCCTTATCACGGTTAGGTTCTCAACGAAAGCCGGTACCACCTAATGTTTTTCTGGACGTACTGCATCATCCGACTATCAAGATACCCTGTGAGGAGGAGCTGGCTATTCCTGACCTGGAGGTGGAATAGGTGGCGGCTCTGCATGCTATCCCAGACTGGACTATTCCTTATTTGGCATATCTGACGCGTGGCGAGTTGCCTCAGGAGGAGGATCTGGCCAGGAAGATCACCCGGCATTCTATGTCTATGACGATTATCAATGGTGAGTTACATAAGTGTAGTGTGACGGGTGTCTTTCAGCGTTGCGTCTCACCGGAGGAGGGCCGGTAGATCTTGAGTGAAATTCATGCTAGCGACTGTGGACATCATGCCGGGTCAAAATCTTTAGTGGCCAAGGCTTTTCGACATGGGTTTTTCTGGTTGACGGCTCACAAGGATGTAGAAAACTTAGTCTGTAAGTGTGACGGCTGTCAGAAGTTTGGCCAACGTGCTCATGTTCCGGCTCAAGAGTTGAGGATGATACCAATCACTTGTCTGTCTGCGGTATGCGGGCTTGATATGGTAGGACCTTTCAAGAGATCCAAGGATAAGAAAACACACCTTCTGGTGGCGATTGATAAATTTACTAAGTGGGTAGAGGCAGAGCCGGTCGGCAAATGTGACGCAGCTACAGCGGTTCAATTTATTAAGAAGCTGATATGTCGCTTTGGTTACCTGCACGGTATCATTACAGACAATGGAATAAATCTATCCAAAGGAGCTATGAAAGCGTTGTGTGAGAAGGAGCATATCCGGCTTGATGTTTCAGCCGTGGCACATCCACAGTCTAATGGTCAGGCAGAGCAAGCCAATCAGGAAATTTTAAGAGGAGTCAAACCACGGCTCATGGTTCCTTTGAAGCAGGCACCCGTATGTTGGGTTGAGGAGTTGCCTTCCGTCTTATGGAGCATCAGAACTACCCCTAACAGATCTATAGGTTTCACGCCTTTCTTCATGGTGTATGGTGCTGAGGCAGTTCTACCCAGCGATATCCGGCATGACTCACCAAGGGTGGCGGCTTATGTTGAGACGGACAATGAGGTAGCACGCCAAGATGCGTTGGACGCCTTGGATGAAGCACGAGAGTTAACAGCAGCCAGGTCGGCAATTTATCAACAAGACCTGCGACGCTATCATAGCCGCAGGGTGAAGACCCGGATGTTCCAGGAAGGTGACCTGGTACTCCGGTTGATTCAAGACCAATCTGGAATGCATAAGTTATCTCCGCCATGGGAGGGGCCTTTTGTGATCAGCAAAAACCTTAACAATGGGTCATATTACCTCATTGATATCCGAAATGAGTCGGAAACCGCGGGTCAAGAGACGTTGCGGCCATGGAATATCGCACATCTGCGACCATACTTTACTTAGCAGGCGTTGAAAGCAGCTATCATTGTATATATCATGTTTACATGAGTAAAAGCTAGCATCCCCGCAAAGACTGGGGCCTCTGCTCTTATGTATGTCTTTGTGCAATCAAGATGAAAAAATTTCCGGCTCAAAATTTTGAGTTGAAGTGGTTTATTCGCCGTCAAAATGGCTGATCTATCATCCGGCTTTATGCCCTATCAAGCGCTGTTGCAGGGAGGCTTCTTGCCTTCGGGTATAGCTTACATTTCCCCTACACAGTCTGCTTTTACGTTGTGGCAAGGAGGCTTCTTGCCTTCGGGTATAGCTTACATCTCCCTTGCACAGTCAGCGTTATGCCCAATTAAGCACTGTTGCAAAGAGGCTTCTTGCCTTCGAGTATAGCTTACATCTCCTTTGCATAGCCAGCTATTATTAAACTGTTACAAGGAGGCTTCTTGCCTTCGGGTATAGCTTACATCTCCCTTGCACAGTTGGCCTTATGCCTAGTTTGGTTACATTAAGCACTGTTGTTGATGGAGGCTTCTTACCTTTGGTATAGCTTACATTACCCTAAGACAACAGCGTGTACACCAAATTCCAGTTGCTTATCAACTGTGACCATCGAAGGGGGCTTCTTACCGACGGGTTCGCTTATCTCACCCTAATGGCCGGCTTTATGCCACTTCCGGTTACTTATTAACCACGGTTGTCGAAGGGGGCTTCTTACCGACGGGTTCGCTTATCTCACCCTAACAACCGGCATTTACACCAAAAACTCAGTTGCTTATCAATTGTAGCTGTTGAAAGAGGCTTCTTGCCTTCGGGTATAGCTTACATCTCCTTTCAAATAGCCGGCTGTATGCCATCTTAGGCTAATTATTAGCCGCGGCTGTCGATGGAGGCTTCTTGCCTTGGTGTATAGCTTACATCTCCCATCGACAGCCGGCGTTCGCGCATACAACATTTGCTGTTAAAAGGAGGCTTCTTACCGTCAGGTATAGCTTACATTAGCCTTCATACAGCCGGCTTTAGGCCACTTTTGGTTCATTAATAGCCGCAATTGTCGATAGAGGCTTCTTACCATCAGGTATGTCTTACATTATCCTAAGACAACCGGCTCCTCAATGGATTCATCCGACAAGAGCCGGAGCCATGTTGCTCCAGTTGACAAAGATATTCTCCGGCTCTAATCTTCTGGAGAAGGAATGACGTCTTCAAAGGCAAACACCCCTCATCAGAAAAGCTCAAGGTATATTTATGCAAAGGAGTGACCAATCAATGGAGAGCCGGAAACACATCAAATTGAAACACGGAGAGACAGAAAGTATACACAAAGAGATGGAAATATATACAGCCGGCACTATCTTTAGAACGGCAGAGTCATCCTTAAGCTATTACAAAAATTTCTCTCATAAGGAGCAAAGGCATTACCAAGTTTTAACCACCCACGGCGGATCATTGCTTGAGCCATAGCTCAGAAGGTTACAAAATGCAAAGTCAGACGGCCGGATCATCCTGCTCCGGTTCTTCTACTGGCTTCATCTGGAGAGTTTCCAAATCCTAGTTGCAGTCAGCCAGCGCGGCGAAGGACCCTTCTTCAAAAAAGGGAGACGTGTCAAGATCGGTAGGAAAGAGTTCCTTACTTTGGGAGGGTGTTAGAGATTTCCACTCGTAGAGAGGCCCGCGGATCCTCTTATCCTTGCCATCATAAGCCGCCTGGTAGACATTCAAGTTGGCTTCATCTGCAAGTACAGACGCCAAGAAGCGGGAGTCCTTGACACACTGGATGTAGTCCGCCTCTGTGAATTCTGAGCCATCTTGTTTCTTTGATGGATAGCCATCCATCATTTCAGCCGGCGTCAGCTCAAGGGTGAAGGCCAGAGCCCGGCTCAATCCGGCGACTGCTCCTTGATGAAAAGCTGATTTCTTCAGTTCTTCAATCTGTTTTGGCATGGTGGAGAAGAGTTCCAAGACCCCTTTCACAGCGGTGGGGATCTTCTCCTTATATTGAACACTCTTGATCGTGAAGATGGCGCCGCGGTATAGTTGTTCCGCAAAGGTGTAGATGGCCTTCAGTGGCAGAAGGCTATCAGAAGCCAACTGCCGGCTCCTGGGACCGGATAAAGTTAATGAGTCGCCAGTTTTTCAATAGCAATGTTAAAATACAAAGTAAAACAGAAACTCACCAAATAGGGCGGCTGACATCTTCGCTATGTGCCGTTTCGGGCCTTGGAGTTCCTCCGCCACAGCTATAAGCCGCTGGTCGGCGTCGTCCGCCCGTTTGGTTAGAGCGGCCTTTTCAGATTCTACCGTCTGTTTCGAAGAGGTAAGCTCAGCAGTGGCATTGGCCAGCTCCTTAGAGAGAAGCCGACACTTTTCGTTAGCAATGCTTTGGGTTTCTTGCTGAGCCGCCAAGTTGTCTTTAGATCCGTCAACTAAGACCCGACTTCATTTAAATCTTCCTATAATACATCAAAATACATGATGAGTCGCCAAAATACAGGACGAGTGTTAAAAGCAAATTTATGCAAGTCTCAAACAGATTGCAAGCAATATATTTGACACTTGGGGGCTAATGTATATTTGATCTTTCAGTATGCAATGCAGTTCCGGTTCATCTACTTCGAAGTTAATCCGGAACTTGGGGGCTACACTATGGCTCTTCAATGTACTAATAATGGAAGCACCGACTCAACTTGATCAAGTTTGAGCCGGCCCTTGGGGGCTACGAATTGGATCTTCAAAGACTGCTCCTGATGGAAGACCCGACTCAAATATAATCTGAGACGGCCCTTGGGGGCTATGATTGGCGGTTCACTTTATCTACAGTACTAAACTAAAGCAATTCTAAGTGAATTTGGCATTACAATATCTACAGAGGTCACAGAAAGACCCGGCTCAACTATCAACTAGATTAAACCGGCTCTTGAGGGCTAAGTAAGGATATAGCAAGAAGAAAAGGGTACCTCATATTTTGCTTTCATCAAGGTCACCAGCCGAAGTTCCAAGTCCCGGCTGGTGTTTAGCCGGTTCATATATCCAGCATGAAGCTCGTCAGCTGTCATCTTCTCAAACGAAGAGTCAAAATTCAATTTCCTCGAGGCCTCAGACGGCTCGGTATGTTTAGTCAGCACATGAGCCGGAGGCGTCTGCTAAGCTGACCCGGTGATTATAACCTCTGGAGTTGCAGGAGTTTTTGCAGGAGTCGGTGGCTTGGAAGGAGCCGGTGGAGTTACTTCCGGATGAGCCTCCTCCGGGTGTTCGAATTCCTGGTCTTGGATGAGAGGGCCGGGGGAGGGCTTGTTGATCTTACGACGCTTTGCTTGACACTGCAAAATGAAAAGAGCAGCATTTGAAGAGGTTACTATCATATTAAGAGCCGGAGATCCGGATGCCGTGATAAAGAATACTTACAGCGGATTGATCTTGGGCGATGGTAGAACCGACGCCGAAGAGTCGCCAGAGGATGGGGTTTTCTAGAAGAATGAAACAGGAACAATGAGAAAGCATCAAGATTACAAAGGAAAGACAAAGAAAAGTAGAGATGTAAACCTCTGCGGGGCGTTTCTTGGGAGCCGGAGAGTTTGGTAACCCAGACACGAGCTCAGTAGAGCCGGTACTCCGAGTCTATCGATGCTCGGCCTGCTGTTGCTTTTTCAAAAGAAAGTCGGGAGCCAGGTAAGCTAGAGTATGAGAAAGAGGAACTTTTCCAATAACCCACCGCGGCTTTCGGGGGACGAAACATTCTGAGCCGAAGAAACATAATTTACCTCGGTAGCATTGGCGCGGCTCGTTTCCACTTCATCCTGCGAGTAAAACAAGCATTAATAAAGCAGGAAGGTAAAAGATCAAGCAAAACAATTAAAGTATTACCTCTGAGCTGGATGATGGTGGCAGGTCAAACAAATTCTCTTGTGGGGCATCTTTTTTAGCCCTCTTGGTCACGCCCTTCTGCCTGGATTTCTTTGGAGGGGCAACATATCCTTCTTCCAGAAGTCTGAGTCCGCCTACAGGAATGACCCGAAGAATGAATAGCAAATCAAAAAAGTACAAGCAACATCTAAGAGACGGATGGGAAGAGATTAACTTACATCGGGAGCCGGATTATTGACGCAGAAAGGCGCCAGGCCGATGGCACTGCATGAGCCGAAGGCTTCCTGGAAAAGGCTCCGGATGGTAGTGGTAATATCATCCTCCGTCAGTGTTGACTTGCTGAAGCACAAAGAGCTGTCATATTTGCCTTCGTACTCGCACATAAGCCGACCTCTGCGGCTTTAAGGCATGATCCGCCAGGAAATCCAGCAGGGGATCAAATCCAATCCTATTAAACCGTTCGCGAGGAGCGCTTTGATCTTGGCGTGGAACGGCTCGTATCTGGCATGCTCTGAGGCTGAGAGCCGGTCGGGAAGCTCTGTGTCTGTCCTAAGCCGGGAGGGCGGTAACCCGCCAACGAGTGCTCTTTCTCAGGAGAGGTCTCTTGGCAGTAGGACCACGTCTTATTCCAATCCTTTGGGTGACTCGGCATTGGAGTGGCAGGAAAGATGATGTCTCGGCGGCGTTGAATAGAAATGCCGCCCAGCTCCAGACTCGGACCACCCTTCATTTTAGTTTGGTGGTTGGCATAGAAGAACTCTCGAGAGAACCCCACAGATGCCTTAGTTTGCAGATAAGATTCACAGAGAACTTGGAAGTTGCAAATGTTTGAGACGGAGTTGGGTGCCAATTCTTGAGGATGTAGCTTGTAAAAATGAAGAACATCCCGGAAAAACTTAGAGCCGGGCGGCACGAACCCTCGCTCGATGTGATCAGTGAAGACTACTATCTCTCCTTTTTGGGGAGAAGGCCGGGTCTCTTTACCCGGAACCCGCCAATTGAGGACCTCTTTGGGAGGGAGAGTACCCGCTTCAACATAATCTGCTAAGTACTCCTCCGTAACGCAAGTACCAACCCAGTTGCATGAGTTGGACGCACGAGACATATTGGTGGCTTAAATACTATGCAAGGTAAAGGGCGTGATGAGTCAAGCGCAAGCAAATATTTATGACGGCTTATAGGTTTAAGGATTCTACGGATAATGTGGAAAGACCCGGTTGATGAGAGCCGAAGAAGCTTAGCGACTCAATAGAGGAAAGGAAGATTGAAAATCGGCTAAGTCCTAAAAAACAGATTCCGCAAACTACTACTATGGCTATGGATCTACAAAAGCAGAGAAAATGATTTTAATCCTGACCTAGCGATGAACAGCGGAAGAAAAATAAAATGGACCGGAGCCATCGCGGTCCGTGCATTACGCGCGGCCGGCCCGCGCGCAGCGGCGAGGCGAGAGCGCAATCTAAAGGCGCCAACGGTGTCGAGATATACTCGCGGTGGCGATGCCGGAGCCCGAGCGGCGGTGGCAGAGCCCCCGGAGAAACCCTACTACGATGGTGGGCGATCTAAGAAGAAGGAGAACTCACCGGAGATGTCGCAGCGGAGGCGGAAGGTCTCTTGTACGAATCAGGGTGATGCAGCGGCCCGGTTGGTGTAGCTGCGAAGACGGTGCCGGACGACAAAGACGCTGGAGCGGCGGTGACAGGAAGAAGAAGAAGAGGCGTGAGCAGGAAGAGTGAAAGGCTTCGACCCGCACGGGACGTATTTAAAGAGGGAATGAGGAAGGCGCGAAAATCTAGGTGACGACACCGTTTGACCGAGGCGGACGCCTCGATTCTCGGGATGACTGTTTAAATGAAAGATTCGGTGATACGTCAGCGGATCTCATGACGTCACTCCGGGTCATTTCCGGGCGACTCGCCAAAATCAGAAGAGAAGGATGAAGTGAGCAAGCTCAATCCAACCTGGGGCCCAATGTTGGGGATATAACCCCGCGATATGACCCGCCCTAGAGGCTCCGGATCATGTTGCTGGCTCGTGAGCCGGCCCAAGGGTGAGCCGTAAGACTGGTGGCCCAGGAAGATAGGCGGCTCAAGGTGTGGGCCGTACGACGGCCTCGGACGGAGAAGACCCGGGCGTGTAAGCCGTCTCAAAGACAGATTGGACAAGAAGATAGAGAGGGACTCGGACATACAATAAGACTCGGTTAACAATTGTAACGACCCAGTGGTCCTGACCTCCTATATAAAGGCAGACCCGGGGCGACTTAGAGGACAGGTTATCGAGAACTAGGTCAAGCTTCTAGCTCCTTGTAATCGATACACAAGCAATACAAACACAAGAAGGACGTAGGCTATTACCTCGACTTGAGGGGCCGAACCTGGGTAAATCCGTGTCTTTCGTCCTGATCAACCCCTTTGATTCCACCCCGTTAGCAATGGCCTCGAATCCAAGTCTGTTCACCCGGACATCTGCCGTGATAAATCCACGACAGAACCCGAGGCGTCGGGTTCGGCTGCCGACCCGGCTGACCTTTCGGCTCCATGCTGGAGGCGGGCACCGCTGGGGGGAAGCCGCCAGCTCCCCTTCGTCTACCGGATGCGGGCCCCTGCCGGCTTCGGGGACTACTGATGGGGTTATTACCCATGGGTAGGCCAAAGCAATGGGGTTATCCTCCCCCCCCCCGCTTCAAAGAAAAAGTACGCAACCGGCTGGCCTCGACCGGCTGGAGCACAGCCGGCTGGTGTGATCGCCGACTGGCTCAAGGACGGCTGGTCAATGTGCCAGCTCGGCCCCTGGCCGGCTGGGCATGACTGGCTGCCTTCGGGCCGCCTCCTCTGTTGACCCCGAGGCGGACAAGCGACGTCCCGTCCCTCTACGCGTGGGTATGAAGACATGACATGACCGCCACAACATGCGCCATTGTAGCCGCAATGGCCGCTGACGCACGGGCACACGTAGCTACAGTTCGGCCGTCCGAGCCGCTGACCTTGGCGACCGTGACCGGGCGGGGGAACAGTGTCGGCATGCCCTCACCGACTCGATTACCTGCCCTGGCGTGGCTAAAGTGCAGCTGGCCATACCGAAGACTTTGGCCAGCTGGCGCTAGACGACGCCACCCGGGCGGCCCGTGCCGTAGCAGGTGGGTGCGGGCCAATCACGGAGCCGGCTAGTGGGCCCCAGCAGGAAATGGGACCACACAACCGGCGGACCCTATGGGCGACGAGACGGCTCGAAGGGCGGGACCCCCTGGTCAGCCGGAGAGGCTGCCAGCCGGGCCCCCCTACTTACGTACCTCAGGAATATTGTAAGCCGAGGGGTTGGCCTATAAAACCCCCCGAGCCCCCCATGCAATGGGGACGACAAGTCTCACGCACTCACCCATGGGATACTTCCCACGCTCTGTCACACTTCATAGCGGAGGAAGGCGAGACGGCTGCTCCCTCTTTCTCCTCTAGACACAACTCCAGGAGAAACCTTGTAAACACACCCATCCATCAAGCTAGACCAATCAGGACTAGGGGAGTTACCTCCCACGGAGGGCCCTGAACCTGGGTACATCGTGTGTCACCACCGCTTGTACCTAATCCTGCTCCCGGAGCCCGTCGGCGTCCTCCGGCCCCAACCACCTACGATAAGCCTACCCATGGCATCTCTCGTGAGAAAACGATGACAATGTGGAAGTTGTTTCACAACTCACGCCACCTGGAACACCATATTGTGATGGTGTGTCCGAACGTCGTAGTTGTGCTCTATTGGATATGGTGCGTACTATGATGTCTCTTATCGTTTTGCCACTATCGTTTTGGGGTTATGCATTAGCGACAACTACATTCACTTTAAATAGGGCACCATCTAAATCCATTGAGATGACACCGTATGAATTATGGTTTGGCAGAAACCCAAGCTGTCATTTCTCAATGTTTGGGAATGCGACGCTTATGTCTGATAAGCTCAAATCCAAAGCGGAAAAGTGCATCTTCATAGGATACCCTAAGGAAATAGTTGGGTATACCTTCTACCTCTCATCCGAGGGCAAAGTGTTTGTTCATAAAAACGGGTCCTTTCTCGAGAAAGAGTTTCTCTCAAAAGAATTGAGTGGGAGGAAAGTAGAACTTGATGAGGTTGTTGAACCGTCACTTCAGTTGGATAGTAGCACAACGCAGAAAGATGTTTCTGCGACGCCTACACCAAGTGAAGATGAAGCACATGATGATGATCATGAAGCTATGGATCAAATTACTACCGTACCTCGTAGGGCGATAAGGACTATTACCGCCCTTAAGTGGTATGTCAATCTTGTCTTGGAGGTCGTGTTGTTTGACAATAGTGAACCTACGAGCTATGAAGAAGCAATGGTGGGCCCGGAACTAACAAATGGCTAGGAGCCATGAAATCCGAGAAATGATCCATGTATGAAAACCGAGTATGGACTTTGGTAGAATTGCCCGTTGAACGACAGGTCGTTGAGTACAAATGGACCTTTGAGAAGAAGACATGTGTTGATGGTAAATGTCACCATTTATAAAGTTCGACTTGTCGCAAATAAGTTTCCGAAAAGTTCAAGGAGTTGACTACGATGAGACTTTCTCACCCGTAGCGATGCGAAAGTCTGTTGGAATTATGTTAGCAGTTGCTACTTTTTTCGATTATGAAGTCTGGCAGATGGATGTCAAAACATCGTTTCCTTAAAGGTTTCCTTGAGGAAAGGTTGTATGTGATACAACCAGAAGGTTTTGCCAGTCCTAAGGATGCTAAAAGGTATGCAAGCCCCAACGATTCTTCTATGGGCTGGAGCAAGCATCTCGGAGTTGGAATATAAACTTTGATGAGGTGATCAAAGTTTTTGGGTTTATAAAAACTTTATGAGAAACTTGTATTTACAAGAAAGTGAGTGGGAGCACTATAGAATTTCTGATAAGTATATGTGGATGACATATTGTTGATCGGAAATAATGTAGAATTTCTGGAAAGCATAAAGGCTTGTTTGAAAGGAGTTTTCAAAGGAAGAGCTAGAATGAAGCTACTTAAATATTGGGCATTAGGATCTATAGAGATAGATCAAGACGTATGATAAGACTTTCAAAGAGTACATACCTTGACAACATTTTGAAAGATTTCAAAATGGACCAGTCAAACAAAGGTTCTTGCCTGATTTGTAAGGTGTGGAGTTGAGTGAGACTCAAAGCTCGACCATGGCAGAAGAAGGAGAAGGACGAAGGTCGTCCCCTATGCCTTATCCATAGGCTCTATATAGTGTTGGAAATATACCCTAGAGGAAATAATAAATTAGTTATTATCATATTTCCTTGTTCATGATAATCGTTTATTATCCATGCTATAATTGTGTTGATCGGAAACTCAGATACATGTGTGGATACATAGACAACACCATGTCCCTAGTATGCCTCTAATAGACTAGCTCGTTGATCAAAGATGGCTATGGCTTCCTAGTCATGGACATGAAATGTCATTTGGTAACGGGATCACATCATTAGGAGAATGATCTGATGGACAAGACCCAAACTACAAACGTAGCATATGATCGTGTCACTTTATTGCTACTATTTTCTGCATGTCAAGTATATGTTCCTATGACCATGAGATCATGCAACTCACTAACACCGGAGGAGTACCTTGTGTGTATCAAATGTCGCAACATAACTGTGTGACTATAAAGGTGCTCTACAGGTATCTCCGAGGGTGTCTGTTGAGTTGGCATGGATCAAGACTCAGATTTGTTACTCCGTGCGACAGAGAGGTATCTCAGGGCCCACTCGGTAATACAACATCACAATAAGCCTTGCAAGCAATGTGACTAAGTCTTAGTCACGGGATCTTGTATTATGGAACGAGTAAAGAGACTTGCCGGTAACAATGTTGAACTAGGTATGGAGATACCGACGATCGAATCTCGGGCAAGTAACATACCGAAGAACAAAGGGAACATCATACGGGATTAACTGAATCCTTGACATAGAGGTTCGACCGATAAAGATATTCGTAGAATATGTAGGAACCAATATGGGCATCCAGGTCCCGCTATTGGTTATTGACCGTAGAGGTGTCTCGGTCATGTCTACATAGTTCTCGAACCCGCAGGGTCTGCACACTTAAGGTTTGGTGACGTTTTGGTAGTATAGAGTTATTTATGGTGGTGACCTAAGGTTATTCGGAGTCCCGAATGAGATCCCGGACATCACGAGGAGCTCCGAAATGGTCCGGAGGTAAATATTGATATACAGGAAGTCCTATTTTGGTCGTCGGAGAAGTTTCGGGCTCATCGGTAGTGTATCGGGAGACCATTGGGAGGGGTATTTCGACCCAAGAGGCAACATGGGATTTGGGAGGATGAATACCAGCCTTTAGTGGGCTGGTGGAAGTCCCACACAAGGCCCATGCGGCTGGGAAGAAAAGCCCAAAAGGAAAAAGGTGGGAAAAGGCAAAAAAGGGCTAAATTAGGAAGGAGTCCTAATCCTACTAGGAGTGGAGGAGGAGGACTCCTCCCTCCTGGTTCGGCCGACCCGGGGGCTGCCTCCTACTCCTCTACTCCTATATATACTAGAGGATTTTAGGGTTTTGGCACAAAATTTTCAGCCACGTGCCACCCGTTCCTCTAGTGCATAGCTTCTCCTCTAGATCGGTTTTCTGCAGTGCTTAGGCGAAGCCCTGCCGGAATAGCTCCACCACCATCGCCGCAGAGCTGTCATGCTGCCGGAGAACTCTTCTACCTCTCCGCTCCCTCTTGCTAGATCAAGAAGGCGGAGATCGTCATCAAGCTGTACGTGTGTTGAACGCGGAGGTGTTGTCCGTTCGGCGCTAGATCGGAAGGCCCGTGATCAAGATCGCGAGACGGATCGTGATGAGATCGCGGGACGGATCGTGATGAGTTTGCAGGACGGATCGTGATTGGATCGCGGGACAGATCGTGATGAGATCGCGGGACACTCGGCGATTTGGATCACGAAGACGTTCGACTACACCAACCGCGTTTCTTAACGCTTCCCGCTTAGCGATCTACAAGGGTATGTAGATCCACTCTCCCTCTCGTAGATGCTCATCACAATGGATAGATCTTGCGTGTGCGTAGGAATTTTTTTGTTTCCCATGCAACGTTCACCAACAATGGTATCAGAGCTAGGTCTATGTGTAGATAAGATCTCGAGTAGAACACAAAGAGTTTGTGGGCGTTGATGCTTAGATTGCTTCCTCCCTTGGTCGTGTTTTAGTTCAGCAGTATAGTGGGATGAAGCGGCCCGGACCAACCTTACGCGTACGCTTACGAGAGACCGGTTCCATCGACTGACGTGTAACTTCGTTGCACAAAGATGGCTGGCAGGTGTCTGTTTCTCCTACTTTAGTTGGACCGGATTCGACAAAGGCGGTCCTTGAGAAGGTTGAAAAGCAATTTATGTATCACCGTTGTGGTTTTGCGTAGGTGAGAATTGTTCTTACTAGATACCCATAGCAGCCACGTAAAACATGCAACAACAATTAGAGGACGTCTAACTTGTTTTTGCAGGGTATGTTGTGATATGATATGGCCAATTACATGATGTGATATATGTGATGTATGAGATGATCATGTGATGTATAGATTATCATGACTTGCATGTCGATGAGTACGGCAACCGACAGGAGCCATAGGGTTGTCTTTAATTATTGTATGACCTGCGTGTCAATCATTAAGCGCTATGTAATGCTTTACTTTATCGCTAAACGGTAGCAATAGTAGTAGAAGCATGTTGGGCGCAACAACCCCGATGGCGACACGTTGATGGAGATCAAGATGATGGAGATCATGGTGTCTTGCGGGTGACGATGGAGATCATGTTGGTGCTTTCAAGATGGAGATCAAAAGCACAAGTTCATGGCCATATCATGTCACTTATGATTTACATGTGATGTTAATCCTTTTATGCACCTTGTTTTGCTTAGGACGACGGTAGCATTATAAGTTGATCCCTCACTTAAATTTCAAGATGAATTGTGTTCTCCCCGAGTGTGCACCGTTGCGAAAGTTCGTCGCGTTGAGACACCACGTGATGATCGGGTGTGATAGACTCTACGTTCACATATAACGGGTGCAAGCCAGTGTTGTACATGCAGAACACTCGGGTTAAACTTGACGAGCCTAGCATGTACAGACATGGCCTCGGAACACAAGAGACCGAAAGGTCGAACATGAGTCATATAGTAGATATGATCAACATGATGATGTTCACCATTGAAACCACCTCAACTCACGTGATGATCGGACTTGAGTTGGTGAATTTGGATCATGTATCACTCGAATGACTGAGGGATGTCAATTTGAGTGGGGGTTCTTAAGTAATATGATTAATTGAACTCATTATCATGAACATAGTCAGTAGTGTCTTTGCAAACTGTGTTGTAGATTACTAGCTCACGCTGTAGCTCCCTTGAATTTTTATATGTTCCTAGAGAAATAGAGTTGAAAGATGATGGTAGCAATATTGCGGACTGGCTCCGTGATCTAAGGATTGTCCTCATTGCTGCACAGAAGGCTTATGTCCTTAATGCACCGCTCGGTGCGCCAACCCCTCTAGCGTTGTTTGTAGATGTTGTGAACATTTGACAGGAACGTTCTGATAACTACTTGATAGTTTAGTACGTCATGCATTACGACTTAGAATTGAGGCTCCACAACGTTTTGAACGTCACAGAACATATGAGATGTTCTAAGAGCTGAAATTAGGATCTCAGGCTCATGCCCGTGTTGCGAGATATGAGATCTCCAACAAGATTCTTTGCCTGTAATATGAAAGAGAATAGCACAATCGTTGAGCATGTGCTTAGATTGTATGGGTGGTACAATCGCTTGAATCGAGGGGGAGTTGATCTTCGAGATAAGATAGTGATTGATATAGTTCTCCAAGTCACTGTCACTAAGCTACTAGAACTTGGTGATGAACTACAAAATGCCAGGGATAGAAATAATGATCCCCGAGCTGTTCGCGATGTTTGACACCGCGAAGGTAGAAATCAAGAAAGAGCGTCAAGTGTTGATGGTTAGTCAAACCACTAGTTTCGAGAAGGGCAGGAGCAAGGAGGGAAAACTTCATGGATAGCAAGTCAGTTGCTGCTCCAGTGAAGCAACCCAAAGTTGAACCCAAACCCAAGACTAAGTGCTTCGATTATGAGGAGAGTGGTCGCTGAAGCGGAACAACCCTAGATACTTGGTAGATAAGAAGGCTGGCAACGTCGACATAAGTATATTTGATATACATGTTATTTATGTGTACCTTGCTAGTACTCCTAGTAGCACCTGGGTATTGGATACCGGTTCGGTTGCTAAATGTTAGTAACTCGAAATAAAAGCTACAGAATAAACGGAGCACTAGCTAAGGGTGAGGTGACGGCGTGTGTTGGAAATGTTTCCAAGGTTGATGTGATCAACATCGCACGCTCTCTCTACCTTCGGGATTAGTGACGAACCTAAATAAATGTTATTTGGTGTTTTGCATTGAGCATGAACGTGATTAGATCGTGTTTATTGCAACACGGTTATTCATTTAAGTTAAAGAATAATGGTTATTCTGTTTACATGAATAATACCTCCAATGGTCATGCACCTAGTGAGAATGGTTTGTTGAATCTTGATCGTAGTAATACACATGTTCATAACATTGATGCCAAAAAATACAAAGTTAATAATGATAGTACCACATAGTTGTGGCACTGCCGCTAAATGTCATATTGGTATAAAGCGCATGAAGAAACTCCATGTTGATGGATCTTTGGACTCATTCGATTTCGAATCGGTTGAGACATGCGAACCATGCCTCTTGGGCAAGATGACTAAGAACCCCGTTTTCTGGTTTGAAGGAGCGGGCAAGTGATTTATTGGAAATGATACATGTTGATGTATGCAATCCAATGAGTCTTGTAGAATGCGGTGGATATCGTTATTTTCTTACCTTCACTGATGATTTGAGTAGATAATAGTGTATATTTACTTAATGAAACGCAAGTCTGAATCATTTGAAAAAGTTCAAGCAAATTCAGCGTGAAATTTAAGATCATTGTGACAAGAAGATAAAATGTCCGCGATATGATCGTGGAGGTGAATATCTGAGTTACGAGTTTGGTATACAACTTAAGACAATGTGAAATTTGTTTCACAACTCACGCCACCTGGAACACCATAGTGTGATGGTGTGTCCGAACGTCATAGCCGTGCTCTATTGGATATGGTGCAAATTATGATGTCTCTTATCCTTTTACCACTATCATTTTGGGGTTATGCATTAGAGACAACTACATTCACTTTAGATAGGGCACCATCTAAATCCGTTGAGATGACACCATGTGAATTATGGTTTGATAGAAACCTAAGCTGTCATTTCTTAATGTTTCGGGCTGCAACACTTATGTGAAAAAGGGTTTTCACCTAACAAGCTTGAACCCAAAGCGGACAAATGCATCTTCATAGAATACCCTAAAGACAGTTGGCTAAACCTTCTATCTCAGATCCAAGCATAAAATGTTTGTTGCTAAAACTGGGTCCTTTCTCGAGAAAGAGTTTCTCTCGAAAGAATTGAGTGGGAGGAAGATAGAACTTGATGAGGTTGTTGAACCTTTGTTCAATAAGAGTGTAGAGAAGCGCAGGAAGATGCTTCTGTGAAGCCTACATTAGTTGAAGAGGAAGTTAATGATGATAATCATGAAGCTTCGGATCAAGTTACTATCGAACCTCGTAGGTCGACAAGGACGTGTACTGCTCCTGAGCGGTATGACAACCCTGTCTTGGAGGTCATGTTGTTGGACAACGATGAACCTACGAGCTATGGAGAAGCGATGATGGGCCCGGATTCCGACAAATGGTTAGAGACCATGAAATCCGAGAAAGGATCCATGTATGAAAACCAAGTATAGACTTTGGTAGACTTGCTCGTTGAACGGCAGCTCGTTGAGTACAAAAGGATGTTTAAAATGAAGACAGACGCTCATGGTAAATGTCACCATTTGTAAAGCTCAACTTGTTGCAAAGAAGTTTACGACAAGTTCAAGGAGTTGACTGCGATGAGACTTTCTCACTCGTAGCAATGCTAAAGTCTGTTGGAATTATGTTAGCAGTTGCTGCATTTTTCAATTATGAAATCTGGCAGATGGATATCAAAACATAGTTTCCTAAACGGTTTACTTGAGGAAAGGTTGTATGTGATACAACCAGAAGGTTTTGTCAGTCCTAAGGATGCTAAAAGGTGTGCAAGCTTCAGTGATTCTTCTATGAACTGAAGCAAGCATCTCGGAGTTGGAATATACACTTTGATGAGGTGATCAAAGTTTTTGAGTCTATACAAAGTTTATGAGAAACTTGTATTTACAATCAAGTGAGTGGGAGCACTATAGAATTTCTGATAAGTATATGCGGATGACATATGGTTGATCGGAAATGATGTAGAATTTCTGGAAAGCATAAACGGTTGTTTGAAAAGAGTTTTTCAAATGAAGACCTGGATAAAGCTACCTAATTGTTGAGCATCAAGATCTATAGAGATAGATCAAGATGCTTGATGAGACTTTCAATGAGAACATACCTTGACAGGATTTTGAAAGAGTTCAAAATGGTTCAGTCAGAGAAAGAGTTCTCGCCTGATTTGCGAGGTGTGAAGTTGAGTGAGACTCAAAGCTCGACAACGGCAAAAGAAAGAGAAAGGACGAATGTCGTCCCCTATGCCTTAGCCATAGGCTCTATATAATATGCCATGTTGTGTACCGCACCTGTGTGTGCCTTGCCATGAGTCCGTCAAGGGGTACAAGAGTGATCCAGAAGTTGATCACTGGACAGCGGTCAAGATTATCCTTAGTGACTAAAAGACTAAGGAGATGTTTTCTCGATTGTGGAGGTGATAAAGAGTTCGCCGTAAAGAGTTACGTCGATGCAAGATTTAACACCAATCTGAATGACTCGTAGTAGGAATCTGGATACGTATAGTGGAGCAGCCATTTGGAATAGTATCAAGTGAAGTGTGGTAGCAGTGTTTACGGTTTGACATAGAAATTTGCAAAGTACACACAGATCTGAATGTTGCAGACCCGTTGACTATAAGACCTCTCTCACATGCAAAGCATGATCAAGCCCCAGAACTCATTGGGTGTTAGATTCATAACAATGCGAATCACATGGTGATGTGAACTAGATTATTGACTCTAGTGCAAGTGGGAGACTGTTGGAAATATTCCCTAGAGGCAATAATAAATTAGTTATTATCATATTTCCTTGTTCATGATAATCGTTTATTATCCATGCTATAATTATGTTGATCGGAAACTTAGATACATGTGTGGATACATAGACAACACCATGTCCCTAGTATGCCTCTAATAGACTAGCTCGTTGATCAAAGATGGCTATGGTTTCCTAGTCATGGACATGAAATGTCATTTGGTAATGGGATCACATCATTAGGAGAATGATGTGATGGACAAGACCCAAACTACAAACGTAGCATATGATCGTGTCACTTTATTGCTACTGTTTTCTGCATGTCAAGTATATGTTCCTATGACCATGAGATCATGCAACTCACTGACACCGGAGGAGTACCTTGTGTGTATCAAACGTCGCAACGTAACTGGGTGACTATAAAGGTGCTCTACAGGTATCTCCGAGGGTGTCTGTTGAGTTGGCATGGATCAAGACTCGGATTTGTTACTCCGTGTGACGGAGAGGTATCTCAGGGCCCACTCGGTAATACAACATCACAATAAGACTTGCAAGCAATGTGACTAAGTGTTAGTCACGTGATCTTGTATTATGGAACGAGTAAAGAGACTTTCCGGTAATGAGGTTGAACTAGGTATGGAGATACAGACGATCGAATCTCGGGCAAGTAACATACCGAAGAACAAAGGGAACATCATACGGTATTAATTGAATCCTTGACATAGAGGATCGGTCGATAAAGATCTTCATAGAATATGTAGGAACCAATATGGGCATCCAGGTCCCGCTATCGGTTATTGACCATAGAGGTGTCTCGGTCATGTCTACATAGTTCTCGAACCCGCAGGGTCTGCACACTTAAGGTTTGGTGACGTTTCGGTAGTATAGAGTTATGTATGGTGGTGACCTAAGGTTGTTCGGAGTCCCATATGAGATCCTGGACGTCACGAGGAGCTCCGGAATGGTCCGGAGGTAAATATTGATATATATAGGAAGTCCTATTTTGGTCGCCGGAAAAGTTTCGGGCTCATCGGTAGTGTACCGGGAGTGCCGGTAGTGTACCGGGAGACCATCGGGAGGGGTATTTCGACCCAAGAGGCAACATGGGATGTGGGAGGATGAATACCAGCCTTTAGTGGGCTGGTGGAAGTCCCACACAAGACCCATGCGGCTGGGAAGAAAAGCCCAAAAGGAAAAAGGTGGAAAAAGGCAAAAAAAAGGGGCTAAATTAGGAAGGAGTCCTAATCCTACTAGGAGTGGAGGAGGAGGACTCCTCCCTCCTGGTTCGGCCGACCCAAGGGCTGCCTCCTCCTCCTCTCCTCCTATATATACTAGAGGATTTTAGGGTTTTGGCACAAGATTTTCAGCCACGTGCCACCCGTTCCTCTAGTGCATAGCTTTTCCTCTAGATCGGTTTTCTGTAGTGCTTAGGCAAAGCCCTGCCGGAATAGCTCCACCACCATCGCCGCAGTGCCGTCACGCTGCCGGAGAACTCTTCTACCTCTTCGCTCCCTCTTGCTGGATCAAGAAGGCAGAGATCGTCATCAAGCTATACGTGTGCTGAACGCGGAGGTGCCGTCCGTTCGGCGCTAGATCGGAAGGACCGTGATCAAGATCGCGAGATGGATCATGATGAGATCGCGGGATGGATCGTGATGAGTTCGTGGGACGGATCGTGATTGGATCGCGGGACGAATCGTGATGAGATCGTGGGACACTCGACGATTTGGATCGCGAAGACGTTCGACTACACCAATCACGTTTCTTAACGCTTCCCTCTTAGCGATCTACAAGGGTATGTAGATCCACTCTCCCTCTCGTAGATGCTCATCACCATGGATAGATCTTGCGTGTGCGTAGGAATTTTTTTGTTTCCCATGCAACGTTCACCAACATATAGTATGTCATGCTGTGTACCGCACCTGGCGTGTGCCTTGCCATGAGTCTGTTAAGGGGTACAAGGGTGGTCCACGAGTGGAACACTGGACATCGGTCAAAATTATCCTTAGTAACTAGAGGACTAAGGAAATGTTTCTCGATTATGGAGGTGATAAAGAGTTCGTCGTAAAGGATTACGTCGATGCAAGCTTTGACACCAATCCAGATGACTCTGAGTAGCAGTCCGGATACGTATAGTGAAGCAGTCATTTGAAATAGCTCCTAGTGTAGCATAGTAGCAGCATCTACAGTATGACATAGAGATTTACAAAGTACACACTGAATGTTGCAGAACCGTTGACTAAAACCTCTCTCACAAGCAAAACATGATCAAACCCTAGAACTCATTGGGTGTAAATCACATGGTGATGTGAACTAGATTATAGACTCTAGTGCAAGTGGGAGACTGTTGCAAATATGCCCTAGAGGCAATAGTAAATTAGTTATTATCATATTTCCTTGTTCATGATAATCGTTTATTATTCATGCTATAATTGTATTGATTGGAAACTCAAATACATGTGTGGGTACATAGACAACATAGTGTCCCTAGTATGCCTCTAATAGACTAGCTCGTTGATCAAAGATGGTCAAGGTTTCCTAGACATAGACATGAGATGTCATTTGATAATGGGTTCACATCATTAGGAGAATGATGTGATGGACAAGACCCAAACTATGAACGTAGCATATGATCGTGTCAGTTTATTGCTATGGTTTTCTGCATGTCAAGTATCTGTTCCTATGACCATGAGATCGTGCAGCTCACTAACACCGGAAGAGTACCTTGTGTGTATGAAACGTCGCAACATAACTGGGTGAGTATAAAGATGCTCTACAGGTATCTCCGAGGGTGTTTGTTGAGTGGGCATGGATCAAGACTGGGATTTGTTACTCCGTGTGATGGAGAGGTATCTCAGGGCCCTCTCGATAATGCAACGTCACAATTAGCCTTGCAAGCAAAGTGACTACAGAGTTAGCCATGAGATCTTGTATTACGGAACAAGTAAAGAGACTTGCCGGTAATGAGATTGAACTAGGTATACAGATACCGATGATCGAATCTCGGGCAAGTAACATACCGAAGAACAATGGGAACTGCATACGAGATTAACTGAATCCTTGACATAGAGGTTCAAACGATAAAGATCTTCATAGAATATGTAGGAACCAATATGGGCATCCAGGTCCCGCTATTGGTTATTGACCCTAGGGGTGTCTCGGTCATGTCTACATAGTTATCGAACCCGCAGGGTCTGCACACTTAACGTTCAGTGACGTTCCGGTAGTATTGAGTTATGTATGTTGGTGACCAAAGGTTGTCCGGAGTCCCGGATGAGATCCCGGACATCACGAGGAGCTCCGAAATGATCCGGAGGTAAATATTGATATATAGGAAAGTGGTGTTTGGGCTCCGGAAAAGTTTTGGGCACTTCGGGTTGTGTACGGGGAGTGACGAACGGGTTCCGGAGGTCCACCAAGTGGGGGCTACCCATCCCAGGGGCCGCATGGGCCTAGGAGATGGCGCACCAGCCCCTGGTGGGCTGGGTAGCCATCCCCTAGCAGGCCCTTGCACAAGGGGGTTGCGCAAGGGGTGGGAGAGCCCAAGAGGGGAGGGAGTTCTACTAGGACTCCACCTCCCTTGTGGGAGCTGGACTCCTCCCTCTCTTGTGCGCCAAGAGCCCTAGGGGAAACCCTAGGGCGCCCTACCTACCCCTTCTTCCTCCTATATATAGTGGACGGTTTTAAAGGCAACCACCACCCGAAAAGCCACGTGCTGCCCTCCTCCCTCTAGATTGTAGTTCTCCTCTAGATTAGTTCGGCAGAAGCTCGGTGAAGCCCTGCCGGATTAGTTCACCACCGTCGCCACCACGCCGTTGTGCTGCCAGAGAACTCATCTACCTCTCCACCCTCATTTGCTGGATCAAGGAGGTGGAGTTCGTCATCGAACTGTACGTGTGCTGAACGCGGAGGACCGCGATTGGATCGCAGGACGGATCGTGATTGGATCGCGTGATGGCTTGCGATTTGGATCGCGAAGACGTTCGACTATATCCACCACGTTTCTTAACGCTTCCCGCTTAGCGATCTATAAGGGTATGTAGATCCACCCCCTCTCTCGTAGATGGTCATCATCATGGATAGATCTTGTGTGTGCGTAGAATTTTTTTTATTACCCATGCAATGTTCCCAACAATCCTTACTGCTTATCAGCCGATGGTGTAGCACTGTAGGCACAAGGCTTCACTCATTGTCACAGTGGCTTCACAAGGCTACAAAAATCTCGATTTTTATTTTTTAGGCTGAAATGTTGAATTTTCAATGTAATTTTTAGTTGAAACAAGCGGGGAGGAGTATGGTGTAGGAGTTTTTTCCCCTTATATCATGAAAAAAAAGGCTCGGTTATTGCTAAAGAAAACATGCCAAAGTCTTTTTTGAGCAAAACATGCCCAAAGCTGTTTGTCTAGGAACAACAAGATCAGCCTGGCCCATTAAAATGACAGGCCGGCCTTGACTGTCGCAATTGGTTCGGCCCGATCTGGCTAAGGCCGAAGAACACGACTTGGAGGCGAAGAAAGAAGAAATCGGACGGCTGCGGCCAGGCGGTGGTCGAATCGTGACCGCCCCAAAATCGACGGGTTTTAACGAAGGGGGCTTGTTCGGCTTTGTTTCCTGCGGCTGCGGCGACAGGTCAGACAGAGCTTCCCTTCCCTTCCTCCCGCTAGCTCGGGGCGGATCCATCCACCCGGCGGACCATCTCTGATCTCTCGCGGGCGCCATGGCGGAGCACGCCGCCCCGGAGCTACCCAAGAGGTGCCACCACTGCGCAGGGCCCCTCTCCAAGGACATGGTACGGTGACTGCCTTCTCCCCCTTCACATCCTCGGACGGGCCGCCTCCGCCGCCGCTATTGTTTTCCACCCCTTTGGAGATTTTCGTAGTGCTGAATCTTCGTATAGATATGCACCCCTTTGTAGGTTTTTCCTGAATTCTAGTATGACTATTGCTTGTACGCTGGTTCGTGTTCACTTATGTTTGTGCTTGCTAATCAAACGCCCGTTGTTGTAAAAAAAAGTTGGAATATGCAATTTTGTGCTGTTCTTATCTGCTTGTGCTGATGCGCTTATACTGTTATAGCTTCCTTCTGAGGCAGCTTATATGGTCAATTGCGCTAATGCATGTTTTTGTGTTGATTAAGGAAACTAGCAGCTGGACCGTGACTCCTTTGGTTCGAGATAGCTTCTCAATGGTTTGTTCCATGTCCTTTTACCGCTCACCAGTGCAAGTTATTTGTCTTTTTAGTCCGAACTGGAAACTTTCCAAGCATTGCCTTTTGTTTTCTTCTTTCCACTGTCTACTAATATATAAATATGGCCATATTTTTTTGGAACAGATTGGTTCCGCTGTTGGGGGCACTGCAGGCGCGTTTTATGCATTTAATCATGGTATGCTGGCTACCCTTTTGATCAATGACTGATTGATACATCCAGCTCTTCTGAGATTTTCAGTTACTTAGCACATGCTGGTGTATTTGCGTGACAATTAATTTCTTATGTTCTGAGAAATAGTTTTGCTTTCTTCATTATGTGTTGGATGAATTATATATAGTTTAGTTAGTTCGTGATTCTATAACTCCTTATGCAGCACATCACCTTGTTTGTCTGGTTGTGACTTGTGAGACGTGTTGCTAATTGCCATTGTAATACCTGTTATTCATCTTATAGTGATCCTCAGTAGCATTTCAAATCCTGGGAAAATATTCAGATATGCACGTAGCTTATTGCTGCATCAAAAATGATTATTTATGTTCTTGTAAAGTACCGCCCTGTACATGACGACATGCATGGATTTTTTCCCTTTATTACACATGATATTGGCTCAACTTTATTTACATCAAGTGGATTTACCTGCTTGGTATTTTTGTTGCAAATAGAATGAAATCGCTTAGCTTTTTATGTCAATTATTTAATTATATGCTATTATACAATTCTATATATTAAATAATGATAATATCTTCAGATTAGCATTAACTTTGCATTTTTTTATGTAGCTATGCCTGTTGTTCGGCGTTACATAAAAGGGCCAATGTGGATACATTTTCTTGTTGGTGTAAGTACAATGACCATTTTTTCCTTTTTCGTATGTTGATATTAACGTATCCATGCTCTTTTTACCGTGAATTATTTTGAATGATGCATCTCTAAGATGTTCTTTTTTTTGCGAATGATCTCTTAAGATATATTTTTTATCACTTGATGGGTACATTTGTATGCTCCAATGGTCATCCACTGCCCAAACCATTCACAGTGATAACATCAGAACCTGCAACAACAACAACGACACCAACAACAAAGCCTTTCAGTCCCAAACAAGTTGGGGTACGCTAGTGCTGAAACCCATTACCCATAAGATCTCGAAACCTAGTCATGGTGCTGGCATGAGGATAGCTAACTTCCACGCACCCCTGTCCATGGCTTATTCTTTGGTTATATTCCAGTCATTCAGGTCCACGCCCCAGTGATCTTCTTTTGGGTTTCATCTCCACAAGAGTGGCTGAGTTTTGATGTTGTCTCGCCAAACCTATCACAATCCTCCTTCTTTACCCGGGCTTGGAACCGGCTATGTTGAGACAAAATAGGGGGAGTTTTCTTTTCTTTTCTTGAAGTGTCATCAAGCTCTGGTTTTCTTGAAATTTCTGTAAGCACACATCAGTCGTGTAGTCTGGTCTGTAAATAGGGCACTGAATATTCACTGTGCCCATGTGCTGAGTTTCATACCAATCAATACATCAGCAAGTTTTATTACTGGCAGGGCCATACTCAAGAAGATGGAGGCCCGGTGCGAAATCTAAATATGGGCCCTTGACATTTTTTCTTTCTCCTACATTTTCATATCCTAACATGACTCATACTTGCTAGTTCTAGAAGACATTGTAGGAAGTAAAACAAAGAGACAGGTATCAAGAACTAAAAACTGAACATGGAGATAAAAAGGGTTGATACGACCTTCAGTTATATAGATAAAAAGGAATGAAGCAACCTTTTATGTATTTGAGAAGCAAGATTATGGGGAAGCGGCGTGTGTCGCCCTCGCTTTGGCTGCTCCTATTGATGAACTAGCATTTGGCGACTAAGAACTCGAAATCTCCAACTTCAGTCAAGTCTCCAATTGATGCTTATGGGTTGCATGGCCGGCAACAGTCAGCAAAGGAGGTCGAGAGAAATACTGATATGCAAACTTGCAGATTTGATATTTGGAAGAAGAACACCAAATAAATATATGAGGGATTTGGAGTAGAGCTTTACATATTTCGCTGCCATCGCATTGGATTATTTTTAGGAAATCGCGGAGAGTTTAATAGACGGGGATTGGAAATGAAATGTTAGAAAGGAGTGAAGATCATTAATGATTTAGGATTTTAAGTAGGAAGGAAAAATTTGCCTGATGTTTGAGGAATACGAAGAGGAAGAGAGTAACGTGCGTGAGGAGAGGATGGATGATTAATTCGTGCAAATTCCCATGCACACTACTTGGGCGAGTTAATTCACTGCTTGAAGAGTAGCCTAGCACGTTAACTTCTTTGATTATATCTTGTGCTCCCTCCTAATTCTACTACTAGTTAGCTAGTACGCCGGCTGATTTGGGGCCTCGCTGGTTTGGGGGCCCTGTGCAGGCGCACACCCTGCATAGGTGCCTGGTACGGGCCTGATTACTGGGACGGTTCCCTACCAGATTAGCATTGCTTGAGTGTACAGCCAGCTACAGTTGCATCCCAAGAGAGTTTATCGGCTTCTATTCTTTTCTTTGAGAATTTAAAATGATCTCATGGCATTTGGTTTAAAGATTGCATTGGGGTGCTGTTTTTAGTTCAATCTGATGTCCTTTGGTCTGACCCTTTTCCTCCTGCAGGCCCCTCCAGTTGTTGTATTCTCTTCTGCGTGTGCTGGATTAGCAGGTGAAGCAACACTCTTCTGTATTTTAATATATTTATCTATTTTATGCTTATAATTCTGCTATCTAAAAATGCGCTCGATTATTATTTCCTTGATATCATGGCTGGTAGATTATTTTTTGTATTTGCTGGACATCATTATAAGCAAATTACAGAGATGTGCATTTGAACAATTTTCATTCCTGGGATCAACTTGAAAGTTTTGCCACTATTAATGCTTCACTTAGCCTGCCTATTGGCTATAAAAGACACTTGTGCCTTTTGGGGGATTCCAAAGCAGCTGTTTTATGAAATTTCATTTTCATGAAAGCTTCTGCACTGAATTGAACCCCATGTTACCTTTTCACTGGTTTGCATTCATTCACACCAATACATAGAGTACAAGCACGTGTAGTAGATGAGTGTCCAAACGATGTATATACAGGAGGATAACGAGATCCTAACTAGTGTTGTCGCCAAATGAGTGTTGGTGGAGCTGCATAGCCATGGGTGTATTCAGTGGTGGACCTACAACTTGGGCAGGCCAAAAAAACTTATTCTAAACCATAGAATTAAGCAGGCATTAATAAGTGAAATTTCAGATTGTTAAGAAAAAAAATTAGTGCGCTGGCTGACTGGTTTTGCGGTCTTGTGCTCGTTCCCTGGGTCACTCGTCGTTGGAAACTGCTTGGGGGCATGGTCACGCTGCCGCCGGCCTCATGGGGATGGGTCGCCGTCGGTGCTTCTACTCGTGGCGGCCGGCTGCCTGGACCTCTCTGCCTTCTCTGCAGTGCTCCGAGCGGCTGTGCCCTAGCTTGGCTCAACGCTCAGTCGTGGGGCAAAGAGTTCAGAGCTGGATGCGAGGCAGCACTGCCCTGTATGTCTGCTACTGGATTGGGCTGTTACACGTATAAAATTATTATTTTTCTTCAAGCTGGGCGGCCACGGCCTGGTTTTGCCCTTACGAAGCTCCGCCAGTGGGTGTATTACATATGTGCCTAGAGCCCTGAGAACTGGCCTATAGCTGTGCCCTGGATAAGCGTTCATCAGATACCAGTCTAGCCAACGCATGCAAATTTACCACGTGAACTACACAGTTCGTTGTTTTAGTGTTTGTAATAGTATTCCACTTCTATTTTGGATGTATTGTGAAGTGCAATGTGATATTGGTCTGCTCATGAAGCAAGTGAGGAGAACCTGGTCCTGTCCAATTCAGACCACCTTTTGTAAACCAGAAGGTTTAAAGTTTAAACTAGATGGGATGGACACAGGCAAAACCATGAAGTAGATGACTAGGGGAGGTGGTATTGAAGGGTGTTTCAGACTGGACTGTGCATCGGTTTTCTGTAGGTTGCTTTATGTGCAGAAACGTTTTTGAGGAACATGTGTATCTTATAATAATACGATGCATTAGTGCTTGTCTACACCCGAAAAAATGTATATTCTATTGTTAGCCAATTCGTTTTGGAGGAACATGTGTTTTGTTTGTTGATGTGATCCTGGAATTGATATTGGTTAACTATTATATTTGGAACATTTGCATTTGAACTGCAGATTTAATGCGAGGAATAATTAGTGCATTAAAGCAATTATTCTAGTAATAACATCGGAATGGTATAGCAACAATGTTATTGTTCAGGTACATAGGAGGTACCGTGCTGCCTTGTTAGCATCCTTTTCTTATTGGAAATAAGATATGGGTCATCGAGATTAGTTGTTCTATGTAGTGTTGCCGTGTTGTTAGATTACGTTTCATATCTAGATTAAAGGTATGAAGTCTTGTCTAATTAAGCAAAGAAAACTCTTGTGCAACACACATACTACAGCATTTAAATCTATGATTTACGCCACAGCTATTACTGATTTCTATGCATTCGATGAGCTAAAGTTTCAATTCTGTCTGCAGCTGGTACAATACCAGCCCTTGCGCAACTGGTTTCGTCGTCCTGTCATGCCGCCATGTCATCGCCCTCCTTTGCCCGCCCTGCTTCCCACGATGACATGCACAAGAGCAGAGGTTCCTCGCCGTTGTAATTTACTGACGGAACAGACCAATCACAGAATTGTAGTGCTCTAAGAAATCTGTGCCACCTTATAACAGGCGATGCTATGTATAGGTTATGCCCTCTATCTTGTGTTTTTTCTTGTATTAAAATAAGTATTGCCGTGTTGTGAACCAACTAGCCTGAGGTTCTGTTATTTTCTCTTGCAAAATGCCCTAAAGTTTGTATCACTTTGCTCACTGGTTTGCAATTTTTTTTTGGAGTGTATTCCTAAAGGATTTTATTTCCTGTGTGTCATTGGTTTCACAGGAAGGGATGTGCTAAATTCCTTAGGACTGCATATACGGATATAAATTCATAAGGAGTTGTAACATTAAAGTTATACCTGATGGATAATTCCTAAGGATTTGAGTGGGGCATGACATCCCAATCCTTACCTGTTATATTCCTTTGATTTGAAAATCCAGGCATATAGAACTTCGAATTAGATAAGCGCTCGCTAGTTGAGTGGATGGTATATTGTCGGTGGTAGTGGCTAGTCTGGACGCCACGTAGTAGATCCTGGCCGTTTCCCGGTTCGTACACTGCATGCAGCTACGTATCCGTATCTTGTATCGTTCATTGGATCGTGGCGCTTGGTTTTGGACGCCAACTCATCATTCGTGTGGAATCGGAAACGCACTCCGTCTGTCTGCCTGTGGATGATGATGCAGTGCACTTGGCGATGCGGGATGCATCTGGCTACCCACCAATGCCTGCCGTGAACTACCCGAAGCTCGATTGCAATCAGTTTCGGGGTCTGTTTCGCGGCACGCGGCTTTCAACCCGGAAGCGTGCGTGAAAAATGTCGTGCACGCAGAGTTGGGCGATGCCGATGAGAGGGAGGCAGGATGGCGCGAAAACGAAAAGACTATGTAACGTAGCACTCGGCACGGCACATTCTTGGTGCCCATGCCCACCCCCCGTCCCCGAGCTGCGGTTGGCCGCTGGCGCACAGCAGCCCTCCTCCCGGCTCACATGCCGCGCCACGCCAGCCACACACATTTTTAAACGCGACACGGACGCTTACACCTCCCCGCCCGCAGCGGAAGCGGAAGCGGAAGCAGTAGCGTCCCGGTGCGCCCGCGCGCCGTCACCGTCTAGCCCAGCCTGTCGCGCCTTTGGCTCTGCCCGCGCTCCCGATCCTACAAATTCCTCCACTCGACCAGCCCCTCTCCGCCAACTCTCTCGCGCACACTGAACGAGTGACCGTAGCGTGGCGTCTTATCTCTCCTCAACATACATGGATCGCTACAGAGTGGCGCCGGCGCGCCCGGTCTTCCTCCCCGGCGCCACCCAGCACCACCTGCACCCCGCGGCCGCGGGCCGGCGCTCGGGCGGCGCCGACCGGGAGCTCGACATCTTCACGGCCGAGCGCTACTTCAACGCCGCGGACGCCGTCAAGTACAGCGCCGCCGCGGTCCATGCGGACGACCCGCCGCGCCAGCTGGCCGTCGATGCGGCGGCGAGCCAGAGCGGCCGCACCGTCGCGTCCTCGGAGGCCAGCTGGAACAGTCGCTCCGGGCTCCTCGCCAGCAACCAGTCGTCGTCGGCGGCTAGGCAGCACAGCAAGGGCTATGGCGGCGGCGTCAACGGCGTCGTCGTCCAGGATACGAGGGACGATCGGTACCACCGCGGCGGCAAGAAGCCTGCCGGTGCTTCCGGGCAGCGCTGGGGGATCTTCAGCCGGGACTGCCCCTGCGCCGGCAGGAAGGCGGTTACTGTGGACGTCGCCTCCGAGCCGACCACCCCGAGGGTCCACGCGAGGTTCGACGCCAGGGAGGAGAGCGCCGTCTATAAGGCCAACGGGCTGCCTCCTCCGTCTCCAAACGACGAACCCGGCGTGATGAAGATTTTTACGACGGGGAGCTGCGCGTTCCCGCTTCGCGCCAACAACAACATCCTCGCTCCGGCTCCAGATCATGGGACCAGCGCTTCCTTCCCAGCTTTCCCGCCCGACGTTGGCCGCCACGTCGTGAGCTCCGGCGGTTTCACGTTCCCGGTGATCAGCCCGTCCAAGGCCGTCATCAGTAGCGTTGTCGACGAGCCACCGCGCGAGTCGCTGGAGGTGTTCCGTCCCATCGACGAGGACTCGGTGGTGCTCGTGGACCCACCGCCGCCCTTCGCCGCGGCCGTCTTTCTGCGCGTGCCCGCGGTAGCGTCGGCCGTAGACGACGACGCGATGAGCGACGCGAGCTCGGACCTGTTCGACCTGGAGAGCTTCGCGGCGTCATCGTCGTACCCGACCACGTACCACGGGCGCAGCAGCCAGCGCAACTCGGGGGACGACGACCTGGCGTACGCGGTCGCCGCCAACGCCGAGCCAGCGCTGAGCGAGTGCATGTACGCGCCGAGCGAGGCGAGCGTGGTGTGGAGCGTGGCCACGGCCGAGGGCGTGGCCTACGACGCGGGCAGCGTGGCCAACTTCTCCAGCGCGGCGTCCGCGTGCGGCGTCGACGAGTTCCGCTTCGTCCCGCCGGGGTCCGCCGCCGGGCACGACGGCTTCACCGCCGCCATGTCCCGAAGCGCCGGCCGCAAGAAAGGCGGCGGGTTCTTGGACAGCTGCCGGTGCGAGAAGGCCGTGAGCGTCGGGCCGACCCCTGTCCGTGTGGCCCGCCCGCCGCCGACGCCTGCCAACAAGACGGCGATGGGGCTGGAAAGCGGCGGCGTCGCGCGGTACCACAACCGCCGCGTCCACATGCCGGTGCGGACGTGATCGATGCGCGCGCTCTCCGTCTGGCGCCTATTAGCCAGCCAATACCAAAGTACAGTACAGTACATATTTCTCTTGTTTGTTCCAGGTACGTACAAGGCGTCGTTGGCACGTACACCTGCACGCGTGCGTGCGTGCATGACGATGACGTCGTCAGCTACTGTAATTAGTTATATGATGATGATTATACTAGTATATCGTGAAGTAAAACGTGCAGTCGCGAGTTTGATGTATCGATCTTAGTAGCATGTGTTATGTCAGCGATCATTTTCCGGTTGTCGACATATTTTAGACAGATCGCACGCTTGATTGATCAGGTCCAAAAACTACTAGTAGGCAGCAGCTTAAAACGAAGGAACCAGCTAGCGTGGTCGTGTGTGATGCGACGGGACGGCGCGATCGGTGCCCGGCCCGGCTGAGTTGGTCGATCACGTTGAAACGTCGAGCGTGGAAGGCGAGTTTGCTTGCTGTAGAGCCAGCCTGATGATAATTCTGCCGCTGCTAAAGTGATGCAACGAACATTCGGGCCTCCCATGCCCACGTCCAGTTACATCAGGCACGATAGGCATGCATTATGTCATCATGTGCGTGCATAACTGGAAATGATGCGCGCGACGTTGTGCGAGGGCGACGGGACGACGGCGGATGAACCCCTTTTGGGCTGTATTGCGGCGCTAGCAGGTAGAAGATGGGCCAACGCACCAACTTGCGCCTTGCGTCCTCGCAGACAAGGTGGTTGATGATGTTTGAAGTAGAAAGTAAAGAACACTAGAGATGAATGAAAGATGATCTATTAGTTTTTATTGATGATAGTAATGGGGTATTTATATCCGGGCGGAAGTACACATACTTCTTGGGAGTCAAGTAAACTTAGAGTTACTTGAGAGTCAAGTTATTACATAGTTGTCTTGAGAGCCAAAAAATTATATGGTTGCTTGAGAACCAAGTAACCTATCTAACAATTAGTTTAATCCTAATTAGCTTAACTAATAAGCAACAAATCTATTCTTAACACTCCCCCTTGTACAACGCCTCTTCTTGGGTATATGCATCATCTTGACAAATCCTTTGAATAATCTTGGAAGTCTCCTCCAAAAACTACGTAGGAAAAATATGAGGAGAATAATGCATATATGTTGCTAAAACCCAGTGGGGGGAAATAATAATAAGAAAATGATGCAACAGATAATGATTATTGTCTCTTGATAATCATATGAGAAAAACCTTTGAAGAATGAGAAAACTCATTGGTGAGTTTAGAGAACAATTAATATGTCGTGAGTACTTCCTTTAAAAAAACCAATAGGAAAAATAGAAAGTATGACATATGATCTTTGAGAAGATATTGCCTCATTAAAAACCATTATGAGAAACTTTGAGAGAAAACTCATAAAGGAAAAGAGTGTATCTGACATGCCATTGAAAACTCCTTGAAAACCCAGTAAGAAAAATATAAGGAGAAAATGTTATGGCATATATGGAAACTTGTGTTTATATTGTCTCGTTAAAAACCTTTTATGAGAAACCATTAGGGGAAAACTCATGAAGGGAAAAAGAGTACAATATATGCAATCTGATGATTGTTAATAGGTTATAATTTGGGAGATTACTCCCCCTGAACTTTGCAAATTTGGAGGATGTGCCATATCAATTCCATTGACATGATCATGACATTGTGAATAATCTGTTGGATTTTCACAGTATTTTGTTTGCAAATCATTTCCTCATTTTTCTATAATCCAAGAGGATAAGTAATATTCGAGCAATGTGCCTTTTGATATCGCTCTTCATATAACCTGTAGGTATTGAGTAACACAAGTGGAAGCATCTTGATAAATCAAGTTGTGCGATTCCGATGAATCTCAACCACATGATTTTGAGTGTGGTTAACCATTCTGCTAAGCCATGCATATTTTGCATTTTTAGGTAAATCAATTATGTCAGAATGATAAGTGGAAATAACCATTAAAGCCCATTTAGATGATTTCCATATGAAGGCTATTCCAGAAAATCCAGTCATTGATATGGCGTCGTTGGGATCAAATAAAGAGCCACTATCATTACATCATATCATGGTCATATCTTGTATTTCCTGATGGAAAAATCAAGATTCATTGAAAGCTTTAGATATAAGATGATATTCCTTATATCAACCATATACCTTTTGCTGGGGGTGCACTCTGAATAAAGATAGCAAATATAGTATCAGGCACGACGTAGTTTGCAATTATATGAGTGTGTTGACATTAGTGAGATACATAACTTCAGGTCCTAGTATCACTTCATTATCACCCCTAGGTATGAACGGATTTGTACCTTATCATAGGTAGTATGACCATAAATATTTTTTATGCTATGATAAATCCACATTGAACTTCTCGTATATGTTTTGGATATATGTAGGCTGATATATATTCTTGAGAGAAGGCTCGAGTTGTAAACTTAAGCTAAATTTGGTTGAAACCAAATTTTCCGACTTGAGATGATTTTGTGTTTGTTCAAGTCTTGTAGAGACATTGATGACGAAATCATCGATATACACTGAGGTGATGTAAGGAAATCAAACTCGTGATTTCTTTATTAAAACACATAAACAATATCTTTATTAGAGTTGTTCTTTTGAATAAGAAACTCATTTAGTCGGTAGTACCATATGATTTCCGACTATTTTGAGCCATATATAGACTTCTAAAGTTTTACACAAATATGTTGCGATTTATTTTGGATTCGGAATTGTAAGCCCTTTAGGGACTTCATTATAAATTTCCGAAACGAGTGACCCATATGAGTATGTAGTCACTGCATCCATTAACTGCATGGATAATATTATTTGTACTGCCAATGATATAGTTGTTATCGAAACATAATTCCACTAATACCAAGAGGGTATGTTACATCATAATTTGATGTCGGGTCTCTGCGTGAACCCTTTTGCTACAAGCCTCACTTTCTCACCACCTCATTTACTTTATTTATGAATGAGAAGTTATTTTTATTCCATATGGGAGATACTTATGAGGAGTATGTATTACTGTAGTAAATACAACTCCTTTGTTCAGCGAGTGCTATTCTTCATTATTTGCTTTCTTTTATTTGAACCAATATGAGTGCAAGAGGCACTCTACCATGGATTTTGGTTCAGGCCCAAAAGGTTTTAGCAATTTTGAGAAGAAATATATGTCGACAAATGTAGTCTTTATTTATATGATTCTGGTGGAATTAATGAAATTTGTGGAAATGTATTTATTCCTTTTAACTCCTTGTGATTTCCTACAACAATGGAGTCAAGGTGTTTCGATGTCCCGGCACCAAAATATTTGTGCACATTTATGCCGGGCTTTGGATGATGAGCATCGAGTGAGGTGTCTTTCAACTTGATGTTGAATTACATTTACTGGTTGAGGATCTAATTTCCTCTATTTCCGCAAAAACATATGCGAGATTATATCTCATGTGGTGAGATTTCTCCCCTTATTGCTCTCATTTCGGAAGAATAGTGGTTTATCAGGCACCTCCACTCTTTCTGACACTTTACTGCAGGAATATAACTTAGTGACACCTTTGTCATGAGTAAATGTATGTGGCAGATTTGCAATGTGTTGCAAATATGTGATTTAAACTTCTTGTTCAGATTCTTTGAGTACGTGGATATAAGGACTGAATGTGAATAACATTTCTAATTTATTTCTTGGCATTCTTTGTGATACTTATCTCCCCCTAATGCCAAAAATGTCCTTATTGCTGATGCAATCAGCATACAAGCTATGAATAATTTTGATTGACGAATAAATTGTTATTCCGCACATAGATCCCTAATTTTCTGTGAGATCCCATTGATGTATGCTAGAGTGGTGATATCGGTATGTAACCGAATTATCGCAGATAGGAAATACTTTGTTGATTTCTACGTAATTACTACAAGGGAAAAGTAGTATGCTATGCAGTTGGTATGATTTATATCATACTTACTGTGTGTAATGTCGTATTTGTCTAGCAAGAGGCTAGAAATTACAATTCTATAAGTTTGGTCATAATATTAATTTCACTATCTTTGATAAGATATTGAACTAAACCATTCTGGGTATGTACATAAAACATTATATATAATCAGACATTTCTTGTGAAATGAGTTCAACGAAGTCGTCCATTCGAATGGATTTATCCCTAGTTTAGGATAATTTGCTCTTACTTTGACAAGTTGAGCAATTGATTTAGTAAGATCATTCATGGTTGCGTGTGACAAGAGACACACTTGAAATCATTTTATAAATGTTTCTATGAGTATCATGAAGTATCTAAATAATCCATATAATGGTTAAGTAATCCACATATATCTTCTGAATATGTTCAAGAAAGAATGAGTGGCTTATTTAGAATCTTCAGGTGAGAGGGCCTTAAAACTTATTTCCCCTATGGCACATGCGGTGCACATAAAATCTGATGATTTAGGAAATATTGTAAGTTGAAAAGTTGTGACCAGCAGAATTGCCAATAAATTTTTCTAATCAACCCCAAACCAGAATTGTAAAGCTTAAAGCTAAATATGTTGTAAGATTTAGAAAATTATTGTGTACGCAACAAAACTGAGTATGAATTGATTCATACAATTTTTTTTATCAAATATTGTATCCGAGGGATATGATATTGGACATCCTACTATATGAAGTAGTAGAGGTATAGGCTAGTAATATGTTGGAATAATTAGGGGATTACCTGAGGTCTCCCATATTACTTGAAAAAACCCCGCAAACATATCATAGGTGCAAAGGAATTCATCATTCTTTTATTGCACTATATTCTTGGTTCTCCTTCTGATGAAGATTTGAGAAACATCATTTACCAGAATATTTTCTGTTTGTATGTTTGCAAATTTCCAAATATCCCAATGAACTTATTTGCCTTTTTAATAAATTTGTGGTGTGGTTTGACTATATGTTTGAGGGTTTGGTAATCATAGGTATGATATTTATATAACCACACACTTGAGAAACTTGAGAGTTATCTTTGTGATCGTTTGAAAACGATATATTCAAGGTGAATAAATATTCATCCGTTTTGTACTTAGCTTGAGAACTAAGTGAAGTTGATGACATATAAAATGTAATATGTACATACTTAGCTATTTAAAGAATAACCATAACACATTTTCCTAAAGGTGGAGTTATAGTGGCAATAATACCACGACTGGATACAATGACTGATGTCATGAATCATCTTAAAATAAACACTCTCACCTAACATGAATTTAATGCATTTGGAAATGTCATCCATATGTTACATGAAAATTCTCATAAATTTTTTAATTTACTTCGAGGAGTAATATATATATATATATATATATATGAATAAAATGATTTGTTTGAGAACAATCTAGGCCAAGGTGATTCTTAGTGAACTTGGGTGTAGCCTTCAATACAATGCATGTGATGAAATCGTTGCCAATGTTTTGGACTCCATTCTTGAGGAAACGTATGACTGTAGAGTCATTGCCAAAACGCATAGACTTTGCATGTTTAAGATTGGTTAGTCACTATGAAATTAATAACCACAGTATGACGTGGATATTGCAATAGTGTTTGAGACACTTGCTATAAATTATAATACCCATCTTGATGGATGGACGACATTATAATTACAAATAGTGACATAGGGTCCGCTGCCATGTATTTTACCAATGTAATAAAAGGCAATCATTGGAGTATGCAAGTATTTGCATAATTCCTATGACGTATTCAAGCAAAACGAGGCTTGAATAATTGATATTGGTAGATAATACCATTCAACATGCAATAATCATGCATGAATTTACTATGATAGTAAATCATTTTAGTGAACAACAACAACTGCTTCAGAGGAGCAAATTTTAGAATAGCTGATGCTTTATTAGCCATATGTATAGACCTCCATTTATATAGGATAGCACTTTAAAGATAATCACCAATATAATGGTGTAGATCTCGCAGTAATAGAAAACATAGTCCAACTTTTGTCAGTAGATGTTCATATCTCTATTACCTTACCTTATGTTATGCTATATTTTGAAAAATCACTTTGAAGGTAGTCATATGTTAGGATGACATGATGTAGACCTCACAGTAGTAGTGGATAATTTGTAAATTTTTACGGTAGATGCCACCAATACCTTGTGATTCATAAATATTTTTGGCTAGTCACATTAATATTAATATTTGAAAGAGCACGTTGAAGGTAGTCAACTTGTCAAAGTAGCAAGACGTTGACCTCACAGTATTGATGAATAATTTGCGAATTCAGTAGATGTCATCAATACCTTGTGATTCACAAATAAACTTGGATGTCATCTTATTAAGTATGACACTACGTAATCCTTGTTTTGAATTACAATAAGATTTGCAAAAATTAAAATTAATTGCAAAATATAGTTGTTCTCCTAAAACGCATGCCTTTGAAATGTTTGCGGCAAAGACATATATATTGTCTTAAATTCCGAAGGAATGAATGTACGCAAAATATTATTTTGCATTTAGTATTACTGTGGTAATACATATAGATGCAAAACTTTGTAATTTACATATTTATGTAATATATGAAGGCATGAGGCTTCACATGATATTTTACAAGATGTAAAGTGATGCATAATTATATTTTATGCAGTCATAGAAGACATAAAAGTCCACCATGAGGGAAAAATAAATGTGATATCCACAAACGGAATAAAGTCAGAGGACTAACTGCAAAAAGTGTGGAAGGATAAGATTCCTCGTCGCTTCTATTCTTGTGCTTGGATAGGAAATCACTTGATTCGCTTGATTTCTCATGTTCCAGGCCGATTAACCGCCGTTGTGGCAGGCCGCAGGGCTGATGCTCCCGAAAACGACGCGAGGAAGCCTCGTACTCGCTGGTAAGAGAAAAACCGAGGGTCGTCGCTTGGTGCGCCCGACGGTGCCACCGGTGCTCGCGTCTCCGTGCGCCGAAGGAGGTCATGTCTCCTTGTAGTCTGTGTAGTTTGAATCGAATGGAGCAAGATCCATCATCCATGTCTTCGTGTGTGGGATTGTTTATCTCACAAAGACGTACATGCAAAATTAACCAATAATGAGAGCACGGATTTTAATCACAAAAAGACAAGCAAATTACTACAACAGTATTCTCCCGACCGACTTCCTGTCATGCAAAAAGAAACTGCTCTCGATTCTAGAGAGCCACAATATGCAAATTCTTTATGCTAAGAACATAAAAGAACTTAGCCTTCTCCTGATTGTTTTCTTGAGCAAATGCATGCATGCTCCTTACTTCTGTAGACGTTAGCGTCTCCGCGTTATGTGGCCGTAACTTTGCTGCTGCATTTCTTTGTGTGATACGATTGTCGATGCTGCACAGTTTTATCTCCTGGCCTGTTTTGCGCCGTTGTTCCATCTTCACTATTGTGGTCGCAAGTGCTCGGTAGAGTCTATGTGCTGATGACGTGTTTGAAGTAGAAAGTAAAGAACACTAGAGATGAATGAAAGATGATCCATTAGTCTTTATTGATGATAGCAATGAAGTATTTATACCCAGATGGAAGTACACATGTTGCTTGCGAGTCAAGTAAACTCAGAGTTATTTGAGAGCCAAGTTATTACATAGTTGCCTTGAGAGCCAAGGAATTGCATGGTTGCTTGAGAACCAAGCAACCTATTTATCTAATAATTAGTTTAATCCTAATTAGCTTAACTAATAAGCAACAAATCTATTCTTAACAGATGAAACAGTGAGGATTCATGCTCTTTAACCACAGCAATGCTACACCTAGGTAGCTATCCTATTTTAAGTGGTTGTTTGGATACGTGGTTTTATCAGAACGGGTTTTCCGTCATCTCATGTAACTGTATAACAAACTAAAACCGTGTTTGGGTGGCCCAACTAAAACGTGAATATGTACAACTCAGTTCCCACAAAGCCAGGAAAACACATCTTGTGAAAAACGACTATTAATCGATTTTGTAAAAACGCTATTACAGAAAACAAACCTTTTTCGCTCCAAGTCTTTTCTCAACAAACTCCCATGGGGACGACGGCCACAAGTGTTAATCCAAACATTCTTTCTCCCAAAACATATTTTACTATTTACTCATCCAAACGAATTATTCTATAAACCCGTCATAACAAAAATCCTGTGGGGGAACTCGTTTTCGTAAAAACGGTCATAAAACATGTTTACTGGTAAACCTCGTTTAACTCTCCAAATCCAAACAAGACCTAAACTAATGAGATAGCCCGTGGCATTTTTCAGTTGAAGGAAATTAGGGAACAGGTCCCACCCAGTTGAAATCAGGAGGCGGAGGCGGAGGGATTAATAGTTAGTCAAGTTACGTAACAGGTTATTACGTAGATGTAGCATTTTTGCTTTAACTGACATGCGTCGGAGGCTATGTATGCTCCGGTTTTGCTACTTTTACTTAAGTTTATGGGTTGATTCGCTAACTGTCATGTTTTAATTGGACGGACGGGTGAGGGTTGGGCCCGACACTGGTGAAATTCAGGGAGGCCTGAATAGAATTTATGGAAGGGTCCGTAACATGTCTGTGGCCAATGCATCAATGTTTAGAGCAAATACAATAGTATCTAGTCAGCATGGTATAAGCAATTTCTTGTCATTAAAATCATATCTGGAAGAGGAAGAGCAGGAAAGAAAAAAAGTGAGCGGGCGCTTGAGTTAGCATCGGATACAACGCAAGAAACAAGAAATAAAGCTCGCATGCAACCTTGTGTGCCAACACTCCCCTCCTTTTCATCAACCGGTGTGTCTCTTTTTTATCTCCATCCAAGCGCTTGAGCTAGCGTCGGATACAACGCAAGAAACAAGAAATAAAGCTCGCATGCAACCTTGTGTGCCAACGCTCCTCTCCTTTTCATCAATCAGTGTGTCTCTTTTTTATCTCCATCCATTAAATACTGGCGGTAGTTTATAGTACTAGCAGACTATTATGAAAGCTTCAAGTGACATGACATTGGTATACAACCAGCAGCAGGAGGTGTTAAGTGTATTAAATGGCTCAGTAACTCAAGTTCACAATGCGTAGACACTTAACTTGTTGTAGTTAAGCCATTTCATTTAATGATTTATCACCTAAACTCTTGCATGCATTGACGAGCTTTTTTTATTTAAAGGTCTCCTTTGGTTTGTAGGAATGTTGTAGGGATTTCATAGGATAGGATTGTCAAAGAAAAAAAAATCCTATGAAGTCCTTTGGTTTGTAGGAATGGATTCCTATTCCTATATAGGATAAGATCCAATCCTTCACATTTCATAGGAAAAAAAATATTAGCCTAGACTCAATGAAAAAAACATTTTATAGGAATTGAGATGCATGTCATCTCACTTCCTATGATATTCCTATTCCTATGATATTCTAATCCTATGAACCAAAGGAGGCCTTAAGTGTTTTGTCTAGGTTGATGTGTTTGACATTGGTTCTTCCGGGGATCACCAAAGTGCTCTCTCCTCCTTAATTGATGTCATATCATTTTTTTGCTTATATGGGCATGCTTAGCACCTGTACACGGTGGAGCATTGGGAAGAGCCTAAAAGGACTTATAGAGGAGTGAAAACATTCCACGATCGGCGGAAAATTGCGCATTCCTTGTTGCGCTATAGCATAAATGCATAATTACATTACTATATATAATGACATGCTTCAGTCTCCTTGCATGCACCAGATCCCCCATTTCAGAATAACTGAAGCTCTAAATTCATCCTGAATTTATAAAACATCGATAAGTTCTACTTTTGTCCTACATGTGGTGCACACGAGCGAGATGATACCTTCCATGATTTTTGCAGGTGTCCGATGGCTAGGGCGCTTTGGCACACCATGGCGAAGGTCTGGGTGCTTCCTGACATCGACAAGATCGTCAACACCGGCTCGAAGCAGCTATTAGGGGTCCTTACCAACATACATGAGAATGAAAGCCGCTGCCTCCTAATGCTCCTCTGACAGTGTTGGCATATTCATAGTGAGGTCGGGCATGAGAAGCCAACACCACACGATGAGGCCTCTCGATGATTCCTTCTAAGCTACTTCGTCTCCCTTCTCGGTATTCAACAATTCTCGTAAGGATAATTTGGGAAGATGTTGATCCACCTGGGTGCAACACCGAGGCCATTATCACATGTGAAGGAGAAACCCGACCATCCAACCAAATGGCTACCCCCACCACTTGGGTGGGTAAAACAAAATGACGACTGAGCTTTCTCGTAGAATGATGGCAATGGGAGTGCATGAATATGATACTTAGAGATGAAGAGGGACACATCATTTTCTCTTCCTACCAGTACCTGATCACATGCTCTAGTGCTCTTAAAGTTGAAGTTGCTACGTGTTTGGAAGGAATCACCCTCACGTTGGAGTGAGGCCACACTCCTTTCATCCTCGAGACAAATTGCTAAGTTGCTACCGACATGATCCGAGACACTTCTACGGACCGCTAGCTGGCCATGCCACTAATTAGTGGAATCAAACACTTCCTTCATGATGGCATGTAGCATAGCATAGAAGCTGTTAGGAAAGAGATGAATAATGTAAGCCATTGCTAAGCTAGACTAGGGGGATGCCCCCCCCCCCCCCCCGTTTTGGAAGTTTGGTTGTGTTCCGCTTCAGACAGGAATGTTAAACTCTATTCGGGTTACACCCTTCAAATAAGAGATATCTTCATCTCCATTCGCAAAAGAGTTTGACCAATATGGAAAATATACAAATATCTACATCAGTTATATTCAAAAAAATGTTTTATAATAGAACTATATTTTGCTGCAACAAGGAACTAATTTGGTGATGTACAAGTTGACATATTTTTTTATTAATGTATTCAAACTTAAAGAAATTTTGCTTAGAAAAAAAATTAAAACTTAAATTATCTGGAATGGAGGAACTAGCTTACTCAAGTCAAGTATTTCATTTTTTTCTTGAAGAGCTAGTTCATACCCGTTGCACGACTACGACTCGGTTTCATGTTCCTCGCTCCTTCACCCCCTTCATGTAAATAGGTTAGATAAAATCAATATTAATTCTCTTTATTCCATATTATTCCTATGTCGATGACCAATATAGATGCTCACCTAGTGATCTTTGGCTTTAGGCACAATCTTAAGCTCTAGTTTGTAGCAAGCTAGGTGTTGCAACACATATCACAAATCCATGATTTCAAGACAATGAATAGGCCCACAACACCTCTTTTGGCCAGTGCGATATATGAATTCCTTTCAATGAGGAGGAATACCACATTTTGCTCAAAAAAAAAGAGGAGGAATACAACAAGGTTAACAAAGGCAGTGACACTTTTTGCGGAACGAAAATTGAAAATATTTGTGTAGCACAACAAATGGCCAATATAATCAGGTGATCGTCTATTCATAGTTTGCAAGTGATTTTATGAAATCTTACAACTAGCACTTCTCCCCATATATACTGCCGGTCCGTTCCAAGTAGGTTGTGAGGCTGCTCTTCTTCTTCTTCTTCTTCTTCTTCTTCGGTTGTGTGCATATCCTGGATGTTTGGACTAGTTCTTGGAATTGTATCGTAGAGAAGGTTGGGTATAACTGACATCATCTTAATTTTTATATATTACCTGTTGTTAAAAAAAAGTGTGCGATTTCAAATAACCGATATCTGCAAAAATACCAACCAAGTATGAATTAACAAAACTACTCCCTCCGTATCATAATATATGACGTTTTAGCAGTTCAACGTCATATATTATGGTACAGAGGAAGTATATACAGCTAAATACTCCCTCTGTTTTTAAATATAAGTTTTTTAAAGATTTCACTCCGGACTATATACGGATGTATATAGACATGTTTTAGAATGTAGATTCACCATTTTGTTCTATATGTTGTCTATAGTAAAATATCTAAAAAGACTTATATTTAAAAACGAAGGAAGTACAAAACGAACATATTTTTCCAGTTACACCTTCCTAACACATAGACCATGTATTCTTTCCGTAAAAAATATATAAATGTTTAAATCACCAGGCCTCTTTTGGTTTGTAGGAATGTGGTAGGAATTTCATAGGATAGGATTGTCAAAGAAAAGAAAAAAAAATCTTATGAAGCCCTTTTGTTTGTAGGAATGGATTCCTATTCCTATATAGGATAGGAACCAATCCTTCACATTTCGTTAGGAAAAAAAACATTAACCTAGACTCAATGAAAAAAATCTCTATCCTATACATCAAATGACATGTCTTT
The DNA here is from genome assembly GCA_022496015.1 of Hordeum marinum. NCBI lineage: Eukaryota > Viridiplantae > Streptophyta > Magnoliopsida > Poales > Poaceae > Hordeum > Hordeum marinum. The sequence goes on from CM039674.1 coordinate 153,326,196, forward strand.
CTTTATAGGAATGGAGATGCATGTCATCTTACTTCCTATGATATTTCTATTTCTATTATATTCAAATACTATGAAACAAAGAAGACCTAAAACAGAAGGACTAGAATGCAATATGCTTATCATAGTAAATTGATTTCCGGGCCGGCGCTTCGTCCTAGGCAATGCATTGCATTGTACATGTCCTGCCTCAAGAGTTGCGATTAGGACAAGTGTGTTCCGGGCTTTCAGCACAGGATAAGGTGACCAAGTGTCGCGACCAGCGTGTACCAGTATGGAGGAGCCGCATGACAACAACGAGAAAAATCAATCGATCCCAGTTGCTGCTGCTCCCGCCGGATGGAATCAAAACACAAGCATACGCGGAAGCTTGCGCACAGTGGCAACCTACGTAGCCGCGCGGCTGCCACGCACAGGCGCCTCACCAGTCAGCAGCAGCTCCCAAACCTAAATCCTGGCAACGCCGAACGGATCCGATCTCTCCTGTCTTCTCCGGGGCGTTCCACTTCCAGCCGGTTGCTGTTCCTTGAAAGGCAGCACAAGGGATGGGTCGCCCATGTGCCACGCGAGCCGCGCCGGAAGTTGATTGCCGGAGTTGCTGAGAAATGCTGCGCTTCCATGCCCTGCGATCGTCTACCTGGAACTCTTGGGAATGGTGGTTGTTCTTCGGACTTCGGCATTCCAGTCGATGTGAATTAAATGGGTAATCTATTATAAAAGAAGATGAATTAAATGGGAATCTGGTGTTGCGTGAGACTGACGGGAGTACATTTCTGGCATTGATGTCGGGTTTTTTCCGAAAGCACGCAAAACGCGTGCCTTAGTTTTATAAAAGAGAGCAAGACAATATATAAGAGTTTATTGGGCTACAAGTAGCCAAAAAATACACCCGTACCACTTCGAGAAGACTAAGGCTGCTCCGTTCTGTTGAACACACGGCGTTCCTTTGTTTTTATAGTCATCGTGCATATGACTAGAGTGTCAAAACCTTTTTTTCCTCCTTCCTGTATCCTTGACGCTGGGCCATCCACCACTTCAGAAGCGTCTCCGTACCTGACGGGATTTGTGAAGGAAAATGTAAGGACATCAAAACATTCCAACCAAGTGCCTCGCGCGTACCCATATTGCACAAGAAGGTGATCCACCGTGTCTTCCTCCTGAAGACAAGTGTAGCAAGCCGAAGTGAGCTCTTGCAATCTGTGCCGGGCTCGACGATCCGCCGTCCAGAGTCTGTATTGCACAACTAACCAGGCAAAGATCTTGCACTTCAAGGGGGCCCAACTTCTCCAGATCGCCTTTGCATATGGACATATCGGTAGATCAATGCATAGCCGCTCATAAGTAGCTTTCGCTCAATACTTTCCAAAGGAAGCACACGGCCAGGTAAATGTATCAGCGACCTCGGGATCCCTTGGGACAGAGGCGATGTCCTGTTTCGAGTGCATCAACTACAACAGCGCCGTCATGGAGGAAATGTCCGAGATGTCGGCGTGCCAACGCTCATCCTCCAACGCCTGTTGCACCGTCCTGGAATTGGTCACCCGAGTGCAAACCAGATCCGAGATGAGAGGGGTTATATCTTGCACCGAGAGCCCGTGTATCCAGCGATCTCTCCAGAATAAGACTTCGTCACCTCGCCCAACTGATATATGAACCAGACCGTCGAATATCTCCCTAGCTGTTGTGTCAACCATGAGCGCCAGCCCTTGCCATGGCCTCTCTGGTTTGGGACGCCGGAGCCATTCCCATCGGACGCGCAGAGCCAAGGCCTGAATGTTCAGGTTTTTAATTCCCAGACCTCCGCACTTCAGTGGCCTGCAGATGTTGTTCCAAGAACCCAAACATTGGCCTCCGCCGATCCTATCCTTTCCGGCCCAAAAGAATGAACACATTCAACTGTTAATGTCATGAAGCACCCAGACCGGTGGCTGGAGGATGAGGAGTTGATGCACAAGTCTAGCCACAACCATCGATTTAACAAGGATCAGTCTTCCAGGTCTCTAAATGAACCCACGTTGCCAGGCTGGAATGAACTTCCGGACCATGTCGAGCATAGGTTGCCAGTCAGGTTTTGTGAGCCTTTTGATCGCTAGTTGGAGCCCCAAATAATGGGTGGGGAACTCCGCGAAGTTGCATTGTAGGAGCTCGCTCGCTCTATCCTTGTCTTCTTGATCACCGTGAATGATGGTGGCTGTTGACTTCAAGTAGTTCACTCAAAGGCCAGAGGCTTCTCCAAACAAATCTAAGGCTTGCCGGATGAAGCTTAGATCGTTATGTGTGGGGTGTAGGAACAAGGCCACATCGTCGGCATAGATAGACAATCTCTGTCGGGCTATCACCCCTCTATAGGCGGAAATCACATTCTCCTCCAGTACCTTGCCAAAAATGGCCGTGAGGGCGTCCATTGCGATGACGAAGAGCAGTGGTGCGGCCGGGTCCCCTTACCGCAAGCCACAAGCGTGTCCAATAGTTCTGCCGGGAACACCATTAACAATGACCTTCGTAGTAGCCGTTTGAAGTAGAATCGAGATCCACTTGATCCATTTTGGGCCGAACCCTTTTGCCCTTCGAACTTCAATCAGGAAAGGCCAAGATACAGAATCAAACGCCCTAGAAATGTCAAGTTTGAGGAAGACACCTTTACTTTTCTGCGCTGCGATCTTCCTGGCCACTTGCCGCACCAAGAGAAAATTGTCATGGAGGTTCCGTCCTTTGATAAAGGCTGATTGGTTCATGGCCACCAGCTCTTTCATGCGGGGTCGCACTCTCACCGCCAAAAGCTTCGCAAGGATTTTGGACATGCTATGTGGAAGACTAATAGGACGAAAGTCGCCCACATTCTCCGCACCGGGCTTTTTTGGGATGAGCACAATGATGGCACGATTTAGCTTGGTGAACCCTCTCCCATCGCCCACGAAGATCTTGAGCAGAACAACCATGATGTCGTGTTTGATGATGTGCCACACCCTTTGATAGAAAGCACCAATGAATGCATCTGGACCTGGAGCTCTATCCAGGTGCAATTCCTTGATGACAACCCAAACTTCTTCTTCCGTGAAAATGTCATCAAGATCATCCAGGTTCACCTGATTCATCCCGAGATAGTCCAGGTCAAGCATGAGATTCCTTGCATGAGCAGTCCCAATGAGAGAGTGATAGGCATATGCGAAAATCTTCTCCATTCTATCTGGATCAATGACAATCTCGTCTCCTAGTTTGATATGTGGGATGAAGTTTTCAGCATGTCTTCCGTTGGCAATTGCTTGAATTTTCTTAGTGTTGGCATCCCCCTCTTTTAGCCATTTGAATCTCGATCTTTGTCTATCAATGGTGCGTTCCAAGGAGGCAAGATCCAGCAAGGATAGTTTTAGAGTTCTCCTCAGCCATGTTTCCAAGTCAGAAAGTTGCCTCCTTTCCATGGCCTTGTCTTGTCTGAAAATGAGCCATGTGGCCACCGCCATCTACAGCTTGATGTTGCCTATCTTGCGCTGACCCCACGCTTGCAAGGCCACAATGGTGTTGCGAAGCAGAGCATCAAATCTCTTGAATGGGTCCACCAACCGGTCGTCACACACCCAAGCATTTTTTACGACGTCGTCGAAACCCTCAAGCTTTGTCCAGAATAACTCAAAGCGAAATCTTTTCTTGTGAAAAAGGAGCACCGGTGGTGATATGAAGCGGCGCATGATCCAAGACGCTGGAGGAGAGTGCTTGTAGAAGGCTCTCCATGTAGTCAATCTCCCAATCCACGGAGACAAGAATGCGGTCGATCTTGGTAAGGGTGGGCACCTCTCTCTCGTTGGACCAAGTGAATCTTCGTCCATGCATGTACAATTACTTAAGCTCATTCTCGTCGACAAATCTTCGGAACTTGTTCATCATCCCTTTATTTAAGTTGCTATTACTCTTCTCAGAAGCCCTAAGGATCATGTTAAAGTCACCAAGGATCATCCAAGGCCCCGGAGATAACAATCTTCTAGCCGTGAGATCCTCCAAGAGTTTAGTTTTGAGCTCATCACCTTGTGGCCCGTAAACCACATAGATCCACCAAGGTGCCCCCTTTGGATGCACCCAACCAGTGAGGAAGTTGGAGTCCATCTGCAACCCCTGGATGTCCAAGATGGACGAATCCCAAGCTAGTAAAATACCACCTCTAGTTTCCTCAGCCGACACATATGCAAAACCGTTGAACGATGACCCTAAACATTGCATAATAGTAAACTGATCGATTACATCCAGTTTCATTTCCTACAAGCATACAATGCTACTCTTCACCGTTGCAATGAACTCCTTGACCGCCTTGTGCTTGGCCGGGTTGTTTAGACCCCGGACATCCAGCAAATGAGTGCGGGATTTAAATCCATCGGAGAAGTCGCACACCCACATGCATCCCTAGATATGATCACAACACGACGATGCTCCTTGGCAGCTCGAGCTCAGACTCCTGCATCGGGAGAGCCTTGCCAAATAAGGCTGCGATCACCCTCATGTGTTGCTCGCCAAGGAGAGCCTTGCCAAATAAGGATGTCGATTAATGGAATGTTTGGTTTTAGGGCAATGCAGTAGCACCAGACCTGGCCATGGGCAGCCCGGCTCGAAAAAGCCCGACCTGACCCGGCCCGACCTTGCCCACGGGGCGGGCTCGGGCCTAGATTTTGAGCCCGGCGGCCGGGCCGAGCCGGGCTCGGGCCCGTGAAAATCTTGTTTTATGCCTACGTCAGGCCGGGCCTGCTGGGCCGAACTGGGCTTTCTTCAGGCTCGGGCCGGGCCTAGGCCCAGAAATTAGGCCCGACGACCGGGCTCGGGCCTATGTTTTTTGCACCGGGCTTTTTTAGGCCCGACCCAAGGTTTGGCCAGGTATAAGTAGCACTGATGAAACAGAAAAACACCTTCGACCCGAAAAAGACAATCACGCCTCAATGTCGCTCCCGACGCCAAGAGCCAAACCTCAGCGTCGTCACCAACCGCCATCCACTATGTCCTTCCCTTTCCTCCGGCCTCTGCCGTGGTGGCGGCGGGCCCATATCCGAAGGAAGTGGGGTTTCCTCGGGCATGGTGCGGGAGGTGGAGGTCGGTCTATGTGGGCTGGCACCGACGGGGAAAAGGTTGGTAGCACAACAACTCTAGTGGTCTTCTCATGTTCAACTCGTCACACTTTCAACTGACGGTCGTCTTCGATCTGGCCGTCGCTGAGTTCTGGAATCCTCCGCTGCCAATCTTCATGGATTGGTGCATGACAACATGGACCTCTGGTCGGATGGAATCCGGCCATGTGCATCCTGAAACATCAGCCCCGTGCGGCTTCAAGGATCCATGTCATGAAGCTCCACTTTCCATTGACATCACCATCTACACCGTGATTAATGGTGTTGACAGAGGTGGGGAAATGTCAAGGTGGTCGATCGACGTTGCTATGGTCCATGACTTGGTAGTGGTGATTTGGATCCGATCGGTCTAATGGTGGTGAATGCAAACAGTTTTGCAAAGACTTCATATGGCTCCACGACGACGATGGTCATCGAAAGGTCTTGGGGGGGTATCTCTTTTGATCCAGTTGTTGACTTTGGTGGTAAGATACAAATTATGGACCACAACTTGACGCGGATGGATGGTTGTGCAATGGCGGCGGTCACATAGCATATTGTTGTTGGGTTCGCCGAAAAGTGATGGCCACAACACATGAGTGGCGTCAAGGGTAGTGCTACTCGAGCACCCGGTTAGACCCGAGTGTTGATACCTGGCAATGATGATGTTTGATTATGTCGTTACCTTGTTGAAGGCATTGCTTGGATCTGCTTGGACTGATTTCAGGATGAAAATCTAGATTCTGGCCTTAGTGGCTTGATCCGGTGACGACAAGTCTTGAGTGTCGCACCTTTCCTGAAATCGTTGTTATTGAAGAACCCCGTCTCCCATGTGGTGCCATGAGATGGTTGGCGCGGATATGATCATTGTCGTAGTTTGTTGATCATAGATCTAATCGCTTGTGGGCCTTTTTTACTTCTTCTTTTTCTCGCCTACGCATAGCTTTGGTATTATATGATTTTGCTAGTTGTTGTTGTTGTTGTTGTTGTTGTTGTTGTTGTGTTTTAGCATGTGTGTGTAAGTTGGTGTTGGTTGTGTGTCCTAGCTATGCACAGGATGGGTGTGCGCTCTTTGTGTTATGTATCTTCTTGATGCTCCATTTTGAGCTAATAAATCCACCCTTTGTTGAAAAAGCATTGTTGAGACTTCCAAGGAACCGCTCCGTTCCCTACAGGCGATTTGGAAGGTACAAAGTTCTACCCCTCCCTTCACGATGAGCATGCGGGTCCTGCTTCCTCCATCTGTTGCATCGGCGACAGGAGAGGGAGGGGAACCCGCCCCATCGACTCCAACGTGCACTCGGGGTAGGATTAGAATCAATACTTTTTTGAGGCGTCACTTTAGTGGACGGGACGGGACGATGTTGTGTTGGAATCAATTATCGTTATTCTCCCCCACCCCGACGGTTCTCCTAGCGATTGCGCCAAGGAGCAGTTGTCTCGGACTTATTTTCGGTGTCTGGTTCCGACAAGATTAGATTTTGGTGATTGGTGCATGGATTTTTCCTGGACAACCGTATGGTGAGGTTTGTAGATGAATTTGATGGCTTGAAGTTGGGTGAGCGGATGCAGGCTAGAAGTGACACTCTTTTTCCTTGACTACATCGGGTGAAGACGGTGATGAGTAGATTTTACACTCATTATTATTTGTGTTTAAACCAAATATTCTTACACTTCTTAAAATTATTATTTTATTTTCCTACTAGTGAGTACTAAAAGCAAAGATTTATATATCTCATTGGTTAATTTTTTCATTGTAGAAACGAATATTTATGTGGAAAACCAAGGCATATATGGGATAATCGGTAGGACACGATCATTTCGATACAATTAGGCGCGCACCAGAAGAGAAGGGGTGCGCTATGACCTCGAACCACTTGTACCAGCAGTCGTATCAGGTGCCACTACCTCCACTGCGTCTTCTCGGACAACATTCGTGAATGACCCAAGCCAAATTCCCAACAAAGGCGCCTTGAAACCCTATTCCACTCATCTGCACAAAATAAAGAGGGAGACCCAGGGGTGAAGGGAGTTACACCTTTTCCCACCTAGTCATCATCATCCACCATCATAGCTACCATAGAACCAACACCAACATCTACATGGCCATCTCCACCTCCATAGCCTCCATCTCCATTGGATCAATTACTTCTAATCGACACTCCATCACGTTCGGCAACATTGTAAGTCTTTCAATCATTCATGTTCAAGTAACTTTTTATACAATGTCATATGCTTGTGATTCGATGGCAATGTCTAGTAATCCCCTTAGGATAAGTGTTGAGGCGTAGCCTCGCAACCTCGTGTATGCATAATAAAGGATTGCCATATTACTTTACTTTATATTATTGTGGGTTTTTTGTTTGTGCCTCGATCTTAGGGTTCGTTGGTAACCGATACAGTGAAGATCGTAACAAGGAGAGGTAAAGGGTAGATATGAGAGGAAGATCATGTTAAAAGTATGTGACAGCAAGGTTAGTATGGTAACCGAAACAAATCTATGTGGAGACTATCATGCAGTCATCAAACACTCATGTGTTGGTCTAGTTTATCCTTAATAAATGGGTAAACCAGTGAGTCAAATAAGGTCAAGGTTGGGCAATCGATCCTTGATGCTTAGGCAATTGGTCTTGGTATTATGAGGACACATCGCTCACCACTACAATTAAAATACACAACCATGATGATGCTTTATTGTCATAGTAGGCTCCACTTTTTGTGCGATGTACATACATGATGGTTTTACGACCAAAACCAACATAGTCATACTTGTCCTGTATAGATGTGTTGCATGACAATAATCATTTTTTCATCATGAAAATGTCATCTTCCATGACATAAAAGGTTGCGGCATGGAGGTGTTTCGTCAAGGGTAACCAACATACACAATAGAGTCCCATATAAATAAAAAGGATGGCCTAGTCAAAGACCTATTTATGTCTCACAAGCCTTATTTAATACTTAGTTGATCTGGCCCATGGAAGGCCCACCAAATGGCCTATTTGTAGATAACCTAGTTACGACCTGAGTGCATAGGACCCATTAGGACGTGTGTGAATCAAGTCATTACCAACATGTCGGCCATTTGACATGATTTTGGCCCGATGAATCTTTTGGTTCAAAAGGCCCCGCGGTATCTTTCGGGCCATTTCCGTCCCATGGTGCATCTCAGACCATTAATGGCCCATAGTGTCTTTAGGGTCATTCCCCACTCATGGTGTCTTTCAGAACATCACAGCTCATGTGTCTTTGGGTCACTTCCATCCCAAAGTGTCTATCACCCTATTTAAAGCACGTGATGCACTTGGAGCCATTTACAACACGTTATGTCTTTCGGCCCATTAGTGGCATGGGTTATCATTTTGACTCGTATGTGTCCCATGGCCCGCGGTGCTTTCATCCTATCTGTGGCATGTCATGCTTTCGGTTTTCCGACACGTGGTCATTTTGGCCCGTTTGCGTCATGTGGTGCTTTTGACCCGTTAATGACATGTGGTGCTTTTGGTCTGTTTTTGGTCTGTTTTTGGCACGTCCCGTGTTATTTTGGTCATTAGTGGTCTGTGGTGCTTTTTGCCTCATTAATGGCATGTGGTGTTGTGGCCAATTGCATGCCCACTGTTTTCTTGGTCCATTGGCAACTAGTTATAGACTAAAGTTATGCCACAACATATGAAATCACAAATAGATAATAAACTACAGCCATACAACAAATGGCTAGTTGGCATAAAAGTCCATAGCCGGTGCAGGTAAATACACCATGATATGTTCGGAAACACATATTGTTTGACCTGAGTGGTTTGGTTTCATGTTGTAGAATCTTGTGAAGTACCATAATATTTGCCTTATTTTCCGATACGATGTTGAAGAACAAGGCAAATGTCTAGTAGTATGGTTTCAAAATCATAGATATACTAACGACATCTATCAATCATTGTTCTTGTTTCACAATCAGTCTCAGTTAGGGATTTGACTTATGTCAGGATCACATATGTTTATTTTTCGAGCCTGATGATCTTGTTCATAAGGCGATTTCGACGAGGTTACCTTAACAACCAACCCGGTGATATGTAGGAAGATGTTTTTGGCACTATTAGTGGAGATATACTTGTTGTTATGTAGATGATGAGGCAAGGTTAAAGGTGTCTAGTCGGTTTAGGAGTTGTCCTATGCTACATTTGGTGTCTACTCGGGTATACAGACGTTTCCTAGCCTAACATAGAGAGGAGTCTTCATTTTGTCCCCCAATCTCGTGATGAACTTTGGATTTTCAATGAATGCCAACTTATGGGCTTAGGCTGCTGCTACTTGTGAGCTGCGTTGCGGTTTTCCTAGAAGAGGAGAGGAGATGCATCATAGTAGAGATAAGTGTTTCCCTAAGTGAGAACCAAGGTTATCGAACCAATAGGAGAACAAAGCAAACTCCTTTCAACAACACCTACACACACAAAACCAAACACTTGCACCCAACGCAGGCAAGAGGGTTATCAAGCCCCTTGAACTTGTTACTTGCAAGGACTAAATCTTGATAGAGATAGATATTGTAAAGGGAAAATAAAAAAGTAAATAAATTGTAGAAAAGTATTTTTGGAGTTTTTGTATTTATGTTTAGGTAGACCCGGGGGCCATAGTGTTTGCTAGAGGCTTCTCTCTCTAGAAAATAGCATACGGTAGGTAGCCAAATTACTGTTGGGCAATTGACAGAATTGCGCATAGTTATGACATGTTATTCACACAATGATCATGTATATAGGCATCACATCCATAAACAAGTAGACGAAACGATTCTGCATCTACTACTATTACTCCACTTCGAGAGTGTTTCGATGCTTGCCTCTCTAGGTATTAAGTTCATAACAAACAGAGTAATGCTTGGAGCAAGGTGACCTGATGTAGACAAAATAAGATAAGCAATATATTCAGATCCCCTCATTTTATCATAAATGGAAACAATGCAAATACGTGTCTTGTCCCCTTCTGTCATGAGGATATAGAGCACCCCAAGATTGAACCTACTACAAGGCACCACTACCACTGAAGATAAATTAATCTAGTTGGACAAACCAAACAAATAGATCGGAGAGAAATACAAAGCTATAACAATCATGCATACTAGAATTCAGAAAAGACTCAATTACTTTCAATGAATAATCTAATCATAAACCCACTATTCATCGGATCCCAACAAACATACAGCAAAACAAGATTACATCGGATAGATCACCACGGGAATCCCGGTGAACATTGTATCGAAGATCAAAGAGAGATAAGAAGCCATCTAGGTACTAGTTATGGACACGTAGGTTAGTGGTGGACTACTCACACATCATCATGGAGGCAGCAAGGTTGATGTAGATGGCCTCCATGGTGGATTCCCCTTCCGATAGAGTACTAGAAAAGGTCTCGAGATGGCTGAGGGAGTCCTGGATTAAGGGGTCCTCAGAGGCCCGACCTATTTCTATGGGCCGAACTATATGGGCCACTTACCGAACACGGGATCAATTGAGGGCCCTATCTCCAAGAGGCAAGCTTCGGAAAGCATGGCTTGTGCTCCATGTTTGATGTAGCAAATAGACATGTTTATCTCTTCGGCATGTAACCGACCATGTGTAAACCCTAGGTACCCCCGGTGACTATATAAACCGGAGGGTTTTACGTTGTAGGGACAAAACAACTCACCTAGGGTTAGCTATTCGATCTCAAGGTAGATCAACTCTGTAATCCCCATATCATCAATACAATCAAGCAAGACGTTAGGGTATTACCTCCATAGGAGGGCCCGAACCTGGGTAAAGCCTTGTCCCCTTCGTCTCCTGTTATCATCGTTTCTAGTCTCACAATTCGGGACCCCTACCCGAGATCCGCCGGTTTTGACACCTACATTGGTGCTTTCATTGAGAGTTCTGCTGTGAGCACCCAAGGAATCGATGTCTCGCCTTGACATCAACGAAGAGGTCCGCAACATGGACACTTTCGTCCCCGAACAGATCTTCACCTTTGGTAGCGTTGTGCTGCATGCCAACCCGACTGGCCATCTAGGCCGTGTCGAGAGCTTCGCCCTTGATCGAGAGGTCAGATTCGGGAACCTAGAGTTCTCCGTGGATTCTCGGGGTGACTTGTCACTAACCAGGCTTGCGGCTTCACTTGCCACGCCCGAAGACTCTGAGGCGTTAACCTCGAGTTCCTTCTTCGGTCACGCCCATGGGGTTAATGTGGTGTTCCAATTCCTAGTCCGGATCCGGACATAGTGTCAGAAGGCCAGACATGCATTCTTGCCGAACACCCCTCTTGTTCGGACACATCGGAGGTCAATTCCGAAAGTTTCAGACAATGTGATCCGATCGAGCTCTCCGCGTTCGACGAAGCCCTAGATCGGATCTCGTCGATGAAGATTTTGCGACGATTCAACCCCAATCCATGCTTGGATTGGTTACAAAGCGGGTTAGGACAAATTTTTCGACCCACTCACCACCCACTTCATAGCCATAGTCGAAGATCTAACCGACATGCTGGACTATACCTCCGAGGAGGCAGAATACATGGATGAAGAGGACTGTGTTCCCAGCCCTGTTAACACCAGGCGATGGGCCACCACTTCTACATAGGACGTCTCCATGGTGGACACTCCTGCCACTAAGGGCGACAAAACGCCTAATAACGATGGCGACAAGTTGGGCGACGCACCGTCAAGGCGTCGGAAACCTCATAAGTGGTCAAAAGGCAAAAAGGGAAGGAAAGCTATTATCGGCACCGGGGACGGAGATATCCCCGAGGACTGTGGCGATCCTGATATCCCCAAACACCCGTTGGAGGGCCAGGAAATGCCTGAGCACCAGAGCAACCCCGACGACTTCAATGATTCCGAGGATGATAACTACCTCCCTCCTGTCGAGGAGGAGGACATCCCGGAAGCCGATGACCTAGACATTCCCGATAAATCTGAAGATCAGGAATTGTTCAGATAGCAGCTCATAGCAATGACCCGCAGCCTGAAAGCGAAAGAACGACAACTTAAAGCCGAACAAGACAACCTCAACGATTGATGGACTAGAGTCCTCTCAGCTAAGGAGGGATACAATACTGGTCCGTTGGATCAACCTAAGAGTTATCCACGCAGAAGGCTGCTGCCGTAGTTTGACGACAAGCTCACTGATACCCCGTCTCCCAAACATACCCCATATGACAAGCCAGACCGCCCTCCTCGCAGGCGTGATAGGACGGCTCAAGGTACCGGTTACAGACCGGCTATGCCCCGAAAACGGGAAAAGGAGCCGCTAGGGCCCAATGACAGGTTCGACCTGCGAGACAACCTAGACCACAGAGCAGGCCGCACAAGATCAATCTATGGACCGAGAGGCTACTCACCCGTTAGACGAGATGGGTATAGACCATGGCTCAACCGAAGCAATAACAGAGACTGGGAACACAACCAGGCTAGAACAGACACCGAACACAGGCACGATATAGCCCGGGTTCGAGGCGTCGCTCACCCTGTGTGCTTCACAGATGAGGTGATGCGGCATCAGTTCCCAGAAGGGTTTAAACCCATAAATATCGAACAGTACGATGGGACAACTGACCCAACCGCATGGATTGAGGATTTCCTCCTCCACATACATATGGCACGAGGAGATGGTCTCCACGCCATCAAATATCTCCCCCTCAAACTTAAGGGGCCAGCTCGGCACTGGCTAAACAGCCTCCCCGAAAACTCCATCGGATGCTGGGAAGGCCTGGAGGATGCATTCCGCTCTAACTTCAAGGGAACCTATGTTCAGCCGCCGGATTCCTCTGACCAAAGCAACGTCGTACAGAAGCCCAGAGAATCTGTGCGACAATTCTAGAATCTGTTGTTGACCAAGAAGAACTAGATTGTCGACTACCCGGATGCTGAGGCAATAGCCTCTTTTTGGCATAATATTCGGTACGAATGGATGGCTCGCCAGCTCGGCCAGGATAAGCCTCGGACCATGCCCGCCCTTACTTCCCTCATGACCTGCTTTTGCGTGAGAGAAGATAATTGGCTAGCACGACGCATCCACAACTCCGAAGACCCCGAAACCTCCAAAGTTAGGGACGACAATGGGAAACCCAAGCGCAATAAGAACAAGCGCCGACACAATAACAACGATGCCGATGACACGGCTGTTAACGTCGGCTTCCTCAACTCTCGTCCTGGGCAGTGGAAGAAGCCTCCTAAAAGCTATCGCGACGGACCCACCCCGCTGGAAAACATCATGGAAAGGCCTTGCCAAATCCACGGGACTCACTAGAAGCCCGCCAATCACACACACCGCAATTGTTGGGTGTTTAAACAGGTCAGCAAGCTCCCACCCAAGGATCAAGGCAAGAGCCCCACAACGAGGATGAGGATGAGCCTCGGGGCCCGATTGGTGGCGGCCAAAAGAAATTTCCTCTGGAATTTAAAAAACATGATATACGCCACCCATATACCTAAGAAGGAGAGGAAGCACGCCCTTCGAGAGGTTTACGCTATAGAACTCGTAGCCCCGAAGTATAACCCATGGTCGGCATATCAGATCACTTTTGATCGACACGATCACCCAACCAGTATCCGTCACGTGGGTTCGGCTGCACTCGTCCTCGACCCCATTATAGATTGGTATCACCTCACAAAGGTCCTAATGGACGGAGGAAGTAGCCTTAACCTGATTTACTCAGACACGGTGAAAAAGATGGGTATAGATCCGTCAAGGATCAAACCCAGCAATACTACCATTAAAGGAGTGATTCCAGGTGTCGAGGCCCGATGCACGGGCTCCGTAACACTGGAAGTTGTGTTTGGCTCGCCCGACAACTTTTGCAGCGAAGACTTGATGTTCAACATTGTACCCTTCCGCAGTGGTTACCATGCCTTGCTCGGCAGGACAACGTTCGCTCACTTCAACACCGTCCCGCATTATGCATACCTCAAGCTCAAGATGCCCAGGCCCAATAGGGTCATTACTGTTAACGACAACACGGAGCGCTCTTTACGAATCGAGGAACATGCGCTAGCCCTAGTGGCCGAATTTAACTACAAAGATGATGGACAAGCTCCAGCATCTGCCATAAAGGCATGCAAGACTGGGAAGCGAGTTCGACTTCAGTATGAACTCTCGGAGCCTTCCCCTCCCCTTAAATAGGATCCGACCCCAACGCACACCCCTAGGACCAACAAAGTACGTGCCAAGGAGGCACTACTTCGCACTTAAAATTCCATGGGTAGCGGTGGGGAAACAAAGGTGGATGTCCGTCTAGACCGAACCACTACCATTAACGTGTCTTCGGACACAATACACGGACCATTCAAAGGCCCGCCTATGGCGTAAAGCTCATCCAAAATTCGGCGAATTCTGAAGACCTTGTTTGCAAGATCCGTTCGCCGAACAGTACCGCCCATCAAGGTGCACCAAAGAGGAGGAGTAAACTAGCGACATGGCACACCGAGGACGTAAGGCCACCAATCAAAGATCCCTAGTACAACCACTCCTCTGTAATTTATTTCTTTACATACCTGTAAACAGTTGCTTCGGTACTCCGAGTAATAAGAGTTGTCAAGAAAAAATATAGCATCATTTTACATGTTTGTCTTGTTGTAATTTTCGGCACACATTTTCCTTTTATCCCTCTCCTTGCAAAACAATTTGGTATGTTACGACGCAACTGGGTAATACACCGGGGGCTCGATCTTACAAACAAATCGCCTTACGTACAACTTATTATGTGTTCGGCGTCTTGGAGTTCACTTTATATGCATTGGTTCTGAACTATGTCTTCGGTCAATAGTTGGGTTTGTTGGAAATATGCCCTAGAGGCAATAATAAATTAGTTATTATCATATTTCCTTGTTCATGATAATCGTTTATTATCCATGCTATAATTGTATTGATCGGAGACTTAGATGCATGTGTGGATACATAGACAAAACCATGTCCCTAGTATGCCTCTAATGGACTAGCTCGTTGATCAAAGATGGTTAAGGTTTCCTAGCCATGGACATGAGATGTCATTTGATAATGGGGTCACATCATTAGGAGAATGATGTGATGCACAAGAACGAAACTGCAAACGTAGCATATGATCGTGTCAGTTTATTGCTACTGTTTTCCGCATGTCAAGTATGTGTTCCTATGACCATGAGATCATGCAACTCACAGATATCGGAGGAGTGCCTTGTGTGTATCAAACTTCGCAACGTAACTGGGTGACTATAAAGGTGCTCTACAGGTATCTCCAATGGTGTCTGTTGAGTTGGCATGGATTGAGACTGGGATTTGTTACTCCGTGTGACGGAGAGGTATCTCGGGGCCCACTTGGTAATGCAACATCACAATAAGCCTTGCAAGCAATGTGACTAATTGTTAGTTGCGGGATCTTGTATTACGACACGAGTAAAGAGACTTGCCGGTAACGAGGTTGAACTAGGTATGGAGATACCGACGATCGAATCTCGAGCAAGTAACATACCGAAGAACAAAGGGAACGTTATACGGGATTAACTGAATCCTTGACATAGAGGTTCGACCGATAAAGATCTTCGTAGAATATGTAGGAACCAATGTGGACGTCCAGGTCCCGCCATTGGTTATTGACCGTAGAGGTGTCTCGGTCATGTCGACATAGTTCTCGAACCCGTAGGGTCTGCACACTTAAGGTTCGGTGACGTTTCGGTAGTGTAGAGTTATGTATGGTGGTGACCGAAGTTTGTTTGGAGTCCCGGATGAGATCCCGGACGTCACGAGGAGCTCCGGAATGGTCCGGAGGTAAATATTCATATATAGGAAGTCCCAGTTTGGTTTCCGGAAAAGTTTTGGGCTCATCGGTAGTGTACCGAGAGTGCCGGTAGTGTACCGGGAGTGCCGGTAGTGTACCGGGAGGCCTCCGGGAGGGGTATTTCGACCCCAAGAGGTCCATGGGCTGTGGGAGAATAATAACCAGCCCTTAGTGGGCTGGGAAAACAGCCACAAAGGCCCATGGCGCAGGAGAGAAAGTCCTAAAGCAAAAAGTGGAAAATCAGCCAATAGGAGGCAATCCTACTCCAACTAGGATTGGAGGTGAAGTAGGATTGCTTCCCACCTCCTATTTCGGCCGACCCAAAGGCCTTGTCTGCCTCTCCTCTACTCTCCTCCTATATATACTAGTGGATTGGGTGGTTTTTGGACAGAATTTCCGGCCACGTGCTACCCGTTTCACCGGTGCACAGTTTCTCCTCTAGATCGGTTTTCCGCAGCGCTTAGGCGAAGCCCTGCCGGAATCACTCCACCACCATCACCGGAGCGCCGTCATGCTTCCGGTGAACTCTCTCTCCTCTCCACCTCCTCTTGCTAGATCAATACGGTGGAGATCGTCATCAAGCTGCACGTGTGCTGAACGCAGAGGTGCCGTCCGTTCGGCGCTAGATCGTAAGGACCGTGATTGAGATCGCGAGACGGTTCGTGATCAGATCGCGGAACGGATCGTGATGAGTTCGCGGGACAGATCATGATCAAGATCGTGAGACGGATCGTGATGAGATCGTGGGACGGATCGTGATGAGTTCACGGGACGGATTGTGATTGGATCGCGGGACGGATCGTGATGAGATCGCGGGACGCTCGGCGATTTGGATCGCGAAGATGTTCGACTACACCAACCGCGTTTCTTAACGCTTCCCGCTTAGCAATCTACAAGGGTATGTAGATCCACTCTCCCTCTCGTAGATGCTCATCACCATGGATAGGTTTGCGTGTGCGTAGGAAATTTTTTGTTTCCCATGCGACGTTCCCCAACAGTGGCATCATGAGCTAGGTTGATGGTTTGATGAGATCTCGAGTAGAACACAAAAGGTTTGTGGGCGTTGATGCTTAGATTGCTTCCTCCCTTGGTCGGATTTTGGTTCAGCGGGATTTTGAGATGAAGCGGCCCGGACCAACATTACTCGTACGCTTACGAGAGACCGGTTCCCTCGACGCAACTTGTTGCTTAGATGGCTTGCGGGTGACAGTTTCTCTCACTTTAGTTGGATCGGATCCGACAAAGGCGGTCCTTGAGAAGGTTGAAAAGCAATCTATGTATCACCGTTGTGGTTTATGCGTAGGTGAGAATCGTTCTTGCTAGATACCCTTAGCAGCCACGTAAAACATGCAACAACAATTAGAGGACGTCTAACTTGTTTTTGCAGGGTATGTTGTGATGTGATATGGCCAATTACATGATGAGATATATGTGATGTATGAGATGATCATGTGATGTATAGAATTTCACGACTTGCATGTCGTTGAGTACGGCAACCGGCAGGAGCCATAGGGTTGTCTTTAATTATTGTATGACCTGCGTGTCAATCATTAAGCGCTATGTAATGCTTTACTTTATCGCTAAGCGGTAGCAATAGAAGTAGAAGCAGGGCTGGCGCCACAACCCCAATGGCAACACATTGATGGATATCAAGATGATGGAGATCATGGTGTTGTGCCGGTGACGATGGAGATCATGCCGGTGTTTCGAAGATGGAGATCTTAAACACAAGTTCATGGCCATATCATGTCACTTATGAATTGCATGAGATGTTAATCCTTTTATGCACCTTGTTTTGCTTAGTATGGCAGTAGCATTATAAGGTGATCCCTCACTTGAATTTCAAGATGAACTATGTTCTCCCCAAGTGTGCACCGTTGCGAAAGTTCGTCGTGTTGAGACACCACGTGATGATCGGGTGTGATAGACTCTACGTTCACATACAACGGGTGCAAGCCAGATTTGCACGCGCAGAACACTCGGGTTAAACTTGACGAGCCTAGCATGTACAGACATGGCCTCAGAACACGAGAGACCGAAAGGTCGAACATGAGTCATATAGTAGATATGATCAACATAATGATGTTCACCATTGCAGCCACCTCAACTCACGTGATGATTGGACTTGAGTTGGTGAATTTGGATCATGTATCACTCGAATGATTGGAGGGATGTCAATTTGAGTGGGAGTTCTTAAGTAATATGATTAATTGAACTCATTATCATGAACATAGTCAAAGTGTCTTTGCAAATTATGTTGTAGATTACTAGCTCGCGCTGTAGCTCCCTTAAATTTTTATATGTTCCTAGAGAAATAGAGTTGAAAGATGTTGGTAGCAATATTGCGGACTGGGTCCGTGATCTAAGGATTGTCCTCATTGCTGCACAGAAGGCTTATGTCCTTAATGCACCGCTCGGTGCGCCACCCCCTCTAGCGTCGTCTATAGATGTTGTGAACATCTAACAGGCACGTTTCGATGACTACTTGATAGTTTAGTGCGTCATGCATTACGGCTTAGAATTGAGGCTCCGAAACGTTTTGAACGTCACGGAACATATGAGATGTTCGAGGAGCAGAGATTGTGATCTCAGGCTCATGCCTGTGTTGCGAGATATGAGATCTCCAACAAGATTCTTTGCCTGTAAGATGAAGGAGAATAGCTCAATTGTTGAGCATGTACTCAGATTGTCTGGGTACTACAATCGCTTGAATCAAGTGGGAGTTGATCTTCCAAATAAGATAGTGATTGATATAGTTCTCCAAGTCATTGTCACTAAAGCTACTAGAACTTAGTGATGAGCTATAATACACCAGGGATAGAAGTATTGATCCCTGAGCTGTTCGCGATGTTTGACACCGCGAAGGTAGAAATCAAAAAGAAGCGTCAAGTGTTGATGGTTAATCAAACTACTAGTTTCGAGAAGGGCAAGAGCAAGGAGGGAAACTTCATGGATAGCAAGTCAGTTGCTGATCCAGTGAAGCAACCCAAATTTGAACTCAAACCCGAGACTAAGTGCTTCTATTATGAGGTGAGCAGTTGCTGAAGCGGAACAACCCTAGATGCTTGGTAGATAAGAAGGCTGGCAACATCGATAGAAATATATTTGATATACGAGTTATTAATGTGTACCTTGCTAGTACTCCTAGTAGCACCTGGGTATTGGATACCGGTTCGGTTGCTAAATGTTAGTACCTCGAAATGAAAGCTACGCAATAAACGGAGAACTAGCTAAGGGTGAGGTGACGATGTGTGTTGGAATTGTTTCCGAGGTTGATGTGATCAACATCGCACACTCTCTCTACCTTCAGGATTAGTGACAAACCTAAATAAATGTTATTTGGTGTTTTGCGTTGAGCATGAACATGATTAGATCATGTTTATTGCAATACGGTTATTCATTTAAGTTAGAGAATAATGGTTATTCTGTTTACATGAATAATACCTTCAATGGTCATGCACCCAGTGAGAATGGTTTGTTGAAATCTTGATCGTAGTAATACACATGTTCATAACATTGATGTCAAAAGATACAAAGTTAATACTGATAGTACCACATACTTGTGGCACTGCCGCAAAATGTCATATTGGTATAAAGCGCATGAAGAAACTCCATGCTGATGGATCTTTGGACTCATTCGATTTTGAATCAGTTGAGTCATGCGAACCATGCCTCTTGGGCAAGATTACTAAAGGATCCCGTTGGATGGAGCGGGCAAGTGATTCATTGGAAATGATACATGTTGATGTATGCAATCTAGTGAGTCTTGTAGCGTGCAATGGATATCGTTATTTTCTTACCTTCACTGATGATTTGAGTAGATATAGTGTATATTTACTTAATGAAACACAAGTCTGAATCGTTTGAAAGGTTCAAGCAAATTCAGAGTGAAGTTTAAGATCATCGTGACAAGAAGATAAAAATGACTGCGATATGATCGTGGAGGTGAATATCTGAGTTACGAGTTTGGCATACAACTTAAGACAATGTGAAATTTGTTTCACAACTAATGCCACCTGGAACACCATAGTGTGATGGTGTGTCCGAACATCATAGTCATGCTCTATTGGATATGGTGCGTGCTGTGATGTCTCTTATCGTTTTACTACTATAATTTTGGGGTTATGCATTAGAGACAACTACATTCACTTTAAATAGGGCACCATCTAAATCCGTTGAGATGACACCGTGTGAATTATGGTTTGACAGAAACCTAAGCTGTCATTTCTTAATGTTTGGGGCTGCGATGCTTGTGTGGAAAATGTTTTCACATAATAAGCTAGAACCCAAAGCGGACAAATGTATCTTCATAGAATACCCTAAGAACAGATGGGTATGCCTTCTATCTCAGATCCGAGTGCAAAGTGTTTGTTGCTTAAAACGGATCCTTTCTCGAGGAAATGTTTCTCTTAAAAGAATTGGGTGGGAGGAAGATAGAACTTGATGAGGTTGTTAAACCTTTGTTCAAACCAGAGAGTAGCGCAGCGCAGAAAGATGTTTCTGTGAAGCCTACGTTAGTTGAAGAGGAAGTTAATGATGATGATCATGAAGCTTCAGGATCAAGTTACTATTGAACTTCGTAGGTCGACAAAGATGTGTACTGCTCCTAAGTGGTACGACAACTCTGTCTCGGAGATCATGTTGTTGGACAACGATGAACCTACGAGCTATGGAGAAGCGATGATGGGCCTGGATTTCAACAAATGGTTGGAGGCCATGAAATCCGAGTTAGGATCCATGTATGAAAACCAAGTATAGACTTTGGTAGACTTGCTCGTTGGACAACAGGTCGTTGAGTACAAATGGATCTTTAAAATGAAGACAGACGCTGATGGTAATTGTCACCATGTGTAAAGCTCGACTTGTTGCAAAGATGTTTGTGACAAGTTCAAGGGGTTGACTGCGATGAGACTTTCTCACTCGTAGCGATGCTAAAGTCTGTTGGAATTATGTTAGCAGTTGCTGCGTTTTCAATTATGAAATCTGGCAGATGGATGTCAAAACATCGTTTCCTTAACGGTTTACTTGGGGAAAGGTTGTATGTGATACAACCAGAAGGTTTTGTCAGTCCTAAGGATGCTAAAAGGTGTGCAAGCTTCGGTGATCCTTCCATGGACTGAAGCTAGCATCTCGGAGTTGGAATATACGTTTTGATGAGTTGATCAAAGTTTTTGAGTTTATACAAAGTTTACGAGAAACTTGTATTTGCAACAAAGTGAGTGGGAGCACTATAGAATTTCTGATTAGTATATGTGGATGACATATTGTTGATCAGAAGTAATGTAGAATTTCTGGAAAGCATAAAATGGTTGTTTGGAATGTGATTTTCAAAGGAAGACCTTGATAAAACTACCTAATTGTTGAGCATCGAGATCTATAGAGATAGATCAAGATGCTTGATGAGACTTTCAATGAGTACATACCTTGACAAGATTTTGAAGGAGTTCAAAATGGATCAGTCAGAGAAAGAGTTCTCGTCTGATTTGTAAGGTGTGAAGTTGAGTGAGACTCAAAGCTCGACAACGGCAGAAGAAAGAGAAAGGACGAACGTCGTCCCCTATGCCTTAGCCATAGGCTCTCTACAGTATGCCATGTTGTGTACCGCACATGTGTGTGCCTTGGCATGAGTTCATCAGGGGGTACAAGAGTGAACCAGGAGTGGATCACTGGACAGCGGTCAAGATTATCCTTAGTAACTAAAAGACTGAGGAGATGTTTCTCGATTATGGAGGTGATAAAGAGTTCGTCATAAAGAGTTACGTCGATGCAGGCTTTAGCACCATTCCGGATGACTAGTAGTAGCAATCTGGATACATTTAGTGGAGCAGCCATTTGGAAGTAGTACCAAGTGGAGTGTGGTAGTAGTGTTTACGGTTTGACATAGAGATTTAGAAAGAACACACAGATTTGAGTGTCACAGACCCATTGACTATAAGACCTCTTTCACATGCAAAGCATGATCGAGCCCCAGAACTCATTGGGTGTTAGATTCATAACAATGCGAATCACATGGTGATGTGAACTAGATTATTGACTCTAGTGCAAGTGGGAGACTGTTGGAAATATGCCCTAGAGGCAATAATAAATTAGTTATTATCATATTTCCTTGTTCATGATAATCGTTTATTATCCATGCTATAATTGTATTGATCGGAGACTTAGATGCATGTGTGGATACATAGACAAAACCATGTCCCTAGTATGCCTCTAATGGACTAGCTCATTGATCAAAGATGGTTAAGGTTTCCTAGCCATGGACATGAGATGTCATTTGATAACGGGGTCACATCATTAGGAGAATGATGTGATGGACAAGACCCAAACTGCAAACGTAGCATATGATCGTGTCAGTTTATTGCTACTGTTTTCCGCATGTCAAGTATGTGTTCCTATGACCATGAGATCATGCAACTCACAGATATCGGAGGAGTGCCTTGTGTGTATCAAACGTCGCAACGTAACTGGGTGACTATAAAGGTGCTCTACAGGTATCTCCGATGGTGTCTGTTGAGTTGGCATGGATCGAGACTGGGATTTGTTACTCCGTGTGACGGAGAGGTATCTCGGGGCCCACTCGGTAATGCAACATCACAATAAGCCTTGCAAGCAATGTGACTAATTGTTAGTTGCGGGATCTTGTATTACGGAACAAGTAAAGAGACTTGCCGGTAATGAGGTTGAACTAGGTATGGAGATACCGACGATCGAATCTCGGGCAAGTAACATACCGAAGAACAAAGGGAACGTTATACGGGATTAACTGAATCCTTGACATAGAGGTTCGACCCATAAAGATCTTCGTATAATATGTAGGAACCAATGTGGACGTCTAGGTCCCGCCATTGGTTATTGACCGTAGAGGTGTCTCGTTCATGTCTACATAGTTCTCGAACCCGCAGGGTCTGCACACTTAAGGTTCAGTGACGTTTCGGTAGTGTAGAGTTATGTATGGTGGTGACCGAAGTTTGTTCGGAGTCCCAGATGAGATCTCGGACGTCATGAGGAGCTTCGGAATGGTCCGGAGGTAAAGATTCATATATAGTAAGTCCCAATTTGGTTTCCGGAAAAGTTTCGGGCTCATCGGTAGTGTACCGGGAGTGCCGGTAGTGTACCGGGAGTGCCGGTAGTGTACCGGCAGGCCTCCGGGAGGGGTATTTCGACCCCAAGAGGTCCATGGGCTGTGGGAGAATAATAACCAGCCCTTAGTGGGCTGGGAAAACAGCCACAAAGGCCCATGGCGCAGGAGAGAAAGTCCTAAAGCAAAAAGTGGAAAATCAGCCAATAGGAGGCAATCCTACTCCAACTAGGATTGGAGGTGAAGTAGGATTGCTTCCCACCTCCTATTTCGGCCGACCCAAAGGCCTTGTCTGCCTCTCCTCTCCTCTCCTCCTATATATACTAGTGGATTGGGTGGTTTTTGGACAGAATTTCCGGCCACGTGCTACCCGTTTCACCGGTGCACAGTTTCTCCTCTAGATCGGTTTTCCGCAGCGCTTAGGCGAAGCCCTGCCGGAATCACTCCACCACCATCACCGGAGCGCCGTCACGCTGCCGGTGAACTCTCTCTCCTCTCCACCTCCTCTTGCTGGATCAAGACGGTGGAGATCGTCATCAAGATGCACGTGTGCTGAACGCGGAGGTGCCGTCCGTTCGGTGCTAGATCGGAAGGACCGTGATCGAGATCGCGAGACGGTTCGTGATGAGATCGCGGAACGGATCGTGATGAGTTCGCGGGACAGATCGTGATCAAGATCGTGAGACGGATCGTGATGAGTTCACGGGACGGATCGTGATTGGATCGCGGGACGGATCGTGATGAGATCGCGGGACGCTCGGCGATTTGGATCGCGAAGATGTTCGACTACACCAACCACGTTTCTTAACGCTTCCCGCTTAGCGATCTACAAGGGTATGTAGATCCACTCTCCCTCTCGTAGATGCTCATCAGCATGGATAGGTTTGCGTGTGCGTAGGAATTTTTTTGTTTCCCATGCGACGTTCCCCAACAGGGTTGTCCAGCTCCTATGCTTGCCCCCTTACGTTCCGCTCGTTCGACTAAAGGGGTAATGGGAGAACCCCTACGATTGTGTTTCCGGATAGTCTGGTCAAGCACCTCAGGGGAGAAAGCCAAAAACTGACTATCATAGTATGCGAGAGCCAGTCTATGAATCTGAGCTTAAAGTGTTATACTTTAATCCTCGTCAGAGGATATTCCGCGTTGGGTGAGGGGTTTGATCTCCATGCAAACCAGGTGATGCTGGCCTTAGTCGCGGTTCATCCATACATCACAACACTCCGGGGGCTAGTCTTTAGCCTCCCACAGTCCTTTTCACGCCCCTACGGCTAAGTTAAAGAAATAAAGCACTATAGTTTGATTGCCTAGTCCGCCGCACTCTACCGCCTTCGGGTTCCGATCACTCGGCTAAGGGACAGAGTGCATTGGCAGAGACACCCCGTGTAGTATCTACACGGGGGCTGAAGCCGACGACTCGCATCTTTCAGTTTCAAATGGCCACATAGGAGTTATAAAGGAACACAAACATATTAAACGCATAAGAGCTTATAACATTAAAACTTCGAAATGTCTTCGGACGTATTACAACTTACTCAAACATATCATTGCCCGAATACTATAACGCTATCACCCGAGCACCTTCCATTACTCCGGCAAAGTACAACTTGAGGCGTCTATGTTCCTTCCTGGGAGGCGGCGGGGCGGTGACTATCTTCATTGGATCCAGCGCTGGCCAGTGCACCTTGGCCTTGGCAAGGGCCATCCGGACTCCCTCGATGCAGGAGGAGTGCTTCACAGTGTTGAGGCGAGGCGGAGCGGCAATTAAGTTCTACACCAAGCCAAAGTAGTTGCCTGGTAGCAGCTCGGTGGGCCATAGGCGGATGCAGAGGTCCTTCATGGATGGCTCCACCATCTGCTGCAGCTCCATCAGCTGCTTCAGTTGCTCCATAAGAAGAGGAGAGTGCTCGGGGGCTCTGAACTGCGCCCAGAATAGACAAGCTTCATCTCCTTCTTCCCTCGACGCGAAGAGCTGATTGGCGTCCGCTACGCTCTTCTGGAGATCAGAGGAGGCGCCTAAGGAATGCCACACCTGGGTAAGTAATTTGAACTTGCTATCCCCGAAGACACACTTTGATAAGTATGGCTTAACATCCGTTATATCCTTCGCTTGGCGGACCCGTGAAAGGACAACATGCTCCCTTGGTGGTTTTGATAATTCATGACAACATACATTGTCTCTTGGACTAACACCTCTATCTAGTGTATTTCAGATAATAGTCCATGGAGAGTTGAGTTGGCAAAAGGATTGAGGAGATTATGGAATTACCCCAAGATTCAAGGAAATAGGTTGGCCAAGCTTCAAGCAAGAGGACTCTACATTTTACATTTGTGAGAAATCACTTTATAGGAAAGCATATACTATTAAAAGGGGGTAAGGTTTTGTTGGTGAACAAAATGCTCATACATGCACAAGTGATAGTCACCAAAAACATCCACAAGATCTCCCACCAAAGTCTGTCTCTAACCAAACATGCAAAATCGATGCAACCAACATTCCTATCCCAGTGCCACCGATTCCAAACCCTAGACAGACTCAGCTGAACCCTAACACTTCGGTGCAGCCGACTCTACTTTTGGTGCCACCGAGTTGGGTTGCCAACTTTCTGTTACGCAATTTCACACTTTTGGTCCGTCCGAGAATGTTGAATCAGCGTCACCGAGTTTGCAAATTCTTACCATTGGTCACCTTGTCAGTGCAACCGAGAATCCTATATCGGTCTCACCGAGATTCAAAAGTTGCCACCTTTTGGTCACTTCGGTACCACCAAGATTAACACATCGGTGTCACCGAGTTGGTCATTTTGTGTGTAATGGTTGGATTTTTGGGGATGCCTATATATACCCCTTCACCATCACCCACTCGAAAGAGAAGCACTCAGAACTATTCCATACCTATCCTACTCAGTTTTCTCAGAGAGAGACACCTACCCTTGTGTTGAGGTCAAGATCTTCCACTCCAACCATATGGATCTTGATTTCTAGTCTCCCCAAGTTGCTTTCCACCAATCCCATCTCTTCTACCAAGCCAAACCTATGAGAGAGTGATTGCGTGTTGAGGAGTCTATCCTCTTGAAGCACAAGAGCAAGGAGTTCATCGTCATTACCGAGCCTATTACCTTTTGGAGGGTGGTGCCTCCTAGATTGGTTAGGTGTCGCTTGGGAGCCTCCTACTTCGTGTTGTGGAGTGAACCAAGAAGTTTGTAAGGGCATGGAGATCGCCTACTTCGTGAAGATCTACCACGAGTAAGGCTAGTCCTCCGTGGATGTAGGCCTTCATGGTATAGTCAAGGTTGCTTCTTCGTGGAACCCTCCATGGACTCTTGCGATCGTTACCCTTCGTGGGTTGAAGACTCCATGAACGTGGATGTACGATAGCACCACCTATGGGAGCCACCGGAAAAATCATCCTACCCTATACTTTTAATCATCCTACCCTTCATGGGTTGAAGACTCCATGAGTTGTATTTGATCTTACTACCCTATCCTTTTACTCATGCTTGTTGTTACTTTCCATTGCGATACTCTTAGACTTGCATGTGTAGGGTGTACTTGATATGTTATTAATGCTAAAACTTGCCAAGAATTAAAATTGGGAAAGCACATAGTTTTATTTGGTCAAGTAGTCTAATCACCCCCCTCTAGACCTACTTTCGATCCTACAAGTGGTATCAGAGCTTTGGTCTCCATTGCTTCGGTTTAATCACCGTGGAGGAAGAAGTATGTGTCTAGAATAGAGAGTTTGAGTTGTACAGTGCCCATTCTTGATGGAGAGTACTATAGTCAATGGAAGAATGCCATGATTGATCTATTTGATAAATTCCATTCGACAAAATATATTGAAAACCCCTATGTGCTCCCTATTGATGAATTGCATCCCACACACGAAGAGGAAATTAACATGCTTGGTAGCCTAAGAACTGTCAATCGTATTGTTAGAGGTTTACCAAGATTTGTGCTTTCTCAATTAAAGAACTTTGCATGTGCCTATACCTTGTGGAATGATTTAGAGAAACGATATCCAAATCTTTCA
This sequence comes from Hordeum marinum, assembly GCA_022496015.1. NCBI lineage: Eukaryota > Viridiplantae > Streptophyta > Magnoliopsida > Poales > Poaceae > Hordeum > Hordeum marinum. Next base: position 153,353,155 of record CM039674.1, read on the forward strand.
TTAGGAAATCTTGATGAAATTCTTCATAAAACTGTTGCTTTTCACAAAATTAAGCCTAGTGATCCAAACTTTGATAAATGCCTATTTGAGCTCCGTGATCTTATGTGTGCTATAGGAGATGTCACCACTATCAACAACATCATCTTTGAAGCCATTCGCATTCATAAACTTGAACATTGTCATGATGACTATTCTAACAAATCTCTTGTTCTTTATGACGAGGATTTCCCACTTGATGATGACAATGTGGAACATGGCTACTATGAAGAAGATGGGTTGTTCGACATCGAGCATGAGAAGATCATGAAGAATCTGAGTCTTATGGCAAACTTTAAGGATTACATATCCGGAGGAAAAGAGTGGATTCTCGACAGTGGATGTACGGATCATATGACTGGTGATAATGACATGTTTCAAGAGATCATGCCTAATCAAGGTCCTGGACGGTACGCGACCTTTGGAGACAACTCTAAGGGTAAGGTACTCGTACTTGGTAAGGTGGCCATATCCCATGATAGCTCTATTCAAAATGTTATGCTTGTTGAATCTCTTTGCTACAATCTTCTTTCCGTATCTAGACTTGCCGACTTCGGTTTCAATGTGTTATTCACGAAAGTAGATTGCCAAGTGTTTCATCAAGATAATCATAAAATGGTCTTTACCGGTTTCCGTAGAGGTGATCTATACATTGTTGATTTCACTAAAAGATCCAAGCCTCGCACTTGTTTAATTGCGAAATCTTCTAAAAGTTGGCTTTGGCATAGAAGACTTGGACATGTAGGCATGCACAATCTAGATAAGCTAATCAAAGGTGATCATATACTTGGTGTTAAAGATGTTATCTTTGACAAAGATAAACTTTGTAGTGCTTGTCAAGATGGAAAGAAAGTAGGTGGAAGTCATCCCATTGAGAATATCATGACTACTAGGAGACCAATCGAGTTACTTCACATGGATCTTTTTGGTCCCAATGCTTACAAGAGTCTCGGTGGAAATTCCTATGGCCTAGTTATAGTTGATGATTTTTCCAGATTTACGTGGGTATTATTTCTTGATGATAAGTCGCAGGTTCAAAAGATCTTCAAGAACTTTGCTCGCAAAGCGCAAAATCAGTTTGAAGTGAAGATCAAGAATGTTCGGAGCGATAGTGGATCGGAGTTCAAAAACACCCATGTGGATACCTTTCTTGACGAAGAAGGTGTCTCACATGAGTTCTCGGCTACGTACACACCTCAACAAAATGGAGCTGTTGAGAGGAGGAACCGGACGCTCATTGAGATGGCAAGAATGATGCTTGATGAATAGAAGACGCCAAGACACTTTTCGGCAGAAGCCGTTGAAACAGCGTGTCATGCCATAAACCGACTTTACTTGCACAAGCTTCTCGGTAAAACGACATACGATCTACTCACCGGTAACAAACCCCCAGTCGGATACTTTCGGCTATTTGGCTCAAAGTGATTCATTCTTGACAAGCATCGCCGTACTAAATTTGCTCCTAAATCTCATGAAGGATTCCTACTTGGTTACGGATCGAACTCTCACACTTACCGTGTCTACAACAACTTCACTCAAAAAGTTGAAGAGACGGTAGATGTGAAGTTTGATGAATCTAATGGTTCGGAAGTCGAACAATTGCCAAATGATGTAGGTGATAAGGATCCTTCAGAAGCCATTCTAGATCTACCCATCGGCAAGATTCGTCCCATGGTGGTGAACGAAAGTACTTCATCAACTCAAGTGGAAGCCTCCATTTCACGTCAAGGTGAACCTCAACACGACATAGAGGCATCCACAAGCGATACATGACAAGATGATGAAGAAGAGGAAGTGCATCATGAAGATCCACCACAACCACCTTCACCACCACCTCCAGGGAACGACACCTTCAAGAACAACGAAGATGAATGAGATGATGATGATGATGAAGAAGCTCCACCATCCAACAATCGGAAGCTGACCCGAGTTCGATCTCAAGTGACCAAGAACCATCCCCTAAACCAAATCTTTGGTGATATACAATCAGGGAGAATCACTCGCTCTAAAACCCGTCTAGCTAACTTTTGTGAGCATTATTCTTTCATCTCTAGCATTGCTCCTTTGAAGGTAGAACAAGCTCTTGAACACGCGGATTGGGTGAACGCTATGCATGAAAAGCTTCAAAACTTCGAAAGGAACGAAGTGTGGACACTCATGGAGAAGCCCGAAGATGAACACAACATCATCGGAACCAAATGGGTGTTCAAACAAGACAAAGACGGTCAAGTCGTGCACAACAAGGCTCGTCTCGTAGCCCAAGGATATACATAAGTCAATGTTATTGACTACGGTGAGACTTATGCCCCCGTCGCTAGACTTGAAGCTATCTGTATTCTTCTTGCTTATGCTAATCACCATGATATCACGCTTTATCAAATGGATATTGAAAGTGCATTTTAAATGGTGAAATTGAAGAAGAGGTTTATGTTAAGCAACCACCTGGTTTCGTGAATCCTAAGAAACCTAATCATGTTTACAAGCTTCGCAAAGCTATTTATGGTCTTAAGCAAGCCCCTCTTGCTTGGTATAAATGTCTAACGAAGTTCCTCATCGAAAAAGGTTTTGAAATTGGTAAAATTGATGCAACCTTGTTCACTAAGAGAGTTAATGGAGAATTATTTGTGTGCCAAATCTATGCGGATGATATTATCTTTGGCTCCACTAACCCTCAATTTAGTGAAAGATTTGGAAGGTTGATGTCTGAGAAGTATGAGATGTCTATGATGTGTGAGCTGAAATTCTTTCATGGATTGCAAATCAAGCAATCAAGAGAAGGAACTTTCATATCTCAAACTAAGTATACCAAGGACTTGATCAAGAAATTCAACATGCAAGATTGCAAAGGTATGAAAACTCCTATGCCCACTAGTGGACATGTTGACCTTACCAGGGAGGATGAACCGGTTGATCAAAAGGTTTATCGATCTATGATTGGTTCATTTTTATATCTATGTACATCTCGTCCTCATATTATGCTTAGTGTTTGCATATGTGCTAGATATCAAGCTGCACCTAAAGAGTGTCATCTTTTGGCTGTGAAACGTATTGTGAGGTACTTGATACAAACACCAAACTTTGGCATTTGGTATCCCAAGGGATCTTCTTTTAATCTTGTTGGCTATTCCGATTTGGACTATGCCGGTGACAAGGTTGATAGAAAATCCACCTCGGGTACTTGTCAATTTTTTGGTAGATCTCTTGTGTCTTGGTCCTCCAAGAAACAAAACTCGGTATCTCTATCTACTGCCGAAGCTGAGTATATTGCTGTTGGATCTTGTTGTGAGCAATTACTATGGATGACACAAACACTTAAGGATTACGAAATTTATGTTAAAAATGTTCCATTACTTTGTGACAATGAAAGTGCTATTAACATTGGACATAATCCTGTGCAACATTCTCGAACCAAGCATATTCAAGTTCGACATCATTTCATGCGTGATCATGTTGCCAAAGGAGATATCAATCTTAAGCATGTTCGTACTAACAAACAATTGGTCGATATCTTCACCAAGCCACTTGATGAGAAAACATTTTGTGATTTGAGTAGTGAGTTGAACATCATTGATGCTTCAAACTTGAGCTAGACTCATTTGGTTACAAGCAAGGGCATGAGCTTTCTTGTTATATGCATGTTCCCATAACTCGTTATCATATGCCATGGAATTCTATGCTCCCTTGTATTGCATCTAATCTTTGCAGGTACTTGGAAGAACTTCATTCCACAAGATTGCCATGAACTCCAATCATAAGCAATCTTGTCGTTACCAAGTATCCACAACCCCTCTTGATGATGGAAGGAAGAAGTCAACAAAAACCTATCCCTGACACATACCTGATCTTAGTTGCAAAATATTAAGTAGTATCTTGTCGATTGGATATATCCATTGTTCTTCCTTGCATGACTAACCTTTGTAGGTGACTAGTGTACTAGAACGAGAAGGATTGCTCCAAATTCAAGTGGATCTTCATCAACCTCGAGCGTACTCAACAAGTTCACCTACGAGCAACGTCATCAACATCACTCAAAGGTATGTAATCATATCCTTGAAAAGGCTTTACTTCAAGTCATGGGCTAAAGCAACTCAAGTTATATGAAGATATCAAAATGCTTAATCGAAAAATGGTAACCCCATTTTGAGCTTAAACGATGAGTATGACCTATGATCAAGTATTCTTGCTTGGCTCCTAAGTCAATATACTCTAATATAGGTGACCTAGTCACCGCCCATCATTTAGTTAAGAATCTTGTGTGGTTTGCTCACTATTTGCATGATCTCTCATAACCACTCAAATCTTATCTATTTGATGTCCTTTGTAAAACTTTTGCATTTTTCTTTATGAAATTGTTTCGTTTGTCTCTATGAAAACATAAACTTGGTCTCTCATTCGGAGTCACTGATATAAATAACTCGGTTATACCAAATTTGCAGATGAGTTGCACTACACAATCTCAGTACCATCGATTTATTTATCCTGGAGTCATCAATTTTCCTTCTTTTCTAAATCTGTGTTTCTTTAATATTGTTCATTTGCTTCTATTCTTGTGATATTCTTGTTCCTTCGATGACCTCTTCATTAAAAAAAATTAGGGGGAGAAGAACAAACAACACTCCGGGGGAGAAATTCTTTATTCAAGGATCCCTATCTCCAAGCAGAAGAAAACTAAAATTTGCAAAAGGGAGAGAAGTTACATTCAATGATTCCCTTAGTCTTTTAGTGAACCCTACTTTCAATGACCGTTGTTCTCCAGGATCCCTTCCTTGTCAATGATCCCTGTCACTACTCCCAAGTTTAACCTTTTTGGTATTTTATGCCAAAGGGGGAGAATATCAAAGCTTCGTGCTAAAGGGAGGGTTACATGCTTATGAAAAGGGTGAGATATGACTTAGGGGGAGAGGAAAATATCAAAAGTTCACACTTATATAAACAAGGGGAGAACAACAATGTAGAGGGAGAAAACTACTTTTGGAGAAAAGTCTCAAGTGAACAAAGGATTCCTTTTTTCACCCTATCCAATCCCAATATCGACATGCTGAGATTCAGGGGGAGAGGATGTACTACCATTTTTATATCTAAGGGGAGAAAAGATATAATAGATTAATGCTAAAGGTGGAGACATATCAATCTTAATGATTATCATATTTTATATGTTTTCCATATCTTGGTATCTGTTGAGTTCTATCGCTTTTGTTTAGTAGAATACTCTTGTGTTTCCTAACATTGTTTTCTCAAGTGTGTCTCTACTACTAGAATGCTCAAGAACACAAGGTAAGTATATGCATCATATCGTTGATCAATATGATCTCTTGCTTCTTGCACATATTGTTTGCAAGAGTGAAGTCTTGATGAAGGGTATACATCTCATTCACATATATTGATGCATATAGCCAAGATACACATGACTCCTTATATCCCTTTCATCCATATGTGTGTCCATGCATTCCAAAGCAAATATCCTTTAAAGGACTGCACACATTTAGGGGGCACAAATCTAGGTCATGTGTTTCTCAAAGTCTTCATTGCATCCATGCATATTGTTATTTGAAGCTTTGATTGTATATGTTGTCATGAATTATCAAAAGTTGGAGATTGAAAGCACAACATGCTCCCTTGGTGGTTTTGATAATTCATGACAAGATACATTCTCTCTTGTACTAACACCTCTACCTAGTGTATTTCAGATAATAGTCCATGGAGAGTTGAGTTAGCAAAAGGATCGAGGAGATTGTGGAATTACCCCAAGATTCAAGGAAATAGGTTGGCCAAGCTTCAAGCAAGAGGACTCTACATTTTACATTTGTGAGAAATCACTTTGAGTCCATAGGAAAGCCAATACTATTAAAAGGGGGTAAGGTTTTGTTGGTGAACAAAATGCTCATACGTGCACAAGTGATAGTCACCAAAAACATCCACAAGCTCTCCCACCAAAGTCTGTCTCTAGACAAACATGCAAAATCGGTGCAACCAACATTCCTATCCCGGTGCCACTGATTCCAAACCCTAGACAGACTCAGCCGAACCCTAACACTTTAGTGCAATCGACACTGCTTTCGGTGCCACCGAGTTGGGTTGCCAACTTTCTGTTATGCAAGTTCACACTTTCGGTCCTTCCAAGAATGTTCAATCGGCGTCAACGAGTTTGGCAATTCTGACCGTTGGTCACCTTGTTGGTGCAACCGAGAATCCTATATCGGTCTCACCGAGATTCAAAAGTTGCCACCTTTTGGTCACTTTGGTACCACCGATACTAACACATCGGTGTCATCGAGTTGGTCATTTTGTGTGTAACGGTTGGATTTTTGGGGATGCCTATATATACCCCTTCACCACCACCCACTCGTAAGAGAAGCACTCAGAACTATTCCATACCTATCCTACTCAGTTTTTTGAGAGAGAGCCACCTACCCTTGTGTTGAGGTCAAGATCTTCCACTCCAACCATATAGATCTTGATTTCTAGCCTCCCCAAGTTTCTTTCCACCAATCCCATCTCTTCTACCAAGCAAAATCTATCAGAGAGTGATTGTGTGTTGAGGAGTCTATCATATTGAAGCACAAGAGCAAGGAGTTCATCATCATTACCAAGCCTATTACCTTTTGGAGGGTGGTGCCTCCTTGATTGGTTAGGTGTCGCTTGGGAGCCTCCTACTTCGTGTTGTGGAGTGAACCAAGAAGTTTGTAAGGGCAAGGAGATCACCTTCTTCGTGAAGATCTAGCCCTAGTAAGGCTAGTCCTCCGTGGGTTGAAGACTCCATGAATGTGGATGTACGATAGCACCACCGATCGGAACCACGGGAAAAATCATCGAGTCTACAATTGCGTTTGATCTTCCTATCCTATCCTTTTACTCATGCTTGTTGTTACTTTCTGCTGCTATACTCTTAGACTTGCATGTCTAGGGTGTACTTGATATGTTATGAATGCTAAAACTTGCCAAGAATTAAAATTGGGAAAAAGCATAGTTTTATTTGGTCAAGTAGTCTAATCACCCCCTCTAGACCTACTTTCGATCCTACAACCTGCTCCACAAAGAACCACCCGTCCACCCGCTCCTTCTGGAGATCGGACTTCAGGGTGGAAAATTGGGCCGCGCTCTCCTTGCCCTTCTTCTCAAGGACTTGACACTTCTGGCTAGCGTCCTTGAACTCCTACTGAATCTCTGCCACACAAGCCTCATGCTTGCTGCTGGTGGCTCGGAGGGCGGAGAGGGCGGTAGCCGCTTCTTTTGCCGCCGCCCTCTCGATGGCTGCCGCATCCTTCGCCTGTTGATGCTCGGCCTTGAGTCTCTCCACCTCTTTCGCCGAGGCTGTGTAATCATTAACACTATCAAGACCTGCATTGACAGTATTCTGGCAAAGGTGTTCGGATTTTGTGTAGACTTACCTTGTGCCTTGTCGAATCTTTTGTTGAGGGCATCAACTTCATCCTCGGACCGTTTTAGCTTCCGATTCAGCTCATCCAGCTTAACGCCATTTACGACCGCCGCCAACGATGAAGCCTGTAAAATACAATTCCTTGTTAGGATACATGGGATCAACACTGCCGAACTGTCGTTAGTCTGATCACATGTCCGGTCCTCTTAGGGGTTATTCGAACGTTCCGAATACACTTTTTTGTATGTAGTTCGGAAAAGGATCCATGATTGCCCCTAGGTATGTTTTTCAAACTTACCTAGGGCTTGGGGGCTGCCATGTATATAATCATGAAAATAAATAAACATTTTTGTAGATAAAAGTGTCGCGTGACTTACTTGAAAGCCCGTCAGAACACCCTTGAAGGCCTCCTTCAGTCTGTTGTCGACGGACTGAATGCTCTACAATACTGCACCCGTATGGGTGCAGTGCTCTTCGGGGATGGAGGCACTTGATAAAGCTTCCTCCATGACCAGCCACCCATTTGTCGGTGGCACCGGTGGTGATCGGATAACCCGGTCACCAACCGGGTTTGAACCATTGTCTCCGGAGGAATGGTACGCTCTGGGGATGCCCTTAGAGGGGACTGAGCATCCGCTCTTCCGACCTCCTTAGTATCCGGGTGGGGTACCTCCCCCCGGTCTTCGGTGACCGAGGTGTTAGCCTCGGCCATGATGTCGTCTCCCCCGCCGCCAGTGCCCGGCTCTGGAGCATGCTGGGATGACACCTCTGCGGCGTCCTTCGCGGTGCCCAAAGTGGCAGGATGCAACGCATTCCCGCTCTCTGCTAGTTCGGCAGGTGGGGTCTCCCCGTTCGACACTTGATCGGTGGGAAGGACGCGCGGGGGGCTGCGAAGTCAATAAGTACTCGCGTATTAATAAACTTTAAACCCGTTAATGATGAGCAAGGGGATATTCGGATCCTAACCTTCGAGCGGGGGGCTTGACCCTGAGGTTCCTTTGTGGAACCGACTCGAAGTCATCGGACTCAGTGTTTGAATCCGAGCTGTCGTCGGACAGGATCACCTATGCCTGACGTGTTTTCTTCTGGGGAGGAGGGGGTACCTTCTCCGGGGCGCTCGATGACGCTGCCCTCTTTCTTGCGAGGGGGAATCACGTTCCCCCTCGACCTCGTCCTCCTCCTCTTCCTCCTGCTCCTCCTCTTCCTCTTCTTCCTCATGCTCCTGTTGATTCGGGGAGGCATGAGTTTCACCGGATATAGTCTCTAAGTGGTCCCTGATGCGAAGGCCACCCCGTCCTGGTTTCTTCTTCTTCTCCTTCTTCGTGGGGCCTAGTAAGGCTTCACCACGAGCATATCTGCTAACAGCCCGGACCTGGCGTCTTCGGGCTAAGGTGTCGGACTGCTGATGTTAACGGCTTTCTTTAGCCATGTCTGCAAAGGGATGATCGGAAAAAATGTTATGGATCATCTCTATGAAAAATAAGGCCTACCAAGCAAAATTATAACGTACCTCGGAGGCGGGCTTGGCAGCGTGCATACCCCTATCTTCCTCCTCGGATGTCCAACCCTTTTGCGACTTGAAGAGTGCCTTCCACAACTTCTCCCACGTAGTGCAGAAGAGGTTCCGGATTGTGGGCACGTCGTCAAGGTGACGAGCCCACAAGGGAGTATCCCGGTGCTGGCAGGGGAGGATGCGTCTCCGGAGCATGGCCTAGACCACATTTGTCAACTTGACGTCCTTCTCGATTATGGAGCCAATGCGCTGATGCAAGTCGCTCACCTCCTTTCTTGGTCCCCAGCTAAGGCCCTTTTAGATCCATGAAACTAATCTGGTGGGGGACCGGATCTGAATTCGACAGGTGGAATCTGACATTATTCCCGTGGCTCAGTGATGTAGAACCACTCCCTCTGCCACACCTTGATGGCGTTGATGAAGGTACCTGATGGCCATGCGACGCGGATGAGCTTGCCGATGACAGCCCCGCCACAGTCTGTGTGCTTGCCTCCGACGCACTTGGGATTGACATTGAATACTTTGAAGCAAAGCCCAAAGTGTGGCTCTACCCACAGAAAAGCCTCATAGGCGAGGATGAATGCCGATATATGCATGAACGAGTTCGGCGGGAGGTTGTGGAAGTCAAGGCCATAGAAAAACATCAGCCCCCCTAACAAAGCGGTGGAGTGGGAAGCTCAACCCCTGGATGAAGTGGGGGAGAAAGACCACCCTTTTTCCCAGCCTGGGTGTGGGGATCACTTGGCCCTCCTCCGACGCACGGTGAGGGATGTCGGCAGAGAGATAGCCGGCCTTCTTGAGGTCCAGGATATCCCAATCGGTGACCATGGAAACCTCTCACTGGCCGTTGGAGCCGGAGGCCGCCATTGGTGAGCTCTGTGGTGGGGGGCTAAAAACCTAGATCTGTGCTTCAGAGGTTCAGAGGAATGGAAAGCAGAGAAGGCGAATGGAGTGCGTGAATAGGCTTTGGGGCTTTTCCCCCTTTTATGGGACTTATTGTTTGGACCCCCTTTGCTATGCCGTGAATTCCTCTGCTTCCCAAAACGTGCGTGCCATTGCACGTGCATGATTAAACATATCCCGTGTAAAACGGGGTATGATCTGCACATTGATAGATCGTGTTGATTGAAACGGCCTCGAACCGCGAATCAAGTTTTTACAATTGGCCTAAGCAGTCATGGTGGGTTGCGCCCCTTCACTAGAAAGGTCGACAGGGGACATTATTTTACCCCTTGACATTTGGCCTTCAGGGCTGACCTATTCATAGTGTTTGGATGCGCCACTATCCGGAAAGCTACTTGTCATCGAAGGTCGAACTGGATTCAGCGGGAAGAACTCACCTCACAAGCTGAAGACTCTGATCGAGCGAAGCAATTGAAGCAAAATACCCTTGGCATTAGAGGCAAGTTCGGGGGCTACTAAGAGAGCTCTGGATTAAGGGGTCCTCAAGGGGCTGACCTATTTCTATGGGCCAGACTATATGGGCCACTTACCAAACACAGGATCAATTGAGGGCCCTATCTCCAAGATGGAAGCTTCGGAAAGCACAACTTGTGATCCACGTTTGATGTAGCGAATAGGCATGTTTATCTCTTCGGCATGTAACTGACCATGTGTAAACCCTAGGTACCCCCAATGTCTATATAAACTAGAGGGTTTTACGTTGTAGGGACAGAACAACTCATCTAGGGTTAGCTATTCGGTCTCGAGGTAGATCAACTCTGTAATCCCCGTATCATCAATATAATCAAGCAGGACATAGGGTATTACCTCCATAGGAGGGCCGAACCTAGATAAAGCCTTTCCCCTTCGTCTCCTATTACCATCGTTTCTAGTCTCACAGTTCGGGACCCCCTACCCGAGATCCGCCGGTTTTGACACCGACAATGGCCTCCTGTCGGAACAGAGGCTTGTGGTGGTAGAAAAAGTGTTTCCGATGGCTTTGTTAGTTTCCCGATTTTAGAGATTTATGGAGGTGGAATTAGGCCAGGCGGAACCACAAGGGGCCCACAAGGCATCATGGCTCGCCTACCCCCGTGTGTGCGCCCTGTTGCATTGCTGCCTCCTCGACTCGCCTAATTCCTCTCAAATCTTCCCGATTCTCTTTTGTCCAAAAAAATCGTCCAAAAGTTTTGTAGTGTTTTGACTTCGTTTTGTACAGATTTCCTAGAAAACCAAAAATAGGCAAAACAACTAACACTTGGCACCGGGTTAATAGGTTAGTTCCCAAAATATATATTAAATACCATATAATTGCATATAAAGTACCCTAGATTGATAATATAATAGCATGGAACAATACAAAATTATAGATACATTGGAGACGTATTAGCTGCCCAAGTATCATTGGACCTTTTCTGCCCTGTGTAGGTACACCTGGGGTAGCATCGCGAGGCAACAATTTTCTTGATGCTGAAATCTGAGTCCCTTTATTACGGGAGATCTGTAACTCCAAAAAAACCAAAAAGTAGGGAGGTTTGCAGAACTTTGAGCACAAGTTGTCACAACCCAAATTTCCCCTAAATTTTGGTTGTGAAACTAGAAGCATATGCATTCATGATTTGTCTCTGCATATTTGGTATTGATGCCAACAAGGCCAACATTGAATGCAAACCACCATTTTAATTCAAAGGAAAGCCATCAAGGCCTCACCCTAAAATTCTTTTCAAAATTTGCTTTATGGCAGTAAAGAAATTTCCTAAGATTATATATGCCCTACTTTATTTGAGTGAAAAAAAGTTTGAAATAGTTTATTTTGGGAAAATAAACTATAAGTAAAACTCTCGAACTTAAAAACAAAATAGAAAAAATGGAAAATGCAAATTCAAACTATTCAACTAGGCCCACTTGGTATAATGATATTTTTGGTGAGCAAAAATATTTGCGAAATGTTCATTAGTTCAAAAATATCCCAAGACAATTGTGAAACTATTTTATTTGTCAAGAACATTCAAAGTCATTTATTTAAATGAAAAACACAAAGCAGGAAGAAAACAAAAATAGAAAATAGAAAAGAAAACAAAAAAGGAGCCAGCCAGCCAGCTAGCCGGGCCGACCCAGCTAGCGAGGCAACCCTCTCTCTCTCTCTGTTTCTCTTCCGTCTCACTGATAGGAAGGGCCCGCCCGCCAGCTTCATCCTCCTCCGGCAACCCTCACCCGCCCCACACGCGCACGACCCGAGCGTGACCGCACCCATGACCTTCATGTCTTGTGCCCTCCCTGTAGGCCCACGCAGGCCAAGACGCCCGTTAAATAGCCCCGGACCCCCTCTCTCAAACCCCGTGTACAATTCCACCGGAGTGCTTTCGGGCTTCCTGCACGACCATTGACCTCTCCGCCTTGGCCGAAAGATCGCCGATGCCATTCTGGCAAAGCTGGAACTCTCCATGACTAGCCAACCACTTCAAGAGATCAGCCGCTCGATGACAAACCCCCTAGACATCCCCGACGACCCCAAGAGCCTCTCGAGCGCCAAATTCGTCGGAGACTGAACCTCTGCTCTGTCGTCACCATTGCTCCAGTGAGCTTCGCCGCCCATTTGCCCCTACACTTTGTACATTAGGATCATCATGCTCGTGCATGTTTTTTGACCTGACCTGACGTCCAAGAACCCACGCGTTGAAGTACGTCATCGACACCCGAGCGCCCGCAACTCTGGCAAGCCTCCCCGGCATTGACTTTGTCGCCCCTGAGCCCGACTGATGCCACCATCATTACCATCGTCGATCATCGCGTACACCCTCTGTGCTGCCTAGGATCCCCTACAACCTTGACAACCTCGACTCCCGAGTGTTGCACCATGCTACTTGTGAGCTGCGTTGGGGTTTTACTCGAATAGGAAGGATGAAGCAATATAGTAAGAATAAGTATTTTCCTCAGTGATAACCACGGTTATCAAACAATAAGCGAATCGAGCAAACTCACATCATCAACACCTGCACACACAAAACCAAACACTTGCATAGAATGCAGGCAAGGGGGTTGTCAATCCCCTTAAACTTGTTACTTGGAAGGATTAATTCTGATAGTTGTAGATAAATAAGAAGGAAAATTAAAATTAAAACAATAAATTGCAGCAAGGTATTTTTGTTTTCTAGCAATATGATTAAATAGACCCGGGGGGCATAGTTTTCACTAGAGGCTTCACTTCTGCTTCACAGGCGTAAAGTGGCAATTCTTCTCTAGAATCAAAACTGCTTGAGCCGTCGTAATCTGTTCAGACGAGTGGATGATGGTTGACACCCGTCAGACCTAATGATGAGCCGACTCATTCTCCTGCCGCACGTAATGATCCAAATCCACAATCATCATGGGCTGCTTGCACGTCCCTTGGAAGTTTTTGATGAATTTCGGTTTTAACTCGGCCCAGGAATTAATGGTGTTGGGTGGCAAGCCCTTCAACCCTGTGCGAGCCAGCCCTTCCAGCATCATAATAAAATACTTGACACTTACTGCGTCATTGACATCTAACATCTCCATCGCCAGCTCATAGCTCTCAATCCACGCCTCTGGAGGCAGGTCCACGATGTAATTTGGGACCTTGCGAGGGCCCTTGAAATCTTCCGGCAGACGCTCGTTCCACAAAGCTGGTACTAAGCACGGTACTCCCATGGCCCTAGTGGTTACCCTAGCTCCTACCGAGATGGAAGGTGTTGGTTCTTGATGAGCCGCCGCCACCGCCCGAGCCGCCACCTCCCGCTAGGCCCTCGCCCAGTCCACCAGCGCCTGAGCATCCAGAACCGCTTGATCGTCTCGTGAAGGGTCCCGGTGTCGATCACTACTAGAAACCACCAGTGACTCATAACGCTGGCTAAAGGGTTGAGGATGGGGGTTGAGTGCACACGACTCCGGCTGTAGGTGTACTTCTCCTGCTGGGCCATCGCTGTCTGCAGTTATCCAATAGCATTCCGCACCTCTTATGCGAAGGGCGTCTCATCTGGGATAGGAATTGTACCCAGCTGAGTCGCCGCCGCCACCATGTTCTCTGTCGGGTTTGAATAGTGCCCCACCGGCATTGGGAAAACCATTGGTGAGGGCTGGTTTCGTCATGGCGGGTTAGGGCGTTGCTGTCGAGCCGCTGACCGACTCTTTGGTGCTTCCACGGTTCATCCCGTCCCCGGTGTGTTAAAAAGATTCCTAGCCTCGAACTGTTCCGGCAAGCGGGATTGATGCCTCATCCGTTGAACCGCCACTGTAGATTGCTGCTCCAGCTCAAGGCAGAAAGTGTTCGCCCTAAGGCGCTCTGCCTCTGTGTCCATCTGAGCCTTCAGCACGTTGATCCCTTGTTGGACTTCAGTCATCTGGTCCTTTAACCTTGCGATCTCTATGTTACGGGCGGCTTGATTCTCTACCGTAACCTCAGTTGCCATCAGGGCTATGAGCTCATTCATCAGATCCAGGAGAACTTGAGCCGGCGGTGGGTCAGCCCCCGACCCAGCTGCCCCAGCGGCTGTACTGCTTCTGCCTGGTGCTGAACTCGCCATGAAGACGGCCGCATGCATCGGCGCCCCATGGTCCTCCGACTCATGATACTCTGACTCAGGGTAAAGCTCGTCGTAGCCCGCGAGCCTGCCATCCTGAAGTAGGTAGATTGATTCCGTCTCTCCGCTCGAAGATTCATCCTCCGAATAGACGAGAGTTTCATGTGACATGGACCCCTCAAGATCTTTTCCTTGAGTAAACCTACGAAGACATGCTTCCTGCTGGGGTTAACAAAACGGGTTGCATGCGTCGAGCGGGTTGCATGCGCCGAGCCGGCTCGACGATGTTGGTGCAAATGTATGGCCCGGGTGTAGATCCGCCGACCTTGTCGATGAAAACATGGATTCCACCAAAGGGGACTCGGAAACCGTACTCGACAGAGTCGGCCTCGGGGCCCCAGTCGGCGTCGTCGATGTAGAGCCAGCCGCGGCGACTCTTGTTCATCCTGCCGACGACGTACCCCTCGATCCCTGGGAGAGAGCCCTTTGAGAACTCAACGCCACCGAGCGCTGGCCCCACGATGGGTGCCAACTATCATGGTTTTGTCACGGTAGATGTCTGAGGACTTAGGTTCGAGGCCATCGCTAAGGTGAAGGACTCAAGGGGGTTGGTTGGGATGAAGGACACGTGTTTACCCAGGTTCGTCCCCTCAAGAAGAGGTCAAAGCCTACGTCCTGCTTGTGTTGTATTGATTGGAGTATCGATTACAAGGGAGCGGATTCACTTGACCTAGTTCTCGATTAGTTGGTTTTCTGCCTAAGTCGCCGTGGGTCTCTGCCTTTATATAGGAGGCCAAGACCACAGGTTACAAGTCTCATACCGACTCTTACAACGTGTCTGACTCTATCTCGATGTCGCCTTGCCTTCCTGGGCAAGCCGTGTCCGGGCAGCTTAATGCCTGGGTCTTCATGCCTTCTCTCGTCTGGGCCTTGCCTTGGCCCATCTTGGTAAGCCGCCATATGTCTAGGCTCACGTCTCTAGGCCCATCTGCCTTGGTCTGGATTATGAGCCGCCAGGTATGACCTGGCCCCACCTGGGTGGGTCTCACCACGGGGTTATATCCCCAACATTAGGCCCCAGGTTGATTTGAGCTTGCTCATGTCAATCGTCCATTTTACTTGGCGGCGAGTCTTACTCTTCATCACCTGAAAGTAAGAAATGTAACCCGACATGACGTCATACTGGATATGCCAAAAAGATTCCCTGATGACCACAACGGATCTTTCATCATTAAACTGACGGCCCGAAAATCGAGGCGTCCATCTCGGTTAGTTAGTTGCGGTCGCCTTGATTCCCATGCCCGTTTCCTCTTTTCAGCCTCTTAAATAGGACTGCGAAGGGACTTTCTCATTTCCTCCACCTCCTATGCCTCTTCTTCTTCCTCTCAACACTGTCGCCCCCGAGCTCTCTCGCTCTAGTGAAGCTTCGTCGCCGTCATCACTCGATGCTGCTGCATCAACCTGAGCATACCAGAACATTGCCCGCATCCGTCGCCTTACTTCCGATACGTCCTTCTCCATCCCCTAGATCTATAGCTTAGGGTGATAAATCCATGGAGTTCTTCAGTCCGTTAGAACGCGAGCTCTTCGTAATGCCAAACAACATAATACCCAATGAATCTTGTAATGAATCTCTCCCTGATGCGGTAAACCGTAGGAAATCACTAACAATTTTAGATAGATCGGTAGTTGTTTCCTTCTACTGTCCGTGAATATCGCCAGTTCCTCCATTCATCATTAGGTTTAGAATAAGTATGCTTTTTCCTCTGTCCATAGATCTGTCGCTGCAAAGGTAAAATGTGAATCCTGTTTTCCACACTTACCTGTATTTCGCTCCGTTACCCTACAACGTAACCCGCCATTAAACTTTCGGCTCTCGCTAGGAACTGCACCGACGGCTTAGCTTCGTAAAAGTTAGACTTCATCAGCCGCCCTTAGTTGTCTGTCACCTTCTAATTTGCCGCACAATGTTACTTTCCGCATTTTTAAGACGCCATTATGCCTCGTGCGTCCTCTACCTGTAACTGGGTCGGCTCCGCACTCTCTGAGGACTTTTTGAAGGATTTCATAGATGCAGGGACCTTGCCAGCCAAAGACGTCATCCATTGGCAGCTTCCAGGCAAAGAAAAGAAACCCATCCCCCAACAGGGCAAAGTAGTCAAATTCGCAAACCATCTTGCACGTGGTTTCAGCCTGGCTGACTCTAAATTTTTCTGAGACGTCCTTCATTTCTTCAAGCTGCATCCTCAAGACATTGCACCCAATTATGTCTCAAACATGTGCAACTTCCAAATTGTTTGTGAGGTTTACTTACAAGAAGAGCCGTCGGTTGACCTCTTCCATGAGTTCTGTTATGCAAACTGTCAGACAGAGGTAGTAGCTGGCCCAAGCTTGGAACTCGGCGGAATCTCCATTCAAAGAAGACGAGATATGGTCTTTCCGGCTATTCAAATGCCAAGTCACCCTAAGGATTGGAACAAAACCTAGTATTATTGCAAAGACACCTCTCTAGAGGGAGAACGTCCATTGCCAGGTTATCGTCCAACCCGACTCCGCACCAATACTAAACTCCCTAACTGTATGTCAGCTTCCGAACAGGCGAAGTATGCTCCGGCTTATGCCGAAATTAGAGCCCTTATGGCGAATGGTCTGACAGGGATGGATCTGACCCGCTGCTGGGTCTCTTGGAAAGTCATGCCTCTGAGCCGGAGAAGCCGTCTCATGTGTGAATATACGGGCGATGCCAATGACCCCCTCTACTTTAATCCTACTGCATTGACTGAAGATGACATCGTTGCCGCCATCAAGAGCCTTGTCCATGAGTCTCAAGGATCTTGCTGCACCATTGGGCTGCCACCCTTCTGTGCCGCAACCCCGGCCCCAGACGTAAGGGCGACTCTCAAGCTCCTTACTTCCATGTTAGCTATTTATGTAAATTTGTAATCTTTAACCTCTTTCGGTGGCTTATACTTTCAGGCTAACTCCAGCTTCTGGAAGAATAAATACGTCCCTCCTCCATAGAAATCGAAGGATAAAGCTGTTGGTTGAAAGAAGAAAGCTGCACCTCAAGAACAGCATGAGGCTGATGACTCAGAGGTAGAACTTGACTCTCTTGGCCGTCTCTTCATACGCCTTATTGACAATGATAATTCATAGGACGAAACGGAGACAAGCCACGCCAACGTTCCTGAGGTAACCTATATTTCATTTGACTCGGAACATCTTCCACCAAAGAAGATACCCATTTTCTCATCCTCTTGCTTATTTAGACCCCAATTTTCTTTTGAAAAAGCAACAACACCTCTCCCGACACCAAACCCGGAGCGCCGGCTCTGAAGACCTTATGGCCGGGTTGTCCAACTCTCCGATTCAACGGAAACGCCCGACTGAGGTATTTTGTTCAACTTAGCTTAGTTTGGTCAACCTTGCCTTTATAACTTAACTCTGCCTTTATATTGCTTTAACTGCTTTCAGGAATCACCCCCTTCTTCAGGCGACTCTACGGCAACCAAGCTGCCGCCTCTGAAGATCAACCCAGAGTATGTGCTTTCATGCTTCCATCCTATCTATGTTATGTGCTTTCATTCTTCCATCCTATCTATGTTACCCTTGAATTTTATACAATAATCTTCTATGCTTTCCAGGGCTCAAGCAAAGCAAAGGATAACCGTCGGGTCTACCTTGGCCCCCACTGCCCAAGAACCGGATGCTGCCAAGCCGGATTCTCCTGTTACACATGCTGATCCTTCTGTTGCCTCAAAGGATGTGCCCAAAGACGCTCTTCGTTCTGTCGAGCCGGCAGCCCATGAGACGGCCACTAAGAGCCCTCCGAGGAGCAATTCTAAGCCGCCAAGCCCTTCAACAACTGTTGATGACTTGGATATTCCGGACGTCATCATTACCGACACCGGCTTTCAAACTCCTCAACCTCGTGTGCTGACAAAGCACACTGAGAAAACAGAAGCCTCTGACAAGTTGGATTTTGAGCTCCTCATGCTAGAGAAGTTGACTGCTGATGAACTACATGTTGGTTATCTGAACCGCCTCTCCACAAGCCGGAACATGGAGCTCAAGCTTGTTAACCCGATGAAGAAAAAAAATATGAGGTACCTCTTCCTTTCTTTATATCCTTATATAGACCCCAAGAACCGGTTTAATATTTGATAATGGTAAACTAGGTCTTCCAATCCATGCTTGACACAAACCCACTTAGCCTTTAGCCCCCAAGTATCGGCTTAAAATGGAAATTTTGAGCCGGTACTTTAGTTTTTATGTAGTTGATCAATTGTAGCCCCCAAGTTCGGGTTAGTATAGAAATAATGGGCCTGAACTTCCCTGTAGATATGAATAAGAAGTGATATGTAGCCCCCAAGTGCCGGCTTATCTTTGACAAATATGAGCCGGAACTTCATTGTAGTAGAGAACAAAGAGCCAAATGTAGCCCCCAAGTGCCGGCTTATCTTTGACAAATATGAGCCGAAACTTCATTGTAGTAGAGAACAAAGAGCCAAATGTAGCCCTCAAGTACCGGCTTAGCTTGATGAAGATGAGCCGGGACTTACTTGTAGTCTTGGAGAACAAATAAACATTACCCACAAGTGTCAAGTATATTGCTTGCAATCTCCTTGAGACTTGCATTATACTTGTTAACTTAACCATCTGGCCATATGTTATCCTGGCGATTTACACCTCTTTACTTATTATCTGTCATAGGAATGTTTAAGCAATGTCGAGTCTGAACTGACCGACTTAAAGAGCAATCTGGTCTCTCAGCAAGCCGCCAGGAGTGCAGCAGAGGAGAAGTTCCGGCTCACCACCGAAGAACTTGTAAAAGTTAAAGCTGATTTAGCCGCCTTCAAGAAAGCTGCTGAGACGGAGCAAACTGTCCTGGCTCAACATGTAGATGGCGTTGACCAGCGGCTCATGGAGGTATCCGATGAACTGCATGCCCTGAAGTGCCATATTGCCAAGATGTCTGGTGCTATCTTTGGTAAGTACTAAAGACTTAGCCAATATCCTTGTGTGAAGAATTATACAGGCGGCTTATAACCAAAAATCCGTCTTATTGAGGTTAAAGGAGTCGTCAACTCGCTACTGATAGTCTGTTGTCACTGAAAGCCGTCTACACACTATCAAAACAACTGTACTACAGAACTCTCTGCACGATCAAAGCGATGCTTAATAAAGAGAGTATCCCCCAGTCTATAAAGGGAGTCATAGAAGTGTTATCCACCTTGCCCATGCAAATCCAGGAGCTCAAAAAATCAGCCGCCAGAAAGGGAGCCATTGCGGCAATAAGCCGGGCTTTGGCGTTTGCCCCGGAGCTGACCCCTGAAGAGATGATGGATGGCTTCCCGTCAAAGAAGGATGACGGCTCAGAATTCACCGAAGCCGACTATGCTCGTTGCATGAAAGCCTCCAGGGTCCTTGCAACAGTGTTAGCGGAACACTTGTCAATGTATCAGGCGGCTTACAACGCCGAAAACAAACGAGTCGCGACTCGACTTTCGAGGCGAAGGATTTAACACCTGCATGCCGTAAGCACCTCTTTGCCCCTGATATTGACCCGGGTCCCCTCATTGAAGAAGCGAACTTTGAAGCTTTAACCAACTGCAACTTGGACGTGGACAATCTCCAGATCAAGGAGGTCGAAGACCCGTTGCAGGATGACTCGCCGTCCAGCTGAGCAATCTTGACAAATCATGATATAACCCGATTTCGTGACCCGCCGAAATTTGGGGCGGTGTAAGAACTTTAAGTCCTTGCTTTTGAGCTCTGTGGAGAGGATTGTAATAGGCCTTTAGTAAAAACTTTGTCTTGCTTGAAATGTGCCATCGTGCACATAGGAAATCGCATGGCTTTAACATATTGTGTCCGCCTTGTGCTTCAAATAATAATAGATGTCATGGCGGCTCTTCTTGAGATAACCAACCTGTGAATACATAATATGTTCCATACTGTTTTGTAGGGCAGCTTAGAATAGCACAACCTGGAGATGTTATATCTTTCCTGATTTGTTTTTTGAATTTTTTTGAACTCATGTGTCGGTTCTTCTAGGTGGACTCGCTAATTAAAATTCCTAATCAGTACAGGGTCTCTATCGAGATTGGCTGTCAATTTCTTAGAATGGCTCAGGGTCTTTAAGAGAGATTAACTGATAGGAAGTGTAACGTCCCAGAAAGAGACACAATAGGGCATGAGTACCCTCGTAGGTCATAAACTGCCTCTCACGTGACATAAATCCGTTGTTTTAACGTTAAACAGTCCAGGGTCTTTAAAAGATTAACTGTCTAAGAGTACGAACGGGCCACATAGCGGAGAGTCGGCAGTAGATGAGAGAGTTTATCCTTGCTTTCCTTAAGCCGGCCCTCACATGACAAGAACCGCCGGTTTAACCTTAACCAGTACAGGGTCTCTAACGAGATTGGCCGTCAATTTCTTTGAACCGGCTCAGGGTCTTTAAGCAAGATTAACTGGAAAGAGTTCGACGGGTCACATAGCAGAGCAGCATCAGCTTACAGGCAGGTTTAACCCTGGTGGCTTAAGAGCCGATCAAGAGGGTATGTAAGCTAAACCTGGTCGGTTGGAAGCCCCCAAATTACCTTGTTGACGGAGTCAACTCTTTGGCTTAAGAGCCAATCGATAGGGTCTGATAAGCTAAACCTAGCGGGTTAGAATCCCCCTAGACGACCTTGTTGACGGAGTCAACTGTTTGGCTTAAGAGCCGATCGATAGGGTCTGATAAGCTAAACCCGGTGGGTTAGAAGCCCACTAGACGACCTTGTTGATGGAGTCAACTATTTGGCTTAAGAGCCGATCGATAGGGTCTGATAAGCTAAACCTGACGGGTTAGAAGCCCCCTAGACGACCTTGTTGACGGAGTCAACTGTTTGGCTTAAGAGTCGATCGATAGGGTCTAATAAGCTAAATCCGGCGGGTTAGAAGCCCCCTAGACGATCATGTTGATGGAGTCAACTATTTGGCTTAAGAGCTGATCGATAGGGTCTGATAAGCTAAACCCGGCGGGTTAGAAGCCCCCTAGACGATCATGTTGACGGAGTCAACTATTTGGCTTAAGAGCTGACCAATAGGGTCTGATAAGCTAAACCCGACGAGTTAGAAGGCCCCTAGGTGACCTTTGTTAGTGCATCTAGTGCCCCTTAGTGATTTTGGTGTATTGAAGACTTATAGGTTAAGGTACTAATGTGTTTGTGAGTGTATACAGGCTCTATAAGTCGATGAGGAGTTTGATATATTCGGAGTTTATCGACCCCTAAAAATGTATGACTTCAAGTGAAGACTTTGCCGAAGACTTTCTGAAGCCTTCGATGAAGACTTTGTGAAGACTTTCAAAATGAAGAAGTTGGTGTGACCTTGAAGATATGAATGAGGAATATGAAGCATGAAGACTTTTGTTTTCGTAGTTTCATTTCCTTATTTGAGTCATAGGAAACACCGTACTGTTAAAGGGGGCCGAGATAATACTAAGGAAAATTTCCAACTGATGCTCAACTCCACAATCCTCAACCTATACAATCCTTCGAGTGAAGCCTTTGGAAATCTCTTATGGTTCAGACAAGTTCTTCAGTGACAGAGACGAAGTTCTTCTGGTCTTTGAGGAAATTGACCTGACTGAGGAGTTAGTATTTCGCTAGTGCAAATTGCCTACAAGTGAGGAACATGATAAGCCTGAGGACTTTCATAGTTCGAAATTCTAACCGTTGCTGTGCTTAGCGCCAGCTGTCCCCAATCATAACATCCACATAATGGTCATATCATTGGGGGCATTTATGTCTTATCATGTCAGGTTGCACCCTGGCTATAAATAGCCACCCCCCACAACCACTAGTTGGTTGGCTGCTTCGAGAGAGAACTGACACTTGTCATTTGAGAGCAACCCATCCTCCGAGGACTTTGAGAGAAAATCATTAGTGAGGAAAAACCCACAACCAAACCACCAAACCCAAAGTGATTGAGCATCACTGAAGAAATTCCTGTGTGGAACCGACGCTTGTTACCTTTGAGGACTGTGCATCCTCCAGACGGTTAGGCGTCATGGTCTAGTGCTCCTGCAGTCAATTGGGGATCACGAAGTGACCTTGGTCTAGAGCATCCAGCAGTAAATTGTGCATCACCGGGTGACCAGTTTGTGAGGGTTTTGGAAGTCTACCCTGAAGACTTACCATGAGTGTTGGGCGAGGACTGTGTGACCTTAGCTCGAGGAGAATACGGCAAGGACTATGTGTCCTGGGACTGTGTGTCCTCTGGTTTAAATACCATGCCGCTCCAAACCAGACGTACAACTGTCACAGCAGTTGGAACTGGGTCATCAAACCATTGTCTTCATCGAGCTATCTGGTTCTATTTCCTCAACCCCTCTATTCCTCATATACTTGTTGATGAAATTGATTGTTACTATTTGAAGAATTTGACTGAAGACTTTCACGAATTCCTCACCTCAAATTCTTCAAGTTACCTTGTTCATCACTCCTTATCCTGTATCACACTACTTACTATTTGTGCATGTTTCATTTCATCATGAAGACTATGATGTTACTATGTTCCTCATGCACTTGAGTACTTATTCCACTGCTAGTTATTCATCACATTTCATATTCCTCAAAGTTGAAATTCCTCAGGCATGAATTTGTAAAAATCGCCTATTCACCCCCCTCTAGTCGATATAATGCATTTTCAATTGGTATCAGAGCAGGTACTCCCTCGCTCTGTGTGATTTTGGTTTAACCACCTCGAGTTCTAGTTATGCCGACTGCAGGTATGATCAAGGTTTCTGCGGGGTGTCCTACCTTTGATGGGACGGACTACCCCTACTTGAAGAACAAGATGCGTATGCACCTTGAAGCTATTGACAACGATCTCTGGTACGTTGTGTAAAATGGTGTGCCCTCTGTCACTCCCACTATTACTACTGCTAATGTGAAGAGATTCAAGCAACTCGATTCTCAAGCGAAGAATATCATCTGTGGCCATCTGAGCAAAGGTCAGTATGGTAGAGTGAGTGCTTTGGAGACTGCTAAGCTTATCTGGGATAGGCTGTCCAAAGTCAACGAAGGTGTTTCCACTCAACGTGACTCTCGTGTTGATGTTCTTCGCAATCTCTTCAACCACTTCAAGAGACTTGACAATGAAAATGTTCAGCAAACTTTTGTTCGTCTCACTGATATCTCCAATGAGCTTCAAGCACTTGGTGCCACCGATATCACTGACCATGAAGTGGTGAAGAAACTGCTAAGATCTCTTGATTCCTCATTCGATACTCTTGGTTTGATGGTTCAAGAACGTGGAGACTACAAAGCACTTGATCCTGCTGACATTTGTGAGAGACTCAATACTCATGAATTTCAACAAGCTGAGAAGAGAGACCTCTACGGGCCAAGCTATGGAAGATCTCATGCTCTGAAGGCGAAAGCAATTTCCTAATCCGAAGAAGAAGATTCTGACAGCAGCCTTGGTGATCCTAAAGAACTAAGCAGGAACTAGCAATGCTCGTGAGGAAATTCCAGAAGTTCTCAAGGAGAGGTGGATTTGGAAAGTCATGAAAAAGTGGCTTGAGGAAATCAGATTGCTCAAAAGACTACAAGAAAAGAACCTGTCATCATAGCAAGAAGCCCGGTCACTTTATCTCTGACTGTCCTCTCTGGGAAAAAGATTCAAAGAAGCAGAAGAAATACAAGGATGATAGTTCTGATGACTTGAAGAAAAAGAAGAAGTCTTCAAAGTCCCAATCTTCAAAATCCTCAAAGCACAAGAAGAATGGTTCCAGAAAGGCACGAGCATTCATCGTCAAGGAAATGGATTCTGAGGAAGAATCTGAAGAATATGAAGAAGAGGAAGAATCTGAGGAGGAATCAGAATCTGGTGTCGCTAGCCTTGCTCTCGCTACTGCTTTCATCAACAAGTCCATCTTCAACGATGAAGAATATGACTACTCCAACGACTCTGACGTCAGCAATGATGATTATGCTCCCACCTATTGCTTCATGGCAAAAGGCTCAAAGTTACACAAACATCATTCATCATCAGAATCAAGTGAATGTGAATCCTATGAATATGTGAAACCTAGCTATGCTAAACTTGTTAAAATTTCCACTAAGCAACAAAGTGCACTTGAAAAGTTTCAGAAAATGCTAGACAAAACGGATGATCTGTTGAACTATGAAGTGGATCGGACTCAAACTCTGTTTGACGATCTCAAAAGTCTTCAGACAAAGTTTGATAACTTTTAGAGTCATCATAATGACCTCTTAGCCATAATGATAAGCTTTCTTATGAATTTCTTAAAAGATATTGAGAAACTGAGGGTGTCACATGAGGACCTCCAAAGGGAAAACGATTCCTTACTGGCTCAACAGATCAGTACCGTTCAGGAAGAATTTTTTCCACCTTGTTTGAAATGCATCGAACGTGAAATTGCTAATTCTTCACGTAAATGTTCAAATACTTCTATTGCTGCAAATTCTTCAACTATCCCCATGGTCTCAAATTCCTCATCTGAGGATACCACAAGTATCGCTGATGACAATGCAGGGTTGAAGGAATTGTATGTGATAGGCATGTACAAAAGTCTCAAAGGGCATCAAACCCTTTGCAATGTCCTCAAAAAGCAGATTCTGAAGAGGAACCCTAGGAAAGAGGGTATTGCCTTTGTGAGGAAACTCAACGCTGATGGATCCTACTGGACACCTGAGCAGTACCCCAAAACCTCATGGGTTGCTGCGAAAGGACCTCCTTTAGATCCATTCACTTTATCTGGATTTACGTGTGAAACTTCATATTCCTCTGATGAGTCACTTGACTCCAACTACAAATTCTTCAAAAATCAGAAAGGTGAAGTATTTGCTAGATTTGTTGGAACTAACTGTAGGAACGGTTCTCCTATGAAGAAAATCTGGGTTCCCAAGAGCTACCTACAAAATCTTCAAGTGAATGTCCTCATGACATCACTCATGAAGAATAGGAACCCAGATCAAATTCCTTATATGAACCAAAGTCCTCACTTGGACCAAATTCCTCAAATGGTAAAAAATATCATTCTCGCGCTAATGCTTCTATTTTGCAGGAAAAATCTAAGAGTTATGAATATGTTCATTATTCTTCAAACCATTATGTTCATAAGTCCTCGAAGAATTTCTCTACTTATTCATTTGAGTACTCTAATCCTCGCCCTGTGAAACGAAGCGCACTTGCTTCAATGCCTCCTTTCTCACATGGAGCTCGCAGAATGATGAACTCTTTGCCACCCCTCCAGATATGAGTGGTGAAGAAATTGAACTAATTTCTTATGCAGGGTCAGGTCTCCAGATGAAACTGAACATCTGATGAACTTGCTGGAGATCTAAGGAAATGCTTGAAAGGACGCAAGCTATCCATGATGAAATGAATTCCTCATTTCTCACGTCCTCACACTACTTGCTTACTATCTTGTGTGATGAAATCCTATCCGATGAAATTGATGTCATATTCTTCACTCTGAAGCATATGAGTTTGTAAGTTGTACTAATTCATTTGCAGGATGATACTCCAAAAGCTACTGAGTGGGTCCTCGATAGTGTATGCACAAACCACATGACTGGTGACAAGAATGTACTGATGAATTTACCACTCACTCCATCTCCTCTGAAGCATATCACCTACACAGACAAAGGAAAAAGCAAGGTATTGGGACTTGTTAAGGTTGCTATCTCAAAGGACCGAACCATGGATAAGGTGATGCTTGTTGAATCCCTTGGATTCAACCTTATGTCCGTCTCAATGCTTTGTGCTCTTGATATGATCGTCGTATTTGGAAAATATCGTTGTGTTGTCATCGTGGAATCTGAAAATTCCAAAGTCTTCGAAGGCTTTAGGAGAGGAGACTTGTATATTGTTGATTTCTCTACAGGTCCTCAACCTGCCACTTGCTTACTTGCAAAGTCTTCAGAAGGCTGGCTGTGGCATCGACGACTTGGACATGTGGGTATGAGGAACTTGCACACGCTCATGAAGAAAAAGCACGTCATTGGCATCGAGGGTGTCAAATTACTCAAGGACCACCTTTGCTGTGCATGTGAATCTAGGAAGATGACCAGATCCAAGCATCCCTCGAAGACAATCATGACCACGACTCGACCCTTTGATTTGCTTCACATGGATATCTTTGGCCCCACTCATTACTCCATACTAACAAATGCTTCAAGTTTGTATGGCTTTGTCATTGTTGATGATTACTCTCGTTACACTTGGGTGCATATTATTCTGTACAAAAATGAAGTGTAGGATGTCTTCAGACGATTTGGTTCAAGGCCCTCCACCAACTTTGGCGTCAAGATCAAGCATATTAGGAGTGATAATGGGACTGAATTCAAGAACACTAATCTTGATGAATATCTTGATGAACTTGGTATTACTCATGAGTTATCTGCCCCTTATACTCCTCAACAGAATGGCATCGTGGAGCGCAAGAACAGGACTCTAGTTGAGATGGCTCGCACCATGCTTGGTGAATACAAGACTCCTCATTGCTTCTGGCCTGAGGCAATTGATACCGCATGCCACATCATCAACAGGGTATATCTTCACAAATTCTTCAAGACGACTTCATATGAACTTATGACTGGCAAGAAACCCAATGTAAGTTATCTCAAAGTCTTCTGTGCAAAATGCTGGATCAGAGATCCTCACCATAGTTCTAAGTTTGCATCGAAAGCACATGAAGGTTTTATGCTTGGTTATGAAAAGGACTCGCACACCTACAAAGTCTTCAACAGCTACCATCACAAGGTTGTTGAAACTGTAGATGTGCGGTTCGATCAAACTAATGGCTCGCAAAGAGAGCACCTGCCTTCTGTGTTAGATGAACAGTCTCCCGAGGAATCCATCAAGCTGAAGGCAACTGAAGATATCATACCCACTGAGGAAGTCATTCCAACGAATGAAGACTTTCATGTTGGTACACCTTTAGAAAATGATGGTGAAGGAAGTCCTCAGCCATGTCAACCTGATCATCCTAGAGTTGCAAATCAAGTGCAGATTGACAAAATCATCGATGACATCAATGCACCAGGTCCCTTCACTCGCTCAAAAGCTTCACATTTAACTAACTTTTGTGGGCACTTTTCCTTTGTCTCTATCATAGAGCCCACCAAAGTTGATGAAGCATTCAAGGATCCTAAGTGGATTCAAGCTATGCAAGAGGAATTGCATCAGTTCAAGCTCAACAACGTGTGGGAACTTGTCAAGCGGCCAGATCCTCGCAAACATAACATCATCGGTACCAAGTGGATCTATCGCAACAAGCAAGATGAAAATGGCCTTGTGGTGAGGAATAAGGCTTGTCTTGTAGCTCAAGGCTACACACAGGTTGAAGGAATTGACTTTGATGAAATGTTCGCACCTGTTGCTAGACTTGAAGCTATTCGCATATTGCTTGCTTATGCTAACCGTCATAATATCATCTTATATCAAATGGATGTGAAAAGTGTATTCCTCAGTGGTAAGATTGAAGAAGAAGTATATGTTGCTCAACCCCCAGGTTTTGAAGACCCTAAGCATCCTGACAAAGTCTTCAGACTCAACAAGGCCCTCTATGGCCTCAAGCAGGCCCCTCGGGCGTGGTACGACACTCTGAAGGAATTCCTCATGAAGAAAGGCTTCAAACCCGGTTCACTCGACCCCACTCTTTTCACAAAATCCTATGACAATGAACTGTTCATATGCCAAATATACGTAGACAATATTATCTTTGGCTGTACTAACAAACGTTACAGTGATGAATTTGCCTATATGATGAGTGAAGAATATCAAATGTCTATGATGGGAGAGTTGAAATTCTTCTTAGGTCTTCAAATTCGTCAGCAAGACAATGGCATATTCATCTCCCAAGAGAAGGACCTCAAGGATGTTCTGAGGAAATTCGACATGCAAGATTGCAAAGGCGTCAAAGCTCCAATGCCTTCAAAAGGCCACCTCTGCACTGACGAAAATGGTAAAGATTTTGATCAGAAGGTATAGCGTTCCATGATTGGCTCATTATTGTATCTATGTGCATCTAGGCCTGATATTATGCTGAGTGTTTGCATGTGTGCCCGATTGCAAGCAACACCGAAGGAATCACACCATAAGGCTGTGAAACATATTCTTTGATACTTAGCTCACACAGCAACACTTGGAT
Organism: Hordeum marinum; assembly: GCA_022496015.1. Lineage (NCBI taxonomy): Eukaryota > Viridiplantae > Streptophyta > Magnoliopsida > Poales > Poaceae > Hordeum > Hordeum marinum. The sequence continues at coordinate 153,381,732 of CM039674.1, forward strand.
TATGGTATCCCAAGGGCTCAAATCTTCACCCCGTCGGATACTTTGATGCTGACTATGCTGGAGATCGCATGGATCGCAAGTAAACCTCAGGGACATGTCATTTCCTCGGACGATCCCTAGTCTGTTGATCCTCAAAGAAGCAGAACTGCGTCCCACTCTCTACTGCTGAAGCTGAGTACATTGCTGCTGGCTCATGTTGTGCTCAGTTACTATGGATGAAGGAAACCCTCAAGGACTACGACATCAATTTGAAGAATGTGCCTCTCTACGACGACAACAAGAGTGCCATCAAGATTGCTTACAACCCAGTTCAGCACTCCAAGACCAAGCACATCCAGATTCGTCATCACTTTCTTCCAGATCATGTACTCAAGGGTGACATCTCCATCGACCACATCCCCACTGAGGAACAACTGCCGATATCTTCACCAAGCCCTTGGATGAAAAGAAATTTTGCAAGTTGCGGTGTGAGCTAAATATCTTAGAATCTTCGAATGTTCTTTGAAGAAGGACACACATCCTAACACTTATGCAAAATTGATGACTTTGATGTGCAACACACGAAGTAATGTTTTTCTTCAATCAATGAAGAATAACCCTCTAAGTGTGAAGAAATTAATGAAGAATTTGATTCTGAGAACCCTACGACAATTGTACGTGGTGTCTGAAATCATCATTCTTATACGGTGGGTCACTCCACCAACCAGAGTTGAAATTCTTCAAATTTGAGTTTTTCGTCATTTTTGCAAATTCTTTAAATTATCAAATTCCTCAAGTTTTGAAATTCCTCAAGTTTTCAAATTCTTCAAACTTTGAAACTCATGTTCTTCATTGACTATATATTCATATTTGAGTTTTCAATGTCCTCAACAACATTCACTTATTGCTAATTCTTCAATTTGATTTTCATCTAAGTGAATGTGATCGGACCCTTTCCCCCTCTATGCTAAACTCAACCCAGTCTGTTCACAAATTCTTCATATGCGTTCTGCTTTGAAACTCATTCAAAGTCTTCACTGGTTCCTTGACAGCTGAAGAATTTGCGAATGGAAGATTTGAAATTTTCACTATCAAAATTTTCAGCGGTTGCCGCTGAAACAGTTCCTGTTCCCATGACTGGATAACCCACGATCCCCCATAATCTCCTCTACTCAGAACGTGGGTGATACCTGTCGCGTGGAGAACAAGGGTCAGGGGCAATCCTGTCCAAAATTTTCGGGCGGATTGGTTTTCACTTCCTCTATAAATACCCCTCCCCTCAACTGTGCTCGGTTACTCCTCATCTCATCCCTCTCCCGAGCTCCAACCTAGCGCCGCCGCTAAAGTCATCATCACTGGTGAGGAAGAGCTTCACTGCCTTGACCTCGTCGTTGCTGTACTCGGATCGGCCGCAGAAGTCCTCATCCCACCGCCGCTATAGTTGTCTCCCTCTGCAAAGCTAGGGCGTGGGAGATCTGAACAGACAAACTTCCCAATCTTATCTCTTGTTCGTCGTGTTCTTCACCAGGGTAAATAAAATTTATTTTTACTGCCATTGTTTGATCCTCAAATGCTCTTCATATTCCTCAAAAGGTGTTTATTCTTCATGAACCTTATTCTAAAAGCACCTTACATCTTCACATACTTGATGTTTTTCCCTAAGTAATGATTTTCTTCAAGATTCCTCAATTGTGTGAATCCTCAAAATTTGCACAACTCTAGAACCTGAGACAAAGAACACTTAGTGAAATTTTTCAAGACACCCATGGTCAAATTCCCCTCACCTATTTTTTTAAAATCCGAGAATGCATATGACCTCTTCAAATTCCTCGCGCCTATACTTTGTTCATAGGTACAACATGTCCACTGATGAATCACTAGGTTCTCATCAACTTAACTCATTTACAGCGCTCATTGAGGAAAAACTGTGTACTTCTTCAAAGTCCTCAAGAGTTCATATTCCTCAAGTGAAGAAAATGGCTGACGGAAAGAAACCTCAGATAGGTGGAAAGATGCCAGATGTGCACACTACCTTTGAGATTCCGGATGACGTATATGAGGAATACTGCACACCCGATGAAGAAACTCATGGCAAAGAAATGATCAAGCAGAGAAAAATTCGTCTGCAGAAATTGAGAGGAGATGGGCAAGGGAATGGAAGGAATATCGTTATGTAACTCCAAAATACATGATGATATTCGCAGTGAAACCTCCTTACAGCAGGCCTCCCCTTGCTCCAAATCAAATTGCTGATCCCACTAGTATTGTCGTGGTTTTGTCACGACAGATGTCTGGGTTACCAGACTTGAGTTCGGAGCCATCGTCATGGTAGTGGACTCAAAGGGGTTGATCGAGACGAAGGACACGAGTTTACCCAGGTTCGGCCCCTCAAGTCGAGGTAAAAGCCTACGTCCTGCTTGTGTTGTTATTGCTTGTTGTATCGATTACAAGGGGCTAGAAGCTTGACCTAGTTTTTGATCACTTGCCTCTAAGCCGCCCCGACTCTACCTTTATATAAGAGGTCAGAACCGTCGGGTCTTACAATTGTACAGTCGGATCATGTTTACATCTTCGAATCCATCTCTATCTTACTAGCCAAGACCATCCTTTGGAAGGTCTTGCGCATCCGGGTCTCTGTCGTTCGGCCCGCATCAAGAGCCGCCAATGATCTTGGGCCTCCAGCTGATACATGTCTTCGTGGGTCGGCTCATAACCAATGCTATCAACCGGAACCTTCCAGCCGGGTCATATCACGGGGTTATATCCCCAACATTAGCCCCTAGGCTGAAGTGAGCCAGCTCATTTCATCCGTCTCTTGCAATTGTCTGAGAGTCACCAAAAATGACCCGGCATGACGTCACAGATACGCTGACGTATCACCAAATCTCTCACATTTAACCGTTTACCGAAAATTGAGGCATCCGTTCGGCAAGACCGGCATTGATGCCTGGGAACCCACACCGTTTCCCTGTTTAAGTAGGACCCACATGGGTCAAACCAAAGCATTCCCGCTCATGCGCCTCTTCTTCTTTTTCCTGTCGCCCGTCTGTCGCTTGAGCTCGTCCACTCCGCTCTGGCGCCGCCGCTCGTCTGTCTCCAACTCAGGCCGCTGCATCAACCTGTTTGCGCCAGAATCTCGCCCGCCGCCGTCTCCGCCTCCGGTAAGTACCTCTTCCCGTAGCTTTAGATTGGTAGCAAATAGGGTTTCCGCCGGCGGACCTCTGCCGCGTGCTTCATTCTCCGGCACGGCCGCACGGCCAAGCCTCGGGGCCCGTCACGCATCTTTTTAGGCTGCAGTGTCATCGCCGCCACCGTACATGGCCCGCCCGTGCGCAATGTGCAGTCGGTTAAAGCGGTAGGTCGATTTTTCATCTTCACTATTCTTGGCTTAGGTTGACGTAGAACTCCCTTTTCCGCTTCGGTAGATCCAAAATTTTAGTAACATTTGGTGAAACCTGTTTGTCCGGGTCTTGACTGACTTCCGGCTCTTCTGTCCATAGTGAGCCGCTAGACTCCCTCCGTCTCTTTATCAGCCGGGCCTTTCAAGGCTTAATCTTTTAGAACCCTGTAATTTGTAAGCTGCTGTAGCTATATGCTCTTGTTTGACTAGTCACCATTTTCTTTTTGCACAATACTTTTAAGCCACCAATATGACACGCGCCATCAATTCCTGCAATTGGGTCGGCTCTTGCGTGACCGAAGAATACCTGTCTGACCTCGTAGCCGCTGGCACCCTTCCTCCAAAGGAAGTGATCAACTGGTGGGTTCCGGGTGATGAGACCCGCCCGCACCAAAGAAAGGTGAGGTCATAGTCTTTACGGATCACATCGAGCGGGGATTCGTACCACCCGGGTCAAAGTTTTTCCGTGACATTCTCCATCTGTACAAGCTGCATCCCCAAGACCTGGCACCAAATTCAGTGTCCAACATTTGCCATTTCCAAGTCCTCTGTGAGGCGTATCTTCAATCCAGACCATCAGTCCGATTCTTTGGTGAGTTCTTCTACGCCAACCGGCAGACAGAATACAAGAGCGGGCCAAGTCTAGAACTCGGGGGAATCACCATCTAGCGCTGAAGGGGTATCACCTTTTCGGCTATTCAGATGCCCAGCCACCCGAAGGACTGGAACAAGACATGGTTCTATTGCAAAGACACGTCTCCGGACTCGGAACATCGTCTGCCGGGTTATCGTCCTTCTCGGCTCTCAACCGACACTTCACTGCCCGACCGACTCTCAGCTGCTGATCGTGCTAGATATGAGAAGCCCCACGCCAGAGTGAAGGCTCTTCTGGCCAACGGCCTTATTGGAACGGACCTTATCCGTTGCTGGGTACAATGGCGGATCATGCCTCTGAGCCGCCGTAATCAGCTCATGTATGAATATCCAGGATTTTACGATAGCGAACTGTGCTTCAGCGCCACCACTTTGCCTGAGGATGACATCTGTATGACCGTCCGAAGTCTTGTGCTTGAGACCTTCGGCTCATGCAGCACCATCGGCCTAGCGCCCTTCTGCGCGACCAACCCGGCGCCTCTTGTAAGTATTTTTATCTTGCCTCCGCCTGTTGTATATTTATATACTCCTTTTCAAAACTTGATATTCTTCCTCCGGCTCAATTTGTACAAGCTGACTCCGACTTCTGGAAGAAGGAATACGTTCCTCTTCCGAAGACAACCAAGAAGAAAGTCGCCACCAAGAAACCAAAGAAGGCAGCTCCTCAAGAGAACTGGTTCGAACACCCGACTTCTTCAGAGTCGGAGGTAAGATCTTTGAACTTTACTTACTTGACTTTTTTTCTTGCCGGCTCTTTAATAATATCTTTCCGTGTCTCACAGTACGAAGTAGAAACCAGTCACGCCAACGCTCCTGAGGTAACTTGCATGTATTCCGACTCATAATATTTCTTCCGAAAGCCGCGGCGGGTTGTTAGAAAGTTTCCTCTATCTCACCCTCTCGCTCATCCGGCTCTTGATTTCCTTTCAAAAACAGCAAGCTGAACGACGTCAGACCCGGAGCGCCGGCTCTGCACAGCTTGCACCAGGACTACCAAATTCGCCAGCTCCTAAGAAGCGACCTGCAGAGGTTAATATCCGTATTTCCCTTTTTCGTTTCTCTTCATGTCCGAATGTCTTATCATTTCCGTGTCTTGATTTTCAGAAAACACCCTCATCGGGCGACTCTTCAGCCACAGTCATACCTCCACCAAAGATTAATCCTCTATAAGTGTCAAAATATCTGGATGTCTTTGATGAGATACCAATCTCCTTTAAATGCTAACCCTTTACTTTGCAGTGCTCAGGCGAAATGCCGCAAGACCCATCAACCTTCCTCCAGCCCTGTTGTTGACAATCAAGAGCCTGAACAGCCGGCCCCGGCTCAACCGGATATTGAATAGCCGGAGGAAACTCCAGCGGAAGAAGAAACTCGACCAGCGGCTTCTACTGAGCCGGCGGCAGATGACGTCACAAAGGAGAACTCCCCAGCTGCTCCTTCAAGGCCGGTTACACCCGCCAGGACCCCGGTGACTCCGGATGTTATCATCACCGGGTCTGCTCAAAATCCTCGTTCACCAGCGCATGTCTTAACCCGGCATACGGAGCTGTCCGAAGCTTTGCGGAAACTTGAGTTTGACTCGTCGTACAACAAAATGACAGCCGAAGAACTCCACTTCGGCTACATGAACCGGGTCAACACCAACTGAGACTTGGAACTCCGGTTGGTCAGCATGATGAAAGGAAAATACGAGGTATGTTACCTTTCCTTAGCCATAACCTTCCCCAGCCCCCAAGGGCCGGATTTAATCTAATATAGAATTGAATTCGGGTCTTCTTTGAAGGTTATGTAGAAAATACTTCTGCTTTAGATACTGCCAACACTTGTACACTGCCAACTGTAGCCCCCCGGGGCCGTCGCAAATTTATTTGAACGGGACCTTTTGAGTTTAAAAGAGAGCCAATGGATAGCCCCCAAGGTCCGGGTCAATTTTCGGGAAGATGAGCCGGAACTGTAGATGTGAACAGATCAAATATACATTATCCCCCAAGTGTCAAATATATTGCTTGCAATCTGTTTGAGACTTGTATAACTTGAACTGTGAACCTTTATGCATATGAATACTGTCGTTGCTGCAATAGCTTATACTTTGCCTTTGATATGCATAGGATGCTCTGAACACCGCCGGCTCTCAGCTGGCAGATCTCAAAACCAACTTGGTAGCTCAACAGGAAGCACGAAGCCTTGCTGACGAGAGATGCCGGCTCTTAGCCGAAGAAGTAGCCAAGATCACCGCCGAGCTAACAACATTGAAAGAAACGGCTGAGTCGGAGAAAGTTGCACTAATCAAACGGGCAGATGATGCCGATCAGCGGCTCATTGCCGTTGCTGAGGAGCTCCAAGGGCTCAAAAGGCATGTCGCTAAGATGTCTGCTGCCTTATTTGGTAAGTTCCTCATTCCTGTACTCTTTTACTTAATATCTTTTATGAAACAACTAATGACAAACCTGTCTCTTCCGGGTCATATAGGACCTTTGAGCCGGCAGTTTGCAGACGACAGCATCCTGTCACTGAAGGCCATATACACCTTTACAGAACAGCTGTATTGCGGAGCAATGTTAACCATCAAAAGCATACAATACAAGGAGAAGATTCCCAAGGCCCTGAAAGGGATGTTAGAACTATTCTCCACCGAGCCCAAGCAAATACAAGAGCTGAAGAAGTCGGCTTTCCGCTCTGGAGCCGTTGTGGGTTTAAGCCGGGCCATGGCCTTCGCGCCGGATCTCACACCAGATGATATGATGGGTGGATATCCTTCGAAGAAGGTGGACGGCTCAGAATTCTCCGACGAAGACTATTTCAAAGTCGTCAAGGACTCCCGCTATCTAGCGTCTATAATGGCTGATGAGGCGGAGGATGACTTGAAGAACTACCAAGCAACATACGACCAGGAAGATAAACGGATCCGTGGGCCGCTTTACGAGTGTAAAGACCTAACACCCGCCCGAAGCAGAGATCTCTTCCCTGGTGAGCTTAACGTCGCGCCTTTCTTTGAAGGGTCATTTGCTGCCGTCTCTAACTGCAACTGGGAACTCGGCAATCTTCAGATCCGAACCGCAGAAGATCCAGAGCGGGATGAGCCGGCCGAGTACCATACAAGACTGGTGAGGACTTTCCTCACATGTGGGAGAAGCAACAAGCCAAGCTGGCGAAGAAAGCCAAAGAGGCAGTGAAGAAATTCAATGAGGATTCTGCTGTTGCTGCCTCTGCCAGAGCCTCTGCAAGTGCTCCGAAGAAAATCATGAGGAAGAAATTTGCATTGAAGACAAGTTCTTCAACCTCAAAACCTTCACAGCAGATCCCTCAAGGTCAAAGGCCTCGGCCTACAAAGTCTTCAACTAGCCCTTCTACGTTGAAGCTGAAGAAAACTGCTGGACGAGGTCAAAGACCAAGTCCTCACTCAAGCAAGGCTATGGTGACCATACCCTCACGTTCTGAGGATGATGATGATGAAGCTGATGATGAGGAATTGGAAGAAATCATCAAGCACAGTAAGCTAAAGGATGCTATAGCAAAGGGCAGCTCTGTTCCTCTCATGCTGGATCATAGGATCATCCTCAACTTCATCGATATATGGCATGAAGACCCAAGCACCCCACTTTCTTCACTAAATCTGCCTCTTGGAGTGGATCATGTCCTCATCCACTTCATTTCTGAAGAAAAATGGAAAAGAGGAAGCTTTGAGAGCTAAGAGGAACAGGGTTCGGAAGGAAAAGTTTCTGAGAGACAATGTGATGAATTTGACCCCAAATCAACTCGTCACTGTTCAGTCTGAAATTCGCACTCTCTGAGGATCAAGAGACATATGATGCTGAACGGAAGGGCACCAAGGTGAGATTCGTCAGGGCTGCTCAAGCTGTAGTGAAGGATCACAACACTAGGGTTGTAGCTCGATCGTAACCACAAAATCCTCAGGCTGATGAAATTCCTCAAGCTTCTGATGAAATTGCTTAGCCTGATGAAACTGCTGATGGAAATGCTTCTGCACCAGAAACAACTGCCAGTGCTGCTGAGGAAACTCAGACCACTGATGATCATGCCAGGACAACCACCACTGTTGTGCCTGAAGAAACTGAAAGGCCATCTGAAGCTTTTGCTGCGCCTGAAGAAACTGAACACACCAGGGCGGCTGCACGAGTCATTCCTAAAGAAACTGACACTGCTGAGGAAAAGACTCTCAAGAGAAAAGCATCAGATTCAGAAACCTCAGCCATGAAGAAGTTGAAGACTACGCCAAGTTCTTCAACTGGACCTATTGACGCTACACCAATTTCCTCAACACCTGCCTACGAAATTGTACCATTTGGGGTGGAATATGTCATCCCAGATGAAGGTGAAGATCAGTCTGCTGCTTCGACAGAGCCATGTTTTAACCATCCATGTGCATTTGCAGTCCAAAGCAAATTACTGAAATATGCACATCTTCAGGGGGAGTTCTTCTATATCTTGCAATCAAATTCCTCAAACTAAGTACTTTCACTTCATAAGTTTATCCCCGTTGAAAACTTAACCTACTTGTCATCAATCACCAAAAAGGGGGAGATTGTTAGTGCATCAAGTGCCCCTTAGTGATTTTGGTGTATTGAAGACTTATAGATTAAGGTACTAATGTGTTTGTGAGTGTACACATGCTCTATAAGTCGATGAGGAGTTTGATATATTCGGAGTTTATCGACCCCTAAAAATGTATGTCTTCAAGTGAAGACTTTGGTGAAGACTTTCTGAAGAATTTGAAAATGAAGAAGTTAGTGTGACCTTGAAGATATGAACGAGGAATATGAAGCGTGAAGACTTTTGTTTTCGTAGTTTAATTTCCTTATTTGATTCATAGGAAACACCATACTGTTGAAGGGGACCGAGGTAATACTAAGGAAAATTTCCAACTGATGCTCAACTCCAAAATCCTCAACTATACAATCCTTCGAGTGAAGCCTTTGGAAATCTCTTACAGTTCAGACAAGTTCTTCAGTGACAGAGATGAAGTTCTTCTGGTCTTTGAGGAAATTGACCTGACTAAGGAGTTAGGATTCCGCCAGTGCGAATTGCCTACAAATGAGGAACATGATAAGCCTGAGGACTTTCATAGTTCGAAGTTCCGACCGTTGCTGTGCTTAGCGACAGCTGTCCCCAATCATAACATCCATATAACGGTCATATCATTGGGGGCATTTATGTCTTATCATGTCAGGTTGCACCCTGGCTATAAATAGCCACCCCCACAACCACAATTGGGGATCACGAAGTGACCTTGGTCTAGAGCATCCAGCAGTAAATTGTGCATCACCGGGTGACCAGTTTGTGAGGGTTTTGGAAGTCTACCCTGAAGACTTACCACGAGTGTTGGGTGAGGACTGTGTGACCTTAGCTCAAGGAGAATACGGTAAGGACTGTGTGTCCTTTGGTATAAATACCAGGCCGCTCCAAACCAGACATACGACTTTCATAGCAGTTGGAACTGGGTCATCAAACCATTGTCTTCATCGAGCTATTTGGTTCTATTTCCTCAACCCCTCTATTCGTCATATACTTGTTGATGAAATTGATTGTTACTGTTTGAAGAATTTGACTGAAGACTTTCACAAATTCCTCACCTCAAATTCTTCAAGTTACCTTGTTCATCACTACTTATCCTCTATCACGCTACTTACTATTTGTGCTTGTTTCATTTCATCATGAAGACTATGTTGTTACTATTTTCCTCATGCACTTGAGTACTTATTCCGCAGCTAGTTATTCATCACATTTCAAATTCCTCAAAGTTGAAATTCCTCAAGTGACGAATTTGTAAAAATCGCCTATTCACCCCCCTCTAGTCAATATAACGCACTTTCAACCTTGTTGACGGAGTCAACTATTTGGCTTAAGAGCTGATCGATAGGGTCTGATAAGCTAAACCTGGCAGGTTAGATGCCCCCTAGACGATCATGTTGACGGAGTCAACTATTTGGCTTAAGATCCAATCAATAGGGTCTGATAAGCTAAACCCGGCGGGTTAGAAGCCCCCTAGACGATCATGTTGATGGAGTCAACTATTTGGCTTAAGAGCCGACCAATAGGGTCTGATAAGCTTAACCTAGCGGGTTAGAAGCCCCCCTAGATGGCATGTTGACGGAGTCAACTTTTTGGCTTAAAAGCCGATCGAGAGGGTCTGATAAGCTAAAGCCGACGGGTTAGAAGCCCCCTAGATGGCCTATTGATGGAGTCAACTTTTTGGCTTAAAAGCCGATCAACAGGGTCTGATAAGCTAAACCCGGCGGTTTGGAAGCCCCCTAGTTGACCTTTTTGCACAAACCGAGATATGCGAAACGGCAGAGGCCCAGGCTTGCAGGGATGCCAAATTTATTCATATATATATGATATGTACAATGATGGTGTACAATGTGAAGTCTCAACGACTCAGGTATAGTAAGGCCGCAGGTGCGCTATGTTCCACGGCCGGCTGGTCTCCTGCCCAGAAGTGCTTGACTCGTTTCGTATGTCAATGAGGTAATATGACCCATTGTTGAGATTTCTGCTGACCATGAAAGGTCCTTCCCATGGAGGGGATAACTTGTGTGCATCTGTCTGATCTTGAGTCAACCGCAACACTAAGTCGCCTTCTTGAAAGGTCTAGGTCTTGACTCTGCGGCTGTGATAGCGACACAGGTCTTGCTGATAGATCACCAATCGAGCCACCGCCACATCACGTTCTTCCTCCAAGGCATCCAACGCGTCTTGACGTGCTATTTCATTACCGGCCTCAACGTAAGCCGCCACCCGGGTGAGTCATGACGGATATCGCTTGGTAACACGGCTTCTGCGCCATAAACCATGAAGAAAGGTGTATAACCTGTTGATCTGTTGAGAGTGGTTCTGATGCTCCATAAGACGGACAAGAAATCCTCTACCCAACAACCCAGCGTGCGCTGCAAAGGAACCATAAGCCGGGGTTTGATACCTCTCAAGATTTCCTAGTTAGCACGCTCTGCCTGACCATTTGACTGTGGATGAGCAACCGCAGAAGCATCAAGTCAGATGTGCTCACTTTCACAGAACTCTCGCATAGCCCCCTTGGACAAGTTCATACCATTATCTGTGATGATACTGTGAGGGTAACCAACGCGGTAGATTAGCTTTTTAACAAACTGAACTCCCGTAGCCGCATCACACTTGCTGACCGGCTCAGCTTCTACCGAATTGGTAAATTTGTCCACTGCCACCAGCAGGTGGGTCTTCTTGTCCTTGGATCTCTTGAAAGGCCCGACCATATCAAGCCCCCAGACTGCAAACGGACAACTAATTGGAATCATGCACAATTCCAGAGCTGGGACGTGAGCACGCCGGGCAAACTTCTGACATCCATCGCACTTGCGAACCAAGTCCTCTGCATCTTTATGAGCCGTCAGCCAGAAGAAACCATGCCAAAAGGCCTTGGCCACCACAGATTTTGAGCTGGCGTGATGACCACAATCACCAGCATGAATTTCATTCAAGATTTCCTTGCCTTCTTCAAGTGAAACACAACATTGAAAAACGCCAGTGACGCTGCACTTATGTAACTCACCATTGATTCTTGTCATAGACTTAGACCGCCTGGTGATCTATCTGGCCAGATTTTCATCATCAGGTAACTCGCCGCGAGTCAAGTACGCCAAGTAAGGCACGGTCCAGTCAGGAATAGCATGTGGAGCCGCCACCAGTTGCCCCTTCGGGTCAGGTACGGCCAAGTCTTGCTTTGAAGGTAACTTAACTGACTGGTGATGTAATACATCTAAGAAAATGTTAGGCGGTACCGACTTACGCTAAGAACCCAGCCTTGCTGGGCTACGAGGTCTGAGTCGCCGAGACATCTAACCTGACTCAGGTTCATCTCCTTAGCCACCCGGAGGGCATGAAGCAGAGCTTCGTACTTAGCTACATTATTAGTACAAGGAAACATCAACCTTAACATGTAACAGAACTTGTCACCTTTGGGGGAAGTTAAGACAACCCCTGCCCGTGATCCTTCCAGCTGCCTGGACCCATCAAAGTGGATTGTCCAATACGTGTTATCCGGCTTTTCCTCGGGCGCCTAACACTCCGTCCAGTTGTTTATGAAATCCACTAAGGCTTGAGACTTGACCTCCGTGCGAGGCACGTATTTCAGATTAAGAGGTCCAAGCTCCAATGCCCACTTAGCAATCCTGCCGGTGGCTTCTCCATTTTGAATTATGTCTCCCAACGGGGCAGACTAACCACTGTGATCTGGTGCCCTAGGAAGTAATGTTTTAGTTTACGATTGGCCATGAACACCCCATATACCAGCTTCTGCCAATGTGGATATCTCTGCTTGGACTCTGTCAGGACTTCACTAATATAATAAACCAGCCTTTGAACCGGATATTCCATCCCTGCCTCCTTACGCTCAAGAACAATCGCGGCGCTGACTGCCCTGTTATTAGCCGCCATGTATAAGAGCAGAGGTTCCTTCTCAGCCGGAGCCGCTAAGACTGGCGGCTCTATGAGCTGCCTCTTGAGGGCCTCAAACGCTTCACCCGGCGCCGCACTCCAGACAAAGTTGTCTATCTTCTTCATCATCTGGTACAAAGGGATGGCTTTCTCCGCAAGGCGGCTTTTGAACCGACTTAACGCAGCGATCCCTCCCGCTAGGCGCTGAACATCATTGATGCATGCCGGCTCAGACAGGGAAGTGATAGCCTTGATCTTATCTGGATTATCCTCAATGCCATGCTCAGAGACTAGGAATCCCAAGAGCTTTCCTGCAGGAATACCGAAAACACACTTAGCCGGGTTAAGCATCATTTGTAGACCCATAAGTTATCAAATGTTTCCTTCAGGTCATCAAGCAGAGTCTCCTTCTTCCTAGACTTAATCAGAATGTCATCCACGTATGCATGAACGTTGCACCCAATTTGGCTGTGAAGACAATTTTGCACAGAACGCTGGTAAGTCGCCTGGGCACTCTTGAGCCCAAAAGGCATGGACACGTAGCAGAAGGCACCAAAAGGCATGATGAAAGCCGTCTTCTCTTGGTCCTTGACTGCCATCTTGATCTGATGATAACCAGAATAAGCATCCAGGAAGCATAGACTCTCACAACCCGCCGTTGCATCGATGATCTGGTCAATACGGGGAAGAGCAAACGGGCAGCCAGACAGGCCTTGTTAAGATCCGTGTAATCCACACACATACATCATGTGCCGTTCTTCTAAAGCACTAGCACCGGGTTGGCAAGCCACTCTGGGTGGAACACTTCGACGATGAAACACGCCGCCAGAAGCCGGGCCACCTCTTCCCCGATGGCCTTGTGCCTCTCTTCATTGAACCACCGTAGGAACTGTTTGATCGGTTTAAATTTAGGATCCACATTAAGGTGGTGCTCAGCGAACTCTCTCGATACACCTGACATGTCAGACGGCTCCCATGCAAAGATGTCCCGATTCTACGGATGAATTCGATGAGCGCGCTTTCCTATTTGGGATCCATATGGGCCCCAATAATAAACTACTGAGATGAGTCGCCCGGAGTAAAATCCACTAGCTTGGTGTCATCCGCCGAAAACTTGAGGGGCGGTTCAGATTCTGTGGTGGGCTTTTTGAGCAGAGTCATTTCCTCCGGGTCAACATTTTCCTTATAAAACTTGAGCTCTCCTTCTGCGCAACTCGACTCTGCATAAGCTACATCTCCTTCCTCACACTCAATAGCCGTCTTCCAATCACCATGCACTGTAATCGTCCCGTTTAGACACGGCATCTTGAGTTGTAAGTAGACATAGCAAGGCCTAGCCATGAACTTGGCATAAGCCGGACGTCCAAATAGGGCGTGATATGGACTTTTGATCTTGACCACTTCAAAACATAAGGTCTCCACCCTGTAATTGTATTCATCACCAAAGGCGACTTCCAAAGAGATCTTACCCACTGGATAAGCTGACTTGCCAGGCACCACACCATGAAAGACCGTCGAGGAGGGCCTAAGATCCTTATCAAGCAACTCCATCCGGTACAAAGTGTCATAGTAGAGAATATTAATGTTGGTGCCACCATCGATAAGCACCTTAGTAAACACATATCCTCCCACTTGGGGGGCAACTACCAAAGCCAGCCACCCTAGGTCATCAACACGCGGCGGGTGATCCTCTCTGCTCCAAGTTAGGTCATACTCGGACCACTTCAAGTATTGTGGGAGAGCCGGCGTAATCGCACTAACCGCCCACTTGCGCAGCTTCTGATCTCGCCTGTTAAGGCTGGTTGTAAAAACATGATACTAACCCGAACTGAGCTACTTAGGATTACTCTGATACCCAGACTGGCTACCTTGCTGCTGATTATTGCCACCAGATTGCTGTTGATGCCCTCCTTGATGGCCCTGGCCCTGATAGCCGGATCCTGAACCCCAGAACCTGAGTCGGCTCCTGACCCGCCTGGCCCTAAGCCGCCTGGTGGGCCACCACCGTTGTTGTTATGCTGTCGCAGGCTGTAGTCTCAAAACTTCTGCATAATGTGGCAATTCCTCCATGTGTGACCTACTGCCCTATCGGGCCGGTTGTGCTCTAGACAAGGCTTGTTGAGCATCTCCTCCAAATTGAAAGGAGTTTTACCCTTGTTAAAGGGTTGTATGAAGTTCCCATTGCCCTTAGCATGATTGTTCTCGGCGCTGGTGTTGGCCACCAGTTCTGACCCGCCATCTGGATTCTTCCTCTTGTTTTGGTTGCCATTGCCTGCTAGGCCCTTGCCGTTGTTACTCTTCTTGCTCTGACCGGGCTTCTCCTCGTCAGAGCCTGGATCCTTCGTACTATCAAAGTCGGCGTAATTCGTGAGAGCCGCCATGAGCTCCCCCATGTCCTGACACGAGCGCTTGAGCTGGCCAAGCTTTTGCTTCAGAGGCGTAAAGTGGCAATTCTTCTCCAGAATCAAAATTGCTTGAGCCGCCATAATCTGTTCAGACGAGTGGATGACGGTTGACACCCGTCGGACCTAATGATGAGCCGACTCATTCTCCTTCCGCACGTAATGATCCAAATCCACAATCGTCATGGGCTGCTTGCACGTCCCTTGGAAGTTTTTGATGAATTTCGCTTTTAACTTGGCCCAGGAATTAATGGTGTTGGGTGGCAAGCCCTTCAACCATGTGCGAGCCAGCCCTTCCAGCATCATAATAAAATACTTGGCACTTACTGCGTCGTTGACATCTAACATCTCCATCGCCAGCTCATAGCTCTCAAGCCACGCCTCTGGAGGCAGGTCCGCGATGTAATTTGGGACCTTGCGAGGGCCCTTGAAATCTTCCAGTAGACGCTCGTTCCACAAAGCTGGTACTAAGCACGGTACTCCCACGGCCCTGGTGGTTACCCTAGCTCCTACCGAGATGGAAGGTGTTGGTTCTTGATGAGCCGCCGCCGTCGCCCGAGCCGCCATCTCCCACTATGCCCTTGCCCGGTCCACTAGCGCCTGAGCATCCAGAACCGACTGATCGTCTCGTGGAGGGTCCTGGTGTCGATCACTACTAGAAACCACCAGCGGCTCATAATGCCAGCTAAAGCTGTGGCTGGGGATGGGGGTTGAGTGCACACGACTCCGACTGTAGGTGTACTTATCCTACTGGGCCATCACCGTCTGCAGTTATCCAATAGCATTCCGCACCTCTTATGCGAAGGGCGCCTCGTCTGGGATAGGAATTGTACCCAGCTGAGTGGCCGCCGCCACCATGTTCTCTGCCGGGTTTGAATAGTGACCCACCAGCGGTGGGAAAACCATTGGTGAGGGCTGGTTCCGTCGTGGCGGGTTAGGGCACTGCTGTCGAGCCGCTGACCGACTCTCTGGTGCTTCCGCGGTCCATCCCGTCCCCGGCGTGTTAAAAAGATTCCTAGCCTCGAACTGTTCTGGCAAGCGGGATTGATGCCTCATCCGCTGAACCTCCGCTGCAGATTGCTGTTCCAGCTCAAGGCAAAAAGTGTTCGCCCTAAGGCGCTCTGCCTCTGTGTCCATATGAGCCTTCAGCATGTTGATCCCTTGTTGGATTTCAGTCATCTCGTCCTTTAACCTTGCGATATCTATGTTACGGGCGGCTTGATTCTCTACCGTAACCTCAGTTGCCATCAGGGCTATGAGCTCATTCATCAGATCCAGGAGAACTTGAGCCAGTGGTGGGTCAGCCCCCGACCCGGCTGCCCCAGCGGTTGTACTGCTTGTGCCTGGTGCTGAACCCACCATGAAGACGGCCGCATGCATCGGTGGCCCATTGTGCTCTGACTCATGATACTCCGACTCGGGGTAAAGCTCGTCGTAGCCCCCGAGCCTGCCATCATGAAGCAGGTAGATTGATTCCGTTTCTCTGCTCGAAGATTCATCCTCCGAATAGACAAGAGTTTCATGTGACATGGACCCCTCAAGATCTGTGCCTTGAGTAAAATCGATGAAGACATGCTTCCTGCCGGGGTTAACACGAACGGGTTGCACGCGTCGAGCGGGTTGCATGCACCGAGTCGGCTCAACGATGTTGGTGCAAACTTATGGCCCGGGTGTAGATCCGCCGACCTTGCAGATGAAAACATGGATTCCACCAAAGGGGACTCGAAAACCGTACTCGATAGAGGCAGCCTCGGGGCCCCAGCCGGTGTCGTCGATGTAGAGCCAGCCTCGGCGACTCTTGTTCATCCTGCTGACAATGTACCCCTCGATCCCTAGGAGAGAGCCCTTTGAGAACTCAACGCCACTGAGCACTGGCCGCATGATGGGTGCCAACTGTCGTGGTTTTGTCACGGTAGATGTCCGAGGACTTAGGTTTGAGTCCATCGCTAAGGTGAAGGACTCAAAGGGGTTGGTTGGGATGAAGGACACGTGTTTACCCAGGTTCGTCCCCTCAAGAAGAGGTCAAAGCCTATGTCCTGCTTGTGTTGTATTGATTGGAGTATCGATTACAAGGGAGCGGATTCGCTTGACCTAGTTCTCGATTAGTTGGTTTTATGTCTAAGTCACCCCGGGTCTCTGCCTTTATATAGGAGGCCAAGACCACATGTTACAAGTCTCATACCGACTCTTACAACGTGTCTGACTCTATCTCGATGTCGCCTTGCCTTCCTGGGCAAGCCGTCTCCGGGCGTCTTAACGCCCGTGTCTTCATGCCTTCTCTCGTCTGGGCCTTGCCTTGGTCCATCTTGGTAAGCCTCCATATGTCTAGGCTCACGTCTCTAGGCACATCTGCCTTGGTCTGGATTATGAGCCACCAGGTATGACCCATCCCCACCTGGGCGGGTCTCACCACGGGGTTATATCCCTAACAAGAGTCGTGAAGACCATGGTATTGAGGACCGAAGAGAGAGAAGAATCCATCTAGATACTAGCTATGGACCCATATGTCTATGGTGAACTACTCACACATCACCATGGAGGTAGCAAGGTTCATCTACATACCCTCCATGATCAATTCCCCCTCCGAGAGAGTACCAAAAAAGGTCTCCGAATGGGATCGCGAAAGAACAGAGGCTTGCGACGATGGAAAAAGTGTTCCGGGTATCGCTCTGTTGGTTTTGGGGTACATGTGAATATATAGAAGTGGAATTAGGTTAGACTGAGTTGCGAGGGTCCCATGAGCTCAGGGGCATGCGCCCTACCCCCAACGGAGAGCCCCGCGAGCTCGTCGCTCCCTCATAGCTCTTATGGCCACCTCCCAATGCTTCAAGGGCCTATTTATGTCCAATGCTAACCCACGTAAAGTTTCATGTTGTTTGGACTTCGTTTGGTATTGATGTTCTGAAAAAAGTCAAAAACAGGCAAAAAACAAAAACTGGCACTAGGCAGTGGGTTAATAGGTTAGTCCCCAAAATGGTATAAGATAGCATATAATTGCATATAAAGTATCCAAGATTGATAATAAAATAGCATGAAACAATCAAAAATTATAGATATGTTGGAGCGTATCAGCATCCCCAAGCTTAATCTTGCTCGTCCTTGAGTAGGTAAATGATGATAAAACAGAATTTTTAATGTTGAATGCTACCAAACATGTAATCTCTTTCAGGTATAATTATGAGAAACGATAAATTAATTGATATCAACATTATAATATCCATCAACTTAAGAAGCATACTCATTAGTTATCAAAATATATGATCGTTAGTGAATGTTATCCCTACTCATTTAATCATATTAGCATGGCATGACTCCACATTCACCACATAGTTATGTATAAATCATGAGCACCCCGGTGTCAAACAAGGCAAATGGATCATACCTCTAACACGCTTCAGCATTTTCAACTTCACGCAATACATGAGCGTGAGCAATGGATATACCATATAGGTGGAATAGAATACAGTGGTAGATATCAAAGGGAAGTCAAAAAGGAAGAAGTCTCGCATCTACTTGGCTGACCAACGGGTTATGGAGACGCTCATCAATCAATATCAATGCGAGGAGTAGGGACTGTTATGCAACAGATGCACTAATTGCTTTAAGTTTACAAAATATCACATGAAACTAAGTGGGCGTGCATCCAACTTGCTTGCTCATGAAGACTTCGGGCATTTGAGGAGGCCCATCATTGTAATATACATGCCAAGTTCTATAATGAAAATTCCTGCTAGCATATGAAAGTGAAAAATCAAGAGACTCTATATATGAAGAACATGGTGCCATTTTGAAGCACAAGTGTGGAAAAAGGGTAGTAACATTGCTCCTTCTCTCCTTTTCTATTTCTTTTTTCCTTTTTTTTGTGGTGGGCTCATTTAGCCTCCCCCATTTTCTATTTTTTATTTTATTTTTTGTTCGGAGTCTCTTCCCGATTTGCGGGGGAATCATAGTCTCCATCATCCTTTCCTCACTGGAACAATGCTCCAATAATGATGATTATCACACGTTTATTTACTTACAACAATCTTATTAGAACTCGATAAAAACTTTACATGATGACTCTATATGAATGCCTATGGTAGTGTACCAGGATCTGTAATGACCTAGCGTAACATGTAAACAATGATGAATGGTGGCTTTTCCACAAATACTATGTCATATGTATATGATCATGCAAGGAAATATGATGATGAACTCACAAGTCATATGACAGAACGATAGAAGTTGCATGGCAATATACCTCAAAATGGCTATGGAAATACCATGATAGGTAGGTATGGTGGTTGTTTTGAGGAAGATATAAGGAGGCTTTTGTATGATAGCGTGTATCATATCATGGCGTTTGGATGCACCAACTC
Source organism: Hordeum marinum (assembly GCA_022496015.1). NCBI lineage: Eukaryota > Viridiplantae > Streptophyta > Magnoliopsida > Poales > Poaceae > Hordeum > Hordeum marinum. The sequence goes on from CM039674.1 coordinate 153,400,952, forward strand.
TCGAGGTGAGAAAGGGCAATGCACGGTATCGAAGAGGCTAACAAATTGCGACAGGTAAGAGTGTGTATAATCCAAGGGCTCACGTTAGTCATAAGGAACTCACATAATTATTGTAAATCCTATTATCTTTCTCTAAGAAAATTACTACCACAAGCCCTAGGGAGACAGCTTGGAGGAGTTAACCATCGCCCCCTTATTCAAACAACACGAAAGGATTTCATTTCAGGCATAAAATTGCTCACACCTCATCACCATGCCATGACCAATACTTAGATGAGAAGTTAATAACAATCTTTAATACCGATATTTATACTGACCAATGCCCATGAACAATTAATTTTTTTGTATTACTACATCAATATAATCAAACCATACGTCTCTTACTTAGTGAGGTACGTGAAAGTTTTTATTATATTCCCCTTGAATACCTATGCGTTTTGGACTAGTCTTATAACACGTGCAAATTTCCATTACTATTTATTAGACTCTCAAAAAATATTTAAGTTAATAATGAGAGTTCAAATATTTATATAAAATATAACCACCACCGTGCTCTAAAATACATAAGTGAAGCACTAGAGCAACTGCCTAGCTCAAAAGATATAAGTGAAGCACATAGAGTATTCTAACAAATTCTGATGATAATGTGTGTCTCTCAAAAGATGTGTCCAACAACCATTGATTGTGGAAAACTAAAAGGAAAATAAATTATAATACACGACGCTCCAAGCAAAACTCATCTCTAGTGATGAATAAAAATGTAGCTCCAAGTGCCATCCCGATAGATTGTAGACGAAAGAGAGGATGCCATCTGGGGCATCCCCAAGATTATACGCTTGCGTATTACTTGAATATTACCTTGGGGTGCCTTGGGAATCCCCAATATCAGGGTATTTCCACTCCTTATTCTTTCATCCATCGTTGTCTCACCCAAAACTTGAAAACATCAACACATAAAACTCAACAGAAACCTCGTGAGATCCGTTAGTATAATAGACATATCATAAACTTTAGGAACTGTTGTAAATAGGTTAATATTTTATTATTGCATAATATTTATTGCATTTTAACTTCTACATGACTAATACCCCCCGATATAATCCATAGCATCATTCAAACAAGCAAAACTATGCAAGCAAAAATAGAATCTGTCTAAAACAGAAAATTATGTAATGATCTATACTAAAACCATACTTCTGTCACTCAAACTATTCTGAAAAATTAGGAAATCCTGTGAAATTTGTATAGCAATATTGTGCGAAAAATTCAGATGAAAAAGATACTCCAGTAAAATGAGAGAAATTAAACACAGGCAGCAAAAGTTTCTGGTTTTGCACACAATCGATTCTACCATCATCCAAATCATCCCAAAGGCTTTACTTTGCACAAACACCAATTAAAATATAAAAACACAATATTATAGTGGCAATAATCATTTCATCACACCAAAACATAAATTAAAATAAAAAATTAAGATAATTGTTGGGTTGCCACCCAACAAGCATTATTGTTTTATGCCCCTAGCTAGGCATAATGCATTGTTTCAAGTATTTTCACCCTTCAAGTTAATTCCATCGGTGGACCTCATAATCGATTCATATGATGTATTATTTATCTTCCTAGTGAAATGTTACATCCCTTTATTTAGTGGAAATTGGAATCTTATATTACCTTCTTTCATATCAATAATAGCACATATGGTTCGTAGGAAGGGCCTACCAAGTATTATAGGACAAGATAGATTGCATTCAATATGAAGCACAATGAAATCCACAGGGACATAATTTGTATTAAAAAGGATAAGCACGTCATTTATTCTACCAAATAGTTTTTTAATAGTGGAATCTGCTAGATGGAAGTTGAGGGAACATTCATTTGTATCGATGGGGCCTAGCACATCACTTAAAAGACTTAGGTATAGTAGAAACCCTAGCACCAAGATCACACAAAGCATTACATTCATAATCTTTGAGATTAATTTTAATACTAGGTTCCCATTCATCATGCAAGTTTTTAGGTATTGAAACCTCTACTTCAAGCTTCTCTTCGTGACCTTTTATCATAATTTACAATATGTTTAGTAAAAGCTTTATTTTGTTCATAAGCATTAGGTGAATTTGTCATGGATTCCAACAAGGAAATACATTCAATCAAAGAACAAATATTAGAATTAAAGTCCTTGTAATCAAAATTAGTGGGCACATCACTATGTAAAGTTTTGACCTCTTTGAACCCATTTTTTCATTTTTATCATTAAGATCATCACCCTCTGAACAATTGGGATGCATTCTAACTAAAGTTGATATGAATGCGAGGAGTATCGATTGCCATGCAATGGATGCACTAAGAGCTATAAGTATATTAAAGCTCTACAAAAACAAAGTAGGTGTGCATCCAACTTGCTTGCTCATGAAGACCTCGGGCATTTCAGGATGGCCATCAAGGAATATACAAGCCAAGTTCTATAATGAAAATTTCCCACTAGTATATGAAAATGACAACTTAGGAGACTCTCCATATGAAGAACATGGTGATACTTTGAAGCACAATTGTTGTAGAAGGATAGTAACATTGCCCCTTCTCTCTTTGCTCTCATTTTTTGTGTCGTGGTCACATTTGGCATCCCCCTTTTTCTCTTTTTATTTTTTAAATTTTCCGTTCAGAGTCTCATACCAACCTGTGGGGGAATCATTGTCTCCATCATACTTTCCTCACTAGGACAATGTTCTAATAATGATGATCATCACACTTTTATTTACTTACAACTCGATATTATAAATCGATAAAAACTATACAAGATGACTCTATGTGAATGCCTCTGGCATTGTACTAGGATGTGTAATGATCTAGCGTAACTGTAAAAGGATTATGAATGGTGGCTTTGCCAGAAATACTATGTCATCTCTATATGATCATGCAAAGCAATATGATGATGAACACACAAGTCATGTGACACAACGATGCAAGTTGGATGTCAATATATCTCAGAATGGATATGGAAATGCCATAATAGGTAGGTATGGTGGCTGTTTTGAGGAAGATATAAGGAGGCTTATGTGTGATAGAGCGAATCATCTCATGGGGTTGGGATGCATCGGCGAAGTTTGCACAATCTCTAGAGGTGAGAAAGGGCAATGCACGATATCGAAGAGGCTTGCTAACTGCGGAAATGTGAGAGTGCGTATAATCCATGGAGCCCCATTAGTCATAAAGAACTCACATACTTATTGTAAAAGTATATTACCCATCAAAGCAAAGCACTAATCGCATGCCCCTAGGTAATTGGTTGGTAGGAGTTAACCATCAAGTGCATCCGGTAATAACAACACTCAAGGATTTCATTTCACACATAAAAAGGCTCACACCTCAACACCATGCCATGACCAATACTTAGATGAGAAGTTAATAACAAGATTTAATACCAATATTTCTACTCAATGTTAAGGATATCACTTATCGTTTGCATCTCGGTCAGCTAGGGATAAGAGATTAATCGGAAATCGGCCCGATTAATCGATTTTATCGGTCGACTGTTAATCAGCCATTTTTTTGCAAATCCCAAGTTCCCAACACTTAAATATGCTATATTCAACACCAACAAATATTGGATATAAGTGTTACCTTAATTCCTAGCCCTTGAATCCTCGTATAATGACAAAAGATAGGGCAATAGTACATATTGCATAACAAGGTCGAAAAACACACAAATAAACATAGTTTTTTTGCAAACATAGTGCTAGTAACATGCCTAATTTATCGGTAGGTTCCTAATAAATCGCTTGTCAGAGTGATAAATTAGCCCAAAAGATAAACGATGAAGATAAGACATAATCTTATCGGTCACCCCATGAGTAGTGATAAATCGGACGATAAATCGCTGAATCGAAAGATTTTTTTGAACAGTGTTTCTACAAACCTATGATCATGAACTAATATCCTTTCATGTTATTACATCAATATAATAAAACCATACATTTCATATTTTATGATCTACATGGTTTTTTAATTATACCCCCTTGAAAACCTATCTTTTTTGCACTAGTCTTATAACACGTGCAAATGGCCATTCCAATTTATTAGACTTTGAAAAATATTCAAGTGAAGCATGAGAGTGCAACTATTGCTATAAACTATAACCACCACCATGCTCTAAAGGATATAAGTGAAGCACCAGAGCAATTGCCTAGCTCAAAAGATATAAGTAAAGTGTATAGAGTATTCAAACATATTATGATGATAATGTGTGTCTCTAAAAAGGTGTGTACAACAAACAAATATGGTGGCAAACTAAAAGGAAAACAAGCTATAATACATGATGCTCCAAGAAAAACTCACATCGGGTGATGAATAAAAATGTAGCTCCAAGTGACATACCGATATATTGTAGACGAAAGAGGGGATACCATCCGGGGCATCCCCAAGCTTAAACGCTTATGTCTTCCATGAATATTACCTTGGAGGCCATGGGAATCCCCAATCTTAGTGTCTTGTCGCTCCTTAGTCCTTCATCCATTGTTGTCTCACCCAAAACTTCAAAACTTTATCACACAAAACTCTATAGAAACCTCGTGAGATCCGTTAGTATAATAGACATATCATAAACTTTAGTTACTATTGTAAATAGGTTCATATTTAATTATTGAATAACAAGTACTATATTATAACTTCTCCATGACTTATACCCCCTGATATAATCCATAACATCATTAAAAGAAGCAAACTATGCAAGCAGAAATAGAATCTATCTAAAATAGAACAGTCCATAATGATCTACACTAAAACCATACTTCTGTAAAACTAACAATTTTGGAAATTAGAAAAACCTTGGAAATTTCTATGGAAATACTATGTCAAAAATTCAGATAAAAAATAGTGTGTCAAATACTATCATCGAAATCATCCCAAATGCCTTACTTGGAACAAACACTAATTAAAACATAAAAACACAGTAATTATAGCATCAATAATCATGTAAACACACCAAAACATATAGTAAAAGCAAAAAAATTAAGATAACTATTGGGTTGCCTCCCAGCAAGCACTATTGTTGTATGCCCCTAGCTAGGCATAATGCAAAGTTCCAAGTATTGTCAAGCTTCAAATTAATTCCATAGGTGGCCCTCATAATAGATTCAAATGGTGGCCTATTTTTTTCATAGGAAAGAGTTCCATCCCTGTCTTCAATGAAAATTGGAATCTTACATCACCTTCTTTCGTATGAATAATAACACCTATGTTTTGTAGAAAAGGCCTACCAAATATTATAGGACAAGGCAGATTGCATTCAATATCCAGAATAGCGAAATGCATGGGCACACAATTTCTATTATCAAGTATAAGCACATCGTTTTTTATACCCAATGGTTCTTAATAGTGGAATTCGCTAGATGCTAGTTGAGAGAACATTCATCTATACCGGTAAGACCTAGCACATCACATAAAGAGGTGGGTATAGTATAAACTCTAGCACGAAGTTCACACAAAGCATTACATTCACAATCTTTAAGCTTAGTTTTAATAGTAGGTTCCCATTCATCATGCAACTTTCAAGGTATTAACGCCTCTAATTGAAGCTTCTCTTCATGAGCTTTTACCATAACTTCTACAATATGTTTAGTAAAAGCTTTCTTTTGTTCGTAAGCATTAGGTAAATTTATCATGAACTGCACCAAGGAAATACATTCAATGAAATAACAATTATCATAATTAAATTCCTTGTAATCCAAAGCAATGGACACTGTTGGAAATATGCCCTAGAGGCAATAATAAATTATTTATTATCATATTTGCTTTCATGATAATTGGTTATTATCCATGCTATAATTGTATTGATTGGAAACTCAAATGGACGTGTTGATACATAGACAACAAAGTGTCCCTAGTAAGCATCTACTAGACTAGCTCGTTGATCAAAGATGGTTAAGGTTTCCTCGCCATAGACATGAGTTTTCATTTGATAATGGAATCACATCACTAGGAGAATGATGTGTTGGACAAGATCCATCCATTAGCATAGCGTATGATCGTTCAGTTTATTGCTACCACTATATTTGTCAAATACATGTTTCTTTCACCATGAGATTGTGCAACTCCTGGACTCCGGAGGGATGCCTTGTGTGTATCAAACGTCACAACGTAACTTTGTGATAATAAAGGTAGTCTATAGGTATCTCTGAAGATGTTTGTTGAATTCACATGGATCAAGATTGGTATGTAACATCCCAAAATTTGGAATGTTATAATTAATACTAGAATGATTGTTTGTTTGCTTGAGTGATTGAAATTGAGTGAAAATTTGAAACTTTTGAAACCTTTTGAATGAGAGGGAATAAAATGACTTTCCCAAAACTTTCACTCTGCAGGAATTCAAATTCATTTCATCACAAAATCCCAGAGTGAAGATGATATGACTTCTTCCATTTAAAGGAATGAAAAGGGATTTGAAAATGGTTTGAATTTCATTTGAAGATAGTTCAAATTCAGAAACTTTATGCAACTCAATGATTTTCATGAGAGAGGATAAAAGTACTTCTTCAAATTATATGAAATAGGAGTTGGAAGTTTAAAATAAGGATATGAAAACTCTTTGAGAAATTTTCATATGGAGTTTCACTTCCATATTTGAATTCCCTATTTGAATTTGTAAGCATTCAAACCCCTTGACAAAGTTTTTGAGAGGAGTAATATGACACTCCAAACCAGGGGTATTTTTTTGAAGTTTTTGAATCATAAAACCCAAGGGGTTATTTGAAAAATATTTGCAAAAATAAATAAAGCCATTTAGGCATTTTCTGAAAATATTTTTTCAAAGTATTTATTTTGGCCGTGTAAAAATGTTCATTAGATGGCATTTACTTCCCTGATCATTCTGATATATAAAACTTTATTTTTCGGACTGATTTTGAATGTCTTAATGTTGTTTTTATTGCTTTGGTAATTAATAAAGGAAATAGTTAACGCATATTAAAGCCCACGGCCCACCTGCCTCTAATCTGTCTCCCGAAATTCCTCCGCAACGGTCACCGCCGCGCTGATCTCTCTCTCTCTCTCTGATCGCGCGACCCCACCGACCGATCCCCAACCTCGTGGTCACATCCCTCCTCTCACTCCCCAAACCACGCCGGCGAGATCACCGCGCCGGATCCGCCTCCCCTTCCATTCCCCGACCACCCCGAGGCCCTATAAAAGCCCTCGGTCCTCTCCTCTACCCATTCCCCCACTTTCCCCCTCTGCCCGAAGCCTCTCGCTGGCGTATTAGCTCGTCGGAGCCCGAGCGCCGCCGCCGCGCCATTTCCATCGTGTCGCTCCACCTCGACCTCCCCGAGCCTTTCCGAGCCCACCATCCACCTCCACACGGCCTTGCGCACCTCCCTGTGCCCTCACCCGAGCCCCACACCCACCGGTGCACCTTCCCCGTTGACACCCGAACTCGCCGCCGCCTCGGAGCTCGTCGCCGACGCCCTCGACCAACCGCGACGACGCCAGGACCACCACCCAACTGGCCGTCCTCGTCCGCATTGCGTGGAGCCCTCGCCATCACTGGAGGACCACCGGAGACGCCTCCCCGTCGACCTCGCCGCTTTGGCCTTGCCGGAACCTCGCCGGAGTTGGCCTCCCGCCGCGATGAGCTTCCCTCTCCGTGTGATCTCATTTGAACGGCCACGATTAGAACCCCCATACCCATTCGGTTTATTTAAAATGAACTGGCCGGTTTTCTTTTAGTTAATTTTAGCCAAAATGTTTTCCGTTAAGTGTCGGTCGTCCGCTCGAATCATTAGAAGACGCTCCCTCCGTAGCCTATCAGAACCTGCCACGTCACCCCCTGTCCGTTAGATAAATTTTTTTCTTTTTTCTGTTTTTGTTTTAGAAATAGTATAGGTTCTGTTTTTGTTTTTGCTATATCTTTTATGTTTTGGATAGTTTTGATTGATTCTTTTTGCATTGTGTCACAAATTTGTTCTAGTTTCTGTTGATATCAAGTTTGACCATATTTGAATATTTTAAAATTTATTTCAAACAGATTTGATTCAAAACTTGTTTTTTGAATATCTTGAGCTTAAAAATATATTTTGAGTTGATTCTTTTTGCTACTTGTCACTAGTGACCTTAATTATCAGTAGGTTGAGTTTGGAATTTTTAAAAATATTTTTAAAATAGTATTTTCAACCAAAAAAGATTCTGTTTAGTTCTTGTTAGGTTTAGTTATACTTTTTTTGTTATAAATTGTTTTAAAATATTTTTTATTTTATATTAGTGATGGATTTTATAAAGTTTTCTGTGAGATAATAGTAGCCCTTCAAATAAAATAATATTTTATTAGTTGATTGCATGAAAATCAATTCTAGTTCAACTATAATATGCAATTGGATTTTCATTGCTATGTTGATCTTGTATTTGAAAATAGTTTCGATAAATTTTTTTATAAGTTTGATTTGTTGTTAGTCTAAGTTTAGCCCAGAAACAATTTGTATTGTAGTTGAGATTGTTTATGGTTTAAGCCAACGATGACCTTGTTTTATATCAAAATAAGAACCTTTATAAAAGCTTTTCAATTAGTTCTTTTTTTTGCAAAATAAATATTTATGAGAAAATACTTTCTGTTAATTATTTGATTTAAAATTTGTTTTTCTTTTATTAGCTTAGTGTTTTTCTTGCTGTTATGTTCTAGTAGTTAAAAATTTAAGTTGCTAGGGTATTGTTTTCTTAGTTGCTAGTTGTTCTTCAAAAGTAATTCTTTTTTTTGCTATGTAAAATATTTACTAAAATACTTTTGTTATATTTTACTTTGTTTTTGTTTGTTACTTTTGAAAATCTGGATGTACTTGTAGAGAAAACCAACTTTGGTTGTGTTGATGAAGTTTTGTTGATTTGAGTTTTGTCTTAAGTATTTCCTTCAGCACAACCTTAGTTGTGTTGATGTAGTTTTGTTATTTTGAGTTTTGTCTTAAGTATTTACTTTCATCACCACCATGTTGCTTTCGGTTTTGTGTTGCCTTTTTGATTGTTAGTATTTGACTGCTAGTATGATTGCTTATATGTATGCAATGTTTGATTATATAGATTTTCATCGGAGAGTGACGAATAGTCTATCAATTATCTTTGAGACCGATATTCTTTTTCAGCAACAGTACAGGCAAGTCACTTTGACCATGTATACCTATGTTTTATTGCATTAGTTCTTCCATATCCCCAATTGCATGCAAAGTAGGTAAATTGGAAACTTGGTTACTTGATGTAGTATCATGTGGTAGGCACCCCTCAACCCTTGCCACATTGGCCCCGGGAAACGTTGATTTAATTTTGCTATGCTATTAGTAGACGGGGTGGGTTGTGTGATTCAGGAGAGTTGTGAGTTAATAATTTTCAAGACCTACAGTATGATCAAGACTTCAAGACTTCGAGTTTTCAACTTACCTCTGGGTGGATGATGGTTGAACGGCGCCCTGGCAAAACCAGTGGTTAGCCTAGGTGTTGCTGGGGAAGTGCCAGTATTCACGCAGAAAGGTCCACCCAGGCACAAAGAGATGGATGGATGCTTCAAGACCCAAGGCTTACCTGCACAGCCATAAGCCATTATGGGCTCTGGCTTGGTTGGATAATTTGGTGACCCTGGAGAGGCGATGCTACGAGATGTAGAAGAACGGTAGGAAAGGATGGGCACTGACAGAGTCTCAGGGGAATCCAACGGAGGCGATCAAATCTTGTGGGGAACGTGTGCAAAACTCTGTAGAGTAATCAAACCTAATCGATTAGCCGTGTCCACGGTCATGGACAGTTTGAGCCAAAGGAACTGAAACTATCTGGAACACTCAACACAATTAATTTTATTGATGTGGGTATTAATGTCAACTTGGGTATGAGAATTGGTTGGTGGAACCATCTCATTAACCAACCAACATTGTAGTAATTATGCTTTTGCCCCCTCTTGTTGTAGGAAAAATTTGGCTTTATGCAAAAACTTACTACCCCACCTGTTGGGGAACGTCGCATGGGAAACAAAAAATTTCCTACGCACACGCAAACCTATCCATGGTGATGAGCTTCTATGAGAGGGAGAGTGGATCTACATACCCTTGTAGATCGCTAAGCGGGAAGCGTTAAGAAACGCGGTTGGTGTAGTCGAACATCTTCGCGATCCAAATCGCCGAGCGTCCCGCGATCTCATCACGATCCGTCCCGCGTTCCAATCACGATCCGTCCCGTGAACTCATCACGATCCGTCCCGCGATCTCATCACGATCCGTCTCATGATCTTGATCACGATTGGTCCCGTGAACTCATCACGATCCGTTCCGCGATCTCATCACGAACTGTCTCGCGATCTCGATCACGGTCCTTCCGATCTAGCGCCGAACGGACGGCACCTCCGCGTTCAGCACACGTGCAGCTTGATGACGATCTCCACCGTATCGATCCAGCGAGAGGAGGTGGAGAGGAGAGAGAGTTCACCGGCAGCGTGACTGCGCTCCGGTGATGGTGGTGGAGTGATTCCGGCAGGGCTTCGCCTAAGCGCTGCGGAAAACCGATCTAGAGGAGAAACTGTGCACCGGTGAAACGGGTAGCACGTGGCCGGAAATTCTGTCCAAAAACCACCCAATCCACTAGTATATATAGGAGGAGAGGAGAGGAGAGTCAGCCAAGGCCTTTGGGTCGGCCTAAATAGGAGGTGGGAGCAATCCTACTTCACCTCCAATCCTAGTTGGAGTAGGATTGCCTCCTATTGGCTGATTTTCCACTTTTTGCTTTAGGACTTTCTCTCCTGCGCCATGGGCCTTTGTGGCTGTTTTCCCAGCCCACTAAGGGCTGGTTATTATTCTCCCACAGACCATGGACCTCTTGGGGTCGAAATACCCCTCCCGGAGGTCCTCCGGTACACTCCCGGCACTCCCGGTACAATACCGATACTCCCGGTACACTACCGATGAGCCCGAAACTTTTCCGGAAACCAAACTGGGACTTCCTATATATGAATCTTTACCTCCGGACCATTCCGGAGCTCCTCATGACGTCCGGGATCTCATCCGGGACTCCGAACAACCCTCGGTCACCACCATACATAACTCTACACTACCGAAACGTCACCGAACCTTAAGTGTGCAGACCCTGCGGGTTCGAGAACTATGTAGACATGACCGAGACACCTCTACGGTCAATAACCAATGGCGGGACCTGGACGTCCACATTGGTTCCTACATATTCTACGAAGATCTTTATCGGTCGAACCTCTATGTCAAGGATTCAGTTAATCCTGTATATCGTTCCCTATGTTCTTCGGTATGTTACTTGCCCGAGATTCGATCGTCGGTATCTCCATACCTAGTTCAACCTCGTTACCGGCAAGTCTCTTTACTCGTTCCGTAATACAAGAACCCGCAACTAACAATTAGTCACATTGCTTGCAAGGCTTATTTTGATGTTGCATTACCGAGTGGGCCCCGAGATACCTCTCCGTTACACGGAGTAACAAATCCCAGTCTCGATCCATGCCAACTCAACAGACACCATCGGAGATACCTGTAGAGCACCTTTATAGTGACCCAGTTACGTTGCGACGTTTGATACACACAAGGCACTCCTCCGATATCCGTGAGTTGCATGATCTCATGGTCATAGGAACATATACTTGACATGCAGAAAACAGTAGCAATAAACTGACACGATCATATGCTATGTTTGTAGTTTGGGTCTTATCCATCACATCATTCTCCTAATGATGTGATCCCGTTATCAAATGACATCTCATGTCCATGGCTAGGAAACCTTAACCATCCTTTGATCAACGAGCTAGTCCATTAGAGGCATACTAGGGACATGGTTTTGTCTATGTATCCACACATGCATTTAAGTCTCCGATCAATACAATTATAGCATGGATAACAAACGATTATCATGAACAAGGAAATATGATAATAACTAATTTATTATTGCCTCTAGGGCATATTTCCAACAGTCTCCCACTTGCACTAGAGTCAATAATCTAGTTCACATCACCATGTGATTCGCATTGTTATGAATCTAACACCCAATGAGTTCTGGGGCTCGATCATGCTTTGCATGTGAGAGAGGTCTTATAGTCAACGGGCCTGCGATATTCAGATCCGTGTGTACTTTGCATATCTCTATGTCAAACCGGAGACACTGCTACCACACTCCACTTGGTACTATTTCCAAATGGCTGCTCCACTATACGTATCCAGATTGCTACTACTAGTCATCCGGATAGGTGTTAAAGCTTGCATCGACGTAACTCTTTACGATGAACTCTTTATCACCTCCATAATCAAGAAACATTTCCTTAGTCCTCTGGTTACTAAGGATAATTCCGACCGCTGTCCAGTGATCCACTCCTGGACCACTCTTGTACCCCTTGACAGACTCATGGCAAGGCACACATAGGTGCGGTACACAGCATGGCATAATATAGAGCCTATGGCTAAGGCATAAGGGACGGCGTTCGTCCTTTCTCTTTCTTCTGCCGTTGTCGAGCTTTGAGTCTCACTCAACTTCACACCTTACAAATCAGACGAGAACTATTTCTCTGGCTGATCCATTTTGAACTCTTTCAAAATCTTGTGAAGGTATGCACTCATTGAAAGTCTCATCAAGCATCTTGATCTATCTCTATAGATTTTGATGCTCAACAAGTAGGTAGCTTTATCCAGGTCTTCCTTTGAAAATCACTTTCCAAATGACCGTTTTATGCTTTCCAGAAACTCTACATTATTTCTGATCAACAATATGTCATCCACATATACTTATCAGAAATTCTATAGTGCTCCCACTCACTTTATTGCAAATACAAGTTTCTCATAAACTTTGTATAAACATCAAAACTTTGATCACCTCATCAAAGCGTATATTCCAACTCCGAGATGCTTGCTTCAGTCCATGGAAGGATCACCGAAGCTTGCACACCTTTTAGCATCCTTAGGCCTGACAAAACCTTCTGGTTGTATGACATACAACCTTTCCTCAAGTAAACCATTAAGGAAACGATGTTTTGACATCCATCTGCCAGATTTCATAATTGAAAACACAGCAACTGCTAACATAATTCCAACAGACTTTTAGCATCGCTACGAGTGAGAAAGTCTCATCATAGTCAACTCCTTGAACTTGTCACAAACATCTTTGCAACAAGTCGAGCTTTACAAATAGTGACATTCACCATCAGTGTCTGTCTTCATTTTAAAGATCCATTTGTACTCAACAACCTGCCGTCCAACGAGCAAGTCTACCAAAGTCTACACTTGGTTTTAATACATGGATCCTATCTCGCATTTCATGGCCTCCAACCATTTGTCGGAATCCGGGCCCATCATCGCTTCTCCATAGCTCGTAGGTTCATCGTTGTTCAACAACATGACCTCCAAGACAGAGTTGTCGTACCGCTCAGGAGCAGTACACATCCTTGTCGACCTACGAAGTTCGATAGTAACTTGATCCTGAAGCTTCATGATCATCATCATTAACTTCCTCTTCAACTAACGTAGGCTTCACAGAAACATCTTTCTGCGCTGCGCTACTCTCTGGTTGAACAAAGGTTTAACAACCTCATCAAGTTCTATCTTCCTCCCACTCAATTCTTTCGAGAGAAACTTTTTCTCGAGAAAGGACCTAGTTCTAGCAACAAACACTTTGCACTCGGATTTGAGATAGAAGGCATACCCATCTGTTCTTAGGGTATTCTATGAAGATACATTTGTCCGCTTTGGGTTCTAGCTTATTATGTGAAAACATTTTCCACACAAGCATCGCAGCCCCAAACATTAAGAAATGACAGCTTAGGTTTCTATCAAACCATAATTCACACGGTGTCATCTCAACGGATTTAGATGATGCCCTATTTAAAGTGAATGTAGTTGTCTCTAATGCATAACCCCCAAAATTATAGTAGTAAAACGATAAGAGACATCACAGTATGCACTATATCAATAGAGCATGACTATGATGTTCGGACACACCATCACACCATGGTGTTCCAGGTGGCGTTAGTTGTGAAACAAATTTCACGTTGTCTTAAGTTGTATGCCAAACTCGTAACTCAGATATTCACCTCCACGATCACATCACGGTCATTTTTATCTTCTTGTCACGATGATCTTTATACTTCACTCTGAATTTGCTTGAACCTTTCAAACGATTCAGACTTGTGTTTCATTAAGTAAATATACACTATATCTACTCAAATCATCAGTGAAGGTAAGAAAATAACGATATCCACTGCACGCTACAAGACTCACTGGATTGCATACATCAACATCTATCATTTCCAATGAATCACTTGCCCGCTCCATCCAACGGGGTCCTTTAGTCATCTTGCCCAAGAGGCATTGTTCACATGTCTCAACCGATTCGAAATCGATGAGTCCAAATATCCATCAGCATGGAGTTTCTACATGCGCTTTATACCAATATGACATTTAGCGGCAGTGCCACAAGTATGTGGTACTATCATTATTAACTTTGTATCTTTTGACATCAATGCTATGAACATGTGTACTACTACGGTCAAGATTTCAACAAACCATTCTCACTGGGTGCATGACCATTGAAGGTATTATTCATGTAACCAGAATAACTATTATTCTCTGACTTAAATGAATAACCGTATTGCAACAAACATGATCTAATCATGTTCATGCTCAACGCAAAACACCAAATAACATTTATTTAGGTTCGTCACTAATCCTGAAGGTAGAGAGAGCGTGCGATGTTGATCACATCAACCTTGGAAACATTTCCAACACACATCGTCACCTCACCCTTAGCTAGTTCTCCATTTATTCCGTAGCTTTTATTTCGAGTTACTAACATTTAGCAACCGAACCGGTATCCAATACCCAGGTGCTACTAGGAGTACTAGCAAGGTACACATCAATAACTCGTATATCAAATATACTTCTGTCGATGTTGCCAGCCTTCTTATCTACCAGGTATCTAGGGTTGTTCCGCTTCAGCGACCTCTCACCTCATAATAGAAGCACTTAGTCTCGGGTTTGAGTTCAACTTTGGGTTGCTTCACTGGAGCAGCAACTGACTTGCTATCCATGAAGTTTCCCTCCTTGCTCTTGCCCTTTTCGAAACTAGTGGTTTGATTAACCATCAACACTTGACGCTCCTTCTTGATTTCTACCTTCGCGGTGTCAAACATCGCGAACAGCTCAGGGATCAATACTTCTATCCCTGGTGTATTATAGTTCATCACTAAGTTCTAGTAGCTTTAGTGACAGTGACTTGGAGAACTATATCAATGACTATCTTATCTGGAAGATCAACTCCCACTTGATTCAAGCGATTGTAGTACCCAGACAATCTGAGTACATGCTCAACGATTGAGCTATTCTCCTTCATCTTACAAGCAAAGAATCTTGTTGGAGATCTCATATCTCGCAACAAAGGCACGAGCCTGAGATCACAATCTCTGCTCCTAGAACATCTCATATGTTCCGTGACGTTCAAAACGTTTTGGAGCCTCAATTCTAAGCCGTAATGCATGACGCACTAAACTATCAAGTAGTCATCGAAACGTGCCTGTTAGATGTTCACAACATGTATAGACGACGCTGGAGGGGGTGGCGCACCGAGCGGTGCATTAAGGACATAAGCCTTCTGTGCAGCAATGAGGACAATCCTCAGATCACGGACCCAGTCCGCAATTTTGCTACCAACATCTTTCAATTCTATTTCTCTAGGAACATATAAAAATACAAGGGAGCTACAGCGCGAGCTAGTAATCTACAACATAATTTTCAAAGACACTTTGACTATGTTCATGATAATGAGTTCAATTAATCATATTACTTAAGAACTCCCACTCAAATTGACATCCCTCCGATCATTCGAGTGATACATGATCCAAATTCACCAACTCAAGTCCGATCATCACATGAGTTGAGGTGGCTGCAATGGTGAACATCATTATGTTGATCATATCTACTATATGACTCATGTTCGATCTTTCGGTCTCTCGTGTTCCGAGGCCATGTCTGTACATGCTAGGCTCGTCAAGTTTAACCCGAGTGTTCTGCGCGTGCAAATCTGGCTTGCACCCATTGTATGTGAACGTAGAGTCTATCACACCTGATCATCACGTGGTGTCTCAACACGACGAACTTTCGCAACGGTGCACACTCGGGGAGAACACAGTTCATCTTGAAATTCAAGTGAGGGATCACCTTATAATGCTACCGCCGTACTAAGCAAAACAAGGTGCATAAAAGGATTAACATCTCATGCAATTCATAAGTGACATGATATGGCCATGAACTTGTGTTTAAGATCTCCATCTTCGAAACACCGGCATGATCTCCATCGTCACCGGCACAACACCATGATCTCCATCATCTTGATCTCCATCAATGTGTTGCCATTGGGGTTGTCACACCCTGCATTCTTCTACTACTATTGCTACCGTAGCGATAAAGTAAAGCATTACATAGCGCTTAATGATTGACACGCAGGTCATACAATAATTAAAGACAACCCTATGGCTCCTGCCGGTTGCCGTACTCATCGACATGCAAGTCGTGATAATCTATACATCACATGATCATCTCATACATCACATATATCTCATCATGTAATTGGCCATATCACATCACAACATACCCTGCAAAAACAAGTTAGACGTCCTCTAATTGTTGTTGCATATTTTACGTGGCTTCTATGGGTATCTAGCAAGAACGATTCTCACCTACACATAAACCACAACGGTGATACACTAGTTTGCTTTTCAACCTTCTCAAGGACCGCCTTTGTCGAATCCGATCCAACTAAAGTGAGAGAAACTGTCACCCGCAAGCCATCTAGGCAACAAGTTGCGTCGAGGGAACCGGTCTCTCGTAAGCGTACGAGTAAGGTTGGTCCGGGCCGCTTCATCTCACAATCCCGCTGAACCAAAATACGACCAAGGGAGGAAGCAATCTAAGCATCAACGCCCACAAACCTTTTGTGTTCTACTCGAGATCTCATCGAACCATCAACCTAGCTCATGATGCCACTGTTGGGGAACGTCGCATGGGAAACAACAAATTTCCTACGCAAACACAAACCTATCCATGGTGATGAGCTTCTACGAGAGGGAGAGTGGATCTACATACCCTTGTAGATCGCTAAGCAGGAAGCGTTAAGAAACGCGGTTGGTGTAGTCGAACATCTTCGCGAACCAAATCGCCGAGCGTCCCGCGATCTCATCACGATCCGTCCCGCGTTCCAATCACGATCCGTCCCGTGAACTCATCACGATCCGTCCCGCGATCTCATCACGATCCGTATCACGATCTTGATCACGATCTGTCCCGCGAACTCATCACGATCCGTTCCGTGATCTCATCACGAACTGTCTCGCGATCTCGATCACGGTCCTTCCGATCTAGCGCCGAACGGACGACACCTCCGCGTTCAGCACACGTGCAACTTGATGACGATCTCCACCGTCTCGATCCAGCGAGAGGAGGTGGAGAGGAGAGAGAGTTCACCGGTAGAGTGACGGCGCTCCGGTGATGGTGGTGGAGTGATTCCGGCAGGGCTTCGCCTAAGCGCCGCGGAAAACCGATCTAGAGGAGAAACTGTGCACCGGTGAAACGGGTAGCACGTGGCCGGAAATTCTGTCCAAAAACCACCCAATCCACTAGTATATATAGGAGGAGAGGAGAGGAGAGTCAGACAAGGCCTTTGGGTCGGCCGAAATAGGAGGTGGGAGCAATCCTACTTCACCTCCAATCCTAGTTGGAGTAGGATTGCCTCCAATTGGCTGATTTTCCACTTTTTGCTTTAGGACTTTCTGTCCTGCGCCATGGGCCTTTGTGGCTGTTTTCCCAGCCCACTAAGGGCTGGTTATTATTCTCCCACAGCCCATGGACCTCCTGGGGTCGAAATACCCCTCCCGGAGGTCCTCCGATACACTACCGGCACTCCCGGTACAATACCGATACTCCCGGTACACTACCGATGAGCCCGAAACTTTTCCGGAAACCAAACTGGGACTTCCTATATATGAATCTTTACCTCCGGACCATTCCGGAGCTCCTCATGACGTCCGGGATCTCATCCGGGACTCCAAACAACCCTCGGTCACCACCATACATAACTCTACACTACCGAAACGTCACCGAACCTTAAGTGTGCAGACCCTGCGGGTTCGAGAACTATGTAGACATGACCGAGACACCTCTACGGTCAATAACCAATGGCGGGACCTGGACGTCCACATTGGTTCCTACATATTCTACGAAGATCTTTATCGGTCGAACCTCTATGTCAAGGATTCAGTTAATCCCATATATCGTTCCCTTTGTTCTTCGGTATGTTACTTGCCCGAGATTCGATCGTCGGTTTGTCCATACCTAGTTCAACCTCGTTACCGGCAAGTCTCTTTACTCGTTCCGTAATACAAGATCCTGCAACTAAAAATTAGTCACATTGCTTGCAAGGCTTATTGTGATGTTGCATTACCGAGTGGGCCCCGAGATACCTCTCCGTTACACGGAGTAACAAATCCCAGTCTCGATCCATGCCAACTCAACAGACACCATCGGAGATACCTGTAGAGCACCTTTATAGTGACCCAGTTACGTTGTGACGTTTGATACACACAAGGCACTCCTCCGATATACGTGAGTTGCATGATCTCATGGTCATAGGAACATATACTTGACATGCAGAAAACAGTAGCAATAAACTGACACGATCATATGCTATGTTTGTAGTTTGGGTCTTATCCATCACATCATTCTCCTAATGATGTGATCCCGTTATCAAATGACATCTCATGTCTATGGCTAGGAAACCTTAACCATCCTTTGATCAATGAGCTAGTCCATTAGAGGCATACTAGGGACATGGTTTTGTCTATGTATCCACACATGCATTTAAGTCTCCGATCAATACAATTATAGCATGGATAACAAACGATTATCATGAACAAGGAAATATGATAATAACTAATTTATTATTGCCTCTAGGGCATATTTCCAACACCGCCTGCCATATATGCATATAGAATAGATGATTATTTTCACCCCCTCTTTTGTGACTTGCCGGCATATTCAAAATGCTGACCTACACGGCTGCAATGTCTTATGTTGCAGATAAGCTCTACGACGGGCAAGAGTACGATTCAGGGTTACGGTCTACACTCAACTTGCCGTTGGTGTTATTGGGACTCCACTCCCATTGACTGTTTCCGCTGAGATTTCAAGGTATATATCAGTTTTACGTTAATTACATGTGATTGCACTTTGATATATACATTGATGTACTGTGTGTGCCAGCACACTGATCCAGGGATGGCATAGAACACACATAGGCTTGACTCGTCTTGAGTGGGGTCGCTACAGAAATGGTATCAGAGCACAACAAGCTTGCAACAAAGTGACTAAGGAGTTAGTTATGAGATAATGTATTACGGAATGAGTAAAGAGACTTGTGAGTAACGAGATTGAACTAGGTATTGAGATACTGACGATCGAACCTCGGGCAAGTAACATACCGACGGACAAAGGTAACTATGTATGTTGTCATAAAGGTTCAACCAATAAATATCTTCGTAAAGTATGTTGGAAACAAATTGGACATCCAGGTCCCGCTATTGGTTATTGACCGAAGAGGCGTCTCGGTCATGTCTACATCATTCTCAAACCCATAGGGTTCGTATGCTTAACGTTCATTGACGGTATAATATTATATGAGTTATGTATGTTGGTGACTGAATGTTGTTCGGAGTCCCAGATGAGATCTTGGACATAACGAGGAGCTCTGGAATGGTTCAGAGGTAAAGGACGATAATATTTGGTCTCCAGAAGGGTTTCAGAATTCACTGGAGAAGTTTCGGATGTTTTGAGAAATGTTTCGATGCGAGGACAATATGATTGGGCCAGGGTAAGGCCCACGAGATTTTAGGTTGGTGCAAAAGGAAGTTTTGCAAAGGTCGGGGACCAGACACCAGGGACCCTGTTGTCTGGCCCTTGATGCCGAGGATCGTAGCCTCTATGCGGGACCCGAGAAGGACTGTTCCTTGCGTTCCAAACCGACTTTGGGGAGGGGCCCTCCCCAAGTTACGACCCCAGGGCTCAACATATAAATAAAGGAGCAGGGCTAGCCCCTAGAACATAAGTTTTAGAGCCTCCTCTAGTTGATCTAGTTCTAGTTCTAGTTGGTCGTAGTTGACTAATTAGAGATAGCCCTAGCTACCTCTAAACCTCATAATTAGAAGCCCGGTGTGGTTCTAATCTCCTTACTCTAGTTCATCCCACGCTCTAAATCAGTTGTGCTTGGCGAAGCCGTTCGGAAATAGTCTCGCCACAACCGACACCATGCCGTCGTGCTGGTGGAACTCATCTACTACTTTTCTCATCTTATTGGATCAAGAAGGCGAGAACGTCATCGAGGTGATCGTGTGCTAAACGCAGAGGTGTTGTACGTTCGGTGCTTGATCAGAACGGATCGTGAAGGTGTACGACTACATCAACAACGTTGATAAACGCTTCCTCTTAGTGATCTACAAGGGTACGTATATACACTCCCCCCCTCGTAGATATGCATCTCCACGGATAGATCTGGCATGTGCGTAGGAATTTTTTTGTTTCCCATGCAATGTTCCCCTACAGGTACATCACTATGTAAAGTTTTGACCTCTCCAAACCCACTTTTATCATTTTTATCATTAAGATCGTCACCTCCGAACAATTGGGATGCCTTCTAGACGAAGTTGACTCATTAAAAGTCCCTTTTTTAATCAAGATTCATATTACTAAACACAGATTCAATAGGTACACACCAATTATTTTAATATGTTCATCATGATTATGTTAAAACCAGGAGGAATTGCCTTTTCTAGGAACTCTTGATTGGCTCTCAAACTATCAGTTCTCTATTTAATTTCATTAATGGAAATTTGGGTGGATTTAATATACTCATTATTATCATGCTTAGGTCGATTTTTTTACTTTTAAGAGGTTCTACATCATGAGCAATCCTATCGATATTTCTAACCATATCGTCAACTTTATGTGGTTTTTCTTATACCATGGAATTAGTCTTTTTAGAACTAATATTTTTTTAATATTATACTCAGGATTAGTAGGCATCCTATTATTATTAGATGAATTACCATAAGTATTAGAGGAATTACCGGGATACGATCTATGATTGAAATTCCCTCTATGAGCATTGTTGTTGAACTTGTTTCTAGAGAAAAAATCACATAAAATAGCATCATTATTTTGGTCAATCAAAGTATATAATGATACATCATTGGGATCAATATGACCATTCTTATTGGCAAACATATTCATAAGAGCTTCCATCTTATCACTCAAAGTAGCAATTTCTTCGACAGAGGTTACATTCTTACGAGTTTGAGCTCGCTCGGTGTGGCATTGATAATAATTTTTCATGATATTATCAAGAAGTTTAGTAGCTTCGCCAAATATAATTTCCATGAGTCTCGGAGATTTTGGCAGATTCTAGCAGATTCGTCAAATGGAGCAGAGTCTGGCAGATTCTCGACAAAAGTTTAGTCCTGCATAAAAAAATTGTATTGTCACCAATAAACTTAAACCATGAGTGGGATAATTAGTAATCATTAATTCCATTCTCCCCCAAGCTTGTGCAACCTGTTCTTTCTCATTTGTTTAAAATTCATATTTCGACTCCTAAGAGAAATAATCTTAGCGGGAGGAAAATACTTAACAATAAAAGCATCCTTACACTTATCCCAAGTTCCAATACTATTACGTGGAAAGGATGAAAATCAAGTTTTAGCTTTATCTCTTAGTGATAAAGGAAATAATTTCAACTTAACACTATCATTATCCACATCTTTTTTCTTTTGCATATCACATAATTCAACGAAAGTATTAAGATGTGAAGCAACATGCTCATTAGGACTTCCAACAAATTGTTCTTTCATAACAAGATTAGGAAAATCAGCAATAATATCATAAGCTTACGCACTGGTGGTGGGTGGTATTGGAGTACTAATAGACTCATTATTATTAGTATTCCAGAAGTGACATAACTTAGTATTTTCTTGAGAAATAGTGACAAAGCAAGCAAACTAACAAGCAGACAAAAATATTTTTGTGGTTTTGATTTTTTGAGAGTCAAATGAGAAGTAGAACAAGTGAATGATAGTTTGTATGAATGAAAGTGGTGAGAATTTGATGATGCCTCCGTGGCAATGGCGCAGGAAATTATTCTAGCTACTTGTGAGTTGTGTTGGGTTTTTCCGTGAAGAGGAAGGGTGAAGAAATATAGTGGCAATAAGCATTTCCCTTAGTGAGAACCAAGGTTATGGAACCAATAGGAGAATCAAGCAAACTCATGTCGTCAGCACCTGCCCACACAAAACCAAACTCTTGCACCCAACGCGAGCAAGAGGGTTGTCAATCCCTTTGAACTCGTTACTTGCAAGGATTAATTGTGATAGTGGTAGATAAATAAAAATGTAAAGTCAAAAGAAAATAATAAATTGCAAAAATGTAATTTTCCCTCACAATAGAATAATTTAGCCAGATCAAGCTATTTGCAATAGACAACATACAGGTCAGTCAGATGAACTTTCTACAATGAGCAAAAAATAACAAAAACGATTTGTATTAACAAGATGTGTGTGATACCCAGTAAACATGTGAGTAATATGAATAGTGTTGTAAGACCGATAATAACATAGACAATTCCTTCTATTAGGGTGTGTGTGTTGTGGGCAAACGGTTCCTGGTAAGGAATTGTCGGCGATTGATGAAATCATCAACAATGGGTTCGGTAGTTTAATCTGTATGCGATGTGACTTTTTCAGTCTGTACACACATTTATGGTCTGTGTACAGAACAACATGCTTGCTTAACCAAACTAAACATCCAAATACATAAGTGACTACACACATAACATTGGTCCACCTCAATAAACTATTACACACATAACAACATCATTGCATGACCTAATTAAGCATACAAATACATAAGTGACTACACACATAACATTGGCACACCTCAATAAACTATCACATGCATAATAAACTATGAGGAACGATCATGAGCTCATCTACTTATTTTGATGCTTGTTGCCACCACTTGTTTGGGTCTCAATCCCACGCCGTCTTCAGGTAGGAGGCACTTCCTCATGTCAACGATCCACCAGAACATATCGTAGCAGGCGTATGAGTCCTTGGCCGCGTAGTCGATGTGATATTCATCCAGTCTGCTCACCCCAGCCCTGTGCCAAAGAACCTTGTCCTTCTCAGACTTAGCCCTCATGGTTTTGTAGTAGGGGTTGATGATCACCACGAAGAAGTCAACTAGGGAGTCCTTCTCCGTCGTGCTGCCCCAGACCGTATAGTGGCGATGAATGTCGACAAGCTTCTGGCAAGCCAAGCCCAAAGTCCCGAGCACCTTTAGATTGTTGATGGTGTCCACCATAGTGAACCTGTAGTCGGGGCTATTGAAAAACCTAGCAAACTGATTGCAAGGCCTTGTGGCTAGGTAATAGTGGTAGACGAGGACGTGATGGCCAACCCACAACTGAGCGATGACAACCTTTTAATGATGCCCGACATGACCGTTGATATTTGCGAGGTCGAAACCTACCACTTTGTACTTGGCATCCTGAGCAAGCAAACCCTCCATAGTTTTAATGGAGTCCTACACCATGGTTGGGTCATTGGTGTACACCACCATGAGGCTTGTGTTCCTGATGTGGGTGTACACATGATGCAAGCCAAACTCCATTGGAGCGTCACTGGACAGCCTCTACGTATGTGTTGTCATGGGTGTACTTATTGTGTTGTGGGGCGCGATCTAAAGGTTGAAGACACGGTGGTTAATGGCCTCGGGAATAAACGGAGGCTGGAGGTCCTAGAAGACTGGCACGTCAGGATAGCAGTTTTTGCAATGTGTGATTCCATCATGGCACGCGTAACTACATCGTAGCGACGGACGCGGCGCAACCGCATGTATATGGCGCCCCAAATGTGATCGTGGGCCAGCCCCAAATGTCGGCAGAGCACGTGCGGAGGGGCGCGAGACCAGAGCGCCCGTAGGTACTCGAGGTCAAACCCGACAACTTTACACTTGTCCACATCAAGCAACAACTCTATAACATGGATGGAGTTCTCCACCCAGATCGGTTGGTTGGTGTACACTAGGGAGAGCTCTGTGAACCTTCTGTGCGTCTCCACTACGGCATGCATGGTGAATTGGTGCCCGTCTTCGGCATGCCGTTGGGAGCGCCATTGGAGCGGAACATGAACATATGAGAGGCTCAAACTGATATTACAACTAGTTTCGCCACTTCAATATTTTTGTAGAGGGATCCGCCAATAACATATCATGTATGGGCTTGACATAAGGACTTCCGATTAGTTTGTCAACTGAAGTTCCAAACTGAAACTGAGCTTCTACAGAGCCTATTCCATTCTGCCGTCGTCGCCGACGCTGATCAGCAAACCATTATCTTTGGCACGATAAATGTAGGGAAAATCTCATTACCTTAGCACACTTTCTCTCACAACAAAGAACCTGGCGAATATAATCTCCGTCAAGGTCCCTGGATAGGAGTTCAAAGTAATCTCTGAGAGATGGATATCAAGGCATTCGATAGGATTGTTATATTGCATCATATTATCCAATATCGGGCCTAATCGTATCTGCAAAAGAACATGATGTATTAGTGCTTGAACACACAAGGACCTCTTTCATTTGTAGGGTTTCTAAAATACAAGAATAGAGTGACATGCCATCTTCGATCCTTCATGATTAACATGGGCGTTTGATTACAATCTAGGAAAACATAGGATTCTTCACATGAGGTCAGAGTGGATCAAAAAATTTCTTTCAAAACTAGTATAGATGAATCCAAATGAGAAATACTTATGGATTGTAACCACATGAATCAAGCAACCACTAGAGGAAAAAAGGATCTATGTATTGAAATCCTCTAAAATTCCTTCGAAAATGCTAGTACATTCATCATTGTAAACTTGGGAAAAGGGGCCAAAAATTGAACCCACTTGTGGTTAACATTTAACAGGAAAGGAGGAGCATCTCGATACGTAGCTTTTCCCGGCATAGTAAGCATCTTAGGAATATGACAACTTGGTCCAGGTCGGGGCCGATATATTCTAGTGCCAAGACCGTTAGTGTGCGCAGATATAGGATCAAGCTTGTAGGAATCATTTTTTGGAGGTCAGACGAACATACATCTTGAAAATAGAAAAAAGTTAATTTCAAGAAGGATAATAAGGCACTGTTTTACCTGGACGACTGTGGATCCAATAACAAGTTTATAGAATTTAATAGGCGAGTATCCAAACACGGTCAACTTTGGCGCATAAATGACCTAATTCTTGTTGGATCTTGTTGATCAACTACAAGTTATCTCTCGAGTAAAGGCACATCCTCAATGACCATTTGGAGATTCACCTTGTGTGATGTGTTGTAGCACCAGGAATACACACAAATTGTCCGAAGACTCATGGAGGTGATGTGGAGGCTACTCAACCTATTGATCGCCTGTAGATGCAGGCACTCCAGCATAGTACAGTCATGGAGCATGCACTCCATGTCGTCCTTGGGGATGCAAATGACAATGAGCGCGAGATGATTTAGTCGAGGGAGCCAAAGAGCGGGCTCGATGTTAATCTAGGGGAAATGGCAGTTCATGAACCTGCCAATGTTCAATTTTGACGCGAGGTGCAACGTGGAGGGCGGGAGCGAGCACATATGTCCATCATTTAAAGTGAGATCCTCGAGATTATTTAAGGCGGTTGATAAGAACCACTGGCTTATTGATACGTTGGAGATGTATCAATGTGGTCTGGCCAATCAGAACACAAGTGATTTGGGAAAATGGAAGTCATTGCACATAGTTCCAATTTGGGAAACAATGCCCACACTAAACATTCACCCTAATATGCACCATACGTGTTCAAGTTTTTTGCCAACTCAGACACGAAGCCGTTTCTGTTCCTGGCAACCGATTGCTAGTATAAAACTACGTGAAGACAGAAAGTAACATAGACGATTCACGATAATATGATGTGTGTGATGTGGGAAATCATAGGTTGGTCAAATGAATTGTAAGATATGGCTATGAATTATTAGGACAATCACTATCCCTAGACAATTTTTTATGAAAATCATTTGTAAAGCCAACCAATTAATCATTAACCAAAAAAACCAGGATATATTCACCAAAAAATGGGTATAGATGACTAAGCAGTCCTCCATCGAAGTCATTGCCATTGCATGTGTGGTCGTCAGAGTCGTTGTGGACCAGCGGATCCGGCTGGGAAAGCACGACAACGGCCACAACGACAACCTCTATGCCCATATTCATGCTAGGCTCAGGTGCTTCTCCAGCTTGGTGTGGCAACTCCCTCCCATGGTGCACTTCGGCGACATCTAATGTACTTGATACAACGGTGAGGACGAAGGGGGTGAAAGGATTATGTGTGTAGTGAGAAGGGGCAGTGCAGACGGCTATAAAACCCAAGCGATCGAGGCGCCGTTAATATGGAGCAATTAGGAGGGACACAGGCAAGCGGTCAAAGAGTCGTCTCGCGTCCTATAGCAGCCTGCATAGCGGATTGCTCGCATGCCTACCGTCAATTCACACACCTACCGGCACTCTCCCGGTGATACTATGCTGGGAACACACCACCCGTCAATTCAGACACCTGCTCGCACACCTCTCTGTGCCTTTGCGGCAGTGTGCTAGATGAGACCCATCAAATCACACCTCCTCCAGTCAAATGTGTATGTTTTTCTTTTTTGAGGATTAATTCTGCTACTTTATTGTTACTTAACTGAAGCTTTGGCACGTACATAGTTGTTCTAACGACCACGGGTTGGATTAGTATAAACCGTTTGCGATGTTAACATGATAGTTCTGTGTTGCATCCATTAACAAGCTCCCCTGTGTAAGAATCTTAGATGAAAACTTGTCTCAAATTGGACAATTCTTTTACCACGATCTATTAGTTCCATATCATGACAACATATCAATGTTTCATGAATTCTAGCTTAACAGTGGATTTCCTTGAATTTGAAAACCAAGATTATCAATGTGTGCGGAGGAGCCACGATGCCGAGATGTTTGAAATTTATTTCCTTTTCTTGCAAAGGGTTTAAACTTGCACCCAACGACACAATTTTGATTTTCAAATCCATTTGGTGCACTATGGCGTGTGCTTGTAGTTCAACTTTGAAATTTACAAAATAAATCCCTAGGAAATCAATTAATGTATGAAAACTGGTCTTAATGTTCTCTAAAAATAGGTTTTTTTACATTTGTGCCTCTGGTTCCTTAGCTCTACTCATTCATCCCCATGCTCTTAACTTTTTCTCAGTTTTCCCCACTCCCTTGCCTGAAACCCTTAGAACAGGTCAGAACGGACGTTGTCGTCGGGTCAATGGCTTGACCATTAACCTTGACGAGTGGCGCCGCGCTAGACTGTGTCGCCCATTGGACTTGACAAGTGGGGCTGCGTTAGGTGGTGTCGCTGTTCAGCCGTTGGGCCGTGGTTTTGTTGGGCCGTTCCTTGCATTAAACGCATGCACGCACCGCCACGACAAAAGCTTGCTATGCATGCACCCAGCAAGCCTACCTGCATGGGTCGATGCGCGTCGCCACGATGCGCCGACCGAGCCTGCATGCGCCGATCAAGCCTACATGCGCCACTACGTGCCGCCACGATGCACTAACCGAGCCTCTTTCATGCACGCCAGCCGCCACGGATGCATCGACTATCGCTGCCGCTAGTTCCTCTCTTCTCGCACACATGTCTCCTCGATTTAGAGCATCATTTTTTTACGATCAGTTTCAGCCTTTTCGATCCACTCGCATCTGCACCCGTTTTGCTACGACAAATAAATTGAACAATATGTTTTATATTTTTGTACCTGCATGCACTAGCTAGGTGGCTACATATTTGTGGCTTGTGTAAAAAAAGAGAAGGGTTCATTGTGGCTACATGCACTAGGTGGTTACTAACAAAGCGAGCTCTCTAACAAAACAATCAACAAATATGTAGATAGGGCCAACAAGCTCATAGCACGATCACATAGTTCAAACTAGCAAGAACTTAATAATAGAATAGATAGAAAACTTAATAATAGAACCTAATAAAAGGGCCAACAAGCCCATAGCATCTCCAACATAGTTCAATTACAACTTAATTAACATAACATAGATTAAAAAAGAAAAGTAGATAGAGGGTTTAGAACCCTAGACACCGCTTTCTCCACCTCGCTCCTCCTTCGGGCGCTCTTCGCTGCTCCTTCGAGGCGTTGTCGATGGTGTACGGAAGAGCATGCATGCACGACACGGTGGTGAATATGTTGGTGTAATCCGTATACCTGTTTTGGGTGGTGAAAGTGATGAACACGCAGCCACACCAAAACACCCGTCCGAGGAGGTAGAAGGCATCGAATGTGTTGGTGAAGTGGGCAAGGAGAGCAACCACCACCCCATTTTGGATGACCTCCTCGACGTGGAACATCGTTGGAGATCCCCGCGGGAGGCGGCGGTAGCCGGTCGCGAGGAAGAACTCGGTGAAGTTCCTTGCGGTCCCGCACATTTATATCGCCCACCCACATAGTGTGCGCACAACATACACGCCGGTAGGGTGGAGCCTCTCCGGCACGATGGGTGGGAAGCGGTAGGTAGATCTGATGTACTACATGGCTGAGGGATGTGCAGAAGAAGGAGAAGGGGGCGAAGAGCAACAAGGGCAGATGGCAGAGGATGGGAGCTGGATGAGGGATGTCAGAGGCAGAGGGTGGCTTAAATAGCCGTGGTGCTACGTGTTATTTCGCCGTGGCAATAACGGGGTCAAATGTGAAGTGGCCTATTTTCACACCCACCGCTGCATCGGGAGTGTACACGCGTGGGAAACTGTGGTTTGAAAGGAAGAAGAAAAAGAAGCTAATTACACGCGTGGGAATCCGTGGTCATATATATTATATGAACAAAAAGAGGCATTTTTGAATAGTTTGTAGCCATTTTGCATGATAAAAATAACTTTGATCCTTATAAATTTGGTCATTTTGCATTTGTATTGAACAAAAAAGAACTAAATTTTCTAGGCAATGTCAATTGTTGTGTAATTTCAAAGGATGCAAAAAAACAAAGTCAGTACATTCACTAAAAACAAAGCAAACAATGCAAAAAAATGACGCATTTCGACGGCCCAACCAAACCTTGGTTTCCTTTTGAGCCTAATAACTACGGTTTTTTCGCGGAGTCAATGGTGGGCGAGCAGCCGAGCACAACCAATAGGATCGCCTCTCGCGGATCGCCCCATGATCCAACGATGCGGAGCCGTCCATATGATCGGATGGCTGACGTTCGGAGCTAGTGTTAAGAGGGGTTTAGAAGTGTTTTGAGCTGGTCAACGGGGTTTCCAAGGCTTTGACTGAGTATAACTAATTTTAAAAAATCGAAAAAATATGAAACCTTCGCCGTTCGTCATGTTATAATACACAATAACTGGGAAAAATAATAAACTTGGTATACGGGGATTTTCAAAAAAACAAGCTGGCACGATCGAGGTCAAATGAGCACCATTAATTAAAAAATATAAAAATATAAAACATGTCCACAATGTTGTCTTATGTGACATGTTACCAACCAAAAATCATAAACTTGGTCTATGGTCATTTTCATGAAAAAACCTTCAAACACATATGAGATATCACGTACAACATTTCATAGAGTTCAAGGAGAGGAGGTAGGGTTACCTTCTGTTTATGAAAAATTAAAAGAAAATCAAAAAATCACCAAAGCTATATTTTAAAGTGAATAAGAAGGATTTGAACTTAGTTTTCCATTTTCATATTTTAAACGTGGTTATAATAGTTTGTATATTAAAGCATATTTTTTCAAAAGAAATGTAAAAATATGAAGATTAATTGAAAAAATAGCAAGACTTCGAATCAACACTATATAGATTGAATATGTGTTAATAAAAACATTTGGCTCATTTAGAGTAGGTCCAAAAAAATCTTGATTACAAATGGGGTTGTTTACCCTAGCGTGGGAGCTCATTTCGAGCACATTTCTCAAATTCAATTTTCTCTGACCTCCTCTAAATCACCTAAATTTTTTTGCATTTTTTGAATTTATATTGTCGTGTCGAATGTTGTTTTTTGCTCTGTTATTGGAATATTTTATTAAATTGTGGACTATATAGATAGCCATACCATCATAGCATCTGTGATCATTGCAGCACCTAAACTCAGAAAATAAACACTAAAACAAATCATAGCAGAGAAATTTAAAAACACACAAATACCCAATATAGATAGCCATACCATCATAGTACCATACCATCTGTTGGGCATATAACCCCGTGACAAGACCCGCCCAGGAGGGGCCGGGTCATACCTGGTGGCTTGCTAGCGTATGGGCTGGAAGAGGAAGATTGGGCTGCACGGCGGCTCACCAGATGGGCTGAGACGGAGGCCCAAAGTCAAGAAGAAGATGCAAAACCCGAGCGCGTAAGCCGCCCGGAGAAAGCCTGCCAGAGTCGGCAAGGTGGCTTAGAGACAAAGTCAGAGACGTTGTAAGAGTCAGTATGAGATTTGTGTAACCTGTGGTCTTGACCTCCTATATAAAGGCGAGATCTGAGGACGGCTTAGACAGGATCCGATCGATTGAGAGCTAGGTCAATAAAATACACTCCCTTGTAATCGATACTCCAATCAATACACACAAAAGCAGGACGTAGAATTTTACCTCATCTCGAGGGGCCAAACCTAGGTAAATCCGTGTCTTTCGTCCCGTCCAACCCCTTTGAGTCCACCGCCTTAGCGATGGCCTCAAATCTAAGTCTTCGGACATCTACCGTGACAAAACCACGACAGTTGGCACCCATCATGGGGCCAGCGCATGGTGGTGTTGAGTTCTCAAAGGGCTTTCTCTCAGGGATCAGAGGATACGCCATCGGCTTGATGACCAAGAGCCCCGTGGCAAGCTCTACATCGACGACTCGGGATGGGGGCCTGAAGCCGGCTCAGTCGAGTACGGTTATCGGGTTCCCATGGGCAAGATGCACATGTTCATTGGCAAGCTGGATGGATCTACACCCGAGCCAGACATCTGCACCAACATCGTTGAGCTGGCCCGACGCGCGACACCTACCCATGCTCAACCCGGGCGGACGAGCGTCTTTGTTGGCTTCACACAAGACAGTGGAGATTTCTTGTCGGGAGAGACCTTGGCTTTCTCAGATGAAGGATCTTCCAGCGAGGATGGAGAATCAATCTATCAACTTCATGACGGCTGGTTAAGGGGGTATGCCGATGGCGACAGTGTTCCGGAGCCTTATGACCCGCCGAGCCGAGCTGCCGTATTCATGGCAGGCCTGGCGTCGGCTTCCAGTAGTGCGACAGCCGGAGCGGCGGCTGGAGCGACCCCACTTGATGCGGAGCCTCCTAAGGCGTTGGTGCAGGTTTTACTCAAGCTCATGGAGGAGGTAGCGGCTCTGATGGCCACAGAGGTGACAGCTGAGAATCAGGCGGAGTGTAACACCGAGATTAACCGGATCAGAGGACAGATGAATGCTGAGTCGGTACGTTTGAGGGCGGAGGCTCTCCGTTTTGATCTGGACCAGCGGGCTTCAGAGGCGGTTCAGCATAGAAGGACTCAATTTGGATTACCGATTCAACTTCGGAATCTTTTCAATACTCTGAGAGCCGGGCCGAGTACGCCGCCAGTGTTGAACCGGGCGATAGAGGCGCCGCGGTAGTTAGACCCGCCGCGGAGGAATAGACCTTTGTCACGACACATTGTGACGGCGCCTGGCCATTACTCTAATCCGATGGAAAATATGATAGCGGCGGCCGCCAAGCTTGATGCTCTCCCTTTGGCCGAAGGAACTTCATTTTCCGAAGAGGCGAGGAACGCGATTAGCCTGTTGCAGATAGCGGTGGCTTAGCAAGAAAGGTACACGCACAGCCGGAGTCGGGTGCACTCCACGCCCATTCATAGCCGTAGCTACAGTCGGCGGATTGAGTCACCTGCGGTCTCCAGCAGTGAGTAGAGGCGAAACCCACCAAATAACAACCCGCCTGAGATGGATATTCAGGGGTCTATGGATAGGGGCTAGTCTCAACGAGGATCAACACTGGTGACAGATTACCTGGATACCCCTGAGCCGGCACCAGCAACACCCGTCGGCGTCTCAGCCAGGTGATTTGGTGTGTAGTGTCTCGCAGCAGATCTGCGGAGTGCCCTCCTGCCCAAGGATTTTAAGGGGCCACGGAAGGTGCCCAATTACACGGCGGATCTGCCCCCAGAGGCTTGGATTGAAAGCTATGAGCTTGCTATGGAGATGCTGGAGGTCAATGAAGCACTCTGTGCAAAATACTTCGTCATGATGTTGGAAGGACCGGCCCACACTTGGTTAAAGGGGTTACTAGAGAATACCATCACATCATGGGCCGAGTTGAAAGCACGGTTCAACAAGAACTTCAAGGGAACTTGCAACCAGCCGATGACAATTGTGGATCTGGATCTTTGTGCGCAGCAGGAAGGTGAGTCAGCCCATCATTGGGTGCGGCGGGTCTCGATGGTGATCCATTCATCTGAAAATATTTCGTCGTCCCATGCGGTTCTGATCTTGGAAAGGAACTGTCCTTTTGTGCCACTGAAACAGAATCTCGGGCGGTTGAAGCGTTCTTGTCAGGATATAGGTGAGCTCATGATGGCTCTCACCAAATATGCGGATTCAGATACCACCAAAGACCCAGACTCCGATGATGAGAAGTCAGGTCAGGGTAAGAAGGGCGAAAATAGTAAGAACCAATAGGGAGGTGCTGGGAACGGCAACCAAGGCAAGCGGAAGAACCCGGATGGTGGGTCAGAATTTGTGGCGAATACGAACACATAGTCGGCCGAGAATAGTTGGCCTAGAGGCAACAGGAACTTCAGGCCGTCGTTCGATAGGAATAGGGCGCCTGTGCCTTACACCTTGGAGGAGGCACTAAACAGACCCTGCTCGACGCACAGCCGGCCGGACAAGGAGGCCACCCACACCTGGAAGGATTGCAGCGTTATGCACCAATTTCGGGAGCAAAGCCTTCGTAAAAATCATAACAATGGTAACGGCCCATCAGGCGGGTTAGGACCGGGCGGCTCAGTAGCCGATTTCGGTGCTGGTGGGTGAGGTTTAGGTCATCAAGGCCAAAGCAATTAGAATCGAGGAAATCAAGGGAGTCATCAGCAGCAAAGCAATGGTGGTCAACAATAGAATAACCACTCAGGATATCAGAGCAACCCGAAGCAACTTATTGGAGGACAATATCATGTCTTCACTCCGAGCCTGGATAAGCGGGATCAGAAGCTGCGATAGAGGGCGGTCAATGCGGCCACACCGGCTCTCCTGCGATACTTAAAATGGTCAGAGTACCCGATTACATGGAGTCAAGAGGATCACCCGCCCCGGGTCGACAACCCGGGTCATTTTTCTTTGGTGGTCGCTCCACAGGTCGGAGGGTACAAGTTCACAAAGGTGCTCATGGACGGTGGCAGCAGTATCAATATCCTATACTATGACACCTTCCAACGGATGGAATTAACTGACAAGGCTCTTAAGCCGTCATCGACCGTTTTCCATGGAGTGGTGCCAGGCAAGTCGGCTTACCCAGTAGGGAAGATTGCCTTGGAAGTGGCGTTTGGAGATGAGTATAACTACAGGGTGGAGACCTTGTGGTTTGAGGTGGTAAAGATTAAGAGCCCATATCATGCTCTGTTTGGTCGGTCGGCTTTCGCAAAGTTTATGGCCAGGCCCTATTATGTTAATCTACAGCTCAAGATGTCGGCTCTCAATGGAACAATCACGATCCATGGTGACTTGAAGGTAGCCATCGAGTGCGAGGAAGGAGACGTGGCTTATGTAGAGTCAAGTTGTGCAGAAGCAGAGCTTAAGTTTAGAAGGATAATGTTGACCCGACAGATATGACTCCGTTGAAGAAGCCCAGTACAGAGTCTGAGCTGCCTTTGAAGTTTGCGGCCGACGACATGAGCTGGTGGATTTTACTCTGGCGACTCATCCAAGTAGTTCACTATCAGGGCCAACATGGACCCCGCATAGGAAAGCGCGCTCATCGAATTCATCTGTGAGAATCAGGACATCTTTGCATGGAAGCCCTATGACATGCCGGGTGTACCGAGAGAATTCGCTGAGCACCACCTTAATGTGGATCCCAAGTTTAAGCCGATTAAGCAGTTCCTTTGTCGCTTCAACGAGGAGCGGCATAAAGCAATCAGAGAAGCGGTGGCCTGGCTCTTGGCGGCAGGGTTCATCATGGAGGTATTTCACCCGAAGTGGTTAGCCAACCCTGTGCTGGTGCTCAAGAAGAACGGCACATGCCGTATGTGTATAGACTACACGGATCTTAACAAGGCTTGTTCGGTTGACCCGTTAGCTCTCCCTCGTATCGACCAGATTATTGATGCCACGGCGGGTTGTGAGAGTTTATGTTTCCTGGACGCTTATTCAGGATATTATCAAATCAAGATGGTAGTTAAAGACCAAGTGAAGACCTCGTTCATAACACCTTTTGGAGCTTTCTGCTATGTGTCCATGTCGTTCGGACTCAAGAGTGCACATGCGACTTACCAACGTTGTGTGCAAAATTGTCTTCACGGTCAGATTAGGTGTAACATTCATGCTTATGTGGACAATATTGTGGTTAAGTCAAGGAAGAAGTAGATGTTGTTGGATGACCTAAAGGAGGCGTTTGATAACTTACGGGTCTATAAGATGATGCTTAACCCGGCTAACTGTGCTTTTGGAGTTCCTGCAGGTAAGCTTCTGGGTTTCTTGGTTTCAGAGCAAGGCATCTAAGCCAACCTGGACAAGATAAAGGCCATCACGTCACTAGCCAAGCCGGTGAGCGTCAATGATGTGCAGCGCTTGGAGGGTCGTATTGCCACTTTAAGCCACTTCATCAGCTGCCTGGGGGAGAAGGCTATTCCTCTGTACTATATGATGAAAAAGACGGATGACTTTGTGTGGAGTAACGCTGCAGATGAAGCTCTTGAAGCGTTTAAAAAGCAGCTAGCTAAGCCGTCGATCTTAGTCGCTCTGGCTGAGAAGGAACCCCTGCTCTTTTATGTGGCGGCTAATAATCGGGCGGTTAGTGCTGCAATTGTGGTGGAGCGTAAGGAGGCAGGGAAGGAGTATCCGGTTCAGAGGCCGGTTTATTATGTCAGTGAGGTGCTTATCGAGTCAAAGCAAAGATACCCACACTGGCAGAACTTAATAGACAGGATGTTCATGGTGAATCGTAAGTTGAAACATTATTTCCTTGGACATCAGATCATGGTGGTTAGCTCTGCTCCGTTGGGAGACATAATACAGAATCAAGAAGCCACTGGCAGAATTGCTAAGTGGGCACTGTAGCTTGGGCCTCTAAATTTGAAGTATGCACCTCGCACAGCTGTGAAGTCTCAGGCATTGGTGGATTTCATAAACAACTGGACGGAGTGTCAGTCCCTGGAGGAAAAGCCGGACAATACGTACTGGACGATTCACTTTGATGGGTCCAGACAGTTGGAGGGCTCGAGGGCTGGACTTATCCTAACCTCTCCCAAAGGTGATAAGTTTTGTTATGTATTAAGGCTGATGTTTCCTTGCACGAACAATGCAGCTGATTACGAAGCTTTGCTTCACGGGCTTCGTGTGGCCAAGGAGATGAACCGGAGCCGGGTTAGGTGCCTTGGCGACTCCGATCTTGTGGCACAACAGGTATCAGGCACGTGGGATTCCAAGGACCCGCAGATGGCGGCTTATCAGCAAGAGGTAGATATCGTCGCTGGTCATTTCAAGGGTTATCACGTAGATCATATCGATCGTCGCAAGAACGAGGCGACGGATGCATTGTGAAGCCTAGGCTCTCAGCGTAAGCTGGTGCCACCTAATGTTTTCTTAGATGTACTTTACCATCCGTCTGTTAAGCTACCATCAGAAGAGGATCTGGCTGTACCTGACCCGGAGGGGCGGTTAGTGGCGGCTTTACATGCTATTCCAGACTGGACGTTGCCATACCTGGCATACCTAACCCGGGGCGAGTTGTCTAAAGATGAGACTTTGGCGCGGTAGATCGTGAGGCGTTATAAATCCATGACCATCATTGGAGGGGAATTACACAAGTGCAGCATCATCAGCGTCTTCCAGCGTTGCGTCTCGTTGGAGGAAGGCAAGGAGATCTTATATGACATACATGCTGGTGATTGCAGACATCATGCCGGGTCAAAATCTTAAGTAGCCAAGGCCTTCCTACATGGCTTCTTCTAGTTGACAGCTCATAAGGACGGGGTGGATCTGGTCGCTAAGTGCGATAGGTGCCAGAAGTTCGGAAGACATGCTCATGTGCCGGCTCAAGAATTACGGATGATACTGATCACTTGGCCATTTGCAGT
Organism: Hordeum marinum; assembly: GCA_022496015.1. Classification (NCBI taxonomy): domain Eukaryota; kingdom Viridiplantae; phylum Streptophyta; class Magnoliopsida; order Poales; family Poaceae; genus Hordeum; species Hordeum marinum. The sequence continues at coordinate 153,437,381 of CM039674.1, forward strand.
CTCGGGGCTTGACATGGTTGGACCTTTCAAACTGTCTATGGATAAAAAGACCCACCTTTGGGTGGCACTGGACAAGTTCACCAAGTGGGTGGAAGCTGAGCCGGTCAGTAAGTGTGATGCAGCCATGGCGGTTCAGTTTGTTAAGAAATTGGGATACCCTCATAGAATCATTACAGATAATGGCCCAAATTTGTCCAACGGGGCTATGAAGGCGTTCTGCCAAAGCAAGCACATCCGGCTTGATGTTTCGGTTGTTGCTCATCCACAGTCCAATGGTCAGGTAGAACGTGTAAATCAGGAAGTCTTGAGGGGTATCAAGCCCTGGCTCATGGTTCCTCTATAGAGAACGCCGGGTTGTTGGGTGGAAGAACTACCGTCCGTCCTTTGGAGCATCAATACTACGCCTAACAGGTCGACGGGTTACACCCCTTTCTTCATGGTTTACGGTGCGGAGGCCATATTACCAAGCGACATACGTCATGATTCAGCACGTGTGGCGGCTTATGTGGAAGCTAACAATGAGGTGGCGTGTCAGGATGCATTGGATGCTCTGGATGAAGCACACGATCTTGCAGCGACTCGATCGGCGATTTATCAACATGACCTACGTCTCTATCATAGCCACAGGGTCAAGACCCAGACGTTCCAAGAAGGCGACTTGGTATTATGTTTGATTCAAGCTCAGACAGATGCGCACAAGTTATCACCACCATGGGAAGGACCTTTCGTGGTTAGCAGGAAACAGAACAATGGGTCTTATTATCTCATCGACGTGCGAGACAAATCAAGTACCTCTGGGCAGGAAACTCACCGGCCGTGGAACATCGCTCATCTATGGCCTTACTATAATTGAGTCATCGACTCTTACTTTTGTACATACATATTTTCTTGTATTTATACTCATATAATAAAGTTGGCATCCCTGCAAGACGGGGCCTCTGCCGTTTTATTTCTCTTTGGCATTACAGATTTGTGCAAAGATAAACACCTCCATGTGGTCACTTGGGTGCTTCCAACCCGCCGGGTTTAGCTTGCTCACCCTTTTGGCCGGCTCTTCAGCCAAAATAGCACCATCGTGCGACGACTTACAAGAAGGCGGCTTAGAAAACGGTGACCCATGGGATGATGGCGTGCAAGATGGCGAGAGGCTTAAGGTCACCCAAGAGGACGAGCCACCACGTTGCGAGCCGTTCAAACATGGGTGCGCCGCCTTATGGACGAAAGTTCTCTAGGTCACTCAAGAGGATGAGCCTCCATGTTGCGAGCCGTTCAAACATGGGTGCACCATTTTATTGATGAAATATTTAAGGTTACTCAAGAGGATGAGCCGCCATGTTGCGAGCCATTCAAACATTGGTGCCTTACCTTATCGGTGAAAGATTTAAGGTTACTCAAGAGGATGAGCCGCCACATTGCGAGTCGTTCAAACATGGGTGCCAAGTTGCTCAAGAGGGTGAGCCGCCATGATGCAAGCCGTTCAAACATGGGTGCCAAGTCGCTCAAGAGGGCGAGCCGCCATGATGCGAGCCATTCAAACATGGGTGCCAAGTCGCTCAAGAGGACGAGTCGCCATGATGCGAGCCGTCCAAACATGGGTGCCATGGGAGCCAAAGAGGATGAGACGCCAGGATGCAAGCCGTTCAAACATAGGTACCATGATGCAAGACGGTTCATGGACCAGAGAAAGGCGCCAGAGTGGGTGAAGGCTGCCCCCCACTCTGGTAGGGTTGTACCTGCCTGTATGTAGCTATCGCTCGTCTAGGGGTGCAGCGAGCTGTCAACTCACCCCCTCCAAGGGCCTCATACAGTGGCAAGGGAAGCTCTCTCTCATCTTCTATGTACTCTCCGTCAAGTGGCCCGTTGTACTCTTAACAAGTGACGTTGTTTAAGGTTCAAACGACGGATTTATGCCAGGTGAGAAGTAGCTTATGAACCTCGGGGCACTCACCCCGTTATAAATTCTGGTCTGTTGCGCCCTTAACAGTTAACTCACCTAGAGACCCCGAGCCGTGCAAGATTGGCGGTCACTCTCGTTAGAGACCCTGCACTATTAAGCGGTTCAAAGAAATAGTTCCCCTTCAAAAGGGCCAGAATATGAGTTTTTCAAAAAACAACAAAAAACAAGGTGAAAGCAAGATCATCATGCATTACATAACATATTGCATCATACATCGCATGATAGTTGCATGATACATTGCATTCATATCATAAGTGTGGCTAGAGCAAGATGAAAGATGAAGCAAGGTTACATTGAAGATCTTCGGGTTATGCTTTTCTCAAAGCCACCCAGGTAAACATTGCAGACTGTTTTTGTTCGGTTTTTGCAGGATTTATCTCTAAAAGATGAGTCATCGATTAAGGCATAAGAAGATTGCAAAGTATATTACAGGGCTCTCCAAGAGCTCAAAAGACGAAGGGTCTAAAAGTTTTTCACTTGTTCCGGCTCAGCTGGCCGGGTTACAATCAGTGGGGGTCAAAAAATGTACTGGCCGGCGGGTCATCCTACGCCGGGTCTTCAGGCTCTTTGATCTGAAGACGATCCACATCCCAGTTGTAGTTTAGTAAGGCTTCGAATTGTGCATCATCGAGAAGTGGAGATGGATCAACGTCAGGGGCGAAGAGCGTCTTACGACGTGCAGGGACCAAGTCTCTGGCTTCAAAGGCCGGGCAGCGCAGCCGTTGGTTGTTTGCGTCATAAGCCGCCTGGTATGGAATCAAGTTCGTCTCATCAACCAGTATGGGGGCAAGCCGCCGGGAGGCCTTAATGCACTTGTCATAGTCTTCTTCGGTGAAGTTGGAGCCGTCATCCTTCTTGGAAGGGAAACCGTTCATCATCTCTTCAGCAGTTAATTCCGGAGCGAAGGCTAGGGACCGTCTCAGCGTAGCTATGGATCCTCTTCTGGCGGCTGAGCGCCTTATTTCCTCCACCTGTTTGGGCAAAGTTGATAAGACCTCTACGAGGCCCTTCATAAATTTGGGGACGTACATGACCGTCATCATAGCTTTAATGGTGCAAAGGGCCCCGCTATACAGTTGCTCTGTCAAAGTGTAGACTGCTTTCACCTTCATCAGACTATGAGAAGATAATTGGTGGCTCCTTTTGCCTACAAGAGATGATCCTTGAGGGTCTTCAGCTTCGTCGATGCAAGATTGAGTCGGTCCTCTACATCGCTCGCACGCTTCACTAGGGGGGCGTGCTCCGTTTCGGCGGTCTTCTTATATGCAGTAAATTCAGCCTGGAGTTTCTCAAGCTTTTCAACAGTCGCCCACAACTTCTCTTCTGTTATGGCTTGGGTGGTCTGTTGGGTTGATAGATCTTCCCTCAAGCCGGCCTGCTCAGACTCGGCAGTATTCAATGCCTCCTACATTTCACAAGTGAAAGGTTATTAGTATTAAGTCGCCGAGATGAAGTTACTCTTGTACGTCCCAAGCACATTGCAAGCAATATACTTGGCACTTGGGGACTAATGTCTGTGTTTTCTTTTTCAAGTCTGCGATGAAAGTTCTGGCTCATGATTATCATAATGCTCCGGACTTGGGGGCTACACCCAGCAAAACTTCTTACATAAGAGAGATCCGGAACATCATTATCATAAATGTTCCAGACTTGGGGGCTACAATTGGATCTATAACTTAGTACAAAGTACCGGTTATATGCAATTTAACCTGGTACTTGGGGGGTCACAGGTTAAGCTTTATATAGCAGGATTGAAGGTTTGGAAGACCCGGTCTATTATTTTCAATATTTATCCGGTTCTTGGGGGCTAAGTACGGGTATAAGAGAAAGATAGAAGATGGAGGATACCTCATATTTTTTCTTCATCAATCCAACAAGCTTGCTCTCCATGTTCCGGCTAGCAGACAGGCGGTTCAGATAGCCGGCGTGTAAGTCATCTGCAATCATCTTCTCCAAGGCAGGGAATTCAAAATCAAGCTTCTTGGGAGAGTCAGCAGCAGTTTTGCTGGAGTGCTTTGTCCGAGTATGGTGCGTGGGAGATTGATAACCCGTCCCGGTGATGGTAACTTCAAGGAGAGACGAGTCTTCAATGTAAGGATTGGGCAGCTTAGGGTCAGCCGTGAAACTATCAGGAGCCGCCAAATGATGACCCGCCAGCTCTGAGGGCGGGGGAGATTGCTTAGGTGTTTCTTTGGTAGCTTCAGAACATTTAACAGGAGAGTGGGATTGCTCAACAGTATCCGGCTATTGAGCAGTTGGAGCAGCGGTAGACCCACCGGCTTTTCTACGTTTGGCTTGCGCTCCGAAAAAGCAAGGAGTTAGCACATAGTATAAAGGTGATACAGGTAATATATGCACGGCAGAGGTAAAGGCTTACTCTGAGTTGACCTTCATGGATGGAAGTCTGGAGGCAGTTGATTCGCCAGAGGAAGGAGGGGACTTCTAGAAAATCAAATCAGTAAGATACAGTAATAAGACAACATTACAGAAATATAAGATGGATATTGGGTTCATGTTAAATACCTCAGCGGGGCGTTTCCATGGCGCCGGGGCATTAGGTAAGCCGTCCATGAGGTCCCTGGAGCCGGTACTTCGGGTCTGATGTCGAGAGTCGTGCTATTGTTTTCTCAAGGAAAATTTGGGATCTAAGTAAGCGTGAGGGTGCAAAAAAGGAACTTTTCGGATGACCCGCCGTATCTTTGGTTGGGGGAAGTTTTCTGAGTTGGAAGAAAGATAAGTTACCTCAGGGGTGTTGGCGTGGCTCATTTATGTCTCCTCCTGAGTAAAATCATTGTCATTAAGTTGTATAAAAAGACGGCCAAGGGAATCAGGTTCTACCGCTGAGTCATCAAGCTCAAGCAAGTTTTGAGCCAACGTCTTTGGTTTGCGGCCATGGGTGTTACCCACCTGAGACTTCTTCGTAGGAGGAGGAGTGTATTTTTTCTACCAGAAGCTAGAGTTAGCCTGAAAGCAAGAGCCGACAAAAGAAATTAAGGATGTTACATACATATAGTCAAGATGGAGGTAAAAAAGATTTGAAAGCCGTCCTTACATCTGGGGTTGGGTTTGCGGCACAGAAAGGCTTTAACCCGACTGTACGGCAAGCCTCTTGGGGCTCACGGGTAAGTCCCTTGATAGAAGAAGTAATGTTTTCTTCTGTCAGAGGGGTGTGATTGAAGCAGAGAGGATCATTTGCATCACCCATATACTCACACATAAGCCGGTCACGTCGCCTTAGTGTTAAGACCTTCCAAGAGATACAACAGCGGGTTAAGACAATTCCTGTCGCCAAAAGGGCTCTGATCTTGGCAAAAGCCGGAGCATGCTTCGCTCGTGCCGTGGCAGACATCCGGTCTGGAAGTTTAGTTGAGGTGCAGAGCCGGGTAGGACGATAACCCGGCAGTGGATTTTCTCCCTCTAGAGAGGTGTCTCTACAATAGAACCTAGTCCTGTTCCAATCTTTGGGATGACTTGGCATTCGAACAGCTGGAAAAACCATATCTCTTCTTCTTTGGATGGAGACTCCACCGAGCTCCAAGCTTGGGCCAGCCGCCACCTCCGTTTGGTGGTTGACATAGAAAAGTCACGGAAAAGATCAACTGACGGCTCTTCTTGTAAGTAAACTTCACAAAGGACTTGGAAGTTGCACAAGTTGGAGACAGAGTTAGGGGCAATGTCCTGAGGATGCAATTTAAAGAAATGGAGGATGTCTCGGAAGAACTTAGATCCGGGCAGGCTGAAACCACGTATAAGGTGATCAGCAAAGATAACAATTTCACCCTCTTGTGGGATGGGTTTCTTCTCCAAACCCGGAACCCGCCAATGAATAACATTTTGAGCCGGCAAGGTTCGAGCCTCTACAAAATCCTGAGGGAATTGTTTGGAGACTCTAGAGCCGACCCAGTTACAAGAAGAAGATGCCCGAGACATGATGGCGGGTCAAGGCTGTTAAAGGTAGCAGTACACGACGGGTCACAAAGTGACTAGACAACCAAGACGACTGATGAAATTAAATATTGTGATGCTAAGCCGCCGATACAGTTTATTGGAAGAGCCGGAAATTTAGTGGCGGGTTAAGTGAACGAGGCCATGATGCAAAAATTGCTAAGGACATACAAACGGGTTTTACATATTATGCCAAAACTGCAAGATCTACAAGCAAGGAAGAAATCAGATTTTATTCAACCCTAACAGGGAACTGAGGAAGAACGAGTAGTCTAGTGCAAGAAGAGGGAACAAGTACAGATCTAGGTCGGGCTACTGTTGACTTTGCACGAGTGGCCGTAGTGGATAAGCAAACCTCGCAAGATCTAAAGGGTTGTTCATTAGTTGGCATTGTGAAAAAGAACATGCACACTAATGGGGTCCGATGAACTCGACAGGGTTCAAGTGCTAAGCTACAGATCTAAGGGAGGATGAAGAACATACCTTAAGGATGCGGCGGACACGGGCGAGAGTCTGGAAACGTTCAGGTTGATGCAGCGGCCAGGTTCGTCAACGGCAATGGGGCTCCACCGGCGTGACAGATCTCGGGAGCGTTGGCGTCTAGAGGAAGAAGAAGAAGTGGTGGCGGAGGAGAAAATGAAAAGACCCCTCGCGGTCCTATTTAAGGGGATGGAAGGCCAAACGAGCGTGCAGGAATCAAGGCGATAAACAATGATCGATCGATACGAACGCATCAATCTTCGGGCCGACCATTTAATGACAGGATCTATAGCATATGTCATGGAATATTTTCGAAATAAATGAAGGTGACGTCAGGGTGGGTTGTGTGTTATTTCCCTTTCAGGTGATAAGGGTGTGTGACTCGCCGCTAGTTAAAAGGTGGAGATTGACATGAGCAAGCTCAAATCAATCTGGGGCCTAATGTTGGGGATATAACCCCATGGTAAGACCTGCCTAGGAGGGGCCGGGTCATACCTGGCAGCTCGCTAGCGTATGGGCTAGAAGAGGAAGATTGGGATGCACGGAGGCTCACCAGATGGGCTGAGACGGAGGCAAAGAGTGAGGAAGTAGATGCAAGACCCGGGCGTGTAAGCCGCCCCGTGACAACCTCGCAGAGTTGGCAAGGCGGCTTAGAGACAAAGTCAGACACGTTGTAAGAGTCGATATGAGATTTGTGTAACCCGTGGTCTTGACCTCCTATATTAAGCAAGATCCGGGGACGGCTTAGACAGGATCCGATCGATTGAGAGCTAGGTCAAGCGGATATGCTCCCTTGTAATCGATACTCCAATCAATACGCACAAAAGCCAGACGTAGTCTTTTACCTCATCTCGAGGGGCCGAACCTAGGTAAATTTGTGTCCTTCGTCCCGTCCAACCCCTTTGAGTCCACCGCCTTAGCGATGGCCTCAAATATAAGTCTTTGGATATCTATCGTGACAAAACCACGACACCATCCATAGATAGTTCACACACAAAGTTCACCAAAAGTAAGTAAAACACATCATCACATCACTTGGGAAGGGGAGTCAAGACTTTCATGAGGGCACCATGCTGCCCCCTAATCTTGTAGTCCTCATTGTGGATGCCTACATCTTCTGTAAGAGCTAGAAGGTGAGAGAAGCGGACGGACGTTGGCTTTGGATTGGTGGTGCAGTAGGGGTAGCGCCAAGTGTTGGTCTTGCTTTTGTAGTAGTAACCATCTCCCTTGGCCCTCATCTTCTCCTCTTCCTTCGCTTTGAAGGACACGAAGTTGCCATCATCCACATCCACATCTTCTCTAGAGACATGTTGCACACATGAATGAATTATATTAATACATTAGAGATCCATATACACCATGTCAAAGAAACTAAATGAACAATCTAAATTTCAAGTAGGCTTACCTCATACTCTTCGTCATCACCATACCCTAGATCGTACGGGTCCTTGAACCCATTAAGGTCCAACTTCCTATTTTTTCCCCAACCATCATCCTCCTAAATATACAATTACATCCATCACTAGCAAATACATAAGCCAATTGAAAATTTAGATATGCACACATGACACATTGATCATAGGGCTAATATACTATTGTCATGCACACACATTGAACAACAAAGCTAATATAACTACATATTGTGGACAAATTTATATACTAATGAATCAAATAACTTCTTAATCAATGGATTCCATTTGGGCATATGACATTCAAAACCCCAATCTGCATAGCATTCAAAAACAAATCTAATAGGGACCCAATCTAATAAGCATACATGTATGTAGCATTAAAAAACCCAAACTGTGTAGCATTAAAAACAAAATCTAATAAGCATACATCTGTGTAGCATTGAAGCACAGAGAACCCTATCTCTCATACAGATATATCTAGCTTTTTGCAAAGAATGTAATCCAGAAAACCCTAGTACAAAAACCCTAATCCCCCCATACAGAAAACCCCGGGCGATCCGTCAAACCAACTACTCTAACCATCTGTACTACGTATGAATCACAATCTAACCAATGCAACTAACTCTACAATCTAAATATTGGAACTAACAAGCAAGTGAAATACCTCCTGCTCCTCGCCAGGTTGCGCATCAGGATGGACTGCGCCGCTCGACGCCATCACCTTCAGCTCCGACAGTGCTAAGGCCGAGCCCGCCACCTCCTTCTCCACATCCGCAGCGGTTGTGAGTTTCGCCGCACTATCGTGGACGCCACCAACGTCCTTCACTTCATCCGCAGTCACCGTGCCCTGCAGCTCCACTACTGGATCTCCGGCTGCTTCTCCGATGTCGCCACTAGCGTCCGTCATCGGACAGATGGAGGTGATGAAGGTGAGGAAGAGTTTGCAGTGGGGGAGAGCGAGACGGTGAGATGGAGGCAGTGGAGGAAAGTGAGACGACACGGTGGGAGAGAGGAAGACGATGCGATAGGGAGGGGATTTGGGGGAAATGGTAGGGGCGATGCGCTGGGAGGTGGTTCCCCCTCTTTATATGATGGGACGTTTCGGGCATGTCCCATGGACATGTGCTACCCTAGGATCTCGGTCGGTTATATGCACGGGAGAGGCCCCACTTGTCAGCGTTAACGGTTAGAGGCATTGACCCGACGACAACGTCCGTTGTAACCTGTTCTGAGGGTTTCGGTCAAGGGAGTGGGGAAAAGTGAGCAAAAGTTAAGAGTGTGGGGATGAATGAGTGCAACTAAGGAACCAGGGGCACAGAAATAAAAATCCCCTAAAAATATTAAATTTTAAGAAGACACTCCTATTGCCAAGTTTTTACTCTAGAAAAGTTTGACATGTCTCGAAGTGGCGATGGTGGTGGAATGGGTGTGGGAAGGGGGTCCGACACACTATGCGTCGTGTGCCTCCATGTTGCATTGTCTAGTTTGTGAGGCATGTGCCACGTCAAAACTCATACGTTTTGTATTTAAAAAATCACATTCCCTTTTTCATGAATATATTTAGGTCCCTCGTGCAGTTATCAATGACGCACTCGGTCGTTGCCCCTGTGTCATTCTATCACTTTGAATGGCGGTGAGATGGATTTGATCAAGGTGGATTCATCTTGGTCTATTTTACGGTGTAGATCATGCTGATATAGTGGATCAAAGTTTGAACGTGTGTGCACATGTGCTCCCACCATCTCGAAGTAAGTGGATACTTGTTGTGAACCTGTGTGGGGGACTTTCCGGTTTGTGATGATGCCACATCAAAGGTGTGAATTGGGTATTAAAAAATCACACACACCTCCATACATATGTTTTTGACACATGGAGGCGGTCGTTGTCCTTGGACACCCCCTCGTAGTTATTTGTGTCACGCCCATCTATGGCCCCGCATGGTCCATTACTTTGACCACAACAAGAGAGGTTGATTAATGTGCATCCTTTTTTTGTTTGTGTTACGCTATGTCATGGTGATATTACATGGTATAATTTGAGCGCATGTGTACACATGAATGCCTCCCACCGTCTTGAATTCCAGACGGGGAGCATATATATTGCGTACACGTCACATGAACCCAACATGGGGACTTTACGGTTTCTGGGTCAGGTGACACATCAATGTTGCATTGGGCGATTAAACATCACACAACACTTCCATACATATGTTTGGGACACACGTAGATGGTGGTTGTCTTCGAACACTCGCGTGGTTATCGATGGCAAGCCCATTCCTGGGCCAGCATAGACGTCCATCACATTGACTGAAAATGAGAGAGGTTACCAAGGTGGATTATTCTTGGCGTGTTATGGTATATATTATAGGTCATGGTGAGTTTCCTGACCCAAAGTTTGAGTGCACGCTTATGTACGCATGAATCTTTCCCACCGGCACTCAAAGTGGGGGGGGCTAGCTAGTTGTACACATCATGAACCCCTAGATATGTGTGTGGGCTTTCCGGTTCAGAAGCAGGTGCCACATCAAAAGTGTGCACCTGGTATATATACTAAAACAAGACACTTTTGTACATATGTACGGGTGACATGAAGGTGGTGTCTGTCTTCGGACACTCCATCACGTGGTTATCGACGCCACGCCCATTCATGGGCCTGGGAGGACGTCCATCACTTCGACCGACAACATGATAGGTTTGACCAAGGTTGACTCTTCTTGGTTTGTGTTGCAGAAGGTCTTCGTGAGATTTCCTCCCACCGACTCAAAGTGCGTGTCTCTCTGTGTTTGTGTGGGGGAGGGGGCACCATACCGCGTACGTACTGAACCTCCATGGGGTCAGGGTGTTTGGGTTGCGAGGCGCATGTGCCACATCAAAGTTGTGAATTGGGTATATTAAATATCACAATGGCCTTTCATATACCTATAGTTGGGCCACCCTCAAGTGGTCATGGTCTCATCCATCTCGCGGCGCACACACACACACACATCTATGGGCCCGCAAAGTCCACCTTTGACCGGAAGCGCGCTGGGGTGGTTTGACCATGATGGATTAGCATAGGTTTAATTTTTGTCTTACAATAGGGTGAAATGCCAGACCTATTTTGGGCATGCATTCGTAGGTTGGATCCTGTCCCACCAACACAAAGTGGGGGGACGAGACATGTGCCACTTCGAAGTTGACCATTGGGTATTTGAACATCAAGCCACCCTTTGCATACATATTTTTGTTCCACATGCAGGTGTGCTTGTGTTCTAAGCCTTTCTTGTATTTTTTATAAAATTCCCATATATATTATCAGTATAGGAGTAAATAGCATACAATTTGAATGAAAGAACCGTCTGCGATTGTATACTAAACAGACACGGATCACTCAGACTGCCTGTGAGCCACGCCCGTGCCTTGTCACATCATCACGGTGTACTGATGGCCGCGGGATACGAATGGGAACCACAAGGCTTCCCTCGCAATCTCAAAAATATCAACTCGCCTTGAGAAATTTGAAAAAAGGTGGTTCTGCGGGGTTTTCTATTTGATAGCACACAATTATTATGTTTGGGTTGTGTGCAATGTTTGTTAATCCTGCACCACTTCAATCCCTTCATCTAAATTTCCAGTCGCCATGGCATTCACTCCCGCCTAGTAAATTTTTCAGTAGTCGCATCATTTCATCAAACACTACCTTGGCCCCCTCCACACCCCCACCCACACACACCAATCCTCCCTCGCCCGTACCCTAGCTATCTAGTCGCGGCCATTGCCCCTGCCTCCATCGTCGACCTCTGCTTGTCTGCCCGTGCATGTTACCCACCGATCCTCATACCCTTGATGCCACGAGTTTCTTAGGTGATGCCTGTAGAACACCTCCTTTCCCATGGATCCGCATCCCCAACACCATCCCCCACTCCAGAGCGTTGTAGCCTAAGCCCAGTGATGCTTCCCGAGGAGCTCGAAGAGCAAATGACCCAAAAGAGGTATATCGAGACATGTCCGATGGACGATGTCGAGGTTGCCGCCAAGGCCCCCAGGGAAGCTAACTACGATGAATGGGCGACGGCTTTAAATTAGCAGGCTCACGCATTTCTGCATGTTGTGGTAGCTGGCTATGACATCGAGCTCATCGATAGCAATGGCTTGACGTGAGCTATGTCATAGGTTAAGTGGCACACCCCACCCCCTTGGGTTCAGCCGCAGTGGATCTCCTCCATAGACCCGTTGCTGATTTCATTTGCTTTGTTGTCAGGCATTTGCCTTCCTTCATCACCATCGAGCCCCTTTTGTCATTTCGGAAGGGCACGTTCTATGGCGATGGCTCAACATCTTCAGCTGCCAAGTCAGACCTCATCGACGATGATGACAAGCGCACCAGATATTCCAAGGGGAAAGATCCAATCCGTGACATCAGGGAGGGCACTCTACAGTCATGCTTTTCCAAGGGGAAGGAGCCCATCTGTGACAAGTGAGGAAACCCATGATTTATTTGTCATGCCACTTCAAAGGGGGAAAACTCATATGATCGTGCTAGTAGCTTTTGCCATGCTAGGTCTTAACCATGCCATGTTTAATTATTTTAGTCATGCAAAATGTAATGTTGAAAAGCGGAATGTGATACACTGGAGTATTAATAGTTCAATTCAATATCATGAATGCCTATGTTTGGTTGTCTGTATATGTTGTAATGTGATACGCTGGAGTATGCATATGCCTTTTTTAACTATTTTTTGTTGGTGGTAGTAAACATATGTCCAATTTCAATTGCTATATTTGGTTGTTTTTGTAGTATGCCATGTTTATTTAATTTATTCATGTTGTGATGTTCTATACTTCGAACAATGTACGATGCAGTTCACTTTCATCAATACCGGTGTCACCGGCAAAATTGGTTCCTGTTAAAGTTGGTGTAGTTAACACACCCCTGTTTATTTCAGTTTTCTCACAATGTGATGTTCAATCATACAATTTGATGTTTAAGCACAAGCTACGTTCTATGCAATTCCAACAATGTCGCTATGAATGACTATATTTGGGTGTTGTTAACTTTGTTGTAGTGAGAATATGCCTCCTTTAACGGGGTTTTAGTTGTTCGGTTGTTTTTAGTTAGCATTTGTCTAGTTTCAATTGCTTTATTTGGTTGTTTCTAGTATGCCTTGTTTATTTAGTTATTCACAATATGCAGTACACTTTGTCACTACCATTTCAATGGCCATATTAGTTTCTGGTTAAGCCTCGTGTAGGTAGTATGCCTCCTGTTTTTTCACCCTATGATGTTCATTTATACAATTTGATGTTTAAGTACAGGCTATGTTCTATGCAATTTCAACAACACCACTATGAATGACTATATTTGGTTGTTGTTAAGCATGTTGTAGTGAGCATATGTCTCTGTTAATGGTTTTGGTTCCCATGGCTATATTTGTTTCTATATATACTCCCTCCGCCTCATAATGTAAGATTTTAATCATCCAATACGTTAGTATATTGGATTTAATAAGATCTCATATACTGGGACAGAGAAAGTATTATACTACATCATTATGCAATTTTAGTTTAGCTTGTAATATTAACCTCTTGCTTGTAGGTACATATGTCATTGCTAAGATTTATGCTTTGACCCTTTCTGCGGATGAGGCAATGAGATATTCATGAACTAGTATCAAGTGAGAAATGAATAAAGAGTGTTAGTACAATGAGTCAAAAGATGGCAAATAAACTATTTGTTTACACTTTGTCCAAGACAACACTGATCTGCACGATGGTAACTATGAACTTTGTAGCCTTTTTACTGCCCATAATGAGTTGTTAGATGACAATGTCTGAATATTTTTCATTTGCAGTTGTTCCCAACGTAGTTTAATCAATATCACATCTCAAAGTACATGATTGTCGGACACGCAAAGGAATAGGTATTTCTATAAGACTATAATGAGTATATAGAAGTCCTTATGAAGACAGTGAAGGATAGGTGGTTGGCCATTGTCTGTGTCAAAATGGGCGGATCTCGTGTAGGGGGTCCTGAGGTGTGAGTCTAGGATCAATGGTAACACGAGACGAAGGAGACGATGTTTACCCAGGTTTGGGCCCTCCTATGGAGGTAAAATCCTACGTCCTGCTTGATTATATTGATGTGTATGAAGGTTACAGAGTTGATCTACCACAAGATCGGATAGCTAAAACCCTAGATGAGTTTCTCTGCCCTACAATCTAAAAACCTCCTGGTTTATATAGACACCGGGGGGTACCTAGGGTTTACACATGATAGGTATCCTGCTGGGGATGGAGATGTTGATTTCCTTATCTTGACTTGGAGTGCACGACGCGCCTTCAATACTTGAACACGGGGTCATTGCGTATCCATCCCTTCCTTCGATAGTAGAGAGCGGCCCACCAAGCCGACCCTCTAAGAGATAGGCCAACAGCCCGAGGACCACTTAGTCCAAGACTCCCTCAATAGGCCCTGAACTAGCCCCCAACGCCAAGGGTCACATCACTGGCAACTTCACATGATCGGAGTCTTCGCCTTGCGGGGTGAGTTCTTCTTCCCATTAATGATCGGCTGAGACTAGTCCAGCTTCCGATGACATGTAATTTTTTGACACCATGAGTTGCTTAGACCCGAAGGCCAAACTTCAAAGTGTAATCAGTGTTTTCTGACAGCCTTTTTTATGAAGGGTCGTGGCCTATCACGACCGCTGAACCAGTTATGAGAACTTGATTCGCGGTTCGAGGTCGTTCTTTTACATTGGCACGACTCATCAATGTATAGATCGTGCCTCGTTTCACACGGGATACGATTAACGCCCTAGGTTACTTCACACGTGCATAACGGCACACACGTCTTGGGAAGCGGAGAGACTTGCGGCACAGTAAAGAGAGGCTAATCGGCATCACGCCTCATAAAATGGAAAATGCCCGGGGCCTATTCATGTTTCCCATTCACATCCCTCGCTTCCTCAATCTTCCGAATCTCCAAGAGCCCAGATCTAGTTCTTCCTCAACTTCTCCTGTGTGCTTAGCCATGGAGGGTTCAGGCTCCATGGGCAAGTGGGAGGCCTCCACGGTCATCCACAAGGACATCCGGGAGTTAAAGCTCGCCGGCTACCTCCCCACCAACGTCTTCCATCGTGCTCCAGAGGCGAACCAGGTGGTCCCCACCCCTAAGCCAGGAAAGAGGGTGGTGTTCATCCCTCATTTCATCCGGGAGACTGGGCTTTCTGCTCCACCCCTTCGTCAGGGGCCTCATGTTCTTCTACGGGCTGGATTTCCACGATCTTCCACTGAACTCCTTCATGCATATCTCGGCATTCATCCTTGTCTGTGAAGCCTTCTTGCGGGTCGAGACACACTTCGGCCTGTGGCTCAAGGTATTCAATGTCAAGCAGAAGACAGTCACGGGTGAGCACGCAGACTGTGGAGGGGCGGTAATCAGTAAGCTCCCCCGTGTCGAGTGGACGACTGGTACCTTCATTGATACAATCAACATCTGGCAGAAGGAATGGTTCTATATCACTGAACCAAGGGATGAGGGTTGGGTGGCACCTACCGAGTTCAGATCTGTACCCCCCACGAGATTAACCTCGTGGCTCGGGAAGGGCCTCATTGGGGGTCAGATGCAGAGGTGAAATCACTGCAGAAGCGCATTTCCTCGAAGGTCAAGGCCAAGATCGAGCTGGTTAATATGGTATAGGTCATGTTCCACCGCCTTCTTCTTCCCTGCCGGCGCCAGGCCTCCCCAATGTGGGCCTATCAGCTCGAGGATGAGACTATGGTGCAAGGATTCTTCTGCACAACCCACCAGAAGTTGTGGACGGCATTATTCAAGCCTAGAAAATCTGGCCAGCCGAGGAGGAGGACTCGGGCCTAAGCACCGATAACCCTCCTACCCAGGTACGATATTATTTTGATACTCCGGCCCTATTGTCTGACAAAGATCTTAACAACCTCCCTCTTATCTTAATAGAAGTGGCTAAGCAAGGCCGTCAAAATGGACTGGCCGGCCCCATAGCCCAAAGGTCCCGGGTCGGATCTGTTGATGGCAATGCTCATCATGGCACCATACACGGCGCTAGAGAAGAAGGAGAATAATAAGAAGGCCAGAGAATGCCTCCGCATAATGGACTTGTCGGACACTATGTCCGAGGAATCCCATGAGGAAGAGCATGAGGATGGGGGGGAAGGTGATTCCCCCCCCCCCCCTCACAAGAAAGAGGGCGACATCGTCGGATGCCACAAAGGATCTACCTCCTCCTACCCCGAAGAGGGGGTGTTGGCCGAGGTTAATCCTGGCTGGCGATAGCTTGGACTTTGACACTGAGTCCGAGGACTTGGAGAGGGTTCCCCAAAGGAACCTAAGGGTCAAGCCCCCAGCCCGATGGTACGAACTCGATGATCCCCTGGGTCATTTATGTGAAGCTTTTGATGTTTTTAATGGACGAATGTTTTTTAATCTGCATCCCACCGCCCGTTCTCCCCACCGACCAAATATTGGATGGGGAGTCTCCACCTGCCGAGCTGGCAGAGAGTAGGACTACGTCGCACCCCACACATCCAGGGGCTTCGAAAGAGGCCGCAAAGGTGTCATCACGCCAGGCTCCTTCAGAGCCGAACACATGTGATGGGGGCGATGATGTCATGGCCAAGGTTAATGCCTTGACCGCCGAAGACCAGGGAGGAACCCCTCCTGGCCGCTGAGGAGGAAGGACAGAGGAATTTCCAATCCCCTCTGAGGACATCTCTAGAGCGTACTATGCCTCCGAAGCTACAGGCTCAATCCCCCATCAGAGATTGGGTTAGCCGGTCACCATCGGTGCCACCCATGACTAGGTGTCCGATCATGATGGAGGAGGCTCTATCAAGCGCCTCCATCTCCGAGGATCACCACACTCTTATGGGTGTGGTATTGCAAGGCATTCAGTCCATTGATAGCGAACTGAAAGAGTCTCTTGATAGGCTTCAAGGTGATCCACGTAATACCCTTTTCCCAAAAAAAAATTATTAATTTTGTGCTATCTTTATGTATGTAGTAGCCCCCGAACCCTGGGTGGGTTTGAAAAAACTCACCCGGGGGTCAAATACCCAGGAGTGAACAACAATGCACAAGGCACCATTTTCCCGTATTGTTCTGAAAGCCCTTAAGAGGACCGAGCACATGGTAATATTCTTGACAGTTCACGGGTTTGAATGCACATAACCTGTTTTTTATGTATTTTTTGTAGGCTTCGTCATCGGCGGCGGTCGTCAATGCCGCGAAGATTGCCAAGCTAAACGGAAAGCTCAAGAGCTCCAAAGAGGAGCTTGATAGCCTGAACAAGAGGTTTGACGAGGTGCAAGGTAAGCCGAATTGTAATATCCGGGTTGTCTATCGTTAGTGATCTGCACTGGTAAGCTGGTGTAATTATTTATTTGTTACTTCCATAGCTTCGGCTAAGGAGGTCCAGAACCTCAAGGTCAGGCTGAAAAAGATGAAGCAGGAGGCCACAGACGAGAAGGCGACAATGAACAAGCAGCAGCCGCACTATCCGCGTTAAAAACTGCGAGCGAGAAGCATGAGGCTCGGGTGGAGGAGGTGCAGTAGGATCTCAAGGATGCCAGCATGAAGTGTCAGGCCCTTGAGCAGAAAGGCAAAGAGCAAGCCACCGAGATATCCACACTGAAATATGAGCTCCAAAAGGAGCAGGTGGATAGGTGGTTCTTTGAAGAAGTCCGCCAAGTCAAGGCGGTCATGGATGGTAAGCCGTATTTACTACAGTGTGCCTTTGGTGGTAGTAGGTTTGCATTACTCACCTAGGTGTCGCATTCCTCAGGCGCCTGTACGGACCTCCAAAAGAGTGTGGCGAACGCGAACAAGTTTTATGCTTCATGGGAGAGGATGATGAGGCTCATCTATTCTAGGCACAGTTTGAGTCCCCCGAGCGCTCTCCTCTTCTGATCGAGCAGATGAAGCAACTGATGGAGCTGCATAGAATGGTGGAGTCGGCCATGAAGGATCTTTGCATCCAGCTGTGGCCTGAAGAGCCGTTGTCGGGCAGCTACTTCGGCTTGGTGCAGAAATTGTGTGATATTGCACCTAGGATTGACACGCTATAGTGTTCTACATGCATCGAGGGAGGTCGGATGGCCTTTGTAAGGACCATGGTGCACTGGCCGTAGCTCAAGCCGACCGAGATGGCCACCGCCCCTCCGCCCCTTGGAAAGGAGTATAGGCGCCCCGAGCGATACTTCTCCGTAGTGATGGAGGGTGCTCGGGCGATAGAGGCCCAATACTCTAAGGATGTTTTTTATGAGTGAGCGCGATGTAATATGTCTGAAGACTGTTAATGCTCTATAATGAGGCTGTATGGTTTATCATGTCTTTTGAGTTTTGTATTTATTGTGACTCCCATGTGACGGTTTCCTCTGAAAGTTGCGAGTTGTCGGCTATAGCCCCCACATAGATACTAGGCGAGGTGTTTCTGCCTCCACACTGTGACCCATAGCCAAGGTATCGGTGCCCGAAGGCAATAGTGCGAGGGGAACAAGGCAATCGGACTATGATGCTTTATCGCTTTCACTTAGCCGTAGGAGCATAAAAATGTGGGGGCTGATGACTAACCCCAGTGATTTGTGATGTTTGGATGTACCGAGGCTAAAGCCAGCATCACATGGTTTGTACAAGTACGAAACCCATCGTATGACACAGAATAACCTCTATCATTTTTTAGTATGACTCTTATGCTCGGATTTGCAGACCAATTCTCACTTACTATGACAGTCAGTTTTCGGCTTTCTCCCTTGAGGTGCTTGACCAGGCGAGCTGGAAGCACAATCGCAGTGGTTCTCCCTTTTCCCTTTTAGCTGAATGAGCGGAATGGAAGAGGGCAAACACAGGAGACGCGCAACCCAACTATTGACCCAAGACATAGTTCCAATGCATATAAAGCAAAATCCAAGACGCCGAACACACGATCAATTGTGTCGGGGTGATGCTTAGGGTGATATTTTAAATTCAATCCCCCGATCTATTAGTCGGTTGCATCATAATGTATATCGAACAGTTTCTTTCGCAAGAATCCTTGATGAGGGAAGAATGGAGTATGTAGCATAAAATACAGCAAAGAGGCCATGTACAATGGTTTATTATTTGCACATTAATTCTTATAACTCAAATTGCCGAAGCAACTGTTTATAGGTATTTGAGGATGAAATGTAGAGCTTACAGAGGAGAGGTTGTACTAGGGGTCTTCGATGGGTGGTTTGACATCCTCGAAGTGCCATGTCGCCTATCCGCTCCTGTGCCTCCTAGCGAGTTGCATTCATTTAAGCGTGATTAGTGTCGACGAGTGGACCTTGGGAAGAAGATATTGAGAAGTCGCCGAAGTATGGCTGAGCTTTATACTTTAGCAGGTCCTTGATGGTACATGTAGTTTGTCCGAGGACATGTACTGGCAGTAGTTCGGTCCAGCCGAACACTTTCCCTTTGATAGTTGTTCCCCACTGTTGCCCATGGAATCTTGAGTGCAAAGTTGTGTCGTCTTGACACATGTTTGACGGGCACTAGGGCTGTGCAATGGGGAGTGTGTCCCTATTGCTAGGGAGAAGAAGATTCGGGGAGTTCATACTGAGACCGAGCTCATTTGTCAACCTTATGTGCCTTCATGGCAGATTTCGGTGTTGGTCGATCGTCACTGTAATGGAATTCGGCCGCCATGGCTAATGCATGTTCCTAAGTTTGGAGGGAATGCTCTATGTTGCCGTTGACAGTAATGACCCCCTTGGGCCCGAGCATCTTGATCTTGAGGTATGCGTAGTGTGGGACGGCGTTAAAGCAAGCAAATGTTGTGTGGCCCAGCAGGGCATGATAACCGCTGCGGAAAGGGACAATGTCGAAGATCAAGTCCTCACTGCAGAAGTTGTCGGGCGAACCAAACACTACTTCCAGGCTCACAGATCCCGTGCACCAGGCTTCGACATGTGGGATCACTCCTTTTAAAGGTAGTGTTGCTAGGTTTGATCCTTGGCGGATCTATACCCATCTTTTTCACCATGTCTGAGTAAATCATATTAAGGCTACTTCCTCTGTCCATTAGGACTTTAGTGAGGTGATACCCATCTATAATGAGGACTTGGAAGAGGACCGCTGAACCCCCATGACGGATACTGGTCAGATGGTCTCGTCGATCAAAGGTGATCAGGTATGCCTACCATGGGTTATACTTCAGAGCTACCAGCTCTACGGCATAGACTTCTCGAAGGGCGTGCTTCTTCTCCATTTTGGGTATGTGAGTGGTGTATATCATGTTCACAGTCTTTACCTATGGAGGGAACTGCTTCTGTCCTCCATTGTTCGGACCGCGGGGCTCGTCATCGTCGTCGCTGCGTGGGCCCTTGCCTTGCTCTTCGGCTGCGAGTTTGCCAGCTTGTTTGAACACCCAACAGTTATGATTGGTGTGGGTGGCGGGCTTGTCTTGGGTGCCATGGATCTGGCAAGGCCTCTCCACGAATTTGTCTAGTGGGGTAGGTCTGTCACGATTGCCTTTAGAAGGCTTCTTCCGCTGCCCGGATCGGGGGTTGTAGAAACCAGCGTTAATGCCCGTGTCATCGGCATCACTGTTTTTGTGCCGGCATTTACTTTTGTTGCATTGTGGTTTACCGTTTCCATCCCGGACTTTGGAGGTGTCGGGGTCTTCGGGGTTGTGGCTTTGTCTAGCTAGCCAGTTATCCTCGCTCGTGCGAAAGCGGGTCATGAGTGATGTAAGGGCGGAAATGATCCTAGGCTTGTCCTGACTGAGCTAGCAAGCCAGCCATTCATTCCGAATATTGTGCCAAAAGGAGGCTATTGCCTCGGTGTCTGGGCAATCGATAATCTGGTTTTTCTTGGTAAAGAACCGATTCTAGAATTGTCGAGCCGACTCGCCTGCTTTCTGGACAACATTGCTTAGGTCCGAGGAGTCTGGCGGCCGTACATAGGTGCCCAGGAAGTTAGATCGGAAAGCATCCTCGTGATCCTCCCAACACTCGATCGAATTTTGGGGAGGTTGTTTAACCAGTGCCGAGCTGGCCCCTTAAGTTTAAGGGGTAGATACTTGATGGCATGGAGATCATCTCCTCGTGCCATTTGAATGTGGAGGAAATCCTCGATCCACATTGTTGGGTCAGTTGTCCTGTCGTATTGCTCTATGTTCACGGGTTTAAACCCTTCCGAGAACTGATGCTACATCACCTCATCGGTGAAGCTTAGTGGGTGGGCAGCGCCTCTAATCTGGGCTATGGCACGCCGGTAGTCGACGCCTGATCTGGCCCGGTTTTGTCCCCAACATATGTTGTGCGATCGAGCCAAGGCTGGTACCCATCCCGTCTATCGGGGAGTAACCTCTAGATATGTAGATGGATCTCGTGCGGCCTGATCTATAATCTAGGCCGTGTCGCAGCTCGTACCTATCCTCAGGCTTTGTTGCAGTCGTCCTATCTCATCTTGGAGGAGGGCGGTCCGGGTGGTCGTATGGACTGTGCTTGGGAGACGGTGTATTAGGGACCTCGTCATGGAACTGTGGCAGCAGCCGTCGGCATGGATAGCTCTTGGGTTGGTCCAATAGACTGGTACAGTACCCTTCCTCAGCTGATAGGACCCTCGTCCATCTATTATTGAGGGTATCTTGTTTGGCCTCAAGCTGCCGTTCTTTTGCCTTCAGGCTTCGGGCAATGGCTACAAGCTGTTGCCTAAACTGTTCTTGATCCTCAAGGTTTTCGGGGACAGTGAAGTCTTCGGCTTCCAGGATATCCTCCTCCTCAGCATGGGGGAGGTAGTTGTCATCCTCGGAATCATTTAGATCCTCAAGGCTGCGCCGATCTTCCAGCCTCTCCTGTCCTCTAGCGGTTGCTTGGGGATATAGGGATCGCCGCGGTCTTCCGGGTATCATTTTCCTCGGTGCCAGCAAAGGCTTCCTTTCCCTATTTTGCCTTTGATTGTTTGCGCAATTTCCGACGCCTTGACAGCGCTTCACCTGATTTAGCGCCATTGTTTTTGGGTGTGTGCTCGCCCTTATCGGCTAGAGTATCCACCATGTAGACATCATAGGTGGAGGTGGCAGTCCATCGCCCGGTGTTGACGAGAGAGGAGCGCAATCCTCTTCATCCATGTCTTCTGCCTCCTCGGAGGCATAGTCCAACATATCGGTAAAGTGTTCGACAGTGGCTACTAAGTGGGTGGTGGGTGGGATGAAAAATTCCTCTTGACCTGCCTTCAGACCAATCTGAGTGTGGATTGGAGTTGGGTAGACAGTGATTTTCATCGATAGGATCTGATCTAGAGCCTCGTTGAGTGTCGAGAGCTCGATTGGGTCAATCTGCACAGAGCTTTCGGAGTTAACCTCCGATGTGTACGCACAAGGAGTGTATTCGACAGGACCTGGCCCCCGACCATCTGGTACTATGAGCGGATCTGGACTAAAAGCGAGATCATCATCGGGGATGGTCCCGTGGGCAGGGTCGAGAGCGAAATCCGAAGCCAAGGCCTCGGAGTCCTTGGGCACGTCAGATGAGATTTCGACCCCGGTGAGCAAAAGATCGACCCAAGAGTCTACACAGAACTCTAGGTTCCCGAATCTGACCTCTTGATCAGGGGCGAAAGTCTCAACCCAGCCAAGACGGTCGGTCGGGTCGGCATGCAGCACGACGCTACCGAAAGCGAAGATCTGTCTAGGGACAAAGGAGTCCATGTTGCGAACTTCCTCGCTAATGACTAAGCGAGCCATCGATTCCTTTGGCAATCATGGCGGAACTCTCAATGAAAGCACAAATGTCGGTTTAAAAACCGGATGATATTGGGTAGGGGGTCCTGTTGGGGATATAACCCCACGGTAAGACCCGCCCAGGAGGGCCCGGGTCATACTAGGCGGATCGTTATCAAGTGGGCCGAAAGAGGAAGACTTGGCTGCATTGCCAGCTTACCAGATGGGCTGAGACGGAGACCCAGAGATAGGAGGTAGTGTAAGACCCAGGCGGGTGAGCCACCTGGAGATGGCTAGCCAAAGGAGGCAAGGCAGCTTAGAGACAGGACCAGACACGTTGTAAGAGTCGGTTTGGGACTCGTGTAACCCGGGTCCTTGACCTCCTATACAAAGGCAAGACCTGGGGACGGCTTAGAGAGAAAACCAATCCATCGAGAGCTAGGTCAAGTGAATACACTCCCTTGTAATTGATACTCCAATCAATATACGTAGAGAAGGACATAGGCTTTTACCTCTTCCCGAGGGCCGAACCTGGATAAACTCGTGTCTTTCGTCCGGATCAACCCCTTTGAGCCCACCGCCTTAGCAATGGCCTCGAACCTAAGTCTTCGGACATCTGCCATGAAAAAACCACGACAGTTGGCGCCCACCGTGGGGCCAGCGTACGGTGGTGTTGAGTTCTCAAAGGGCACTCTCCCAGAGATTGATGGATACACCGTCGGCTTGATGACGAAGAGTCGCTGCGGCAGGATCTACATCGATGATTCAGGATGGGGACCGGAGGCCGGCTCAATCAAGTACGGTGTTCAACCCGGGCGTAAGAGTGTTTTCGTCGGCTTTACACAGGACGGGGGAGATTCCGTGTCAGGAGGAGAAACCTTGGCTTTCTCGCATGAAGAATCCTCCATCGGGGACGTAGAGTCAATCTATCAGCTTCACGACGGCGGGTTACGGGGCTATACCGATGGCGATAGTATTCCGGAGCCCTACAACTCGCCGAGCTGAGCCGCCGTGTTCATGGCAGGCCCGGCGCCGGCTTTTAACGGCACGACGTCCATAGCGGCAGCAAGAGCGGCCCCACCCGATGCCGAGCCTCCTAAGTCGCTGGCCCAAGTTTTACTGAGACTTATGGATGAGCTAGCAACCCTGATGGCCACAGAAGTGACGACCGAAAATCGGGCAGAGCGCAATGCCGAGATTAACCGGATCAAGGGACAAATGGCTCAGGCCAAGGAGGATATCAACGCAATGTAGGTTCAGATGAATGCTGAGTCGGAATGCTTGAGGGTGGAGGCTCTCCGTTTTAGCCTGGACCAGCGAGCTTCGGAGGTGATTCAGCGTAGGTGGAATCAAGTTGGTCTCCCTATCTAGCCTTGGGATCTCTTCAACACTCCTGGGGCCGGACCAAGTATGCCGCCGATGGTAACCCGGGCCGCGGAGGTGCCGCGGCAGCCAGACCCACCGTTGAGGAACAGGACCCCACCGCGACACATAGTGACGCCACCCGACCATTACTCTAACCCGGTGGAAAACATACGGTGGCTGCCAGGCTTGACGCCCTCCCCTTGGCTGAAGGAACCCCGTTCGCTGAAGAGGCGTGGAATGCAATCCGTCTGTTGCAAACAGTGGTGGCTCAGCAAGAGAGGTATACACATAGCCGGAGTCGGGTGCACTCTACGCCTGTTCACAGCCATAGCTATAGACGGCACATAGAGTCACAGGTGGTTTCCATCAGTGAGCAGAGGGGGAACCCGCCCAATGATAACATGCCTGATGGGGATGCTCAGGGGATTATGGATAGGGGTCAAACTCAGCAAGGATCAACACCGATGATGGATTACCCGGAGATTCCTGAGGCGGCGCTAGCACCCCCCCCCCCCCCCGTCAGCACTTCTTCTAGGGGAGTTGGGGTGCAGTGTCTCATGGTGGATTTAAGGAATGAACGTTTGCCTAAGGACTTGAAGGGGCCACGGAAGGTGGCTAACTACACGGCTGGTCTACCCCCGGAGTCCTGGATCGAGAGTTATGAGCTTGCCATGGAGATGTTGGATGTTAGTGAGGCAGTTTATGCGAAATACTTCATCATGATGTTAGAAGGACCGGCCCGCACTTGGTTGAAGGGTTTGTCGCCTAATACCATCACATCTTGGTCTGAGTTGAAAGCACACTTTATTAAGAATTTTAGGGGAACCTGCAAGCAGCCTATGACGATCGTAGATCTTGATCACTATGTATAGCAGAAAGGTGAGTCGGCCCATCATTAGGTCCGGCGGGTCTCAACGATGATCCACTCGTCTAAGAATATTTCAGCGTCTCAAGCAGTTCTGATTTTGGAGAGGAACTGACATTTTTTTACCCCTTAAGCAGAAGCTTGGGCGGCTGAAGCGTTCTTGTCAGGATATGGGTGAGCTCACGATGGCTCTCACCAAATATGCAGATTCAGATACCACCAAGGACCCAAGCTCCGATGATGAGAAATCAGCTCAGGGTAAGAAGAAAAACAATGGCAAGAATCAACAGAAGAACGGGGCTGGAAACGGCAACCAGGGCAAACGGAAGAACCCGGATGGCGGGTCAGAATTAGCGGCGAGCACGAACGCTGGGAACAATCATGCCAGGGGCAATGAAAATTTTATGCCGCCGTTCAACAAAGATAAGGTACCTCCGCCTTTCAACTTGGAAGAGGCGCTAAGCAGACCTTGCCCGACGCACAGCCGGCCAGATAAACTGGCCACCCATACATGGAAGGAGTGGAGCATTATGCACCAGTTCCGAGATTACAAGCCTTCATCAGCACCGTAATAATGGTAACAGCCCGTCGGGCGGTTCAGGACCGTGCGGCTCAGGAGCCGGTTTCGGTGCCGGTGGGTCAGGTTCAGGTTACCAGGGTCAAGGAAATCAGATAGGTCATCATCAACAGTCAGGCAATGATGGTTAGCAGAAGAATAATCAGTCAGGGTATCAGAGCAACCCGAAGCAACTTAGTAGGGGGTAGTATCATGTCTTCACTACGAGCCTTGACAAGCGGGATCAGAAGCTGCACAAGAGGGCGGCTAATGCGGCCATGTCGGCTCTCCCACGATACTTAAAGTGGTCGGAGTACCCAATCACGTGGAGCCGAGAGGATCACCCGCCACGGGTTAATAATCCGGGTCACCTAGCTCTGGTGGTAGATCCTCAGGTTGGGGGTTATAAGTTTACAAAAGTAATCACGGATGGTGGTAGCAGAATCAATATCTTGTACTACAACACCTTCCAGCGGATGGACTTAACTGATAAGGCTCTTAAGCCATCATCGATAGTTTTTCACGGGGTGGTGCCATGTAAGTCGGCCTACCCGGTGGGGAAGATTGCCCTAGAGGTGGCGCTTGGAGATGAATACAACTACAGGGTGGAAACTTTGTGGTTCGATGTGGTGAAAATTAAGAGATCGTATCATGCTCTGTTTGGTCGACCGGCTTTTGCAAAGTTTATGGCCAGGCCTTGTTATGTCTATCTGCAGATCAAGATGTCGGCCCTCAATGGGACGATCACGGTGCACGGTGATCGGAAGGTGGTCATTGAGTGTGAGGCAGGAGACGCGGCTTACGCGGAATCAATTTGCGCTAAGGTAGAGCTCAAGTTTTACAAGGATAACGTTGACCCGGCGGACATAACTCCGTTGAAGAAGCCCAGTACAGAATCTAAGCTGCCCCTGAAGTTTGCGGCGGATGACACAAAGATGGTGGATTTTACTCCGGGCGACTCATCGAAACAGTTCACTGTCAGGGCTAACATGGACCCCGCATATGAAAGCGTGCTCATCGAATTCATCCGTGAGAATCGGGACATCTTCGCATGGAAGCCGTCTGAAATGCCGGGTGTACCGAAAGAATTCGCTGAGCACCACCTTAATGTGGATCCTAAATTTAAACCGATCAAACAATTCCTCCTTCGTTTCAACGAGGAGTAGTGTAAAGCGATTGGAGAGGAGGTGGCCGGCTCTTGGCAGCAGGGTTCATCATGGAAGTATTTCACCCTGAGTGGTTAGCAAATCTCGTAGCTCAGCAAGTTTCGGGCATGTGGGACTCCAAGGATACACGCATGGCGGCTTATCGTCAGGAGGTGGATATCATTACTGGTCATTTCAAGGGTTATCAGGTGGATCACATTGACCGTCGCAAGAACGAGGCGGGTGATGCATTATCAAGACTGGGCTCTCAACATAATTCCGTGCCACCTAATGTTTTCTTGGATGTGATATAGCACACGTCTGTTAAGCTACCTTCAGAGGAGGATCTGGCTATACCTGGCCCGAAAGGACAACTGGTGGCGGCTCTGCACGCTATTCCGGATTGGACGTTACCGTGCTTGGCGTACCTGACTCGCGGCGAGTTGCCTGAGGACAAGACTCTAGCACAGAAAATTGTGAAACGATGCGAGTCCATGACCATCGTTAATGGTGAATTGCATAAGTGTAGAGTCACCAGCATCTTCCAGTGTTGTATTTTTCCTGAAGGGGCAGGGAGATCTTAAACGAAATACATGCCGGTGATTTTGGACATCACGCCGGCTCAAAATCTTTGGTGGCCAAGGCTTTCCGGCATGATTTCTTTTGGCTGATGGCTCATAAGGACGCAGAGGACCTGGTTGCCAAGTGTGACGGGTGTCAGAAGTTCGGAAGATGTGCCCACGTGTCGCCTCAAGAATTGCGGATGATTAAAAACACTTGACCATTTGCGGTCTAGGGGCTTGACATGGTTGGACCTTTCAAGAGGTCTAAGGATAAAAAGACCCATCTCTTGGTGGCAGTGGACAAGTTTACCAAGTGGGTGGAGGCTGAGCCAGTTAGTAAATGTGATGCGGCCACGGCGGTTCAGTTTGTCAAAAATTGATCTACTGTTTTGGCTATCCTCATACTATCATCACGGATAATGGGACAGATCTATCCAAGGGGGCTATGAAGACATTCTGCGAAAGTGAGCACATCCGGCTTGATGTCTCTGCTGTTACTCATCCACAATCCAGTGCTCAGGCAGAGAGAGCTAACCAGGAAGTATTAAGAGGTATCAAGCCCCATCTTATGGTTCCTTTACAATGAATGCCGGGCTATTGGGTTGAGGAACTACCCTCCGTCCTTTGGAGTATCAATACTACACCCAACAAATCAACAGGTTAGACGCGTTTCTTCATGGTGTACGGTGCAGAGGCAGTGTTACCAAGCGACATACGTCATGATTCGCCATGGGTGGCGGCTTACGTGGAAGCTCATAATGAGACGACGTGTCAGGATGCGTTAGATGCTCTGGATGAAGCACGCGATCTTGCAGCAGCTCGATCGGCGATTTATCAACAAGACTTGCGTCGCTATCATAGCCGTAGAGTCAAGACCCAGACGTTTCAAGAAGGCGACGTGGTGTTACGTTTGATTCAAGATCAGACGGATGCACACAAGTTATCCCCTCCCTAGGAAGGACCTTTCGTGGATAGTAGAAATCTAAACAATGGGTCATATTACCTCATTGACGTGCAAGACGAGTCATGTACTTCTGGACAAGAGACCCACCGGTCGTGGAATATCGCTCATCTACGGCCTTACTATACTTGAGTCATCGACTCCCATCTTTGTACATACATACTTCATTGTATCTATATTTTTCATATAATAAAGTTAGCATCCCTGCAAGCCAGGGCCTCTGCCATTTTTCTTTCGCATTACAGATTTGTGCAAAGATCGAAACTTCTACATGGTCTCTTGGGGGCTTCCAACCCACCGGGTTTAGCTCGCTCAGCCTCTTGATCGGCTCTTCAGCCAAAACAACAACATTGTATGGCAGCTTACAGGAGGCGACTTACAAGTTGGCGATCCACAAGACGGCGACTTACAAGTTGGTGATCCACAAGTCGGCAGCTTACAAAGTGGCGCACAAGTTGATATCATCGACAAGGTCATTTGGGGGCTTTCAACTCACCCGGTTAAGCCTCAACCCTATCGATCAGGCTTTTCAGCCACTGTAAGGCGAATCATGAGCACTGTAAGGCTTTTCAGCCACTGTAAGACCCCGTAGAACTCTTACCAGTTAGTCACCGCTTAGAGACACTGTCTGTCCAATGTAATGGATAGTTAATATTGCCAGGAGACCCTGAGCACTTGTTAAGGTTCAAACGGTGGACTATGCCACATGAGAGGGGGCTTCTAGGCCCTAGGGATACTCATGCCCTACTGTGTCTCCTTTTGGGACACTGCGCTCATCAACCCTCGCCTGGAAGCAGCGTCCGTGTCTCTTTTGGGGGCATTGTGTTCTTCAATCTCGCCTAGAAACCGAGCATTGTATGAGTTCAAGCAGCAAGTCCACCCAGCAGAACTGACGGATGTGTCTCTTTCTGGTTCGTTGTGCTCTTATTAGTAAATCTTGCCTAGAGACCCTAAGCCGCTCAAAGGAGTTGATGGTCACTCTCGTTGGAGATCCTGCACTGGTATGAGTTCAAGCATCGATTCCAGCCAGGAAGAACCATCATATGAGTTTTTGAAAGCAAAAAAGAAAGCAAGAACACCATACATTGCATCATACATTGCATCGTGCATTCCATCATACATTACATCATGCATTGCATCATGTTCACATATCATGCTAGTTTACCAAACTAGGTCAGAGCAAGATTATGAAAGAAGAAGCAAGGCTACAACATATTTTAACATCTCCGGGTTATGCTTGTTCAAACCGCCCCTATGACAATGCAGACTATTCTGTTTTGTTTATTTTTGCAGGGTTTTACCTCTTAAGATGAACTGTTGCTAAGTACGACATTGTGAGAAGAATGCAAGGCAGATTATAAGTGCATAAGATGATTATAATGTCATGTGTGCATGATGGCATGGTCGGGGCAATCAAGTTTCTACGACGACTATTACAAAGCTCTCTAGGAGCTCAAAAGATGAAGAACTTAAAGTTTTTCATACGCTTCCAAATACTGGTGGATCAGCAGGCCGGGTTACAGTCAATCAAGAATAATCAAGTTTTAACTTGCCGGCGGGTCATCCTACATCGGGTCTTCATGCTCTTCGATCTAAAGATTATCCACATCCCAGTTGCAGTTTAATAAGGCTTCAAACTCAGCCTCGTCAAAAAGAGGAGACGGATCAACTTTAGAGGAGAAGAGCGGCTTATGGCGTGCAGGGATCAAGTCCCTGGCTTCAAAGGTTGGGCAACGCAAACGTTGATTGTTTTCATCGTAAGCCGCCTGGTAGGGAGTTAGATCCATCTCATCAACAAGAGTGCATGCAAGTACCCTGGAGGCCCTCGTGCATTTGGTGTAGCCAGCTTCAATGAAACATGAGTCGTCATCCTTTTTGGATGGGAAGCCGTTCATCATCTCTTCGGTAGTCAGTTCAGGAGCAAAGGCCAGGGACCGTCTTAGAGCGGATATTGCCCCTTTCCTGGCAGATGATCACCCCAGCTCTTCAATCTGTTGGGTAGAGTGGATAAAACTTCTATGACCCCTTCATGAACTTGGGAACATACTTGGCAGTCATCAAGGCTTTGATGGTGCAGAGGGCTCCGTTGTACAGTTGCTCCGTCAAGGTGTATATTGCCTTTAGCTTCATCAAACTATTAGAGGATAACTGGCGGCTTCTCTCACCTGCAAACAAAATTTTGAGGGTAAGCCACTCGAAAGCTATTTTTGACTTGACATGGAAATTTTCTAAGCCGTGCATACTTACCAAAGATCACAGAAGTCATCCTGGATATATGACCCTTGAGAGTCTTCAATTCTTCTGTCGTGAGCTTAAGCTGCTCCTCGGCATCATTTGCAGGCTTTGACAGGGCGGCTTGTTCAAATTCAGCAGTCTCCTTATACATGGAAAAGTTAATTTGGACCTGTTCAAGTTTTTCAACGGCCGCCCATAATTTTTCTTCTGTTGTGGCTCGGGCGGTTTGTTGGGTGGTAAGATTTTCCCTTAAATCGGCTCGCTTCGACTCAGCTGCGTCTAATGCCTCATGCGTTGTACAAGTGGCATATTATAAAAGTTAAGTCGCAAGGATGAAGCAATAATGAACTTATTCTAATGCAAGTCCCAAGAAGATTGCAAGCAATATGCTTGAAGCTTGGGGGCTAATGTCTGTGTTTTCTCTCCAAGTTTACATGGAAGTTCCGGATCACAATTTCAATAATGGCCCTGACTTAGGGGCTACACCCAGCGAGCTTTTAAACTATCGAAGTTCTGGCTCATCATTTTCATAATGACCAAGACTTGGGAGCTACACTTCGATCTCTAGTTCAAGTAAGTACCGGCTTATATTTGTTCTAACCCATTACTTGGGGGCTAGAGGCTAAGTTCTTTACAGTATGATAAGGTTTGAAAGACCCAGTTCATCATTTGCAATATTAAACCGGCTCTTGAGGGCTACATGAAGTTATAAGGGAAAAATCAAGAGAAGGAGAAGTACCTCATATTTTTACTTCATTAATCCAATAAGTTCGGATTCAATGTTGCGGCTAGCAGAAAGACGACTCAAGTAACCAGCATGCAGATCATCCACAGACATTTTTTCTAGAACGGGAAATCCGAAGTCAAGCTTTTCTGGGGACATGAAGTGTCAATCTTGCTGGCGTGATTTGTCAGCACATGAGGTGTAGGAGATTGGTAACTCGTCTCAGTGATGATAATGTCGGGATGAGATGGATCTTCGACGGTGGTTGAAGGACTGGGCAGCTTAGGGTCAGCTGTCGGACTCTCAGGCGTTGTCATGTGGTGATCCTCTGGCTCTGAAGGTGGAGGAGTGGAAGGAGCCGGCTCTGCAGTTTCCGGTTTTTGGGCAGTAGCAGGAACGGTCGACCCGCCTGTCTTCCTTCGTTTTTCTGGAGCCCTAGAAAGTAAAAATAGTTGTTATGCTATGCAAGGAAAGAGATAATACACGCACTGCAAGGTAAAAGGCATACTCTGGGTTGATCTTCATAGAAGGAAGATTGGAGGCAGTTGAGTCATCGGACGAAGGGAGTGACTCCTATAAAATTGAGATAATAAAGTACAAGAGTAAGGTGACAGTACAGGAGTATAAGGCGGATATTAAGACTTGGTAAAAAGAGCACCTCGGCCGGTCGTTTCCGCGGAGCCGGGGAGTTTGGTAAGCCGGCCATAATATCTTCAGAGCCAGAGCTCCGGGTCTGACGTTGCGAGTCGTGTTGTTGCTTTTTAGAAGGAAATTTGGGGTCTAAGTAAGCAAGAGGATGCGAAAAAGCAACTTTTCGGACGACCCGCTGTATTTTCTCTTGCGGTAATACCTTTGAGTCGGAGGAAATGTAATTTACCTCAAGGGCGTTGGCGTGACTCGTTTCCGTCTCCTCCCGTGTACAGACAACGTCAGTAAGTTGCATAAAGAGACAGTTAAGGCAATCAAGTTTTCTACCTTTGAGTCGTTCAGTGCGAGCAGTTCTTGAGCCAAAGTTCTCTTCTTACGGCCACGGGATTTAACTGCTTGGGACTTATTCTTCATAGGGGGAGTGTATTTCTAATTCCAGAAGTTAGATTAGGCCTGCATGAAGAGCCGCCAAAAGAGTTAAAGATGACAGGAATAAGGTTAAGATAGGAATGAGCAGTTTTGAAAAGAAGGTCTCTTCTTACATTCAGAGTTGGGTTTGTGATGGAGAAGTGTCTTTACCCGATCGTGTTGCATGCCTCCTGGGTTTCACAGAGAAGTTGTTTTACAGCATAATTGACATTTTCTT
Organism: Hordeum marinum; assembly: GCA_022496015.1. NCBI lineage: Eukaryota > Viridiplantae > Streptophyta > Magnoliopsida > Poales > Poaceae > Hordeum > Hordeum marinum. The sequence continues at coordinate 153,469,581 of CM039674.1, forward strand.
CTTCAGAGGCATGTGGTTGAAACAGTGATGATCATTCTCATTGCGTGTATATTCGCACATAAGCCGGTCACGTCGGCTTAGTGGTAAGACATTCCACGAGACCCAACAGCGGGTTAAATCGACTCCAGTTAAGCCGTTCGCTGGGAGGGACTTGATCTTTGCAAAAGTGATATGTCTCTGTCATATCAATAATTTTTATTGTTTCATGCCAATATTCTAGAACTTTCATATACTTTTGGCAACTTTTTATACTATTTTTGGGACTAACATATTGATCCAGTGCCCAGTGCCAGTTCCTGTTTGTTACATGTTTTTTCCGTAGAAAATCCATATCAAACGAAGTCCAAATGCGATAAAAACTTACGGAGATTTATGTGATTTTTGGAAAAAAAGAATCAACGTGAGACGATGCCCGAGGAGGTCACAAGCCTGCTAGGAGCGGCCCACTCCCCTGGACACGCCCTGAGGTCTTGTGGCCGCCCCTTAGGTCGGTTGGAGGTGTCCTTTGGCTGCGAGAAAGATATTTTTATAAGGAAAATCTCCTCAAAATTTCAGCCCGGTCAGAGTTACGGATCTCCGGATATTTAAGAAACGGTGAAAGGCCAGAATTTGGGAGCGCAGAAACAGAAGGAAACAGAGAGAGAGATCCAATCTCGGAGGGGCTCTCGCCCCTCCGCCGCCATGGAGGCCATAGACCAGAGGGTAAACCCTTCTCCCATCTAGGGGGGAGGTTAAGGAAGAAGAAGGGGGGCTCTCTCCCCCTCTCTCCCAATGGCACCGGAACGCCGTCGGGGCCATCATCGTGACTACAATCTACTCCAACAACTCCGCCATCTTCACCAACACCTCCATCACCTTCCCCCATCTATCTACAGCAGTCCACTCTCCCGCAACCCGTCGTACCCTCTACTTGAACATGGTGCTTTATGCTTAATAGTATTATCCAATGATGTGTTGCCATCCTATGATGTCTGTGTAGATTTTTGTTGTCCTATTGGTTGATTGATGATCATGATTGGTTTGAGTTGCATGTTTTATTATGGTGCTCTCCGTCTTGCGCAAGCATAAGAGATCCCCGTTGTAGGGTTTGCAATATGTTCGCTTATGGTGGGTGGTGTGAGTGATAGAAACACAGACCTGAGTAAGTAGGTTGTTTGCGTATGGGAATAAAGAGGACTTGATACCTTATAATGCCATGGTTGGGTTTTACCTTAATGATCTTTAGTAGTTGCGGATGCTTGCTAGATTTCCAATCATAATTGCATATGATCCAAGTAGAGAAAGTATGTTAGCTTATGCCTCTCCCTCATATAAAATTGCAATAATGATTACCGATCTAGTTATCGGTTGCCTAGGGACAATTCCGCAACTCCTACCACCACTTTTCCACACTCGTTAAACTAACCTAGTTGTTTATTTATCTTAGCAGCCCCTAGTTTTTATTTGAGTGCTCTTTATTATCTTGCAAACCTATCCTATCACACATAAAAAGTACTTCTAGTTTCAAACTTGTTCTAGGTAAAGCGAACATTAAGCATGCGTAGAGTTGTATCGGTGGTCAATAGAACTTGAGGAAATATTTGTTCTACCTTTAGCTCCTCATTGGGTTCGGCACTCTTACTTATCGAGAAAGGCTACAATTGATCCCCTATACTTGTGGGTTATCAAAAAGCTGGAGCATACTTCGCTCACTTTGCGGCAGACATCCGGTATGGAAGTTCAGTGGAGGTACAGAGTCGGGTAGGGCGATAACCCGGCAGTGGATTTTCTCCTTCTGGAGAGGTGTCCTTGCAATAAAACCAAGTCCTATTCTAATATTTGGGGTGGCTTGGCAAAAGGGCAGCCGGATAAGCGAGATCTCGCCGTCTCTAGATGGAGACGCCGCTGAGCTGCAAGCTTGGTCCAGTTGCCACTTCTGTTTGGCGATTGACGTAGAAGAAATCATGGAAGAGGTCGACAAATGGCTCTTCTTGCAGGTAAACTTCACACAGGACTTGGAAATTGCACATGTTGGTGATAGAATTTAGGGCAATGTCTTGAGGATGAAGCTTGAAAAAGTGGAGGACGTCTTGGATTTTTTTTGACCCGGGCGGGCTGAAACCGCGGAGGAGGTGATCACCGAATACAACAACCTCCCCCTCCTTAGGTGTGGGCTTCTTCTCTGACCCAGGAACCCGCCAGTGGATGACATCCTGAGCCAGCAATGATCCTGTTTCTACAAACTCAAGCAAGAATTTCTCTGTTATTCCAAAGACAACCCAATCACAGGATGAAGGTGCTCGAGACATGGTGGGGGGTAAATTGTGAGAAAGTGCAAGGTATGGAAGGTTAGGAAGCAAAAAATCAAGATGGCTATGGTCAGCATGGTAGAGGAATGCTAAGTCGCCCGTACATATTGCCAGAGAGTCGGCAAGGTAACGATGGTTTAAGTTGGCAGGATGATGCCCGAGATATTGCTAAGTGTGAAAACAGGTTTGCATGTTACTATCGTGGCTACAAGATCTACACGCGAGGTAAAATGAAATATAATCAAAACCTGGAATGGTTGTTGCGAAAGAACAGGCAGTCGATAGACAGAAAGGAGCAGGGTACAGATGTGTGATGAGCGAGTATTGACTTTGTATGGATGGCCACGACGGATTAACAAACGTTGCGGGGTTCAAGGGACTAATTAAGAGTCTACATTATGATGAACAATCTGATGAACGGCAAAGCACGCTAATGGGGCAATGACGAACTCGGGGGGATCCAGTGCGGGAAAGATTCTGATCTAACGAGGATGAAAAGAGTACCTTGCGGATGTGGTCGACGCGGGTGAGACTCTGGACAAGCTCGGGTTGATGCAACGGCCGGCGTTGAGGATGACGGGGAAGTCTGTTCGGCGTGTCGGAGCTCCAAAGGAGTGAAGCATCGAGAGGAAGAAGAAGAAGACAGGGTCGGTGGAAAGAGAAAAGACCCCCTCGCGTCCCTATTTATCAGATGTGATGGCCGAAACAGTGCGCGTGGGAATCGAGGAGGCGAAATGATAATTGACCAAAGGGGACGCCTCGATTTTCAGGCCGACAGTTTAATGAGAGGATCCGTTGCGGACGTCATAGAATCTTTCGGGCATATCCGTATGTGACATCACGGCGGGTTATGAAATTCTTTTCTTGCAGGTAACAAGGACGTAAGACTCGCCGCCAAATAAAATGGAAGATTGACATGGACAGGCTCAAATCAATCTGGGGCCTAATGTTCGGGATATAACCCCACGGTAAGACCCACCCAGGAGGGGCCGGGTCATACCAGGCGGCTCGTTATCAAGTGGGCCGGAAGAGGAAGACTTGGCCGCATTGAGGCTTACGAGATGGGCTGAGATGGAGGCCAAGAGATAGGAGGTAGCGTAAGACCTGGGCGGGTGAGGCGTTCGAAGAAGGCTTGCCAAAGGAGGCAAGGCGGCTTAGAGAGAGGACCAAACATGTTGTAAGAGTCGGTTTGGGACTCTTCTAACCCGGGTCCTTGACCTCCTATATAAAGGCAAGACCCGGGAACAGCTTAGAGAGAAAACCAATCCATCGAGAGCTAGGTCAAGCGAATACGCTCCCTTGTAATCGATACTCCAATCAATATACACAGAGCAGGACGTAGGCTTTTACCTCTTCCCGAGGGGCCGAACCTGGGTAAACCCGTGTCTTTTGTCCCGATCAACCACTTTGAGCCCACCGCCATAGCGATGGCCTCGAACCTAAGTCTTCGGACATCTGCCGTGACAAAACCACGATAGGTCCCGAGCTGTGAGTCTAGGATCTATGGTAACAGGGGACGGAGGAGATGATGTTTACCCAGGTTCAGGACCTCCTATGGAGGTAAAACCCTACGTCCAACTCGATTATATTGATGTGTATGAAGGTTATAGAGTTGATCTACCACGAGATTAAATAGCTAAAACCCTAGATGAGTTTCTCTGCCCTACAATCTAAAACCATCCCGGTTTTTATAGACACCAAGGGGTACCTAGGGTTTACACATTATAGGTCTCCTGCCAGGATGGAGATGTCGATTTCCTTACCTTGACTTGGAGTGCATGAATCGCCTTCGAGACTTCCTTCTAGAACATGGGGTTGTGGGGTATTCGGCCCTTCCTCCAATAGTCAAAGAGTGGCCCACCAAGCCGGCCCTCTAAGAGATAGGCCAGCGGCCCGAGGACCCCATACTCCAGGACTCCCTCAGCCATCAGAAGGGGTTGGAATAGAGTCGTGTGTGCATTCGGCATGGAGAGGGCACAATATAGGCATTCTGCTTCACCTTTTACAGCAACTAGAATATCTTTTGCATGTTTCCTTACCGTATTTAATACAAGTATTCAATCATCGTTCATTATTATTTATTTGGTGCTTATGTATTTTTCTATGTAATTCTTGAGCATCTATACCTCTGAATCGAATAATGCATTGGTTGTTGAACCTATATCTCTATATGATGGGTATGGAAAAAGATATTCCCTAATTTCAGAATCAAATTATGTTCAATTTTAGATTGCAGCAATTAAATTAGGAAAAAAATATTCCTAGGCTGTCATGCCACACACGGTTTGTAAATCTCAACATTTCTAATAGACCTCATAATCCCACACGTTTCACAGGTAGAAAACGTGTGCGACCATGCACACAATTGCCATTTCCGAACCGTCTGTGATGTCAAATAATATCGTAGATGGTATATCTAAATTAAATATCAGTGATAGTGTATCTCACACACATGCTTCACAATCATACACTATTTGTTATGACGTATGCATCGTAAACATTGCACCACAGAATAGCGCATGCGATAGTTATCCCGTGCCACACGGGTACGACAATCAGATGTTTTGTAAGCTTGTCTGATACTTGTATGATGATTAAATTATCTTCTTAATTACATATCGGAAATGGTATGGCAAATGTAAATGTGTGTGATATTCCCCTTAGCCTACACAAATTACAACTGTCAACAATTTGCGATGAGGCACACATCATAAACGTTGCACCATAGAATAGCGTGTGCAATGGTAATGCAATCCCACACGAGTCCCAAGGATGGACCATTTGGGAAATATTACATATCTCAAAAGGTTGGTCAATCACTCTCGTTTTTGATAGATGCAGACATTGTATACGCTTAGTTAGACCAAACATTTGGGTTCTTGTTTAACATAGTCGATGATTTTTCTGTATCATGCGGGATGCCCTCGCTATCGCACACATACACAAGGCGGCGATTTAAAACTCTATCGCGGAAAGAGGTTAAAACCCCTTTGTAGCACGTCACTGCACTAGTGAGAGCACCACAAGATTAACCCATGACAAAACACCTCTCCCACTGAAGATAGATCAATCTAGTTGGGCAAAGTAAATGGATAGATCGGAAATACACACAAAGCTATAACAATCATGCATAATAAAGTTTGGAAAAGACTCAGTTACTTTAAATGAATAATCTGATCAGAAACCCACAATTCATCAGATCAAAAAAACATTGCGAAAGAAGATTACATTAGATAGATCTCCAAGGGCATTAAGGAGAACATCGTTTGAATATGAAAGAGAGAAAGAAAAATCCATCTAGCTACTAGCTACGCACTCATAGGTCTGTGGTGAACTACTCTCACATAATCATGGAGGTAGCAAGGTTGATGTAGATGGCCTCTATGATCGATTCCCCCTCTGGCAGAGTACCGGACAAGGTATCTAGATGGGATCACGGACGAACAAAGGCGTGTGGCGGAGGAAAAAGTGTTTCAGGTGTCTCCCTATTTGTTTGGGGATATATGAGAATACATAGAAGTGGATTTAGGTCAAACGAAGTTGCCAGGGGCCCACGAGCTCACGAGCACGTCCAACCCCCCATGGAGCACCCTGTGAGCTCCTGGCTCTCTCGTAGCTCTTCAGACCTCCTCGATGAGCTTCGAGGGTCTCTTTATGTCCAAAAATAACCCTCGTAAAGTTTTGTCATGTTTGGAATAAATTCGGTATTTTTTGAAAAGTCAAAAACATGCAAAAAAAATAGGAACTCGCACTAGGCACTTGGTTAATAGGTTAGTCACAAAAAAGGTATAAAATAACATATTATTACATATAAAGTATCCAAGACTGCTAATATAATAGCATGAACAATCAAATATTGTAGATACGCTAGAGACATATCACGCCGCCGTGTTCATTCTCTCTCGCGAGGGGCTTCGGTGAGCCAAACCCTAAGCCCTTTGTGTCTAATCTGAGCCGATAAATCTAGTATGGACGTCCAAGATTACATCACTTAACCCCCCCCCCCCGAAATGTTTTCCTATAGGCTTCGGCTATTCCCACAAATGCAAACCTCGGACACCCTCTGGCCAATAGGATCAAGAACGTGTCCCTCCATGTCCGGCGCGTAAATCGTAGAATTAGTTAACTAAAAAGAAAATGCATATTTGTAGAAGAGCCCCTGAAACTTGAATCCACTATAACTATTTGCCCAGACATCCAAATTGAATGACTCTTTTTGCAAATAAACCTTTCTGAAATGTAGTTTTGGAATAATTATAGAAACAAACAAATTTAAATTTTCAACTTTTCAATTAAAACACATTCATTCAAAAAGCAAATAGGCGATAACTTTTAATTTATAAATCCAAATGAGTTGATTATTTTCGCAAATTGGAACTAGTGTTTGTAGATCACATTTGAACATTTGTTTTAGAATTATAAAAATAAATTAAAATAGTTTCTACACACAAGCATGTAGACTCTAAAGTCAAAGGGTTTTTGAATTATCAATTGGAATAAAAATTACAAATAAATTAACGACAATTCAGATTAGTGTTAGGCTAAATATTAACTTGTTAGGACGTGTCAAATTAATTTAAAAGAATTTGAATTGTATTTGAACTAGAAGTGAAGTCAAGTATTCAATCCAAATCATTTGAAGTTAATTCAAGAATTATAATGAAATAAATCCAAATCATTCAATAATACACTATGATTGAGTTATTTTCAAAATATTATGCATGTAATTTTTGAAACAAATATTTTCAAATGAATGCAAGTCAAACATAAATCAAATAATTTTAAATGAATTCAATTCAAATCATTTTGAATTGAATTCCAAATTCAAATCCATATCAATTTGAATCAAACTCTTAATTCAAATTGTTTCAAACATAGTTTGTCAAATTAAAATGTTTTTAATGAAATCGAATACAATTAGAATCAATTAGGATTCAAACCCAATTCAAACTTGGAAGCCACCTTCGATGGACTAATGTAACTCATTGTTTAAGTGTGTTCAACTGAGTTGATGTACCTAACTAAATTCTTTAGTCAATACAAATCAAATCCTATAATTCAAATCAAAAACACAAATTGACCAAAATCAAATCACGAATCCAACACTTGTGTATGTGTGATGTGTAATTGCATTCATGCAAGTTTTTGCTTTGCATGAATTGTTTGGTTATAATTCTATGTATCATTGTTTGTTGACGTTAGATTACGAGGAGTGCAACCCGTGTGACTCTGAGCAATGCATCGGAGAAAAGAACAACCAAGGCAAGTTCCACTTGATCATATCAACCAATATTTTATTGCATTGTAGTTTTTCCATGATAGGTGTGTGAGTTTTGGGATGCAAAATTATGTAGAACCCTGTAGTTGACAACCTAGGTCCACACTTACCTTGACCTTGTAATCATCGATTAGTTGCTTAGCTTCCATAATGTGGATTCGGGAACACCAACTATTATTCCACCATACAACCACATGGTTGAGTACTCAACTACTGCTTAATTAATGAATCGATCTGGGTGTATTGGCTTTGATTCGATCATTGGAGTGTAGTCTTTTGTGGGGAATGCCACCCAGGTACCAGAGGTTGTACAAGTTCAAAAGTTGAGTAGCTTCCGTGTGTGATCCTAAGACAACGTGATCTCTATTGGGATCAAGCAAGGTGTGGGAACCTTCTTGCGGCAGACAGACATATCTAGGTGTGTAGGTGGACTGGATCTGTGTTTTCTGAGAGGGAAACAACTTAACAAAATTCTTGTCTTGATCTACCTATCTACCTCACATTTGAAGTTTCATAACAGTATGGTGTGATCAGGAATCGCGGGTAAAGTACACAAACCTCTGCAATGTGTATAAACTAATCATGATTAGTCGTGTCCCTAGTTAAGGACAACTTTCAGAAACTCATCTGAGAATTGTCAACTTGATCTCATTCACCCCTTCAATCTAAAAGAAATAGGTTGAACCAACGGGGAATTATTGCGCTGATCTAAGAGGACTAGGGTTTACTAGGGTCTTGATACGTCCCAAACGTATCTACTTTTCCAAACATTTTTCCTCTTGGTTTGGACTCTAACTTAACTGATTTGAAAGAAACTAACCCAAATTAATGTTGTTTTGAGCACAACTACCATGGTGTTGTTTTTGTGTAGGAATAGAAGTTCTCAAATTGAGCTAAAAATGACAGAGAATTGTTTTATAATAGATAAAAAATATTGACGAAGGAAATATCAGTGGGGGACCCACCACATCGACACGAGCCTGGGGCGTGCCTACCCCCCCCCCCAAGGTTCGTGGTGCCCCTGGCTAGCCCTCGAAGCCCATCTTCTGATATAAGGTGTCTTTTGCCCTTTAAAAAATAAGAGAGAAATAATCATCACATTTTACAAGACGGAGCCGCCTCCACCTCCTGTTCTTCCTCGAGAGGGTTGTATGGATTCCATTTGGGACTCTAGAGAGGGGAATTCATCATCATCATGATGACCCACCCTTCTACACTAAAATTCCATGATGCTCACCACCGACAGTGATGGGGTTGGATGAGATTTTTCATGTCATGGAGTCAATTTGTTAGGGCTTGATCCCTAGTATCCACTATGTTCTAAGATTGATGTTGCTCTGACTTTGCTATGCTTAATGCTTGTCACTAGGGCCCGAGTGCCATAATTTGAGATATGAACCTATTATGGTTTCACAGATATGAGACTATTTTGGATCCTATCTTGCAAGTTGTATGCACCTATTATGTGTTATGATCCGTACACCCCAAAAGTGATAGGAGTTGGGATCATCTCCGGTGCTGACCGTAGTATGAGCAGTTCATGTACTCACCATGTGTTAATGCTTTGTTCTAGTTCTCTATTAAAACGAGGCCTTAATATCCCTTAGTTTCTCTTTGTTCCCCACTTCTCCGGGAGGGTAGGACAAAAGATGGCATGCCAGTTTTCATTATAAGCATGTATGACTATATACAGTGATGAATTGGATCTAGTTCTGTGTCGCTCTAGGTTGTGAGTGTTACATGATGAATGTCATCCAAATCAAATATCAATCATTGATCCAATGCCTATGCTTTTCTCATATTGATCTTTGTTAAGTTACTATTGCTACTATTGCTGCTACAGTCACTACAAATTCCTACTTTCCGTTGTTCCTATTACTATTGTTACTATGCTAATGTGCACTTTGTTGTAGAAAGATATTTCCAGGTGTGGTTTAATTTAACACTCAACTTATAAGACTCATAAATATTCTTTGGCTCCCCTTGTGTCGAATCAATAAATATGGGTGAAATACTACCCTCAAAGACTGTCACGACGCCTTATACTTGTGGGTTATAAAGACCTTTTTCTGGCATCGTTACTGGGGAGCATAGCTCTATTTATTGAGTTTGCTTGGAATATCTATTGATCATTATGAAGAATCTGAAAGACACTAAGACCAAGATCATACCCTCTAAGATGATGGGGGTAAGGAACTACCATCTACCTCTGCACTTGATTCACCTTCTAATTTGAGTAAGCTTGCGACACCACCACCTCCTATTCACCCTGATATGTTGCAAGTAATTGATGAGGCTACTTCTATTATAAATGAAACTTGTGATGATGTTAGTACTTTGCTTGATAAAATTGTTCCACTAAGTGAATTTATTGATGAACAAATTGCTAAATCTAGAGGACTTTAGAATGTGGAAGTTGATGAAAACTATGATTCACCTATTATGTCATGATCTCCTATTAGAATTGAGATGCCTGATGTACACGAGGACTATGTTATAGATGGGGAGATAGCTAGAGACTTCCTTGCTTGTATTGATAGAGATGATGTGAAGAAACTACTGAGTAAACTGGAACAAAAATCAATGATGGAGAAAATGAAATATGATCCCAAATTTGCTACTTCTCCTATATGTGTTACTCATCAAGACTATGAATTCTCTGTTGATCATGAGTTAATTACTTTGAAAGAATCTTATCCTTTTCATGGTTATGAAACTGAAACTGTTGTGGCACACCTTATCAAATTAAATGATATTGCCACCCTATTTTCTCATGAGGAAAAAAATCTACTACTATATCCTTAAAATAAAACCTTCTCACTAAAGGGTTATGCAAGAAGTGGTTTCATACTCTTGCTCCTGGTTGTGTGCATAGTCCCCAGGACATGTTGTATTACTTCTCTGGAGAATATGCTCCTGCTAATAAGAAACAAGTTGCTTTAAAATAAATATTTAACTTTGTGCAAATTGAAGCAGAGAATTGCCCTTAAGCTTGGGGGATGCTTCTTCGATTACTTAAAACTTTGCCTGGTCATCCCGTTAAGAAAAATGAAATACTTGATATCTTTTATAATGGACTAACTGATGCTTCTAGGGACTACCTATGTGCTAGTTGTGTCTCCAGGGAACGAACTGTTGGATAGGTTAAAGAACTATTCAATAATATCTTAAAGAATGCCAATGATTGGATACTTCCTGAACCACCTTCAGAACCTATTCAAAAGACAAAGGTATTCTATTCCTAAGTTCAGAAGATATTCAAGAAGCCAAGAAATCTATGAAACAAAAGGGTATTAAAACTGGAGATGTCAAGAATTTACCACCTATTGAAGAAATAAATGGACCCGATATCCCTACACAGGTAGTAGAGGTAAATTATCTTCATAGATTTGATGAGGGTTACATACCTTATAATAAAACTGCTAGTCAATGCATGGATGAATTTGATAACTACATTGTTAAGAAAGAACATTGAATATGTATATTGAAGATCAATTAAAATGAAATGCTATGATAAGTGGTCGCTTGAGTGACTTGATTATTAGAATTGCTTATAATGTTAGAGGTTTGGGTAAACATTCAACTATGGTTCATACACACTTCAAACAAGTTGCCAAGTCACAAAATGATTTACTTACTGAAATGAATAATAATTTGAAATATCATGATGTTAGAGTTATGGCTAGAGGAGGTAGAATAACTCAGGAGCCCCTTTATCCAGAAGGACATCCTCAAAGGATTGAGAAGGATTCTCAGAACATTAATACTAAATCACCTAGTTCATTTAAAAAGAAAAGGAAAAGGAAAAATGGTAAAACTTTGCATGCTTCTAGTGAACCTATGGTAGCAAAACCTTCCGAGAATCATAATGATGTTTCTATTTCTGATGTTGGGACACAATCTGGTAATGAACATCCACCTAATGATAGTGATAATGGTAATGATGGCGTTCATGTTGATGCTCAACGAGATAATAACAAAGAACTTGATAATGATGTAGAAATAGAACTTGTTGCTGATCTTGATAGTTGACCTCCTAAGAATAAAAATAATGATAAGAGGGATCACATTGCTAGTTAACATGGCAAAGAAAGAGATCCGTGGGTTCAAAAACCCATGCCATTCCCTCATAATACTTCAAAAAATAATGACGGGGAGGATTTTGAGCGCTTTGTTGAAATAGTTAGACTCGTCTTTTTGCGAACATGCTTGATGGATATTTTGAAAATGTCTCCTTATGCTAAATATATGAAAGGTATGTCACTAATAAAAGAAAGGTACATGAAGCTGAGATTTCCAACATGCTTGCTAATTACTCTTTTGATGGTGGAGTACCTAAGAAATTATGAGATCCGGGAACACCCACTATACCTCGCTCCATTAAACAAAGTTATGTTATGTGATCTAGGAGACGGTGTTAGTGATATGCCTTTCTCTTTATATAGAAGACTTGATTCGAATAAGCATACACCTACTTAAATACCCTTACAAACGGATGACAAATCCACCCTTATACCTATTGGAATTTGTGAGGATGTCCATGTTGTAGTTGCAAATGTTACTATCTTAACAAATTGTGTTATTCTTGATATGCCCAAGCACGACAACATGCGATTATCCTTGGTAGACCCTTTTAGAATATTGATGGGGATGTTATTAATTGCAACAAAAGCAAGGTTACTTTTCATGTCAATGGTAATCAACACATGGTATATTCTTTGAAGAAACAAAGTTTGGTGAACCATATCACCTCTATTGAGAAAACTACAACAATTACTATTGGACAGTTTAAAATTCCTCTCCCTGTTGTCAACAAGAGATACGATATTATTATTTTTGGGGAAATGCATACCCTATCGAGGTAACTTAGTGATATACGAAAAAATTGGTTTCATGTCACTCGGAAATGGTTTGTTAATACGACTTGATCAACCTTACTAATGTATTCTTTTCTAGGGGCATGTGGTCGATAAATTTAGTAAGCACAACTTATACTGTACCTATATTTTTATTCTCTATTATTTAAATTTTCAATACAAAATATCATAGTTTTTTTATTTTCTAAATTCCCCATGCAATAAAAAATAACCCAAAAATAAAAGTTCTCAAAATTCTTTGAAAATTTAGTATGATTTTTTCTAGAATAAATAAGAATTTTTGGCACTAAACAGGCCCCATAGGAGTGCACCTGTGAACCACGAGCTCACAGGGCGCGCCTAGACCCCTGGGTGTGCCATGCAGGCACATGGGCCCCACAGGGACCCACTAACTTAGTGCTCATGCCCACAGCCTTCTCCCACCTCCAGAGAAATCAACATGGCCTCCTAACCCGTGTTCTTGCTCATTTTCGATTGATTTTCGATCTCTTTGCTTGGAACTCTGTTTCCAAAACTATTTGAGGAATTACCCCTTGGTATGTGACTCCTCCAATGCTCCAATTAATTTTTGTTCGGTGTTTTATATTTTGCAGTCTTTGCTGCTATTGGTGACCATGTATATGAGCTCGCATGTTGAAATTTTATGGTTGAAAGTATGTTTGATGCATAATATAGCCTCTAGACACTTGTGGGGGTAGTTGCCATCAATTTTGTTGAGTTTTGTTCACTTTAGAGAAAAACATAATTCTTAAGAGGTTCTTGAGAGGTTCTTCGAGACGGAGATCCAAGGAAACTTCGAAGGAGAAGCCCCGGTATAATCCTACTCGCGTGGACGAGGTGAGGCTGTGCGAATGGCCATGTGGAAGAAATTGAGGAACGCAGGAATATATGAACATTTCTATTGTTTACCTACAAGACCAGAACTCCTACCATTCCTCGAAGATAAGTGTGAATAGTATGTCCTTCTCACCAATACACTTGTGCAAAAAATCACTTTAATACTAGGAAGGATCCACCCACTGTATTGTTTCACCTCTATGTTATTTTTAAGGAAATAACACTTCGTGAATTCTGCCAAATTTGGATGCTTCCTAATAAGGGTAGTTATCTAGACCCACGTCCTACAAATGTTGTTGAATTTATAGGAGTCGTAATTGTGGGTGAAACAAAAGATGTTTCTGACGTGAGAGTTGCTAGTTTACAATTCCCTGTCTAGCACTATTATTCATTATTTGCCAAAAGATGTATAACTGGTAGAGGAGGTAGCGGGACGCTTAGTGCACCTGATCTTGCTATTTTACAACATGCGCTTTATGGTAATAGATCTTTTAGTTTGGGACCTATTGTTGCTCGACGGTTACACACAAACTTCGAAGCGTGCTATCTTTGGTGCACTACAAGGAGAAAGCTCATAGATAGATTTTTAGCACTGGCGCGGGATATTCTAGACGCGCTATTGCTAAGTAGTAGTAGCGCGGGGCCACAACTGATGCTATAGGTACTATGTAGCAGTAGCATAGGTTGTTTACCTGGTGCTGCTGCTAAGTTGTCCCATCACCACCGACAGGGGCTACCTGTAGTAGTAGCGGTGGTCAAAAACTAGCGCTACTACTAAATCCATAGCAGTAGCGCGTGTTGGTGGCCCAGCGCTACTGCTGTGTGTGCACGATGCCAGTAGGTGGTCCCGGATTAGCAGCAGCGCTAGGCCAATGACATGCACTACTACTATGGTGCTTAGTAGTAGCGCTCCTCGACTTCTAGCGCTACTGCTACGCATAGCAGCCACCTTTTCCCTCCCACCCTCCCCCTCCCCCTCCCCTCTCCCTCCTCTACCTCCCTCAGTTAGTTCTTCCTTCTCCTACCTCTCTTCTCTCCACATTAATTCCTCCATCCACCATCTCCTCCATTAATGGCTTCTTCTTCCTCACTTGAATTTATTTGTCTCTCCATCCTTCTCTCTTTCGGCCCCACTCATGCCTTTGTCTCACTAGATAGCTTTCCCTCCCTCTTCACTAGTTAAGTAGAGCATATCCTTCCAAATAGATCTACCATGCATCTTTGTCCTACTACTTTTGATTTGTAGCTAACTAGATAGAGGCACCGGCCATCTACCGTATGTTTGCTCGATCGATCCCTCTCTCGGGATGAAAGGTGAGCAAAAAATTGTGCTTTGCAAGAATTAATGGAAATATGTGTGTTTGCACTATGATGGTGGGAATATGTGTGTGTGGCATGAGTTTCCACCTATGTGTATTTGTTGGATCGTGCGAGACATGAGTTGCTTATGTTTTGCCAAAATGTTGATTTATTTCCGTTTCGACGAATTTCGGGCAAACTCTATTTGTCCTATTTTTAGGGAACGTAATGCCGAAATTTTATGACTTTGGTATATGCATGCATGGTTAAAATTATTTTGCTTATTATACCGCGCAAGCAATCATGAAGGTCAGTGGAAGGGTGGTGAAAAGATGGTTGCAATCCGTGGTGCACAACATGTATTTAAATAATCGGACTTGGGTTATCTGTCCGAGTAGAAGATGAAAACTAATCGTCATCTTGGACCCCTTTGACCATGGCAGTTTTAAGGCGCATTGCTCATGTATGGTTTCATGGATGGCTATACTCGGTGGATAATTGAATATGATGATGAGGATTTCCACATGGCAGACAATAACGACATGGGGGTAGACAAAGAGATGCCCGACGATGAAAAAGAAGAGTTTGAGGGTGCATGACATGGCGGAGGAGTAGAGGCCGTAAATGGCAGAGAAGAGGCGGATACGCTGCAGTCTTTGATGCGACTAAGTTCAGTCGTGCAGGACCCTCATGTTCAAGACCTGCTTCACAAGAGTACGCCTAGCGATAGAGACGCTTCAAGAGAGGAGGCCAAGCTGGCGCAACTGGAGGTAGACTCAAATACTCCATTGTATGACGTTTGCGATCCCGAGGTGACCCGCTTGAGTTTCTCACTTGAACTTATAAAAATGAAGGCCAAAAACAAATGGACACACACTAGCCTCGATGAGCATTTGTATCTACGTAATAAAGTTATTCCCTCGGGGAACAGGTGTCCTACTAGTGTCGATGAGGCCAAGAAGATCGTGTGCCCTCTTGATCTGCCCCACATTAGATACCATGCATGCGTCAACGATTGTATCATTTATCGGAAGGAGCACGCAGAAAAAACCAGTTGTCCGGTTTGCAATGCTTCTCGATACAAGAAGGCTGGGAAGAAATCTCCTTGGAAAGTTTTATGGTACTTACCGATTACTCCCCATGTGCAATGTTATTTCATAGATCCTAAGGAAGCAAAGCTCATGCACTGGCACACGGAGAGGGTGAAGCCCGAGGACCGAGATTATTCGAAGCTGGGACACCTAGCGGATGCTAGCTAGTGGCGAGCATTCAACGCGAAATATAGATATTTCGCAGATGATGCAAGGAACATCGTGCTTGGCACGAGTACTGATGGCATGAATCCGTTTGGCAACCAGAACACCAACCATAGCACATGGCCTGTGTTTGTATGGATGTACAACCTCCCCCTGGTTCTACATGAATTCAAGTACATACACATGAACATGCTGATTCAAGGGCCGAAACAACCGGAAAATAATATTAATCTGTATCTGGGCCTACTGAAAGAGGAGTTCCACACGTTATGGAAAATATCGTCCAAGACATGGGACGCCAGCAAAGGCAAGTATTTCTATATCTGAGTCGCGCTGATAACGATGGTGCACGACTATCTCGATTACAGGTATGTCGCACGGCAAGTGTGCTACGGATATTGCGGATGCAACAGGTGCATGGATGATACAACGTCTCATTGGCTATCAAAAGATGGAGGGTCTAGGAAAATCGTGTACATGGGGCATCGAAGATGGCTCAAGAAGGATGACCCATGGAGAAATCGTGGAGATCTATTCAATGGTGAGACTGAGCATCGAGGACCTCCACGTAAGAGGAGTGGTGCCGAAGTCGATGAGCTATTGAAAAACTGGGAACGGTGCTCCATGCTGGGAAAGATGAAAAAGGTGTCGGAGCCGTTGCTGAAGGTATGGAAGACGAGGTCTGTTTTCTGGGACTTGGAGTACTGGCCCAACCTCGACACGCCTCATTGCCTTGATCAAATGAATATAATGAAGAATTTCCTTGAGAGCTTGCTTGCAACAGTGATGAACATGCCAGATAAGACCAACTATGGGTCGAAAGCAAGAAGAGACTTGGAAGATTTGAAGATCAGGGTAGATCTCCACATGTCGTCCCATAAAAAGTCCGAGACGGAGATGGAGACAAAGGCGGGGGACAGGGGCAGAAAAGTCAACAAGTAGGAAGGGAATTATTGCCCCCTTCTTGCTTCACCTTAAGTCCTAAGCAGATCAATCAATTCTTCAAGTGCCTTACCAGAATCAAAGTTAGTTTCGGTTACTGTGGGAACATAAGAAGGTTTTTAGACACCAAGAAGAAAAGGTTTAGTGGGATGAAGACTCACGACTGTCATGTGATGATGATGTGGATCCTTCCGGTTGCCCTTAGAGGTATAACGGACGAGCACGTCCATGAAACGCTTACTGGTTTGTCCAACTTTTTTTCAGTTATCTCTCGGAAGTTGATCAGTGTGAAGCAGCTCCAAAGGCTACAGTAAGATATTGATGTCATACTAAATGAGCTTTAGATTTACTTCCCGCCCATGTTCTTTGACGTCATGGTGCATATGTGTGTCCACATTGTGGATGACATCATCGACCTCGAGCCGTCATTCATTCTTAGCATGATTTCGTTCAAGAAGATGAATGGGGTCATCAAAGGATTCATTCGTAACATGTCCCGTCCGGATGGAAGCATCATGCATGGCTATGTGACCCAAGAGTGCATCTCCTTCTGCAAGAATTATCTAAGCAACAAAAACATTGTTGTTGGTTTGCCCTTTAACAAGCACCTTGGGAGCCGCAGAGGATAAGGTCACACGAACGGCTGGCGGGAATTGCATGTGGACCACTTGGTTCGATGCAACGACTTGGACATAGAAAACTTAGTAGTGCTATAGCACCTAGATGTGGTATATCATTTCATGGAACTGCACGAAGAAACCATCGTAAAGAAGTATCATGACCAGGGGCTACACAAGACGGACGCAGAAGTTACTAGAGAGCACAACTTAACTTTCTTGCATTGGTCCAAAGAGCATGTTCCCATGGAAAGAGGGCAGTGCGGACGGATTGCTCAAACACACCTTAGCACATGGCCCCGCGGCCAACCTCACGACCTATCAGGCATATGATATCAACGGATACACGTTTTACACAGAGGCCAAAGACATAAACAGTGTTTACCAGAACTTAGGGGTGACGATGGAATGCATGACCAGCAACAACGGCGCAACTGAAAGATTCTACGAAAGGGTTGAAGCGATCTGGGAGCTTGACTACTCTGGACTGCACAGTTCGACGATGTTCAGTGTCACATGGGCTAAGTCAGTCAAAAGAGAGAACTGGTACTTCACTACTATGTCTATACCTAAGGCGAAGAGCGCAGCTACCGTAAACGTCATCGCCAAAACTCATCCATGGGTACACGCTAAGCACATGACACAATGCTTCTTCATAACCGACCCGAGCAATCCAAGTCGTGTTGTCATGAGGAGAGGCAAAAGGAGCATCATCGGAATGGATGGAGTCGCTAATGAGGAAGACTACGACCAGTACGGCGACCCGGTGAGGGAAGATGATGATGACGATGAAGTATATGTCAAAGTAAGAAGCAAGACTGCATTACCTAAGAAAAATCATACTCCATGGAAAAGAAAAAGTCACAACGAGGGGCTCAATTATTTGGCAGCGAACAAGAAAGGAAAGAAGCTCAGTCAGAAACATAAACATCGACGCTGAGAAACCATCATTTATATATAAGTTACTATTTTGTATACGCACTTAACCTTTGTCAGTCAAATGATGTAATATATATATATATCGCCTTCCCACCATGCATATACATTGTATTCCCTTCCTCGTTAAAAGGAAAGGATAAAGAAAAGGAAAAAAGGAAAATTAAAAGAAAACGAAATAGAAAAGGAAAAGGAAAAAATAAAAAGGAAAAACAAAAGAAAAAGAAAAGTAAATAAGGAAAATAAGAAAGAAAGGAAAATAAAAAGGAATAGCAGTAGCGTTGGTTCCTAACCGGCGTTATAGCTAATCTAAACTAGCGGTAGCGTTGGTTCCCAACCCGCACTATAGCTAACTTAGCAATAGCGCTGGTTAGAAACTAGCGCTACCGCTAATTGAACTTAACCCGAGCGCGCGGGCTTCCCTCTGTCCTTTCCCGCCCAAATCTCCCCCGCCGCCCTTGCTCCCTCACCACCCTGACCCCAACACTATGTGACCCCTCCCTCTCGGTCGTGCCCCCTCCCCCACCGTCTCATGCCTCTCCCTCGCCGCCCCTGCTCCCTTGTTGCCTGGACACCGACGACTCGCGCCCCCTCCCTCGGTCGCTCTACCTCCTCCTCCTCATCCCTACCTCCGCCGGCGCCCGAGGTGACCATGCCTACACCTCCTACTCCTCCTCCTCCTCCTCCCCTACCTCTGCCTATCTAGGGTTCCTAGGGTTCATCGAATTTTAGGGTTCATCAAATTAGCTAGGGTTCATCTAATTAGTTAGGGTTCATCAAATTAGCTACTACTTGTAGATGCCTAAGTATTTGTATAGTTGTTGTGCACCCAATGTAGTTAAATAAATATAATTTTTAGGACAAATTTGTATATACTTAAGTAGTTAACTAAATATATTTTTTAGGAAAAATTTGTATATGCTTAAGTAGTTAACTAAATATATTTTAGGGTTGTATAGTTGCTGAAGTACTTGTATAGTTGTTCTGCACCCAATGTATGCTTAAGTAGTTGTATAATTCCTAGGGTTCATCAAATTTTAGGGTTCATCCAATGTATATAAAAATCATTTTAGAGAAAAAATCCATGAATGTGCCCAAGTGGCCTATGAGTTGCTCGATTGTGCCCAAGGGGCCTATGAATGTGCCCTGGCCTATGAATTGTTCAATTGTGCCCAAGTGGCCTATGAATGTGCCCGAGTGGGTTTTTGTTATTTGCAGGTATATTATGTGAGTGGCCTATGTTTTACCGGAATGTTGATTCATTTCTATTCCCACAAATTTCAGGCACTCGATTTATCCACTTTTTAGCAAAGGTCATGCCAAAATTTTCCGTGAATTTTGGCATGACTTGTGCAAGAAACTAGGACATATCGAGTGACCGGGATTTGCTGCAACGGGAATGAATCAACATTCCGGCAAAACATAAGCCTTTTTTATGTCATTATTCATTTTATTAGGTCTAGAATTAATTGACTAGACTTAATCATAGGAAACATGGTTGGCAACGATGAAGGAGGGGGTTCTGGTAATTGCAACATTACAAGGCGGCACACAACTATTTGAACTATCTAGAGGAGCAATGGTTGTTGCAGTACCCCCCATGTCACATCTAAGGGTTGCACTGAGACTCACGTCGGCACCGGCACTGGCGCCAAGACCGGCGTCGAGACCGGCACCGATGCTGGCGAATTAGCAGCTACAGAACTGAAACCGAAGATGATACGGCGCCCAAACTAGCTCGGCACTAGTAGACTGGTCTTCACAGCGGTGGTCCCCAGAAATTTTCAGCCAACAGAGCCTGAGGAAGCACGCATGTGCTACAACAATCAAGTAGATTGCATCCTATGGGAAACCGCCACCATCAACGAAGAAAAATTAAGGAAGATACCAAATATGGAGCAAATCCTCCTAACGAAGCTGCGCCAAAGATTCTTGTTCCCGGGACGGGATGAAATCAAGTATCCTAATAAACCGTGGATAGACTCGGCAATGAAGAAGATAAACAACAAAGCCATGGGCAAGTTTAGCGGCGTGTTGTCCCCCTCGAAAGTAAGAGTGAAAAGTCGGATCTTCGTCAAAAATGAACCCTACTCAGAGATTGTAAAGGATAATCCGACAATTATGGAAGAGCAGTTCGAAATATTCAAGGCGGCTTGCATTGCCGAAGCTGCCAAATAAAAGTCGGAGCACATGAAGGGGCTTCAAGAAAGGAACATGGAGTACCACCGCCTCGGAAGTCATGGTTACTCGGGGAAGAGGCGCATATGGGCCAAGGAGGACACGGAATGCGAAAGTCTAGGGATCCCAGATCCCTTGGCGGAGTTCACCGTCCCGCGGGAGCATGACGTCATCAAGGCCCGGTAACATTGTGACCCAGTCAACAAGGTTTTCAAAACGGACACGGTCATGAGGGGTTCATGAGATTGCTGGTAATTATTAATTTACCCCCTAATTTTAGCTTCTGATCAATTCGACTGCATGTTTAGTCACATTTGTAAACGACCCATGTTCCTTTTGCGGAAAGAGCAGCACAGGATTGCGGTCAAAAGCGACTCGCCTTCTGAAGTGTTGGCGAGGCCCAAGTGGGACACCCCTTTCAACCGAGCCTTGAACGTATTGAAAAGACTCCCGGTGGACACTCGGCCATCGTATGGACGCATGCATGGCATCAGAGACGGCGCGACGTGGAAGCACTACTACTTTGAAGACGCTGAGGAGAGAAAGTAAAGATGGAGGTTAAATAAAATAAACATCTACAAGAAGGTTTAGATTATGGTCGATAAGAAATCAGCTGAGACTAAAGAAGCGATACGACCCGAGTTGCCGAGCGAGGCAGTCAAAGCAGTGGTAGCTGTCGCAAGAGAGTTAATGGTATCTTCATTTGGTGCCTTGATTCCGGCTGTTATCAATTGGACCAAGAAAAATCCAGATAAAGAGGCAATGGACTTTCTCCTTCCCAGCTTCGTTGGGAGTAGCTCGTTTAGCGTTGCACCACCACGTACTGACACAACCACACCTACTCCTGTACTTGCTCGTAGCATCCTGTCCTCCGTCTTTGGTGTGCTTGGCGGGGCTTCATCTTTGGCTGAGCTCCATGCCCTCACGGTAACTACCTGTCACACCGGCCTTCTTCAATACATGTATAATCTCCCATTTTCGTTGCCTTTCGGATGTCTCACGTCGTAGACATGTCTTCGTAGGCCGGTGAAACCCCGTGCACCATACTGTAAAGCATCAGGGGCCAAAAGGTGGATGTGGGAAAGGCGGCAATAGTGAAGCCACAGGAACAATTGTACCACAACCAGTCGATGCCCCCTGGCGTCTTCAAGGTTTCCATGGCCAATGTCAAAGTGGGCTACGAGAATTTGGCTCCTCCTGTACCACAAGGGGGAGATGACAATGAGACCTCGCCATGGCTTGGCAATTGCAAGAGTTGGGTCCTGTTGTGGCCAAAGAGTCACCTTAATCTAAAGGCGGTCAGGAGCACACCAACGACCAAGCAGCCTCAGGAAGGTATGAACACCACCTCCCCACCTACCAATTAGCGACGCTTGTCGTGCCGGGTGATAGCGGATGGCATGAGGAAGAGGCTCCATTAGTGGCTGATGACGTCTCCGCCGTCAAAGAAGCAATGGATGATGCCATGGACTAGGATGATGACCCTCTACAGTATCTCAATACTGGCGGCTATGACAACGAAGGATTGATGGCTTACCTATATGACTCAAGGTTTGAGCGTGATGAGTTGATGCCTGAATTGCTAGAGCAGGATCGTCTTCAGGCTGATTGCAAGAAGTCTCTCTTCCTACCATCCACGCAGGACACGCCTTCAGATGTCGTCTCAACCCAGCAACAACAACAACATGAGGCTTGTGCATTAATGCTGAGCCCGACGGCACTGGGGGCGGTTGTTAGGGATAGTATGATAGGCTAACTTCCGGTACCAAAGAAGCATATAAAGAGATCGAAGAATGGCCCTAATGCCGCCAAAGTTGCTTCTATGAACTACATCATTAGGCGCGAGCTAATATCTTATATATGTGTCGCTGACCCATACTTTATGAACAAGGCTCCTTTGCAGTCTGCCCAGAGCACCGTGAATATCCAAGGAACTACATCGCTGATTTCATGGTCGCCAATAAGGACAAGGAGACGATTCTCCTGCCTTATCATCCCATGTAAGTCATCCCCAGATATCCTTCCTTCGATTTCAATCATTCATTTGCACGCTTGGAGGCTAATTTGAGGTCTACTTATTTTGTGCAGCGATGGGCATGTCATCCTCATCATTCTTTACCCCCAATTCTCCCACGCTCTTTACTTGGACTCGTCAAAGAACATAAATAAAAAGGATTACACCCACATCAAGGTTGTTCTCGACAGTGCTATCTTAAGCTACGTCTACCGGGGTGGAGAGATCACGCTCAAGAAGACATGGAAACACGCGCCCTGCTTCGGCCATAAGGCCAACTTATGCTGTATCCAGCAACCGAGAGGTGCTCTTAGTGATGGATTCTATGTCATCCACCACATGCTGGAGTACAGACGGGATTGTCAGGACCTTTGCATGTCACCTAAATCCAGCGATGCTGATATTCTGCAATGGACCAAGAAACTAGGAAATGTACCAGATCATTGACTCCGAGCTGAGTACTATCACATCCAGCGTGAACTTGCCCAAGTCATCATGAAGGAGGTCCACAAAAAAACAGGGATGTTCTACAAAGAAGGGCAAATGTCACGGGAAGACGTCCAAACACGCGTGTCTCGACCTGAAGCCTTTCACTTCGCTCGGATCCTTCCTCCCTGATTTGGATGGATGGCACAACATGGTGCGATGATTGGCGATATATGACAATATGTCTATTTAGTCACTACTTTCTCTATGGCGAAACTTTGAATTTATGCACAACAAAACTTTGTGATGTAATTAAATCGTCCTCCTCAACTAGCGAAGATCACTCTAGTTAGGGCAGTTTGGGTACAATGAACTTTTTTATTTATGCTTATGATATGTTGCTTCTATTTTTGCTAACTCTGTATCTTTTCGTTGCTCAACTATATATGATGTTGCATATTATCGACTCATGTGACGATGCGGGTATATAGATCATCGATGGCTAAGAAGTGCTACGCCGTGTACCTAGGGAAGGTTCCACGAGTGTATGGCGAGTGCCTTGAGTGTCAGGCCCAAGTGCACCGGTTTCCGGGCAGCAGCCAGAGAGGGTTTGATAGCGGAACCGAAGAGGAAGTTAGTTACTTGAGGTTCACGCTAGCGCAAGATAGGGATCGGAACCGGCACCTCAAGAACTACTACATTATCGCGCTCTAGCTCATAGTGATTGATCTTCTCTTCTATATCTTTGTTTACATATAGATGGTGAAACATGTGTATGTGATGACCATGCAGTTTGCTTGTATTCGAGACATGTCACTTAACTTGTATCGCTATATCGTGATTATGACGAGACGACATGGTTTATGTTGGATGATGTGATGATATGATGAGACTATTATGTCTATGATATGATGAGCATATTGCATGTTTATGATATGATTAGAATAATGTATAAAACATGTTCAAATATAGCGCAAATACGTAGCAGGAAAAAATTGTAAATATAGCAGTAGTGTTGTTTAGCAGGAAGCAGTAGCGCTGGGCGCCAGTGCTATAGCTACGTAGAAGTAGCGTTGGTCGGACTTATGCTAATGCTAAGTAGGTATTCCACATATGCTCCCTTGGTGGTTTTGGTAATTAATAACGACATATATGTCATTGAACTAATGTTTCCACTAAGTATGTTTCAGGAAAAGTTCAATGATGAGTTGGCATAAGGATTGTGGAATACCCCAAGATGCAAGGAAATAGATTGGCAAAGCCTTAAGCAAAGGATTCTACATTTTAAATTTGTGAGAAATCACTTTGAGTCCATAGGAAAGCCAATAATATTAAAAGGGGGTAAGGTTTTGTTGGTGAACAAAATGCTCATGCGTGCACAAGTGATAGTCACCACATACACCCACAAGCTCTTACACAAAAGTCCGTCCAAAGCCAAATATTCAAAATCGGTGCAACCAACACTTTCTACTCAGTGCCACCGATTCCAGAACCTAGACAGACTCAGCCAAACCCCAGCCACTTTGGTGCAACCGATTCTGCTTCGGTGCCACCGAGTTTAGGTTGCCAATTTTCTACTACGCAAATTCACTATATCGGTCCCACCGAGATTGTTGGGTCGGCGTCACCAAGATTGGGCAATCTGACAGTTGGTCACCTTATGGGTGCAACCGAGTCTCCTATATCGGTCTCACCGAGATTCAAAAGTTGCCACCTTTTGGTCACTTTGGTACCACCGAGATTAACACATCGGTGTCACCGAGTTGGTCATTTTGTGTGTAACATTTGGATTTTTGTAGATGCCTATATATACCCCTCCACCACCACTTACTCGCAAGAGAAGCACTCAGAATAGTTCCCCACTCATACCTACTGATTTTCTGAGAGAGAGCCACCTACTCATGTGTTGAGATCATGCCATTCCACTCCTACCATATGAATCTTGATATCTAGCCTCCCCAAGTTGCTTTCCACCCAATCAATCTCTTCCACCAAGCCAAATCTATGAGAGAGTGATTGTGTGTTGAGGAGTCTATCAGCTTGAAGCACCAGAGCAAGGAGTTCATCGACACAATCGAGCCTTTTACCTTTTGGAGGGTGGTGCCTCCTAGATTGGTTAGGTGTCGCTTGGGAGCCTCCTACTTCGTGTTGTGGAGTGAACCAAGAAGTTTGTAAGGCCAAGGAGATTGCCTACTTCGTGAAGATATACCCCGAGTTAGGCAAGTCCTTCGTGGACGTAGGCCATCATGGTATAGTCAAGGTTGCTTCTTCGTGGAACCCTCCGTGGGTAGAGCCCTCTGTGGACTCTCGCGACCATTACCCTCCGTGGGTTGAAGACTCCATAAACGTGGATGTATGATAGCGCCACCTATCGGAACCATGGGAAAAATCATCGTGTCACCAATTGTGTTTGATCTTCCTGCCCTTCCTTTACTTACATGATTGTCTTTACTTTCCGCTGCTATACTCGTAGACATGCATGTGTATGGTGTACTTGACATACTATGAATGCTAAAATCTGCCAAGACATAAAATTGGGAAAAAGTATATTTTATTTAGTCAAGTAGTCTAATCACCCCCCCCCCTCTAGCACTACTTTCGATCCTACAAGTGGTATCAAAGCTTTGGTCTCCATTGCATTGGTCTCACAACCTAGGAGAGTATGGCGTCTATTGAGGGAAATTATCATCGTAGAGGTCCATACTTTGATGGCACAAATTTTGCTAGTTGGAAGCATAAAATGAAAATGCATTCGCTTGGTCATAACCCTGCTGTTTGGGCTATTGTTCGTGTTGGTACGCAAGGTGAATTCTTTGCGGAAGGAAGGGAACCGGGTCGCGAAGCGACAGCGGATGAATCGAAGATGTTGTAACTCCATGCTCAAGCATGTGACATTCTCTTCAACTGCCTATGCCCCCAAAGAATTCAACAAAATCAGCCGTCTTGAGAATGCAAAAGAGATTTGGGATACTTTGATTGATATGCATGAAGGTACAAAATCTGTGAGAGAATCCAACTTGGATGTTCTTCAAAGTCAACTTGACAAGTTCAAGATGAAGGATGGTGAAGGAGTCTTTGAGATGTACTCTAGGCTAGCTCTTATCACCAATGAGATTGCCGGCTTAGGAAGTGATATGACACCATTTGCACATTGATTCAAATGATGCCCAACTACAAAGATCTCAAGCCAACGGAAGTGATTGGAAGAATTGTTCCTCATGAGATGACACTCAAGGACAAGGAAGAGCTTCACCACAAGTCTAGCGGTGCTTACAAAGACACAAGTGATGCTCCCGCTACCTCAAGCGACAACCTTGTCACAAATGAAGAGATAAGCCTCATGGTCAAGAAATTCAACAAGTTCTACAAGAATAGAAGCAAATATCGAAGCTCCAACTCAAGATATGAAGAGAAGCGTTCGTCAAGTCGTGACCGAAGCTACTACAATTGTGGAAAGCCCCAACACTACTCTAATGAGTGCACGGCTCCTTACAAAAGGAAAGAAGAGTCGTCAAGAAGACGAAGCTCAAGAGACGAGTCACCTCGAAGAGAGAGAAGGAGTAGAGATGATCGTTATGAATGAAGACCCTCAAGGAGAAGTAGGGACTCGAAGAAGAAGTACAAGTACACTAAGAGCTACTCAAGAAGGAAACATCAAGCCCATGTTCGTGAATGGGTTTCTGGCTCCGAATCCGACAACCACTCTAAGAGAAGTTATCACTCCAACTCCGACTATAGTCAAGATGAAGGTGTTGCCGGACTTGCACTAGTGACAACCGACTCCTACGGCATATTTGATTCATCAAATGAAGGGAGTGGGCATTGCTTCATGGCTAAAGGCCCCAAGGTATCACACCCCGAGTATTTTGATTTCAATAGTGTTGAAGATGACTTGTTAATTGAAGATGACTTGCTATTTGACAAATCTAGTAATGTTAGTCAAAATGAACTTGCTAGTACTCACTCTAGTGTAGATAAGTCGTGCGATGATGATAAGTTGAAAATAGAACGACTAACTCAAGAACTAAAAACTATTAGGTTAGCTCACAAGTCAACTCTAGAAGATCATAGAGAGCTTGTAAGGACACATGAGAAGCTACGCTTCGAGAACTTCAATTTAGAGCAAGAGCATGAGTTCCTTAAAGCTATCAATGACGATCTTTGAAAGAAGACTTCCTCTTATCTAGCCAAGCGACTTCTCTTATCTACATTCATGCCACAAGTTAATTCTAATCAAGCTAGTAACAAAGGAAAGAAAGGTTCTTCAACTAGTGGCTATAAAAATGATAAATCCAATGATATTGCTTCTAGTAGATCTCTTGATCCCACTAACTCTTCTCTTAGCCAAGTTACACTTGAGAAAGAAAATGAACTCTTGAAAGGGATTATAGAGAAAGGTATCTACAAGAGTCTTGAAGGGTGCAAACAATTTGAGGAGATTGTACGCAAGCACGGAGGATACGGGAAGAATTGTGGTGTTGGCTACTTCAATGCTAATGGAGTTGAATGGGAAGAAGGTCAATACCCCAATCCTAAGTTTGTTCCTCAAAAGGAGAAGTATGAAAATACTCTCCCCAAGGGAACAAAAGCTCAAGATGACCTTCCACCACAAGACCCCAAGCTCAAGGACAAGAACAAGCTTCAAGAGGACATTGACTCATATGAAGATGGATCCCAAGCTTTGGTGAAGTGGGTTCCCAAGGCTACTACAAGCTCAACTTCTACAAGTGCTACTTCAACAGCAAGGATCCCCATAAACTTGATGTGGGTCCCCAAGAAGAAGAACTAGAGAAGTTCTTGAGGGGTGACTCCGCCAATGAAATTCACTCATATTCATTATTGGCAAGAACTAGTTGTAATCAACATCAACATCTTGCAATAGTTCAAGGAGTCACACATTCCCTCAAAGCTAAGCAAGGGACAAGGTAATCAACAAATCAATGGACATCATCACATATGCTTTGCACTCCATGTCCATAGATATCCTTGTATCTGTCTCTTGTGTTGGGACTAACCCATGTAGGTGAGAAGATTAATGAAACAACAAGGATGCTCCCAACTCTTGGTGATCTTCATCAACTTTGAGCATCCACCACTACTTCACCTACATGAAGTCTTCACCGATAAAACCCAAGGTTAGTTTATCCCTCCTATGGTGGGATGTCACATCAAGGGGGGGCTTTACTCTAAGACTTGAGTCAAAGCATCTCATAGAATGTAATAACATTAAATGCTTTATGTAAAAGTGGTAAACCCGCTTGTGCTTAAACAATGAGTATGACCTATGATCAAGTATTCTTACTTGGATCCTAAGTCAATATACTCATATATAGATGACTCCGTCATCGCCAAAGTGCTTGTTAGATGCTATTGTGTTTGTGCATGTTTTCCATGATTTCATTTGACATCTTATTGTGTGAGCATGTTGGTCTGCATTTACTTACTCATTCGAGGATATCCAATTGTTGCTATTTGGCTTTTGATTTTCACTTGCCAATTGGATATACAAGAATGCCTAGGACCAATCCTCTAGATATCTATGCTTTCTAACCTCATATTCTATTCATGTTACATCACAAAATTTGAACAAGTACTTCTCGATCTCTCTGTGTGAGGAGCACTCGGAGTTCCGTATCATCAAGGACTGACCATTAAAACCTCCCAAGTGCATCTCGGTGGAACCAACTCCAAATTCTGGGACCCACCGAATGCCTATGGTTGATCTGGTTTTTCAATCTCGGTACTGCCGATTTCATATTCTCGGTTACACCGAGTTTCCCTGTCAGCTGACAGTTGTGAAACTCGATGACACCGAAAATATCAAATTGGTGTCACCGACAGTGATGGGTATATAATCTATGGACCCCGAAATTTTGAAATCCATTCTTCAAACGTCGCACCTCCACAACCCTAGTTGTCGTTCCAAAGGCCCCTAGTCATCGCCTTGCCTCCCCGAGCGCCTCCGACGCTGGGAATCGCCACTGTCGACGTTTTCTTCTCCAACGTCACCGTCGTAGCGGATCCATCGCCAAATTAGGGTATGGATTCAGCCTCCTCTCGTGCTCCTCTGTCCGATTCATGTGCATTAGGGTTTATTCCTACTCTATCCAATGTTTTCCATCCAATAGAAAATTCCATTAGATAGTGAACGACGAATTTTTAGGGTTTTGTTGTCCGCCTCATGTATCTCGGTAGAACCAATGTGAAATAATCAATGTCACCGGTTTTCTTTTCTGTCACACTGAGAACACCTCGGTGGAACCGGGTGCTCATTTTCGGTGCAACCAAAAATGGTGCCCAAGTTCCTGCAAAGAAGGTTGTTTGTCTCGGTGTGACCAAAAAGTTTGCCTCGGTTGTACCGAAATACATTTGATAGAATGCAAAACTTTGGAAATTCTTAGTTCAAACTTTCAAAAATCTCTGCATTTTGTGATGAATTATCCTATTCCACTCTTATATACTCTATTCACAGGGTCAGGCATGTCAGATGCTGAAGATAGACAGAATCTATAGGAGCGGAATGTTGATATGAGTTCAGGCACTAGTCTTGAGTCCAGCTCATCCTCATATCCAGGCACTCCCAGTTCTCATGGGTTGCCTAAGGCTACAACAAGGACCAGGAAGAGAGTCAATTTTGATGAGGAAGATTCTGATTTTGTTCCAGAAGATGTTCTTGCTAAGAAGCAAGAGAAGGCTGCAAAGAAATCTACCAATGAGGCCACCTTATCTATGAGGGTGGTCAGCAAAGTTTATGCACCTGCAGAGACCTTCAAAGCACATGAGAGTGCTAGGGCAACTATGTTTGTTGATATTCCAAGGAAATCTTTGCCTAAGAAGGCAGGAGAGAAGAAGACAACCAGGAAGAGGATCATCCATGTTATGGGCAGACCTACCTCTATGTATGAGGATCCATAGGAGGCTGCTGGTGCTGTTGCTGAAGAGGAGGAAGAAGAGGAACATGCTGCTCAGGCCCCTCCTAAGAAGAAGGCTAAGAAACTTTTGGCTGATGCTATGCCTAAGTATGGTCCCTCCAAGAGCACCAAGGCTGCTCCCAAGAAAGCTGTTGCACAGAAGTCCAAGAGGACTACTAAAGATATTCCTCCTGCAGAGAAGAACAAGAGATCAACTTTCAAAGAAGCAAATGATGATGATGCTATGACAGTCCTGATGAAGCTTAGACCTCACCTTATTGTAAATGATGACATCCATCCTAGAGCTGGGGATATGGAGAAGAGGAAGGATTCAGGGTTGAGGGCATGGAGAGCTATTGATCCATATGCCCAGAGGAGGAAGACTGTTGTGGACTACAGGTTCTATACCAAAGAGCAGCAAGACTTCTATGAGACGATATTGCTTGACAAGAGCCTTGCAGTCAGTGACATGAGATATGTGGACTGGAAATACATCAAGGATAATGAGGACTACTTTCCATGTGTCCAAGACAACCTCAACTGCATTAGTCTAAATAAATTTGTTGGCAAGGAGCTCACTGCTTGGAATGATGAGATGATCATGCAGTTCTACTCCACTGCTCATTTTTATGGAGATAGCAGGATTGTTTGGATGATTGAAGGAGCAAGATATGAATCTACTGTTGATGAGTCGGCTACCATCTTTAGGAGTCCTAGAGGTACAGGATGGAGATTTGGATGTATACTAAGAATCCAAGGAGAACCATAATGCTATCAAGGATATGTATAATCCTATCCCCGCTGCTAATGTGAAATCTCACAAGTTGGGATCTATTTACTTCCTCCAGCCAGACCTCCGTACCATGAACACCATCCTGAGGCATACTTTGATGCCCAAATCTGGATATGAGAAGATGGTTCGTGGATACTCCATCAACATGCTCATCCATCTTGATCGTCACACCAGGATTCGAGTGATGGATTTGATAGTAGAGACTGTGAAGAGGGTTGCTGCTGATCAAAAGCGCTCATGATGCTATGACCCTACATTCAGATGCTTATCAATTCTAAGCTTGAGAAGCACATCTTTGATCTGGATACACCCCACTTGCCACTTCAGTCGGATCTCGAGGACAACGTTGTGGTGATGGACACAGATCATCCCACATCAGTTGCAGCTCAGGAATAGGTAGAGGCACAGTCAGAGGCAGCTCGAGCCACTAGTGCTTAGGTCCTCAGATCCAGGAACGAGCAGATGGATCTCTTGATCACCACTATCAAGGACATGAAAAAGGATATCAAAACCATCATGGACACTCAGGAGAGCCTTGTGAACATCATTGAGGATAGAGTGAAAACTCTTAATGACAAGGTTGATGGGCTGACTAAGACAGTCAATGAGCTTAAGAAGAAGGTAGATGAAGCCCCTATCTGTCACACCTCTTCGGAGTCCGAGTTTGATGACGAGGAGGATAGTGCACCTGTTAGGACAACTGCAAGGTTCACGACTAAGGCCAGGACACCTACAGTGCCAGCTCCAGAAACAAGGCCTTCATCGTCTGCTCCAGCCA
The DNA here is from genome assembly GCA_022496015.1 of Hordeum marinum. Lineage (NCBI taxonomy): Eukaryota > Viridiplantae > Streptophyta > Magnoliopsida > Poales > Poaceae > Hordeum > Hordeum marinum. The sequence goes on from CM039674.1 coordinate 153,501,011, forward strand.
CAGTGACATCAGCTCCAGTGCCTCCAGTATCTACTCCAACTCCATCCAGGACTTCAGCAGAAGTCTTCGCCGACGTAGTTCTCTCGACTCTAACATCGACTACCGGAGGAGATCAGCCACAGAAACACGATTAGCTATATCTCTTCGAGCATTTTGGTAACTTATAGATCTTTAGGCTTCCAGTGAGAGAGAGCGTCTTGTTTTTATTGCCTTTTTACAAAACATTTGATCTTTTGGTCTTTTGATTGCTTGTTGTTTAAACAAAAACAAAAGTTTATGTGTGTTTGATCATACACCTTAATGTGTGTTGCTACTGTTTCCCATCTTTTGATGATTATATGATGATCATTCACTTTGCTTGATGTGTTGTGCTATGTTGTTAACTCTTATTACTCTCGCACACCACCAAGATGTATGTGACATGGAAGAAGTGCCCCATGTACCTAATCGATTGTGCATTTCCATTCAAACGCAATTTTAAAATAATGCACAAATTTAGGGGGAGCTCTTGCTTATCACATACTTCTCAAAACGATGATTATATTCATTGATTATATCATATGTCGAAGCTTTGATCTATATGTTGTCATAAATTACCAAAAAGGGGGAGATTGAAAGCACGTTTACTCCCTTGGTGGTTTTGGTAATTAATAATAACATATATGTCATTGAAATAATGTTTCCACTAAGTATGTTTTAGGAAAAGTTCAATGATGGGTTGGCATAAGGATTGTGGAATACCCCAAGATGCATGGAAATAGATTGGCAAAGCCTCATGAAAAGGACTCTACATTTTACATTTGTGAGAAATCACTTTGAGTCCATAGGAAAACCAATACTATTAAAAGGGGGTAAGGTTTTGTTGGTGAACAAAATGCTCATATGTGCACAAGTGATAGCCACCACATACACCCACAAGCTCTTCCACAAAAGTCTGTCCAAAGCCAAATATTCAAAATCGGTGCAACCAACACTTTCCACTTGGTGCCACCGATGCCAGAACCTAGACAGACTCAGCCAAACCCTAGCCACTTCGGCGCAATCGATTATGCTTTGATGCCAGCGAGTTTAGGTTGCCAACTTTCTGTTACATAAATTCACAATATCGGTCCCACCGAGATTGTTGGGTCGGCGTCACCGAGATTGGGCAATCTCACCGTTGGTCACCTTATCGGTTCAACCGAGTTTCCTATATAGGTACCATTGAGATTAACACATCGGTGTCACTGTGTTGGTCATTTTGTGTGTAACAGTGGATTTTTGGAGATGCCTATATATACCCCTCCACCACCACTCACTCGCAAGAGAAGCACTCAGAACAGTTCCTCACTCATACCTACTAATTTTTTAAGAGAGAGCCACCTACTCATGTGTTGAGATCATGCCATTCCACTCCTACCATATGAATCTTGATCTCTAGCCTCCCCAAGTTGCTTTTCACCCAATCAATATCTTCCACCAAGCCAAATCTGTGAGAGAGTGATTGTGTGTTGAGGAGTCTATCATCTTGAAGCACAAGAGCAAGGAGTTCATCGACACAATCGAGCCTTTTACCTTTTGGAGGGTGGTGCCTCCTAGATTGGTTAGGTGTTGCTTGGGAGCCTCCTACTTTGTGTTTTGGAGTGAACCAAGAAGTTTGTGAGGGCAAGGAGATTGCCTACTTCGTGAAGATCTACCCCGAGTTAGGCTAGTCCTCCGTGGACGTAGGCCATCATGGTATAGTCAAGGTTGCTTCTTCGTGGAACCCTCCATGAGTAGAGCCCTCCCTGGACTCTCGCGACTGTTACCCTCCGTTGGTTGAAGACTCCATAAACGTTGATGTACAATAGCGCAACCTATCGGAACCACGGGAAAAATCATCGTGTCACCACTTGCGTTTGATCTTCCTACCCTTCCTCTACTTACATGCTTGTCTTTACTTTTCGTTGCTATACTCGTAGACATGCATGTGTAGGGTGTACTTGACATACTATGAATGCTAAAATCTGCCAAGACATAAAATTGGGAAAAAGTAGATTTTATTTGGTCAAGTAGTCTAATCACCCCCCCCCCCTCTAGCACTACTTTCGATCCTACAACAAGTTAGTTGTAGTGTCGTATTAGTAGCGCTGGTTCCCGCGCAACTGCTAGCCCGAAAACCAGCACTACTAGTAGGATTTTATCTAGTAGTGGTAGTATTTATGTGTCTTGCCTGGCTAGACGTTTTGAGATTTCTATTAGGCATGAGGAGGAGGAGGAGCTTTTACCTACTAAATATCTTGATCATGGCAGCATGGTTGGGCATACTTCATTGACTCTAGTAGAGTACGATTTCTTTATAACTTGGTATTTAGTCAGGGTGCTTGTGAGAAAATTATTCTTCCTACCCCTGCTTTGTTCGATCTTTTCACAGGCACGTACACCATTATGCCTACACATTACATCGCCCCAACACCGAAGATAGAGCAATTGTTGGAACCTGAGCGAGAGTTTTAGCCTGAGTGGGAGCCTGCACCAGAGCTGGTCTATTAATGGGACCCTCAGGAGCAGCAGCAGTACCCTGAATTCAACTATTTTGATCCATGGCCATAGACAAAGTTAGGCCAAAAGCCTAAGCTTGGGGGAGTACGTATTTCTCATCGACATTACATTCATATACCACACATTCATTCTAGTTGTCAATGTTCATCCTCTTTCATTGTATAATCCATCATTAGTTATATCTTCACTTTCTTTAGTGTGTTTAAAAAACTTGCAAAAAACCCAAAATATTTCTCGCTTCTTTTTGGTTCTTCCTTCTAGTTTAATTAGTTTGCATTATTAAATCAAAACCCAAAAACATTTCTCGTTCTTCTTATTTGTTGGGAGCTTTCTCGTGTAAATAGTTTTTCTTGCTTTTTGTTTTCCGTTATGAATTTGCTTTCTTTAGAAAAACTAAAAACTCAAAAAAAAATTTGGTGTGTTTCTCTAAAATTCTTCTCTTTTCTTTGAGTTTACGTATGAAGAATACCGTGCTACAAGTTTTGAATGGCTCATATGCTATATTGTTGCTCTAACAAAGAGCCAATGTTACCTTGGCTTCTCCTTTGGATAAATGGTTTTGCATATTCCAGCTTAGTTCATGGCACACTTGCACTATTATTATTTTCACATAGTTCGGTCGTGCAAGTGAAAGGCAATAATGACGATAATTTGATGTAGTGATTGCGGTAAAGGGAGCTGGTACGACCTCTTCTTGTTTTCTCTTTTTGTAAATATGTTTAACTCGGTCGATGTTGATTCAGCATATTATGACTAAACATGTTTGTGATGACAATTAGAGATTATAGTTGCTCATGCCATTCCTAAGTAGCTAGGAGTGGATAATGATTTATCTTGTGTGTCAACATGCATTAAAATGGTTATGATCTACTCCCTCCGTCCCAAAATTCTTGTCTTATATTTGTTTAGAATGGATGTATCTAAATACTAAAGTGTGACTAGATACATTCATATATAGATAAATCTAAGACAAGAATTTTGGGACGGAGGGAGTAGTATGTTAGCATGGTATCCTCCTCTGAGTAATTTGAGTAGCTTGACTTGGCACATGTACAAACATGTAGTTGATTCAAAACCAATGCAACCTTCGTGATATTTATGTTTAGAGTGTTTATACCCTACTGATGATAATGTTCAATGGTAATTATTCACAATGCATGATCATGACCGTTGTCGCTCTCTAGCTGGTCGCTTCCCGGTCTATTTGCTAGCCTTCACATGTACAAAGCGGGAATGTTGCTTATACATCCAAAATCCTTAAATCAAAGTGGTTCCAGATGAGTCCACCATATCTACCTATATGTGGTATTACTCTGCCGTTCCAAGTAAATTTGCATGTGCTACCTATAATTATGCAAATAAATGTATGTTTTGTGTGCTCGTACCATTCATGGAGCGATGGGCGGTCAATATCTTCCATGCTAAGCGGGTTATCCTTAGTATGATCATTTATTCACCTATCATTGCACGAGAGAGGCTGGGAAAAAGGATGTCGAGTCCTCCATAATCAAAAATGAATAAAACAAAATCCACCAGAAAGTTGGATGTTGGAGCGCACCCGTGGATTCAGTCGGCCATGGCTTGTGTATGTATGGTGGAGGGGAGTAAACTTTACAATTCTGCTTGGGAATCGCTTATAATCTGTTTAGCATGGAAGATATCGAAATCCTTTCTCATGACGTTAACAGGAAAAGCACACCACCTAACATTATACTTCATCTCTATTTTAAACCATCAGCTCTAGCGCCGCTGCAAATCAATGCTTACCTCTATGAAGGACCCTTCTATTTACTTTCATGTTATTAATTATTGAGTCATCATCCTCTCATCAAAGCACCATTCCTGAGAGAGTTATTGCCATTTTTATGCATTGAGTCTAGTTAATGTTGGATGTGAGCATGACTGGATCCCTTCTACCCTGACTTATAATTGTTAGTCACTTCTTGAACCTCGGCGGTGCTCTTCATTTATGTTTTGCGGTGTGAGAAAGGGCTAGCAAGATACCACGTTATCATATTATATCATAATTGTTTTGAAAAATTGTTGGCATCCGAGACATCTTATTATTGCTAGCTAGTTAGTTATGTTATTGTCATGAGTAAATGTGAGACCTAAGTGTTATCATTGCCATGGTTAGTTTATAATGTTGAAAACTTGAATACTAGTTAAGCATATATATATAAAACAACGAGAATAAAAGAGTTTGTAAAAGTTTTCTTTATCACTTTCAGTTTGTCAACTGAATTGCTTGAGCACAACAATGAGTTAAGCTCGAAGGAGTTGATACGTCCCAAACGTATGTACTTGTCCAAACACTTTTGCTCTTGTTTTGGACTCTAATGTGCATGATTTGAATGAAAATAACCTGGTCTAATGTTGTTTTCAGCAAAACTACCATGGTGTTGTTTTTGTGCAGAAATAAAAGTTCTCGGGTTGATCTTAAAAGTGACACAGAATTGTTTTGGAATATGTAAAAAAATATTGGCGAGGGAAATTGGTAGGGGACCCACCAGGTGGCCACGAGCGTGGGGCGCGCCTACCCCCAGGGCTCATGGGCCCCCTGGCCAGCCTACGATGCTCATCTTCTGATATAATGTGTCTTTTTCCCTGGAAAAATAAGAGACAACAGAATCATCGCATTTTACGAGACGGAACCGCCACCACCTCCTATTCATCCTCGGGAGGGATGACCTAGAGTCTGTTTGGGGCTCGAGAAAGGGGAATTCGTCAATGTCGTCATCACCAACCCTTCTCCATCAACAATTCCATGATGCTCACCCTCGGGAGTGAGTAGGCTTGCTTGATAGTGATGGGGTTGGATGAGATTTGTCCTGTAATTGGGTGAATTTGTTAGGGCTTGATCCCTAGTATCCATTGTGTTATGAGATTGATGTTGCTATGACTTTGCTATGCTTAATGCTTGCCACTAGATCCTAAGTGCCATGATTTGAGATCTGAACCTATTATGTTTCCATGGATATGAGAGTGTTTTGGATCCTATCTTGCAAGTTGTATGCACCTATTATGTGTTATGATTCGTAGACCCCAAAGTGACAGAAGTTGGGATCATCTTTGCTCATGAGCGTAGTATTAGGAGTTCATGTATTCACCATGTGTTAATGATTTGTTCTGGTTCTCTATTAAAAGAGGCCTTAACATCCCTTAGTTTCCCTTTGGACCCCACTTACACGAGAGGGTAGGACAAAATATGGCATGCAAGTTCTTATTATAAGCATGTGTGCCTATATATCAAATACATGCCTACATTACATTGATAAATTGGAGCTAGTTCTGTGGCGCTGTAGCTTTTGACTATTACATGATGAATGTCATCCAAATCAAATATCCATCACTCATCCAATCCCTACGATTTTTGCATATTGATCTTTGTTAAGTTACTATTGCTACTGATGCTGCTACAATCACTACACTACTACTTTTCGATGTTCCTAATACTATTGTAATTGTGCTAATAAACACTTTGTTGTAGAAATATATTTCTAGGTGTGGTTGAATTGACAACTCAACTGTTAAGACTCATAAAATTCTTTGGCTCCCCTTGTGTCGAATCAATAAATTAGGGTGAAATACTACCCTCGAAGACGGTTGCGGTCCCCTATACTTGTGGGTTATCATGTCTCTGTAGGGAGGCTTGGGATGATCGGAGTCTACCGGGAGTCCACATACTCAAACAGAATTGTAGTCATGACTAGGGTTTACCGGGGTAACTCTAGAATACGACCGGGGTTTACCTGGAGTGTCATATCGATCTTAGAGTAGACCACTAGAAAATAATATGGCAAAACTATGTTTTATGAAAATAGACTTAACCCCACCACCCAAAGTGCATGTAGGTGAACTGGTTTCCATTAACTGTGGACTTGCCAATACATTCAATGTATTAACCCTAGTGGTTGCAATGTATCATGTTGTGGGTGACTATTATGAGGAGTGATTTATGTAGGGTTTTTTGCCTCGACTCGACATGCTTCCCCATGGCATTGATGGAGCTAACCAAGACTGTTACCTTAGATTTTCTTTCTTTCCGCTTATGAAGAACTTTGTTTGATTATTGTAAGATTGTTTATTTGAATAGCCTATGGCTAGAGTCTCTAAGACTATTTGGTTCTGGGTCTTCCTACTTGTGAGCTATGTTGGGGTTATCCCCAAAGAGGAAGGGTGAAGAAATATAGTTTAAAGCCTTATTATCTCTCTCAAAGAAAAGTACTACCGCATGCCCCTAGGTATAAGGTTGGGAGGAGTTAACCATCGCGCGCCCCTGCTTCAAACAACATGATAGGATTTCATTTTACACATAAAAATACTCACACCTCATCACCATGCCATGCCCAATATTTAGATGAGAAGTAAATAACAAACTTTAATACCGATATCCCCACTAACCAATGATCATGAACCTATATCCTTTCATATTACTACATCAATATAATTAACCCACGTTTCCTATTTGGTGAGTTACATGAAAGTTTTTATTATATTCCCCTTTAATACCAATCCTTTTGGGACTAGTCTTATAACACGTGCAAATTACCATTCATATTCCATACTCTCAAAAATATATAATTGAAGCATGAGAGTTCAACTATTTCTATAAAATATGATTGTTGTCATGCTCTAAAAATATATAAGTGAATCACTAGAGCAACTGCCTAGCTCAAAAGATACAAGTGAAACACATAGAGTAGTCTAACAAATTAGGATGAAAATGTGTATATGTAGAAAGTTGTGTCCAGCAAACAATAACTGTGGCAAACTAAAATGAAAACAAACTATAATACACGACGCTCCAAGCAAAACTCATATCATGTGATGAATAAAAATATAGTTTCAAGTGACATATCGATAGATTGGAGACGAAAGAGGGGATGCCTTCCGGGGCATACCCAAGCTTCTAAACTTTGGTATTACTTGAACATTACCTTGATATGCCTTGGGAATCCCCAATCTTAGGGTATTGCCGCTCCTTATTCCTTCATCCATCGTGGTCTCGCCAAAAACTTTAAAACTTCAGCACACAAAACTCAAAAAAACTCGTGAGTTCCGTTAGCATAATAGACATATAAATACTTTAGGTACTGTTATAAATTGATTAATATTTCATTATTGCATAATAGGTATTGTATTCCAACTTATCCATGACTTATACCCTCCTATATAATCCATAGCATCATCAAAACAAGCAAACTTTGCAAGCAAAAACAGAATCTGTCTAAAACAAAACAGTCTGTAGTGATCTATACTGAAACCATACTTTTGTAACTCATAAAATTATGAAAAAATGGTCAACCTTTTAAATTTGTATATAAATACCTTTTGAAAAATGAAGATCAAAAATACACTCTGGTAAAATCAAAAAAAATTGCATTGGGTGTAAAACTTTATGTTTTTGCACACCGTCGATTCTACTATCATCCAAATCATCCAACGGCTTTACTTGGGACAAATACTAAATAAAACACAAAACAGAACCATTATAGTAGAAAAAATTGTGTTTCCTCAAAATAAAATAAATAAAATCAAAAAAATTAAGATAACTATTGATTTGCTTCCCAATAAGCGCTATTGTTTTATGCCCCTAACTAGGCATAATGCATTGTTTTAAGTATTTTCATCCTACAAATTAATTCCATAGGTGGCTCTCATAATACATTCATGTGGTGGTTTTATCCTCTTTCTAGGAAAGTGTCACATTCCTTTATTTAGTGGGAATTGGTGTCTTATATTACCTTCTTTCATGTCAATAATAGCACCTATAGTTCGTAGGAAAGGCCTACCAAGTATAATAGCACAAGACATATTGAATTCAATACCAAGCACAATGAAATAGATGGGCACATAATTTCTATTAGCAATAACGAACACATCATCTATTCTACCCAATGGTTTCTTAATTGTAGAATCCTCAAAATGTGTGTTAAAGGAACATTCATTTATATCGGTGAGACCTAGCACATAACATAAAGATTTAAGTATAGTAGAAATACTAGCACCACGGTCCCACAAAGCATTGCATTCATAATCCCTAAGCTTTATTTCAATAGTAGGTTACCATTCATCATGCAATTTTCTAGGTATTGAAACCTTAAGTTCAGGCTTCTCTTCATGAGCTTTAATCATAGCTTCCACAATATGTGTAGTAGAAGCTTTATTTTGTTCATAAGCATTGTGTGAACTTATCATGGATTGCAACAAGGAAATACACTCAACCAAAAAATCACTAACATAATTAAAGTCCTTGTAATCAAAAGTAGTGGGCACATGACCATGTAAAGTTTTGACCTCTCCAAACCCACTTTTTTCATTTTTACCAGTAAGATCATCACCCTCCGAACAATTGCGACGTCAAGATAACTTCAACCCTTGTTATTGAACCAAGGTTATCGAACCAATTGGGACGTCAAGACAATTTTGTGTGTAGGTGAGAACCAAGGTTATTGAACCAGTAGGAGAATCAAGATAACTTCACGTCAACAGCACCTACACACACAAAACCCAACACTTGCACCCAACGCGGACAAGAGGGTTGTCAAGCCCCTTGAACTCGTTACTTGCGAGGATGATTTCTTATAGTGACAATAAATACATAAAAGGTAAAATAAAATAAAAAGAAAGTAAATAAATTACACATTTGTTAGGGTTTTAGTAATATGATTTTGATAGACCCGGGGACCATAGTTTTCAATAGAGGCTTCTCTCTTGAACACATAGCATACGGTGGGTAGACAAATTACTGTTGGGCAATTGATAAAAAAAGCACATAGTTATGATGTTATTCATGGCAATGATCATGTATATAGGCATCACGTTCGTGACACGTAGACCAAAACGATCCTACACTACTGTTACTCCACTAATCGACCAAAACGATTATGCATATATGGTATTAAGTTCATAACAAACATAGTAACATATTAAGAAAAATTCAATGATGTAGATAAAGTAATACAAGCAATATGTTCAGACCCCGTCGTTTTATCCTTAGTAGGAACAATAAAATACGTGTCTTGTCCCCTTCTGTCACTAGGAAATAGAGCAGCGTAAGACTGAACCCACTACAATACGCCCCTCTGACTAAAGATAAATCAATCTAGTCGGCCAAACCAAACGGATAGATCAGAGAGAATTACAAAGCTATAAAAATCATGCATAATAAAGTTCTACAAAGACTCAGTTACTCTCAATGAATAATCTGATCATAAACCCACAATTTATCGGATCCCAACAAGCACACTGCAAAAGAAGATTACATCGGATAGATCATCGTGAAAATCGCGAAGAACATGGTATTGAATATCAAACACAGAGAATAAATCATCATCTACTAGATATGGACCCATAGGTTTGTGGTGAACTACTCACACATCATCATGGAGGCAGCAAGGTTGATGTAGACGGCCTCCGTGATCGATTCCCCCTCTGACAGAGTACCGAAAAAGGCATCCGGATGGGATTGCAGAAGAGTGGAGACTTGGGGTGGCAAAAATTTATTTCGGGTGTCTCTCTATTTTTTGGAGTAAATGGGTCTATACTACAAAAATTGTTGCTAAATTTTATTTTGTTTTTTCTATCCTCGAAAATATCCTTTTTGTTGAATTAAAAGTAGGAAATAGAAACACTTGACATTGGATTGATATGTTAGTCCAATAAAAATGATAACAGGTGGCCATATCATGTACACCCTTCTTTTCGGTTTATTGGGCTCATCTCATTTTCTTAGGTTTTCCATATTATAAGTCTTATTTTCACTTCTTTCCACCACATGTTCACATTTCAAGGTGCATTAAATTGATGCATGCAAGGATTAAAAGAAACCAAACAATGCATGTAACCATTGCTACTCATTTAGTGGTCATCCATCCAAACACTATAATTAATGCAGACCAAAGTTTAAGTAATTTTGTAAACTACGAGATACATTCCTCCATTCACCATGTACCTTGGTCGATGATATTTCATATTTAAGCCCTATAAACTGGAAAGGAGGGAGTATAAACTATATGAATATAACATGAATAATTCAGAAATTTATAGATACGTTGGAGACATATATATAGATGATAAACATATAGAAGTCTGAATGTTATTAATACTTTGTTCACATAGAGAATTATAAGGTAATAACATGGAGCATAACTGTATTATGATAAGTGTAACATAAAGTGATAGTATATTATCTCGCACATCTTACAAGACTACACTACAGAAATAAAGAAATGCAGACATGAATGCAGTCAAGATGATGAATGCTCATGCATTACTTAGTAACTTAGTATTGGGAAGATTGCATACAAAACTAAGAGTGATTCTCATGCTCCATGGTTGGTGCTTAATAAAAATAAAGTTGACTTGACATATAAGTAAGGATAAGCTCTTTGCCCAGGGAAGCAAGGATTGTCATGCGATTAAGTAATTTTGAAAAGTTAGTTTAACTATTCACTGTCATGGTTTTGGGTTACTCTTACCATTCTATATGTGTTGTAATACGATTGTCATCCATTGACAACCATGATGGTGTGATAGGTTTTTTCTCTGTCTTTATTGAGATATTTTTGGCAAGAAGAGGGTCTTCCCCTTAACTAGTTTTTCTAAGATAGGCATGTCATGCTTTTTTAATGGTGGGCCTACCCACATCTTTTACGCTCACCATGCAGTGACATCACAAGTTAGTCAACTCCAAATGATATTACAACACAACCGTTTCATTTTCCCTCTTTTGGATGGAAAGTGAATCGGGCAGTGAATGACCGTTTCATGCGCCCTCCTACACAACACGCATACAATGTAGTTTGTTCATGTGTGGTTCTCCAAACGGTTGGCGGCCCACAACCTATTTTGGGCGGCAAGCCACAAATAATTTGACCTTTGGGGCGACCCAAGTCTTCAATATGATCTTGTTCATCGATGTAAGGGTGGTCTTTAGAAAATCAGCCTTGTATGACGAAGCCACAAAGTATTCTCCATTTTTTGAAGGCTCCCAAGTAATACTATGGACACTCTTTGTATCTATCTGGACTTGTTGGAGGAAACACCAAAGCTCTACATATTGGGCAGTGTGAGCCCAAGTTTGGAAAAGTGATTGTGCTTTCATGGCGTCCTTCCTTGCTAGTCAAAACGTTGACAGATCATGATTTGTTGATTTGAAGAAGGAAGCATTGAGCAGCACTAAATTACTTCGAAGTTTCAAGCTTCAAAATATCAGTCGGCAGGCTAATGGCACAAGAGATTGCGAAATCTAGTTTCAATAATAGATCGGGTGGTGTTTTACTTAATACTTTCCCACCCTGTGTGGTGTATTCTGCAATGAACGATAGAAAAAACTTTTGGTCAATTACTATATGGGTTTTTTTTCAAAACAAAACAAAATTAAGCCACCGTTCATGTAAATTTTCTTGATATAATAATTCCACTTCTTCCTAGTTGAGATCTAAAAAATGAGCGGGGCAACGTCCCTAGGTTTTTGGCCATGCAACCATGAAGATTCCTAAAAGGATGTCTTCTTCCTGTTGCCAATTGTGATGGTGGTGAATGCATACAATAGGTCCATATAATGTTTATTGCATGGATTTTCAGTTCCTACAGTCGGTGTCAAAACCGGAAGATCTCGGGTAGGGGGTCCCGAGTTGTGAGCCTTAGATCGATGGGTAACAGGGAACGAAGGGGACAGTGTTTACCCAGGTTCGGGACCTCGTGAGGAGGTCAAACCCTACGTCCTGCTTGATTGTATTAATGTGTATGGAGATTACAGAGTTGATCTACCTCGATATCGTCTAAGATAAACCCTATATAAGTTCATCTGTCCTCTACGAATGGGGATCCTCTAGTTTATATAGACACCAGGGGTCCCTAGGGTTACACACAACCAACCTTTTACAAGGGATAGATACGCAGATCCCATCTTCGGAGCTTGGAGGCCACGCCATTCATAGTTCAATCTTCAATAGATCAGCCCAACTGGTCGGCCCACGAGGAATGAGCCAATGGCCCGAGGACCCCTTAGTCCCGGACTCCCTTAGTAGCCCCCTAACTAGCCTTCAACACCAAGGAATCTAGTCTTCGGCAGCTTCACGTGTCCATGATATTCGGCTTGAAAGGTGAGTTCCTTCTATGTTCGGCAGATCTCAACTCGGCCCTTGACGACGCTCTGTCTTCCGGAATATGCTTTGTTTATTTTGAAGGCGAAACGCCCTGGTGTGAATAGTAACCCTTCCTGACAATCTTTCTCACGAAAAGCCACAAGAGCCAGTTATGAAAACTCGATTCGCGACTCGAGGCCACTTTTCGAGTGGCATGCCTCATTAATATGAAGATCGTGCCGCGCATTTCGTGGGATGCGAGCAATGGTATGGGTAAACTCGCACACGCATAACGGCACGATTGCTTCAGAAAGTTCCACACCTTGCGGCAGTAAAAGAGGACCCTTGGTGTTACAGCCCCCCATAAAAGGGAGAAACCCCCCAAGGTCTCACTATGCCTCCAGATTCGACTTGTTCTCACTCCCTAGCCTCAAGCGCCTAGATCCATTTCTTCCTTTTCCTCCCAAGCCACCTTTCCCGAGCTTCCCCATGGCTGGATCGAGCTTAGGCAAGTGGGAGGCCTCATGCATCACCGACAAGGACATTCGGGAGCTCAAGTTTGCCGGGTACCTCTTGCCCAACATCCCCCACCGCCCTCCCGAAGAGGGCCAAGTGGTGCCAACGCCGAGGACGGGCGAGAGAGTAGTGTTCATCCCACATTTTCTTTGAGGATTGGGTTTCCCTCTCCACCCCTTCATTAGGGGGCTAGTGTTTTTATATGGCTTGGACTTCCACGACCTCCCCCCCCCCAAGCTCTTTTATGCACATCTCAGCTTTCATCACTGTCTGTGAGGCCTTCCTGCGAGTTCAGCCACACTTCGTCCTGTGGCACAAGGTCTTCAATTTGAAGCGAAAGTCGTCAGTGGTCAACATGCTGACTGTGGCGGGGCTGTAATCAGCAAGCTCCCGCGGGTCGGGTGTCCGAACGGCACCTTCATCGACACCGTGAAGGTCTAGCAGAAGGAGTGGTTCTATATCATTGAACCACGGGACGCGGGTTGGTCGGCGCTAGCCGAATTCAGATCCGGACCTCCCGCGAGGCTAACCTCGTGGATCAAGAAGGGCCTTGACTGGGGGTCCGCCTCGGAGGTGAAGGTGCTGCAAAAGCGTATCACCCAGATGGTGGAGGCCAACATCAATCTGACCAACGTGGTCCAAGTCATGCTCCGGCGCCGTGTGTTACCCTGCCAGCGCCGGGAAACCCTGATGTGGGCCTACAAGCTTAGGGATCCGGTCACCATGAGCAAATTCTTTTGCACAACTCACGGGAAGTTGTGGAAAGTACTCTTCAAGCCCTAGAAGGAATGGTCGGCTGAATAAGTAGACAGCGGCTTGGACTCCGATGCTCCGCCCTTGAAGGTATGATAGGATCTCTCATGGCATTCGGAATTGTAATCCTCGGCAAGGATTTAACCCTTCTTCTCCTTGTCCTTGCAGGGATGGCTAGAGAAGGCCATGCAAATTAACGGCCCAGACCCCTTGCCCGAAGACCCCAGGTCGCCCCTGCTGATGGCAATACTGGTTGTGGTGCCATATGCGGTGTCAGAAAATAAAGAGAAGAAGAAGGCGGAGGAGGAGGTCCGCGAGGGCCTCCCCTCTAGGGGTCCTCGGATACCGAATCCAGAGAAACCCAAGCCTCCTTCACACACGAGGAGGAGCATGAGGAATACGGGGGAGAGATCGACTCTCCCCAGACAAAGAAGAGGGTCGCGCCCGAGGACGCCGAGGAGGATCTTCCTCCCCTGGCCCCAAAGAGGGCATGCAGGCCCAAGGTGATTCTGGCGAACGACAGCCCCGATTCCGATGAGGATTCCGGAGCTTTTGAGAGGGTCCCCCCGAAGGAACCCCAGGTTTAAGCCCCCATCTCATAGGTATTGAATCTGGATACCATTCAGTCTATCCACATTGGTTTCGCCGAATTGACCTATTCAGTTGTTTATTTGCTTTCATGATATAGTTTGACGTGAGACCTCCCGACCGAACAGGTCTCAGGGGAGTCTCCACTGACAGAACTGACGGAGAGCAGGACGGAGTCCCGCACCACACCCCCTGGCCACAGGTGAGTCCCGTACCATGCCGGAGGAGGTCTCCCGCCGGACCCCCCCCCCTACACGGAACACGAGGGGGTGAGACGGTGATGGCTGAGGTGCATACCTCGGCCACTGAAGACGTGTTGGCCGAGGACTATGCCTTGGTAGCTTAGGTCCAGGAGGTTGAACCCCTCCTGGCAGATAAGGAGGGGGCGTATGTCGCCCGAGCTCCCTTCGCAGTCGACTCCGGAGGCCTGGGAGCCTCCCACCTTGTCGACCCTGCCTCCCCAAGGAGGGGGAGGAGAAGTACCACCTCCGATGCCACCCACCACCAAGCAGACCGTGGTCGGGTGGCCAGCCATGATGGAGGAGGCATTGTATGACTCCTCCATTGCCGAAGATCACCGCACCCTTATGGGTGCGGTTCTAAAAACTATTCAGTCCGTTGACAGTGGACTGGAGGAAACCTTCAATGGTTTACTGGCGGGCTTCAAGGTAAGCGATGCTCTTTTTCATAATGATGAATTTTTTATATTGTCATGAATTCTTTATGGGTATAGTAGCTCTCGAGTAACGGGTGAGTTGAAAAACTCACCCCGGGGTCCTAGAACCGTAGGCATATAGTTCGACATCAAATAACCTGGCCTCCTGCTTATGGATAAGTTTTTTTACAGGCCTCATCCTCGGCCAGGCCATCCAACGCCCTTGAACTGGCCAAACTGAATCGGAAGCTTCGGAGCTCCGATGAGGAATTGGATTGTTTGAACAAACGGTTCGACGAAGTACAAGGTCGGTTTTTAGCTATAGTTGCCTACTCTATTGCTTTTCTCATTAATGTGGATTACCCTGATTTTGGGTCCTAATCTTGCGCCTCTTTATGCCCTCAGCTTCAAGCGTAGAGGTCGAAGACCTCAAGGCCAAGCTCATGAGGGCCAAACAGGAGGCTGCCGACCAGAAGGCGACAGCCGATAAACCAGCCGCTGAGCTAAACTTGCTGAGGGTGGAGAGCAGCAGGCATGAGGCTTGAGTAGCCGAGGTCCAACAGGAGCTCCACGATGCTGGCGCTAAGTGCGAGGCCCTGGAGCAGCAGGTCAAAGACCGGGCGACCCAGCTGAACGCGCTTACCTCCGACCTAAAATCGAAGCGCATTGAGAGGCGGTTCTTTGAGGAAGAGATTCGCCAAGTCAAGTTGATTGCAATGTTAAGCCATACTTACTATAATGTGCCTTTAGTGGAAACAGGTTCGCCTTTCTTACACGGTTGTGGCATTCCCCAGGCGCCTTTACGGGCCTCTTGAGGAGTGTGGCAGACACGGTGAAGCACTATGCAGTCCGGGATGGGGATGTGGAGGAGAGAATGTTCTGGGTGCAGTTTGAAACTCCTGAGGCACATCCCCTCCCCAGCTACCAGATGAAGCACCTGATGCAGTTGCACGAGATGGCGGAGCCAGCATTGCAGGACCTCTACATCCAGTTGTGACCTACGGAGCCGCTACCGAGCAGCTACTTTGGCTTGCTGCAGAAGCTTCGTGATGTCGTGTCGTAGATGGAGTCTATGAAAAGTTTGGTTTGCATCGAGGGAGCATGGATGGCCTTTGCATGGATCATGATGCAATTGTCGCGCATCAAGCCAATTGAGATGGCCACCGCGCCCCCCACCTCCTGGGAAGGAGCACAGATGCCCCGAGTTGTACTTCCGTGCCGCATTAGAGGGTGCTCGTTCTATAGAGACCCAGTGCCCGAAAAATATAATTTATGAGTGAGGGTGTGATCAGTATACCCTGAACACAATTATGTTTAATTATGCTTGTCCGAATATATCATGTTATGTATTGTTTTGACTCTTGCGTGGACGATTTAATCTAAAAGTTGTGAGTCATCGGCTTTCCCCCCCACGTAGATACTATGAGGGGTGTTTCGACCTACGTGTTGGGTCCGTAACTGATATATCAATGCCCGTAGGCGGAAAAGAGGGAATTAGACAATCACACTATTTGATTTAGTGCTTTCACTTAGCCTTAGGAGCTCGAATGCGGGGGTTAGCTTTGTGGTAGTCTGTTCGGCCGAAGCTTAAGACTAGTACCACATGGTTTGAAAAGGTACAAACCCTTCGTATGACATGGGAGAACCTCCATCGATTCTTAGTTTGAAACTTTAGCTCAGATCACAGATCAGTTCTCGCTTATTATGACGGTCAGTTTTCGACTTTCTCCACTGAGGTATTCACCAGGCTAGCTGGGTATACAATCGTAGTGGTTCTCCCTATTGCCCTTTTAGCCGAACTGGCGGAACATAAAGGGGCAAGCATAGGAGCGGGGCAATCCAACTATTGATCTAAGACATAATTTGAAACCGATGCATATAGTGCGCTATCCGAGACGCTTAATGGGTAAGACATAGTGACAAGGTCATGCTTGGGGTGTTTTAGTTATACCCTAGCCCCCAGTCTATCTGCGGATTGCACCTGTCCTATAATCGGACGATCTATATGGTGTATATATGCGGAAAACAAGTAGAAAAACTGAGGCATGTGTAACAATCTTATGATTCACGCTGTCGAGACGGCTATTACAGGTAATTATTTATTGCGGAAAAAAGGAAAAGCAATCTTACAGTATAGCATTTTTATTCAGGGTCCTTGATGGGTGGCTTGACGTATTTTTTGAGCCCGGCTGCACGCCATTGCCCTCGATCGGGGAGTTGCGGAACCTATTGGGGGTGGTTGCTACTTGGCGGACGGGCCTTGAGGGGGGTGAGAAGCAGTCGTAGATAGTGTACGCCTGGCGTTTTGTAGATCCTTAATGGTATCTCGCCTCTGGACAGAGAAGCAATCGGACTATGGTTCGCTTAAGCCGGATATCTAGTCCTCGTAAGTAGATCCCCATAGCTGCCCATGGTATTTTAAGAGCAAAATTGTGTCTTCGAGGGATATACCTGATGGGTAGACAGGCCATGTTGTGGGGAGTGTGTCCCTATTTGCCCTGAGCGGGAGGTGAAGGTGGCAGGTCCGATTGGGATCGAGCTCGCTTGCCCTCCTGTCGCATCTTGGAGGCAGGTTGGGATCCTAGGGCTTCGTTGTCATATTGGCATTCGGCCGCTAGGCCCGCGGTATGTTCTTCTGTTTAGAGGAAGCGCTCTATATTGCCGTTGACAGTGACGACCCCCTTTGGTCCAGGCGGATGGCAATGGGTAGGGTATGGACGGGTACAATCTTTTTCTCCCCAAACCCATACCCATAAAAACATTTTGTACCCACCCATTTCAATACCCATGGGCATAAATTGGCACCCATGCCCATACCCATTGGGTATCATATACCCAATGGGTACAATATGTACCATTTAATTTTTCTGAAGGTAGATAAATAGCTTTGAAATTCAAGTGATGACGGGCGAGCAGTATAACACTGATACAAACTTCTACTGTGGTGACCTCTTGGATGCATCAAGGTAGTATGAGCGGCAGGTGGTGAAAGCCCGGCACCATGGGAGGTGATGGTGGGAATGGGGGGGTCGATGGATCGAGAGTTGGACATGAGTCTAATAGTGAAGAATCGAGATTTCATCTTTTTAAGGAGTCACATAGGACCTAAGAGGAGTGGCGAGCATGTGATTACGAGCCCATGAGCTATGGCCGGTTTAAGGAATCGACACTTAGGGTGTGCCAAGGAGTTGGATGTTGGGCCCACTTGTCGTAGGTGTTATTTGCATTTATTAACTTTTCATGGGTATCCATTGAGTTATCCATGGGCGTAATTTCATACCCATACCCTACCCATATATTTTGCGGGTATGGATACCCATTACCCATGGGTACAAAATGTCTCCAAGTCATGCCCATGTCTGTTGTTTTTGGGTAGGGTACCCAAGGGTACCCATACCCATGGGCAAAGCTGCCATCCCCAATCTTGAGCTTCAGGTAGGCGTAGTGGGGGACGGCGTTGAAGCGAGCGAACGTTGTGCGACCGAGCAGCACGTGATAATTGATGTGGAACGGTACAATGTCGAAGATCAAGTCTTCACTGCAGAAGTTATCGGGAGATTCGAAGACTACCTCGAGTGTTACAATGCCGGAGTAGCGGGCGTCAACGCCTAGAATAACTCCCTTGAAGGTAGTGTTACTGGGTTTAATCCTGGACGGATCTATTCCCATATTATTCATCGTATCTGAGTAGATTAGATTAAGTCTACTTCCTCCATCCATGAGAACTCTTGTGAGGTGGTATCCATCGATGATGGAATCTAAGATTAGTGCCACGGAACCTCCATGACGGACACTAGTCGGATAGTCCCTCCTATCGAAGGTGATCGGGCAAACCAACCATGGGTTGAACTTCGGGGCTACAGGCTCTACGGCGTAGACTTCCCGAAGGGCACGTTTCCTTTCCTTCTTTGGTATATGTGTGAGATATATCATGTTCATAGTTTTTACCTCTAGAGGGAATTGCTTTTGGCCTCCATTGTTAGGACCATGAGGCTCCTCATCGTTGTCGATGCATGGTCCTTTGCTCTATTCCTCGGCTGCTAGCTTGTCGGCTTATCGAAACACCCAACATTGGCGGTTGGTGTGTGTGGCAGGCTTGTCAGGGGTGCCACGGATCTGGCAGGGCCTCTCCATTATTTTGTCCAGCACATTAGGTCCATCCATATTCCCTTTATAGGGCTTCCTTCATTGGTCGGGCTTCCAGCTGCGGAATCCAGCATTTACAGACGTATCATTAGCGTCCCTACTGCTCTGGCGGTGCTTGTTTTTATTACACTGTGGCTTGCCGTTTCCATCCCACACTTCTGAGGTGCCCAGATCTTCAGGGTTATGACTAGGTGGGCTAGCCAGTTGTCTTCGCCCATGCAAAAGTGGGTCATGAGTGCGATAAGGGCGAACATTGTCCTCGGTCTGTCCTGGCCGAGCTGTCGGGCCAACCATTCGTCCCGGATATTATGCCTAAGGGGGCTATTGCCTCGGCATACGAACAGTCGACAATCTGGTTTTTCTTGGTTAAGAACTTGTTCCAAAACTGCTAGGCCGACTCTCCTTCCTTCCGAATGACATTGCTTGGGTCGGAAGAGTCTGGAGGTCAGACATAAGTGCCTTGGAAGTTAGACCAGAAGGCGTCCTCAAGCTCATCCCAACTTCCAATGGAGTTTTTGGGGAGGCTATTTAACCAGTGTCTAGATGGTCGCCTTAGCTTTAGCAGCAAGTACTTAATGGCACGAAGGTCGTCTCTCCTGGCCTTATGCATGTGTAGGAGAAAATCTTCTATACACACGGCGGGGTATGTGTTCCCGTCATAATGTTCGATATTTATATGTTTAAACCCTTCGGGGAACTGGTGCTGCATGACCTCATTTGTGAAGCACAGTGGGTGGACAGCGCCTCTGACTCGGGCCACATTGTGCTGGAATTCGGCTTCTGGTGCCCGGTGTAGTTCCCGTTCTCGGTTCCTATGGTCGAACCAAGGTTGTTCTCCGTTCCATCTAGCGGGGGTATCCTTTGGATCCATAGATGGATCTAGTGTGGCATGTTCTATTATTCAGGTCCTAACATAGGTTGTGTCGATCCCTATACCGCGTTGGATCCTTCCCCCTCCTACGGGACAACTTCTATATGTATTCGGGGTCCTCAACCACTCTGTCTCTTCCTCTAGGGGGTGATCCGGCTAATCATGCTTTGTGTACCTAGGAGGTGTGCGCTCAAGAGCCTCGTCCTCGAATTGGGGAAGCAAACGTCAGCGTGGGTAGCTCCTGGTTTGGTCCGGATGCTCGGCGCCATACCCTTCTTTGGCTGCTAGGACATCCGTCCATCTATCATTAAGGGTGTCCTTCTTAGCTTGAAGCTACCGCTGCTTGGCCTTTAGGCTCCAAGCGGTGGCTAGAAGCCGTCATCTGAAGCATTCTTGGTCTTGCAAATCCTCCGGGGTGTTGAAATCTTCGTCTTCGAGGCTATCGTCCTCATCGACCGGGGGAGATAGTTATCGTCTCGGAGTTATCAGGGTCCTCGGGGTCGCAAGGCTTCTCGTTGTTTTCATGTGGTTGCCCTAGGGCTTCGAGGTCCTCGAGGTCTGCCAGTGTATCATTTTCTCCAGTGCCCATGATGACTCCCCTTTCTTTGTTTGCCTTGGACCGCTTGCGTTGCTTCAGGCATTTCGAGTTTCGACGGCTCCTCGGATATGTCGTCGTTCAGCTCGGGGGTGATATCGTCTTTGTTGGCGGGTGTATCCACCATGTAGACATCATAAGAGGAGGTGGCAGTCCATCGTCCCGTGTTGATAGGGGTCGAGGTGTCGACCTCGTCATACATGTCCTCCGTACCATCGAAGGCATAATCTAGCATGTCGGTTAAGTCTTCGACAGTGGCTACCAAGTGGGTGGTGGGTCGGTCATGAAATTTGTCATGATCCGGCCTTGGCCCGAACTAAACATGTGTCGGGATTCGGTTGTTTGTGATCACCAACGACTCGATCTGGTTCAACGTCTCGTTTATCATCGAGAGACTGTCCGTGTCCGTCTCCTGGAGATTTTCCGGAGTATCGTCCAAAATGTCCTCGAGGGACGGGTTTCTGATGGGAGACGGATTAGAGTGTTCAGGCTTCATGGCCGGATTCGAACACTGACACGGCTCTTCGACAGAGGGGAAGCCGGCCAAGGGTACCGAATTTGAGGCTTCGAAGGTGCCAAACTGTCGGGCAAGACAAAGAGCCCGGCGGTGGTCAGGTCGGTAGAAAATTCTAGGTTTTCGAGCCTGGTTCCCCGATCGACGGATGAGTTTTCGATCTGGCCCGGATGGCCAGTCGGGCCAGCTTGCAGTGTGATGCTGCCAAAGGTGAAGATTTGCCCAGGGATGAAGATGTCCCCGTTGTAGAGATGATCACTAATGACTAAGTGAGCCATCGACCTTTCTATTGATCTTAGAGCGGAACTCTCAATGAAAGTGTAGGAGATATGCCCTAGAGGCAGTAATAACAGTTATTTTGTATCTCCAAAGTTTGTAATGAATGTTTATGTTCCATGCTATAACTGCAATGATTCTCGAGTCTACAAATTAAACGAGGCTTGGAGGGAAACTCAAGTGCACGTGTGGTATAATAAACGGTAAATTGTATTCCTAGTCTTGCCTCTAAGACTGGCTCAAGTGTTGCATGATGGTCCTATTTTCCTGATCATGGGCATGGCTATGCCAGCAATTTTGAGGACGCGATGTTGGTAGAACACTCGTGTTGAATCGATCTGAATTGATGTTATGCTATGAGATACATTCGTCACAAGTTAATGGTTAATAACACAGAGATGGTTAACGTTTGCATAATTCCTTAGACCATGAGAGTATCGAGTTTCTTCATGCTTGCTTCATGAACTTTGGGGTTTGTTAAACGGCATCCGTAAATGGGTGGCTATTACGGCGGCTTACGGGTTCATGGAAAAGTATGTCAAGTAACTTGTTAGCTCAAGATTGGGATTTGCTCCTCCGACGATGGAGAGATATCTCTGGGCCCTCTCGGTGTTACGGTATCCATCATCGTCTGGCCACACACTTTGTGATTTGATCACGGGGATGCCGGAACACGGGAACGAGAAAAGAGAACAATACCGGCAACGAGGTAACTGGCATAGTGGACAAGTTGTTGATCCATGAGTATGCCTACATGTCTCACCTCGGGTAATTGTAACATATCGCGAAGCAACAGGAATAGCTCATGGCAACTAGAGGTTCACTCGAATATTCATTCGTGTGGGTATAGGGGTCAATATGGGTGTCCACGGCTCCGATGTTGATCATTGATCGGAAGGGGTTCCAGGTCATGTCTATGCTTCACCGAACCTATAGGGTCACACGCTTAAGGGTCATCTATTTGTTGAATACTAGACAGGGAGTCTGAAAGAATATCACCGAAAAGTTTCGGACACCGGAAAAGTTTCGGACACCGGAAAAGTTCTGCAGACAGGTCACCGGAACAGTTTCGGTAAAACTAAAAAGTAGTTTCAGGGGATACCATTAAGTCAAATTGGTTTTGGCACATGCCTGATAATTCTTGGAGGGTGCCAGAATCATTCTGGAAACTTTTGGGAATTTTCCAGAAGAAAAACCGGAAATGTTCCGAAGCTGCCGGAACCGCTTCAGATGCTTTTCGCAGATGAAAATCACTATTCCGGAATTGTTCCGGATCACATTAAAAATTATTTTAGTGGGGTACTATAATTGTTCTAAGCCCACATAAATATTTTCAGTTCGATCAGACGCTGAAAAATGTCGTCGTGAATAGTGAAAGTGCTTTTTGGATATTTATGGAAAAGGACTTTTTTGGATATTTCCAAAAAGGCTTCTAGAAGGGATTGGGGATCAAGTTAGCTCCTCATGGGGGGCCCCCCAAGGGTTGGCCGGCCAAGGGTGGAGCTCCTCCATGGAGCTCCACATGGCACCCCTTTTTCCTTCTTATGTTTTTTATGTGTGACATAAAGTGGGGGTAGTTTGGTATTTTCAAGTCCCAACCCTACCCTTGGTTTTCCTATAAATAGAGGAGATGTGGGCTGCCATATCTTCATCCTTGTGCTCTCATACACATGCTTTGCTTTGCAAGCTCTCTCTCCCTCCCACGAAAAGAGTCTTTCGTAGAGCCGAAAGGTTGTCTGGGTTTCGGCAGGAACTAGTTCTGGACGGCGAAGCCCTGCCGGATAGATGACACCGTATGTGTGCAACCCCGTAGAGAGGTCGTAGTTTCGATCTTTTGCCCGAGGGGCTGTTCGTGTGTCCTCCCGTAGGGTTGTCCGAGTCTTCGTTCGAGTTTCGAGGGTCCTCCCGAAGGGCTGTCCGCGACATCGTCCGGGGGACTGTCCGACCGCCTCCCGAAGGGTTGTCCAACGAGGGAGTAAATCCTCGCGGTTGGGAGGTTGTAAAATCCTAGCTGCGGGGATCTTCACCAACGATCTCCACCGACTCTTCTTCCGCTGCGCTTCGAGTCGGTACGGATCAGATCAAACCTTGTATGCAGTCTCCATAGTGGTCCTGGGCGTGCTCGCTATACCGGAAATTTTTGTTTTCTGTCGCGTTCCCCAACAGAAAGAACCAATTTCGGTGTCAAAACTAGTAGATCTCGGGTAGATGATCCCAAGCTGTGAGCCTTAGATCCATGGGTAACAGGGAACGAAGGGGACAGTGTTTACTCAGGTTCGGGCCCTCGTGAGGAGGTAAAACCCTACGTCCTACTTGATTGATTGTATTGATGTGTATGGAGATTACAGAGTTGATCTACCTCGAGATCGTCTAAGCTAAATCCTAGTTGAGTTCACATGTCCTCTATGAATGGGGATCCTTCGGTTTATATAGACACCGGGAGTCCCTAGGGTTACACACATCCGAACTTTTACAAGGGATAGATACGCAGATCCCATCTTCGGAGCTTGGAGGCCACACCATTCATAGTTCGATCTTCAATAGATCAGCCCAACAGGTCGGCCAACGAGGAATGAGCCAACGGCCCGAGGACCCCTTAGTCCCGAACTCCCTCACCTACCCATATTTTAGTCAGGACCATCCACCCCATCCACGACCATCTTTGCCAAAGTACTCTTGCAAACTTTTGATGCTCAAGAACCCCTATCCCGCCAAGGTGGGTTGGACAATAGATGGTCTTCCAATTGATCTTGCATTTTTTGCCTCATAAATTTTTTTGCCCCTCCCGAAAGGAAGGCCTCTTAATTTTGATAGCATTGCTTATAGATAAGCCAAGCTTGTGCTCAATGGGTTAATATCATTGGAACCTCGATGGCCTCGGCTCATTGGGTAAGTAACTTTTCAGCGTCCATCCCACGAGAAAATGCATCTAAAATATCCACGCATATTAAGATGGTCATACTAGTAAATTTAAGATGATCATGCTGGGCAACTGTTCCTACACTTGGAAGAAGCCATTATTTCTCCAGATAGTGTGGTACATAAAAATAGAGCTAATTATACCCATGGGATAGTAACTTGGGCGTTAACAGATACATAGAAAAACTTGAAAAAATGGTCATATAAGGTAATAATTTGGTACAAAATAAGCATGTATCTGCCAGGTCAGATGCCACATCGTCCAATGGCATGCGTCTTCGCTACACTTTTTGTAGAAAATCCCCTAGCGCACTTTTGTGAAAAAATGTCATAAGCACCAGCTTTTATTGCTCAATCCATGTTCCTCATTCCCCAAATCATAAGCCTAGCCAAATCCTAGCCTGTAGCGCACTTGCACAACCATAATGGCAACACATGTTGTACTCACATTGCATGGCCCCTGTCGCCTCAAAGGAGGGTGTTGGTTGTGGCGTTGGGGTCTCGTCTGGTGGGAGCGGCAGCGGTGTTGTCCGAGGCGGCGGTCTCTAAGGCGACACCAACATGGGAAGTTTAAGCGGAGAGGAGTGGGTGGCCACGACCATTGTGGATTATTTTTGAAAACAATCATCGTTGGTGAGTTATTTACTCTAGCATAGTGATTTTACCATTCACTCAAATTTCATATGGATATAGATAAGTTTGATTCATGCGATCACATGGATAGATAGGTCCGATTCTGCGGGCACATGGATAGATAGAGGATAGATAGCTCTAAGTACCATCATAAATGTTTGACCTACTCGCATGATGTTAGTGTAACATGGTTTAGTGACTTTTGTAGTATTTTGAACTGAAAATATCTGGCATGATTAACTGAATTTTGTAGGGATTTAATGCTTGTGCATATGTGAAATGGATTGACGTCGAATGCCAGAACTGTACAATACTTCGATCATCTATACATAAGCATCAGATGAGTGTATTCTCTGAGTTAATTTTTCCTATGTCCAACCGCCACATAGCCAACCTAGTCCAAAATCCGACCTAGCCAAAATCATCGCAAAGAAGAGATAATGCAGGTACAAACAGATCATTTTCAACCAAAAATCACAATCTTAACGCAAGGGTCATGAAGAACCTAACGGAATCGAGCGGCCAGGCTCTCGAGGGAAGCCGCCAGATTGAGTAAATACCATACTCCAAAGGGTAGGTGCCAGGCTACGAAGGATCGACTCCATTTCACCTTGATCGCCACTAGAGAACTCCAATGTGTTGTTACCTCTCACCTCGAAGATGAACATGCGAAGGCCAATAGATGAATAGACGAAGGGGTTTGGGGAGGGTTGTCTGACCTATGTACTATTTCATGGCAAAATGGGGTCATTTTTACAAGACTTCATTCCACCCCATTGTTGAGGACTTCTCGTAAATATATGTCATTCAAGCAGGGACTTTTCTAAAGAAAGAACGAGCACGGGCACTTGCGAGTTGCTAGCATGGCCTCCAGTATTTTTTTTAGGAAATGTCATCGTGGCGGTTTATATTTCATGTGAAAAAAAGGGATACATCCTTTGAAGGAACATCAACTAAAAACCCCAGAGGCTCTGACTTCCACACAATAGTTCGAGAGGTCTTCGAGTTCCTAGCTAGCACATCTGCCGCCATATTGGCCTCCCTAGGACAGTAGTTAAACTCTATAATATTAAAATTGCGAGCTAGAAAAAGAGCATTCTTCGTAAATGGCCGCATCTAGACCAAGAGAGTTCCCACTGTTTTGCACAGTACTAATCACCCCCATGCAGTCTGCCTTGACGTGAAGATTGTTGCAGCCCAGATCATTAGCAAGTATGAGTCCGCCTCTGAGGCCTCTTGCTTCCGTCGTCGCCGCATCTTCTACAAAAGGAATATAGATGCATGATTCCGCTAAGAAGGAACATGTATAGTCGTGTAGAATAGCTCCGGTAATTCTAGAACCATTATCATAATTAAACCCAACGTCAATATTCAACTTCACAATATTCTCTGGTCGTCTTAGTCAACCATGCATCTTAATACATGCATGCTTCACCCTGGTCTTGGCAAAGTTCTTTGCAAGCGTAGTGATGGCCTGCGCCGATCTCACGGGTCCCGCAATACCTGCTCGTGCGTGAAACGTCGTCGTTCCCACCACACGTAGCAAGCGGTAGTAGCAATAAGATCACTTCGTTGCACACCAGACATGGTAGCTGTAGAGGGATTTTGGATAGAAAAAGATTAGCCAAGACCGATTCTTCCTCACGTTTAGTTGAGCACACTTCAGAGATAAGAGAGTGCAGTCCCAAAATGCGCCACACTTCTTCACTCTTGGGAAGAGGAAGAACACATGTCTAACACTTTTGCAGTCTGATGTACATAAGGGACGCTGTGAGCTGGTAATTATGTGCCATGGCAAGGGATAGCCCCTAATAAGGTTCTCCAAACATGGATTTACTTGGATGGCCACTTAACCTCCAAATGGTCCTCCAAATTGGACTAGTACTTGAGGCTTGGACTGAATTTGTCATTCTCAACTTTCTCCCATGTTGGTGATCTCATTCTTTATAATATGTTGACCTTATAGAAAAAATAGCATCCCGACTGAAGTGCCATGATACAAAATCATCCGTTATCCCCAGGGCCAATGGGATGTTCAGAATTCGTTGTACATAAACGGGCCAAAATAAGTCATTGAATAATTGCTCGTCCCATTGTCAACTTTATGTATTAATGAGTTCAGACACCTTTGTGATCACAATATTGCCCCTAGGTGTCATCATTTTCCTTGAGGGGCTACTAGGTATCCACAGGTCCTCCCAAATGTTTATTTGGGACCCATCAGTCACCCTCCATATGTGACCTCGCTTGAAAGATTGAATACCACTCCACAAACCTTGTCAAGTATATGATATCCCTGTCTTAAGTCTGCAAATAAGAAGGTCTACATTGGGAAAATATTTGGCATGTAGCACTCTAGCACATAAGGACTCTGGTTCACATAACAATCTCCAACATTGCTTTGCCAGTAGTGCCAAATTTAAACAATCTAAGTCTCTGGATCCCATGCCTCCCTTCTCTTTGGGGACACACATTTTCCATCGTGTGAACCAATGCATATGTTTTTTAAGATCATCATCTCCCCGCCAATATTTTGACATGGTTGTAGGGACACTGTTGCATATTTGCTTAGGCAACTTAAAATATGACATAACATAAGACGGGATAGCTTGTATTACTATCTTCAGCAAAACTTCCCTGCCACCTACTGATAACATTTTTTCCTTCCAACCTCTAATTCTGCTCAACACCTGGTCAATCAGATGCTCAAAACAATCTGACCTTTCAACTCTAACAATAGGTGGTAGATCCAAGTATTTATCTATGATAGCCTCTGTCATAATGTTCAAATTTGTGCACGCCTTCACTCTAGTATCAACAGAGGTACAAGGGCCGAAAAAATACTCGACTTGGCCTCACTCACCAACTATCTTTCCTTCCAACCTCTAATTCTGCTCAACACCGGATCAATCGGATACTCGAAACAATCTGACCTTTCAACTCTAACAATAGGTGGTAGATCCAAGTATTTATCTGTGATAGCCTCTGCCATACTATTTAAAGTTGTGCACGCCTCCACTCTAGTATCAACAGAGGTACAAGGACCGAAGAAAATACTCGACTTGGCCTCACTCACCAACTGTACGGAAGCCGCACAATAATCATCCAGTGCTCTCCGGATGCTCGCGGCATTTTCAACGTCAACTCTCATTAGAATATGGAATCGTCTGCAAAGAGAAGGTGTGAAACTGATGGGACGTCTTGGCACACCTTAACTCCAATTAATTACCCCCCTCCTCTCCATGCAGTATCAGACTAGACAAGCCCTCAGCACAAAGTAAAAACAGGTATGGTGAAAGTGGGTCTCCAGCCCTCTAGAAGGAACAAAAGTCAGATAAAATATTATTCATCCGGACTCGGTATTTTACTGACCTGACACAAGATCACCCAAGTGGAACTGGAGCCCGGTCGCAACATGATCTTTTCCAAAAAGCTCCACTCAATTATGTCATATGCCTTATGCATATCGAGTTTTACACCACAGGTGGCATACCGTCCATTGGTTTTCCTTTTGATAGCATGATAAGATTCAAACGCCATAAGGAAATTATCTTGATTTGGTGAGATAATATTTGAGAGGAGATGTTTAAGACAGCCCGCTAAGAGTTTTGAGATCACCTTATATATCACATTACATAAGCTAATAAATCAGAACTGTGTGATCGCAACTGGATTTTCTACCTTCGAAATAAGAACAATTGTGGTATTGTTCCATCACTCTAGAATATTCTTTAAATTCACAGCGAGTATCACTTCATCTATCAAATCATCTCCTATGATATGCCAGAACCTTTTATAAAACACAGCAGGCAAACCATCTTGGATGCTTTTAAATCACCAATATTAAACATAGCTTTTTTCACTTTCTCACTAGTGTAAGGTTTATTCACTTCGGCGTTCATGCATAACTCTCGGCTTAACCTTCTCTATGACATCAATGTCCGGTTCCAGCACACCTGAATAGATTCGAGAAGTAATTTGGCAGTTGATCGAGAGTTATGTGACCAGTTTTATGGGGTTTTAAGTTTTTGTATGGATAATGGTAGTATTAACTCATAAGAATACTTCCTTTGTAAAGAAACTTTAGTGATCTAAACGATTTTTATATTTTTTTACGGAGTGAGTGCAAGCTAATTTCCGTACTTGCCATCAGTCCCGCAAAGTAACAGCTATCAAAATCAATCAGCGCAAAGTAACAGCTATCAAACATACAGTAAATCAGAACGCTCAAAGAGTACGGTACTCCCTCCGTAAATTAATATAAAAGCATTTAAAACACTACTTTAATAATCTAAACGCTTAAATTAATATAAAAACATTTAAAACACTACTTTAATAATCTAAACGCTTTTATATTAGTTTACAAAGGAATACATAGGTTAGTCTGCTCATGCAAAGCTTTTTGACCGGCAATGGCAGGAGTTCTGCCAATTCGTTGTAGAAGAGAGGAAGACCGAAGCCCCCAGGTCTAGTACAGATCAGAACCGAGGCAACACATGAGCTGAACATCAAATTATTTCATACAGAAGCGCCTGCAACAGGATAGCCCTTTAAGATTTCTCATTTATTATTGAAGGTAGATGTCAAGGCATCACACGTTCTGGCCCAAGCTTCTCTTCCTCATCTTCTATGATACCATGGACAGAGAACATTCTAAATCTTGGACACGAAAATGTGACCGACAAAAGGATTCTAACCAGCTTATAAACACTGGCGCAAAAGGTCTAGTTAGATGATTGTGTATATTCTTACTACCCATCTTTCAAATGGAGCAACTATTAGCAGTTAAGCGGCTCAGGCCTTCTTCGTCGCGCCGTGCTCTCCATCTCCGTGCTTCGGGGAATCTGTTCCGCTGTAGAAGGAAGCCTCGCTTGAGGCGTCAGAGCCCGCATCATTAGATTGCATTTTCTTGTCATCCTCTTTCATTTGTTCCGCGTAGCTGCTGTATTCAAAGGTGGCTAGATTCCTTCCTCCGAACGCTGAGTCGAGCTTGTCCATGTCGAAAACCTCTGCCATTATCTTCTGGCTCTCTTTATCGTTGGAGTACACAAACTTCACCTTCTTGCTAGTCTCATGGTCCAAGAATGGTTTCACTATCTGCCATTGGTTTTTGTAGGTTAGTCAGTTTGATCTTACAACAATACAGTAGCTCAATAATGAATAACAATTACCAGTGCGGTCGTTCCTATCTAAGAGAAAATGAGACTGACAAATCTGACTCAGTAATGATATTTTCAACATGACCACGTTGTGGTTTATAAGTGCTTCCACATTTAGGTTTTTTATCAGGGAACATAGCACACCACACTGGATTTTTTAACGGTTGATTCACGCTTAAAAGGATATAATTAGAGGAGATGACCAAATATCAGGAAGCAATACGGCTAACATAAATTAGAAGAGACATTGGTATTTCTGAACAAAAAAACACAAATTGATGGGATAGCTAAAGAGCTGTGATCTGGACTAGAGAATTAGCAATACAGCAAAGAATTGTCGAATACTGGCACGATAGCACTTCTTGAATGTAGAAAACAAAAGGCAGAAATGTTGTTCAGAGAGTAAAGAAGACAATTGAGGTTGTGCAACCACTCACCTTATAGAAAGACTCAAATAATCTAGGAGGGTTGTAAAGGATTGCAAGTCCCAATCTCTCGGGATAACAGTCTTGCAATACACTCACCGTCTCCCGGGTCACCTTCAGCGGTGTGCTTCCCATGGTCCAGCCCTGGAAGTCTATCATCCACACCATCTTCTCCTGATCATCCGTCAGATTCATAATCGCTTTCTCCAGAGAGTAAACAAGATACTTAATCTGTTCCTTCCCCGAGGTAGTGTTCTGTTATATTTCAACATTAAGCAAGCACAGTCAGAACAAATGAAGCCACAGTACTTCACATTTGAACCACAGACTTTAGTACAAAGTTGTACTAAAGCAACGTCAATTAATTTGGATCAGAGGGAGTAACAAAAATTGCTTTCCAAGATTCATGCATATTATGAAGAAAACATGTAGTATGACTCACATACAAACATGGAATTATCTTTCGTATCTCCTAACAATGATCGAGTATTTGAGTACGAGTTTTGAACTACTTAAAGGTTGATAGATCACTCTGGAGCTCATACCAGCAGGGTTAACATGATACTGTACTCCATAATTGTGGTTCGCAGTCGCTATGTCCCTTTCACACTTTCACGATTTATTCAGATCAAGCAACTCCAATATGATTCCAAAGATTATTATGTGAGAGGTATATGCATATGAATATATATAATCATGTTTCTTTATACAAATACCAAATATACTCTTAAGAACCCCATGATGAAATTATTTCCAGATATTTACTCTGCAGTGAATGAGCTAACCTCTAAGCCTGGCCTCAGAACAAGAACAGTTCTTCCAAGTTTGTCCTTGTAGTCAGCCCTATATATCTTTCCAGTCTCTGCTTCATGTGCAATTTCTTCCTGGATGTTGAAAGGATGAAAAGCTTATATTACCTTGAAAACCAGGAAATGCAAGTAACTTCTGAAGTATGAAGAACAATCTTCTTTTGCATTATAATGTTTTCAGCCAACAGTTCAGTAATATTGATATCATTCAATCAGCACAGTGGTGTGTTACTGTCACTGGCAAGCTTATTCCTCCTATACTAAACTTACTCCGCATGCTTCTTGAGTAGTACCTGCTCTTCCAATTTCTTGTCAATGTTTTAATTACACTACTCTTTTGTTTTGCCAATAAACGCATGAATCTACAATCAAACATGAAAATAAGAATTGGTTAAACCAGACATACCCAGGAAATCATTTCTGGCTTGTATGCTGCCCGCCACTTCACAGCTGATTTCAGCATTTTACTCGATTTCTGCAGATTCCAGTTTCTAGCTCGAAGGAATCTCAGTATCGAGGCATCCGAAAGGAAACCCTGTATTGCTAGCGATGAGGGTTCTTCAAGTTGCTTTCGTACCTCATTTATCTGCTTGGGAAATAGAACAGCCAAATGGCCTTAAGATTAAGTACTTGAGTCGAGACAAATAGAGCTCTAAAGTTAAAGAATAGTACTCCCTCCGTCTCAAAATAAGTGTCTCAAGCTTAGTATAATTTTGTACTAGCTCTAGTACAAAGTTGAGACACTTATTTTGGGACAGAGGGAGTATCTTACTTTCTCTTGCTGTTCTTCCAGAGTCAAGGTTTTCTCCGTTGTACCAACATTGCTTGACTTCCATAGAAATGACATTTTCCTAACTAGAGGAGGACGACTCTATCAGATATGTAACTGAAACACCTGCAAAAAATATTATCACACGGATGAATGAGCATAAATTATCTCCTTCTTCGTATGGAAAAAAAAAAACTGGCAAAGAAACAGAATGACAACTCATTATGCCAGTGTGATGGAACGAGTGTGACTTACCTAAAAATTCAGGTAACAACGTAGTACAAAACTAACAAATTCTGGTTCGTAACTATAAAGAAATTCTGAATCAATAAAGAAAACGCACAGCTCCAAGAGCCGCGGAAAAAAGAGAGGGGAAATTAACAGGATAAGCCACAAACCATGGGAATTTCTGAAATGGAAGGAACCTATAACGCAGGGCACTGATTCCCCTGTAGCGTCGGTTATAATACTGGTGCCTGGTGGAACATCTACCGATCAAGACGCGGTAACACTTTGGACTATTTAGATATGATTAGTTGTCCCTTTCTCCCCGCAGAACTGGATCTACTGATGCCACACGCGGCTGTCGGTGGGCTGAAGAACAAACAGGTCGAGATCAATTGAAGGCGAACAAACTACCTGCGGTTCCTATCTTCCAGGAGCGAAAAAATCGCTAGAATTCGAGGAGGAGCAGATCGAAATCTACCAAATTTCCTCACGTCCACTCGACCAAAACAGCACCAGACAAGCGCCGACGAGGGATCTAGAACTCGGGAAATCTACAAGCGAACCGGACTCTTCTAGAACCAAAGAGCGCCAGTTCACGCGCCTGCCTGAGCCGGTCTTACAGGAGGAACCGGGATGCAGGCGGCGGCCACGCACCTCGGGAGTCAGGATGGCGCTCCTCGGCGCCGGCGAGGACGGGCGACACGACACGCCGAGATCGCTCGCCAGGCGCCGCGAGTTCTCGGAAGGATCCCCCGTGAGGAGCAGCCGTGGAGGAAATGCGGAGCAGCTGAGAGAGCCGAGCGGTAGTGGGTTAGTGGGGGTAGACGGAGGAGGGATAAAGCGGGGCGGGGCGGGGCGGGGCGGGGCGAGTCCTTCGCGGCGTACGCGGGGCGTGCGAGACCGGGCGGGTGGAGGGGCGGAAAGTCGCCTCGCCACCGTGCGGCAGGAGCACCAGCCAGGCGTTGGCGCGTCAGCCGTCAGGTGTCGGCCGCTGCGGCCGTGGGCGCGCCGCGCGTCGGTTTCAGTACGGGTGGTCGGCAGGACTGCGGGAGATGCTGCTCCAGATTTTTCTTTTAGCCGAAGATGTGCCAGAAGGATTTACAAAGTAATAGTATAAAAGTCAAAAAATATTATAACACATACACACATACATTCAACCGGCACACACACCCAACGAAGATATCAAGATAGGAAGTCAGCACAACATCTTAAGATGGGAAAAGCTGCCACACACATTTTTATATTTGACCGAACCTACCACTAAACGCATATCATTAGAAGACCTGAAATACATGAGAAAAATAGGACCATCAATTTTAAGTTTATGACTTAAACCCTGGCGGGTTAGTTCCACCACAAGAAACATAACCATCTAAGATATACTCCGTTCACAAAACAAGTAGCATATGTCATCGGCCGGGTCGCATGCCTGCAGCGATTTGGAAATTTGAAAAATTGATTTGAGCGGTGTAGTCTCCAAATGCCGGGTCAGTAAGAATTACTGGGCTGGGACTTTAGAAAATATAGAAAAGTCGGCTCATCTCCTTGAGATAACATGGACGATGTAATGATTTGGAAACCGGCTTGCATTAGCCCTCAAGTGTCGTGGTGCGTGTTTGCAGCGACATGGGACTTGCATAATTGATATAAACTGGCTTTAAATAGTGTAGCCCCCAAGTGTCGGGTCGTTTGCCTGCGGCGACTTGGGACTATATGAGAATAATATGACTCACCACAATTTGTTAAACGAATCCTTAACCGTGGTTGTAATATAATCCGGAATGAATGTCCTGAAATAATTCATTTGTCTTTGACATGAAATCCCTGCTCGTGGTTGCGTTGCAACCCGGCAAATATATATTGGAGAAATCCATGGGTGTTGTAGATTACTACAGAGCACAATTGAAGAAATCCGAGAACCGGCCAATTAGATGACACGGCATTATATCTGATAGGACGGCTCTTGATATAATAAGTTCTCCGAGCTAGCTTGATAAGCCGGCATGATATGTGAATATGATGACACATATGATGCAATGTATGATGCAAGATGCAATGCATGATGTAATGTTAACTTGTCAATATTTTTTGGCATAAAGCCGGTGGATAGGCATTAGAAGCTATACCCGAAGGTAGGAAGCCGCCCTCGCCGCGACTCATTTTCCTGAGCCGAAATTTTGTGCCTCTACGGCCGGCTAATAGGCGTTAGAAGCTGTACCCCGGAGGTAAGAAGCCGCCGTTCACCGCGACTTATTTTCGTAAGCCGGAATTTTGTGCCTCTACGGGCGGCTAATAGGCGTTAGAAGCTGTACCCGGAGGTAAGAAGTCATCGTTCACCGCGACTCATTTTCCTGAGCCGGAATTTTGTGGCATAAAGCCTGGCTAATAGGTGTTAGAAGCTGTACCCGGAGGTAAGAAGCCGTCGTTCGCCGGTTGTTAGGTGTTAGATACCCGCCGGTAAAAAACCTTCACAACGGCGGCTAAGCATGTTTTTAGCCGGAGATTTGGCATGAAGCCAGCCGATTGGGTGTTAGAAGCGGTACCCGTCGGTAAAAAGCCCCCTTTTCAGCAATTACGACGCAAAGCGCCGGCGAATAGGCGTTAGAAGCTGTATCGGGTAAAGGTAGGAAGCCGCCCTCGCCGCGACTCATTTTCCTGAGCCGGATTTTTGTGGCATAACGCCTAGCTAATAGGCGTTAGAAGTTGTACCCGAAGGTAAGAAGCCGTCATTCGCCGATCTCAGTTGATACATCAACCGGAATATTTTTGAACTCTTCTTGTAAGTCGCTATCTTGTAAAAAGAAGCGGCAGCAGCTCCAAGTGATGATTCAATAAATCCGGGCACCTATGTTTGAATGGTGCATCACGACGGTTCGTCCTCTTGGGCAACTTTAATCTTCCGTTAGTAATGTAATAGCCCCCAGGATTGGATTTTCTCTTGCAAAGACCCGGGGTTCTCATTGAAAACGACCAAATGTGTCTCGCCATGTCTGTAGCCCCCGAGCCTTAAGTTGACTCGAAGAGGCGGCTTGAGAATCTCCGTTGAAAGTTGATGGTTGGGCGTGGCGGGTTATAGATGATCTCGCATGATTTGTTTCAATGATCCGGTCGATAGTTCGTCCCGGATGTTTGTTGAAGGTAACCAAACTGTAGCGGCGGCGACTTGTGCGCCTGTCCGTTGGGCGGCTCGTATCGACGAGCACTGCACCGATATGTTGATGTAGATCAATCTGTGGGTGGCGTCTTGCGCGCGTCCGTTGGGCGGCTTATATAGGCGAGCACTGCACCGATATGTCAATTTAGATTGGACTGCGGACTGCGGCTTGCGCGCGTCAGCTGGGCGGCTTGTACTGGCGTATGCAGCCACTGGCGTGTTGATGTAGACATAGAAACCATCCGCTGCATTGTAAGTCGGTGTTGTTATGGAAGACGCCACGACGTTGTAAGCCGACACGGATGACGAGAGACGGCCCCGGTGTTGTAAGCCGGCGCGGTGGCGAGAGACGGCCACAGCGTTGTAAGACAGTACAGACGTGCGAGTCATCGGTGGCGTTGAAAGCCGGCGAGAACGACGAGTCGACCATGGCGTTGTTGATGAAGACCATATCGCGGATGCGACGGCTTGCCACGTCCATTGGGTGGCTCATACTGGCGGGTGAACGCGCGATACCAGCGAGTTGATGTGGACCGTCCACGGGGGCGGCGAGTCACACGCGTCCATCAAGCAACGCGATATGTCGGTGTGCGCTCTAACTCAGCGGTATAATGCCCTATGAATAATTGTCTTGCGTACAAATATTGCAGACAATGTAATTGTTCTTGAAAGAATTTGATATGTACTAATAAAATAGATGGAAGGGATAACACCTGGATTTTGTTGTCGCAACTTTATCCGTCGTGGGATTGATGATAACATATAGCCAGCCCCCACTTTTTTTTGTGCGTGGAGATGTGGCCAAACAGTGGCATATAAGTATATGCTTGGACTCTCATCATTTTTTTAAGGTGTGGCCGCTTGACCAACAGCTCATGTGAGTGACAATAGTATTGCAGGCCGCGATTGACTAAGTCCCCCCCCCCTTTTTTGTTGGGCAGCGTTTTGTCTCTTTCCCCATAGCCCAGATGCAGCGAAGATACAGGAGACAAGGGCATAGCAGGTTCTTTTAGCCCACCACGTTCTCCTCTAGTGACGAGGACAAGGACGCGGCAGATGGACGGGTGGCGTCTCGCCGCCGGGCTGCGGCCTTGGGTCGAGAAGATCGTGGCCACGCGCGGTGGCTGCACGCACGGGCGCGCCAAGTATTTGGAGGTGAGCCACGATGGAGATGGGCACGCGGAGGCGGCTCAAGGCCAGTGCAGCGAGGTGAGGCAACGCGCGGGGGACGCGGATGGCGTGGGCACACACCTTGTATCAGAGGCGAGCGAACCGGGGCGAAGTGGAGCGAGCCGCCGGCGTGTTGAAGGCAAGGCCACAGCGGCGCAGCTTCCCGCGGCCGGTGGAGCCGGCTTCGAAGCAAGCAGCAGCAAAAGGCAAGGCGGCGCACGAGCGCGGCGGGTCGGAGATGCGCGGGAGGCCAAGCGCTGGAGGCGGAGGCACGCACGAGGAACAATAGCTGCAGGCGGCAACGGCGAGTCGGCGCACAGAAAGTGGCGACTGCTGGCGGCAGCGTCAGGTGGCGCGCATAGGAGCGGCGCGACGGCTTGCAGGAGGAGCGGACGGGGCGGCTTGGCCACGGCTGAATGGACCATGGCGGTCGGCGAACGCGGCGGGGCGCATGAGAGCCGGATGGATGGAGGAGAGCGGCAGAGGCGATGTCGGCTCAGAGGTGAGGCGATATGCGGGCAGGCGCGCGATGGGTCGAACCATGGCGGAGGCTAGGCCGACGCAGAGAGGTGACGGCGGCTAGCGCGAGCGTTGAGCCAGTGGGCGGACTGGGAGCATGTCGGCGCGGATGCGCGGGAGTGGTGAGCCCATGGAAATGGGCACAACCAGAAGCGAATCGAGGCCGGCTGGTTCCTCCGTGTTGAATGGATGGCAGTTCATGTAGATGCGGTGCCAGGGATGCCCGCGCGGGGGCCATAGCGCAGCCGGGGAGCAAGTCCGGCTCAGACACAGCTGTGGTTTGTAGAACAAATCGAATCCATGTCCAGGTTGTGGCTGGTTTCGACGAGTCTGGGTCAGGGCTAGTATTTTCTCTGTATGAATCGGTTGCCTTGGAAGATCCGATATGATAACTTTCCTTTGTAACTCGGCTGATGTGGAAACGACGCCCGTCGTCCGTGTTAATTTTCTTTCTTCTTTGCAAAATAGACCGCCGTCGTTGATCAATTTGAGACCGATGTAGATCCTTTCACATTGAACTTTATCCCAAAAAAAATCCTTCAAGATCACAACACCACCATGCGCAAGCCCCACGGTGGGCGCCAACTGTCATGGATTTATCACAGCAGATGTCCGGATGAACGGACTTAGGTTCGGGGCAAAGACGCAACTATGTGGCGGCTTGAAGGGGTTGATCGGAATCGAGAGACACGGAGTTTACCCAGGTTCGGCCCCTCCGATGGAGGGAAAAGCCTACGTCCTGCTTGTCTGGTATTGATGATGATGAAGATCTCTCGGTTACAAGGACGCTAATTGCTACCTCTAATTACGAGAGCCTCTAATATGTCTATCTCTAATCTCTTGTGTTGTCTAAACTTATGGACTTGTGAATCTTCTCCCTCTAGGGGTGCTCTACCCCTCATATAGGTGGAGAGGGTAGGCTTACAAATAAAGTCCTACTAGGAGTAGGAGTAGGACTAGCCTCTCACGAATCCTACTCCGGGTCTACGTCCTGCTTGTCTGGTATTGATGATGATGAAGATCTCTCGGTTACAAGGGCGCTAATTGTTATCTCTAATTACAAGAGCCTCTAATATGTCTATCTTTAATCTCTTGTGTTGTCTAAACTTATGGACTTGTGAATCTTCTCCCTCTAGGGGTGCTCTATCCCTCATATAGGTGGAGAGGGTAGGCTTACAAATAGAGTCCTACTAGGAGTAGGATTAGGACTAGCCTCTCACGAATCCTACTCCGAGTCTTATTTCCTTTAAGGGAATCCTTCTCTCTTCGGGCCTTCTCTTGTGAGCCGCCAGGTGTCGGCTCACCCGCCGGGTCTTGGGTTTGATCATCCTGCGACCCGCCTGCCGGGTCATTAATAAGATGTCATGTCTTTATGGGGTCTCCTGTGAGTCATCAGTCCGGGTCATACCACGGGGTATATCCCTGACAGATCCGTTTGATGTTTCTTTTCGCAAAGTATCGATATATGTCTATCATCACGAAAAAAACATATGCCCTTAATAGATTGAGAGAAAGGTTTTATAAGACTTGCTTAATGTTTTTTTATCGAGGATACATTAAAGAGAGAGAGAGATTAGTATCATAGAAGAAGAGTCAAGTTGTTCATACAACTTCTTTTGACACACACACACACAACACCACGATTACAACAACAAACTTACTTGTCTAGTCAAACCTCAAGCTGAATATAGTAAGGAGGAAAGATTTGAAGTTCAAAACCACATAGCCTCTTCAGTAAGCCACTTAAAAACAAACAAGACTCAAAACTTAAACAATCACTGATCAAAACCGAACACCTTGAAAAGTACGACCTCAACTTCAACTCATGTTGGGTCAAGGCTCCATCCATCCTTAGCGTCTATAAGTCAGGGAGTGAATAGCAGAAGTCACCAGACTCGAAGAAGACTTATCCAATAGATACGATGGTGGAGTACATTGCGCCCTCAAATTCCATAACCATCACCGGACGACACATTGCTCCAATCCTCGTCATAGAGAATGATGAGACCACCATCTTTGGCTTCAACTCCGATAGCCTCCAATGGGTACCCAAGCATCACCTCCAAGGTGGAGAGACGTTGTCACAATGGTGGAGCTATGTGCATCATTGGGGTGGACGTGGCTCCCTAGCCTTGAGATAACCACTGAAGAAAACAATATTTTAGGGTCTTAAATACAAGAAAGTGTATTAATTAGCCTCCCAAGCATTCATGTTTTCTCTTTAGCCCCTCCCCCCCCCCCTCGCACGCGCCATCTTCGTCTAGTTCTGCCACTGTGTTGCCACCTAGCCAATGAACTGGGCCTAAGGTTTCACGTGGTGTCTGACACAGACATGACTCGATCTATGTGCGCTCAGTATTTATAACCGTGTGCTTATAAACAATTTTGGAAAAGCAAACTAAGCTCGAATGACTAGATTCTTTTTGATAAAAAAATCACAAGTAGTCGCATTCTTGTGGTTTTATTTCAGCTTTTCTTACGCTATTATTTTTGAAGTGGGGATATATAATATGTTCGTTAACTACAAAGCGTTTGTGGTTATTTCGTCGCTCTCAAGATATGTTGGAATAGACTTAGAGATATCATACGGGGTAGGTTATGCATGTGTGTCTTCATCGGGTGAGTGTATATGCCTGTTTGTGAACGTCTGCTTCTATAGTGTATTTAACAAAAAAACAAAAAAATCCAAAGCAATTTTCAAGGTAAATGGGAATGTACATTAAATATCCATAAAATCTAATTAAAGGGCATGCCCACCATTGTATTCCCACATGATGGACTCTGACATAACATATTTCGTATGCAGAGATATGAAGTGCATTCATACAGTAAAATTTTAAAATTCAATTTGACTTTATCAATATTAATTATTAAAATATTGAAAATTCAAAGCTCATGGACATTAATCTGATCGGCAAATTGTCGTTATCATTGAACATCTCGACAAGAGCTACAAAATAATAGTTGTGCATTGCAAGTGAAATTCCAGTGCATGTAGAGTTTTCCCTTCTACGCATGTGTTGTCCCTCATGGCACATGGGATGTCGAACTCTAGCCGCCAGAGGACGGCATACCATGCTCTCTCCGTTGTCATTGTTTTTTACATTGGCCACAGCAGGGATGTTCTTTCGGCATAAGTTTTGTCTCAACTTACTATTAGCACAATTCATGGGTTGGAACAAAGTGGTCATGAGATCTAAGCCTCTAACAGTCTAAAATTACTATAAATTACCAAGAATGAGAGGCCACCCTACGGGTATTGCTGCAGCGGTCTTCCATGACTGTTTAAACAAATTTATAGCTCATTATCTGCACCTCTTCCTATTTTTACTACACTACTTTTTCATGGAGAAATATTTACTAAGTATGAGGATGTTATTTGGGAAACAATTATTGTAGCTCATGAACTAGCCCAATCCCGTAAGTTTTAGAATGGTAGGGTTTGGCTAGATGACCCCACCCCCTCCCTTTATTGTATCTCTCAAGGTGAAGGACGTGACATTACCATCAACTAGATAAAGAGGTACTTATGAGGTAAAAAATACCCCTTAACATAGAGGATTTCTGGACCTTCTATGACACCGCCAGTCTCCAAACCTTCCTCGAGTACACTTTCTCTTTAACAAAGCTCAATGCCTAGTCACCATGATACTTCAACAACAACAAAATGTAGTAAGTCGTTCAAATAGCGAATTGGCAATTCTTTTCTAGCTCTCAAGCCCAAATGTCACCTACAAAATGGCCAATGGAATCCTACACATATCATATCATCTGGATGAGTGCAATTATCCAACACTTTCCTCAGATGCCAACAATTCAACTCGTCATTTGTTAGAGAATATTTCTCCATATGTGGTTTTGGTAATTGTTGACAATCCCTATGGACTAATGGTTGCCTTGAGTTATATTTGAAGGATTTTTTGCCTTGAGTTATATTCGAAGGATTTTGTCCATAGGAACTTCTTCAAGTACATGTGTTGGTTTCAATGAGTTTATATGGTGACCAAGGTGGTATGTAAGGTTTTATCCAAAGATTGGTCATGTGAGAGTTGAGCTCATTACAAGCATGTCTTGAAGAAGAAGATTGTGTGAACATTCATGTTTACCTTCAAGACATCATGTTTGTGAATAGAGAAGATAAGACACAAGGTTGATCAAGATTAAAACAAAGAATTATTCAAGTTGATCAACACACAAAGCATAGAGGATGTACCAAGTGGGATCAAGTGATCTCGTGGTATGGTAAGTATTGTCCATTATGCTTTGTGTACTAACCCATGTTCCTTGTGAGTGTTCTTTGTGGGGTTAGGTATATTTCCATGGGCTTGCATCAATAGGAAGATCCCATGCAACCCATGGAGGATGACATCAAGTGGTGATCGCCATCAAGTTTGCAGTGTGCAAGTTCAAGTGAAGCATCATGGAGAGATCATGCTTCAAGCTTGCCGTCCAATGTGGTGACAATGGACTTGTGAAGATGTGCCCAAGAGTGGCTCATCCATAGTGGATTATAGGGGAGCAATCTACTAGTCTTCATCGAGCCGACGCAGTCAAGAAAGGTGGTCCATCTTGAGAAGGACAAGATCGTCATCATCTAACTCAAGTGGACTATGTGCAAGGAAAAGGTTTGACATTGATAGGGTTATCTATTTTATCAATCTCATGGTGGTAGTTGGGAGACCGGGTTATAGGATCGATAGTTGTACTATCAAGGGGGGCTCTCAAGTGAGTAGCTTGATCGTATCGTTCATTGAGAGTTCAAACCATTTGCAGCATTGCATAATATTTCTTGGTTCTTGGTTGGTGTTTCTCTTTGTGAGTTTTAGAGCTTATGTTCATCTCCATGACAAGCTCGAATTCATCGAAAACGGAGTCCATATGCATCTTCTATGATGTTTTCGATGTTGGAGTTTTTGTCGGTTCTTCATTCATAGAGGTTTCACATCTCTATATCATTAACATTTTTATACTACCTCTTCTTGCTATAACCATTCATTGTTTGGATACTACTTGTCGTCTACTATCCAACAAGCTTGAGTTTGCTCATTTCGGAGCTCGTATGCAAAAGTTACGACCGTTTTTGTCTTACCTGTTTTACACTGAGAGGTTGTACCGGTTCTAAGAGAGGTTATACGACACAACCGGTGTTTCGAGCGGTTGTACCGCTCCAAAATTGATCCGGAGGTTGTATCGGCCATGTACCACTCTACTACCGGACTAGGTTCTGTTTTGGAGCGGTTCTTGGCCGGTTGTTCCAGTTTAATCGGTACTACCTGTTGTACCGGTGCGCCTAGCGGTTGTACCGCTCCTATGTTATTCTGCACATAACGGGCAGATTTGTGGGGACCTATTTAAGGGGGTCTTCTTTCCCAATGGTCTTTATCCTTCGAGCTCGTGTTCGTCCCCATTGTTGACCTTCTTAGAGCTTGCTAACTCTCAACCCCTCCAATGATTCTTGCTCCTTTTCAAGGGAAAAGAGAGAGGAGATCTATATCCACATTTCCACCAATCACTTTCTCATCTATGTGAGGGGAACCCCTTGGATCTAGATCTTGGAGTTCTTTGTGTTCTTCTTCGTTCTTCCTCTTATTTTCCTTCATATCATTGGTTGTTGTGGTGGGATTTGGGAGAGAGGGACTTGGGAACTCCGTGTGCCCTTGCCATTGCATTTGGTGCATAGGTTTGAGTTCTCCATGGTGATATGCGGAAGTGAGAAGTTGAGAAGCATTGCATTTGGTGCATAGGCTTGAGTTCTCCATGGTGATACGCGGAAGTGAGAAGTTGCGAAGCTTATTACTCTTGGGTGTTTGAGCACCCTAGAGCTTTTTCCTCTTGGGTGCCTTGGCGCCCTAGACGGTTGGTGGTGCCTCGGAGCTCAACCATTGTGGTGTAAAGTTCCGGGCAAGTGTTGGGGTCTCCAATTAGGTTGTGGAGATAGCCCCGAGTATTTGAGGTCACCTCGGAACCATAATCCATTGTGGTGAAGCTTCGTGGTGTTGTTGCGAGCCTCCAATTAAGTTGTGGAGTTTGCCCTAACCTTGTTTGTACGGTTTCGGTGACCGCCCTCAAGGGCCCCTTAGTGGAATCACAACATCTTGCATTGTGTGAGGGCGTGAGGATATTACGGTGTCCTTAGTGGCATCTTGGGGAGCATTGTGCCTCCGCACCGCTCCAAACGGAGATTAGCATCCGCAAGAGTGTGAACTTCGGGATACATCATCGTCTCTGCGTGCTTCGGTTATCTATTACCCGAGCCCTTTACTTATGCGCTTTACTTTTTGATAGCCATATTGTTTTATACTATATATATTGCTATCACTTAGCTATTTATCTAGCTTACCATAAGTTGGTGGTGCATGATGTCTATTATGCAACTTTATTCTTGTAGACTTTGTTGGGCCTCCAAGCGAAGAGTTTTGTAGGACAGTGACAATTTTTCCTCAAGTGGATGACCTAAGTTTTATCAATCCGTGGGAGATGTAGGATGAAGATGGTCTCTCTCAAACAACCCTGCAATCAAATACAAGAAATCTCTTGTGTCCCCAACACACCCAATACAATGGCAAATTGTATAGGTGCACTAGTTCGGCGAAGAGATGGTGATACAAGTGCAATATGGATGATAGATATAAGTTTTCGTAATCTGAAAATATAAAAACAGCAAGGCAGCAAGTAACAAAAGTGAGCAAAAACGGTGTTGCAATGCTTGAAAACAAGGCCTAGGGTTCATACTTTCACTAGTGCAAGTTCTCTCAACAATACTGACATAGTTGAATCATATGTATATCCCTCACGTGTGACAAAGAGTTCACTCCAAAGTTACAAATAGCGGAGAACAAACGAAGAAATTATTGTAGGGTACGAAACCACCTCAAAGTTATCTTTTCCGATCAATAGTATGAGTTATCCCTATAAGTGTCACGAACAGCCCTAGAGTTCGTACTAAAATAATACCTTAAGATACACATCAACCAAAACCCTAATGTCACCACGAGTACCCATGGGCTTGATTATACGATATGCATCACACAATTTCAGATTCATCATGTTCAATCCAACACAAAGTACTTCAAAGAGTGCCCCAAAATTTCTACCGGAGAGTCAAGACGAAAACATGTGGCTACCCCTATGCATAGATTTCTAAGGTCACGGAACCCGCAAGTTGATCACCAAAACATACATCAAGTGGATCAATAGAACATCCCATTGTCACCATGGATATCC
Source organism: Hordeum marinum (assembly GCA_022496015.1). Classification (NCBI taxonomy): domain Eukaryota; kingdom Viridiplantae; phylum Streptophyta; class Magnoliopsida; order Poales; family Poaceae; genus Hordeum; species Hordeum marinum. Next base: position 153,545,548 of record CM039674.1, read on the forward strand.
CATCACAAGACATACATCAAGTATTCTCAAATCCTTAAAGACTCAATCCGATAAGAAAACTTTAAAGGAAAAATTCAATTCATCACAAGAAGATAAAGAGGGGAAAACTCCATATGATTCATCTATATTAATAAAGCTCGTGGTACATCAATATCGTGCCATCTCAAGAACACGAGAGAGAGAGAGAGATCAAACACATAACTACTGATACATACCCCCGGGCCCGAGGGTGAACTACTGCCTCCTCGTCATGGAGACCGTCGAGATGATGAAGATGGTCTCTGGTGATGGTTTCCCCCTCCGGCAGGGTGCCAGAACGGCTCCTGATTGATTCTTCATGGCTACAGAGGCTTGCGACGGCGAAACTCCCGATCTAGGTTTCTTTCTGGATTTTTGGTAATTATAGAAATTGGCGGCGGTCTCACGTCAAGGGGACTCCCGAGGGGCCCACAAGCCAGGGGCGCGCCCCTAGGCTTGTGGCTGCCTCGAGACTCCTCTCCGGTATCTTTTTGCTCCAGTATTTTTTATATTTTCAAAAATATTGTCTGTAAATTTTCAGCCCATTCCGAAAACTTTTTTTCTGCACAAAAAAGACACCATGGTAGTTCTGCTGAAAACAACGTCAGACCGGGTTAGTTCTAATAAAATCGTACCAAAATCATATAGAATTATTATAAACATGGCATGAATATTTCATAAATTATAGATACGTTGGAGACATATCAGTGCACATATGTGAGCCTAGTTGTTTTAGGTTTTGTGCTTGACGTATTAAACGCTTGTATTATTCCACATTTGTTCAAGCCTAAACTGTAATTATATTAAAGTGCCTATTTACCCCACCACTCTAGACGATATCCACGTTCTTTCATCATCAATTAGCCCATCCACCATTGTTATGCTGACATTCATAAGTTTCAGGAGTGGCCTTGACCATGATTACCTGGGATCCAAGGTTCGTCCCAGACACTAACTCAAGGAGTAATCACCCTCCCGTTTGATAATCTCGGTAGTAAGTACCCCCCCTCGCCCTCGCTATGTAAAAGTTTCACTTGAACCTACCTGACATTAAATCATCTCATCGACACTTAACTCACTTATAACACATAAGGACTCTGTATTTGTCATGAATCAACACCCCTGATTGCGAGCATCACCCAGTTAAGAAGGCAATAGTCTTTGAGTCCAAGCCACCTGCATGTTTATGGATGGGCAAGTCCTCACATTTTTCTGTAATGCATATTGCATTTGCTTTAATCCTAGCCCCACGAGAACCATGCAACCATACTCGTAATATTCGTGCACATATTCATGGACAACTGAAAACATTTCATCGAGTATGTCTGGCACACTGATTTCACAAGAACTTCTCTCCCTGCACTACTTTGTACACGCCGTTTATATTTTTTAATCTTGACGACAACATGTTCGAACTGGGAATTTATCAACCGATCAAGTGACATTGGGAGTCTCATATACTTCTCCACAAGAGCCACTATCACGTGAGGGCAACACCGGAGTCAATTGTCGTTGGGTGCGACCAGCATTGTGATCGCTAGCTTCGCCGCTGCATGGGTCGAATGCACGGCACACGAGTCTCTATAGCGGAGGATGGTGGTTCATAGCTGATGTCACCATCATTGTACATGCCGAGATATAGAAACCGAGAAGCTCATGGATGGGTCAGAAACGTGAAAGGCCTCATGATTGTGAGTAAGAGAAAAGTCGTTGTGAGTAAGAGCCTGGTATGTTTGTGTGCTTGAACGACGCTCACTTAGTTGCAATTTTCTATTGGGTGCCTTAAGCAGTATGTAGGCTCACATCCCGAGGCGGTAGTTTTCTATGTGGGCTGGCACATGTACATTTTTCCCCACCGTCTTGAGGACCTTCTAGAAGGTTTTCCTGATTTTTAGAGGTATTTTATTTTTATTTTTTATTTTCTATGCTTTTCGCTAGGTTTTTCTCGATCTTGTTCTGTTTTTACCATTTTTCACATTCACATTTTAAAAAATCATGATATTTAAAAAAAATTATGAACTATTAAAACATGAACAATTGTTTTGTTAACCTAAATATTCCTTACGAGTAGTTGAGAAGCGAAAAAATATATGAAATAACTCCTTATGGAAGATGCTCGGGTGAGACGGCATAGAGCATCTCTAGCAGATCCTCTAAAAACTCATACTACAAAATCGCTTTAGGGTTTTCCGAAAACATTTTTTGGGAACACGAAGGCTTCGGTGGAACAAATCCTGTAATTTTCGTACTGCATATTTAAAAACATGTTCGCTTTAGAAAATAATTTATCACAACCATAGTGCATACATATAAAATACAAACTTTGTGCTACAAATTAAACTTATAAGTCGACGATCACTCGTCGATGACAAGGTAGAACTTAACAACGTTCTTTCAAAGCGTGTTGGCGAGGTTGTGCTCCTCTTTGGCGGCGGCGAGACTGTCAGCGACACCTTCTTGTCCGTCTGCCAAAGCTTTCTCCACCGCGATGAGCTCTGCATCGGCCTCCCGAGACCTCTAGAAGTGTGGAAAACGGTTGTCATAGAGCTCGTGGAAGCCGACCCAAGGGCTCTGCCTGTCACTTCGGGAAAGCCGTACGCGGTCGCGCACTTGCTTTGAGCACAGTGGTTCCACGATTGGCCGATTGGAGTGGTCAGCCTCCGCGTCAGTTGTGCGAGCTTGCGCGGAGGCGAACCGCCATGACCACGACAAACACCATGTTCGGCAGCACCACCGGCCATCGAGGAGGATGAAAGGATGTGGATTTCTCCTAGAGGGGGTGAATATGGGCTTTAAAATAATCACGGTTTAGGCTCTAACAAATGCGGAATAAAACTAACGTTTGATTAGTCAAGCACAAAACCTAAAACAACTAGGCTCACTAAAGTGCACCAGCAGCTTATGCTAAGCAAGATAAACAACTAAATGATAGCAATATATATATATATATATATATATAACATGAAATAATATGGCTATCACAAAGTACAATGCATAAGTAAAGGGCTCTGGTAAGAGATGACGATATATCCCGAAGTTCACACCACTGCGGATGCTAATCTCCGTTTGGAGCCGTGTGGAGGTTCAATGCTCCCCAAGAAACCGCTAGGGCCACCGTAATCTTCTCACACCCTCACACAATGCAAGATGTCGTGATTCCACTAAGGGACCCTTCAGTGCGGTCATCGAACCCTTACAATTGGCAACCCTTGGGGGCGGTTATCGAACCCGACAATGGGCAACCCTTGGGGCGGTCACCAAACCCGTACAAATTGCTCGGGGCAATCTCCACAACCTAATTGGAGACCCGGAAGCTTTCCCGAAGCTTTACACCACAATGATTGAGCTCTGAAGCACCACTAACCGTCTAGGACGCCAAAGCACCCAAGAGGAACAAGCTCTAGGAAGCACCTAAGAGTAATAAGCTTCTCAACTTTTCACTTTCATGTATCACCATGGAGAACTCAAACCGATGCAGCTAATGCAATGGAACGAATACACAAAGTGGTCAAGTCCCACACACTCAAATTCCACCACCACAACAAAAGCTATGAAGGAATATGAGAGGAAGGACGAGGATCTCACAAAGAACTTCAAGATCTAGATCCAAGGGGTCCCCTCACATAGAGGAGAAAGTGATTGGTGGAAATGTGAATGTAGATCTCATCTCTCTTTTCCCTCGAGAACTAGCAAGAATCATTGAATGGATTGGGAGATAGCAAGCTCGAAAAAGGTCAACAATGGGGGGAGGGTAAACACGATCTCAAAGCATATGGTTCAATGGGGAAGAAGAACCCCTTTTATAGGAGGGAAAGAAATCCAAGCGTTACCCCTTCTTCCCGCACACAAGCGACTATAAACCAGCGAGGAAGTAGGAGTGGAGGCAGTTCCGCCCAAGTGGTACTACCGCTGCCAAGGGCGGTACTACCGCATATAAGAGATAGTAACGCTGCCTACTGCCGCTCATAGTTTGCTAAGAATTCCAGGCCCAGAAAGAAGGGCGGTAATGGCACGATAGTAACAGGTGGTACTACCGTTTGGGAGCAGTACTACTGTGCCATACTACCGGCCAGAAACCCCTTAGTCCGACACAAAAAGTCGAGACCCCGAAGCCAGCGGTACAACAGGCGACACTAGGCAATGGCACTATCGCCCATAAGTGGTACTACCACTGCCCAGAGCGGTACTACCGCCTATAAGGGGCAGTACCGCTGCCTTGCCTGATATTTCCGCTTGGTTCCTTCCGGACCAGAATAAAGGCAACATATGAATGCAGGAACACCAGAATTGTCATAACTTCTGCAAACGAGCTCCGAATTGAGCAAACTCAAGCTTGTTGGATAGAGGACGATAAGAGCTATCCAACAGAGATATAAGAAGAGGACGATAAGAGCTATCTAACAACGATATAAGAAGAGAAAACTCAAGCTTATATTGAGAAGAGGAGGTATAAAAGTGCTAATGATACAGAGATGTGAAGTCTCTATCAATGAAGAGCTGTCAAAAACTTCAACATCGAAAGCATCGTAGAAGATGCATATGGACTCCGTTTTTTATCAACTCGAGCTTGTCATGAAGATGATCATAAGCTCTAAAACTCACAAAGAGAAACACCAAACAAAAATCAAGAAAGATGGTGCAAGGATGCAAATGGTTTGAGCCCGCAACTAACAATCAAGTTACTCACTTGAGAGCCCCTCTTGTTAGTACGGCAATCGATCCTATAACCCGGTCTCCCAACTACCACCATGAGACCGGTAACATAAAAAACCTATCAAGGGAAAACATATACCTTGCACATAGTCCACTCGAGCTAGATGATGACGATCTTGACTTCCTCAAGATGGACCACCTTTCTTGATTACGTGGGCCCGATGAAGACTAGTTGATTGCTCCCCATACTCCACTATGGGTGAGCCACTCTTCGGCACATCTTCACAAGTCCATTGTCACCACAATGGACGGCAAGCTTCAAGCATGATCTTTTCGTGATGCTTCACTTGAACTTGCACACCGCAATCTTGATGATGATCACCACTTGATGTCATCCTCCATGAGTTATATGAGAACTTCCTCTTGACTCAAGCCCATGAAAACATACATAACCCCACATAGAACTCTCACGTAGACAATTGGTTAATACACAAAGTCTAATGGATAATGCCTACCATATCATGGGATCACTTGATCCCTCTCCATACATCTTATACGCTTTGTGTGTTGATCAACTTGATTCACTCTTTAACTTAGTCTTGATCAACGTTGTATCTTATTTTCTCTCTTCATAAAGATGATGTCTTGAAGGTAAACATGAATGTTCGCATAATCTTCTTCTTCAAGACATGCTTGCAATAAGCTCAACTCTCACCTGATTAATCTTTGGATAAAACTTTGAATACCACCTTGGTCACCATATAAACTCTCTGAAACCAACATATGGACTTCAAAAAATACCTATGGACAAATCCTTCGAATATAACTCAAGACGACCATTAGTCCATAGGGATTGTCAACAATTATCAAAACCAAAATAAAGAAATATGCTCTAATAGAGGAGATGTGGCGGGAATTATCGAGGGTATAGGGTTTGCTAACCCTAAAAGCCATCCGACCCAATACATATAGTGCCAGAGGGATGGATATGTTGGAAATATGCCCTAGAGGTAATAAATAAAGTGTCTATTATTATATTTCCTTGTTCATGATAATCGTTTATTGTCCATGCTATAATTGTGTTGATTGGAAACTAAATACATGTGTGGGCATATAGACAAACACCGTGTCCCTAGTATGCCTCTAGCAGGCTAGCTCGTTGATCAAAGATGGTTAAGGTTTCCTAGCCTTGGACATGAGATGTCATTTGATAACGGTATCACATCATTGGGAGAATGATGTGACAGACAAGACCCAAACTACAAATGTAGCATATGATCGTGTCAGTTTATTGCTATGGTTTTTTGCGTGTCAAGTATCTGTTCCTATGACCATGAGATCACGCAACTCACTTACACCGGAGGAGTACCTTGTGTGTATCAAACGTCGCAACGTAACTGGGTGACTATAAAGATGCTCTACAGGTATCTCCGAGGGTGTCTGTTGAGTTGGCATGGATCAACACTGGGATTTGTTGCTACGTGTGACGGAGAGGTATCTCAGGGCCCACTCGGTAATACAACATCACAATGAGCCTTGAAAGCAATGTGACTAAGTGTTAGCCATGGGATCTTGTATTACGGAACGAGTAAAAGAGACTTGCCGGTAACGATACTGAACTAGGTATGAAGATACCGATGATTGAGTCTCGGGCAAGTAACATACCGAAGAACAAAGGGAACAACATACGGGATTGTCTGAATCCTTGACATAGAGGTTCGACCGATAAAGATCTTCGTAGAACATGTAGGAACCAATATGGGCATCCAGGTCCCGCAATTGGTTATTAACCGTAGAGGTGTCTCGGTCATGTCTACATGGTTCTCGAACCCGCAGGGTCTGCACACTTAAGGTTCAGTGACGTTTCGGTATAAATGAGTTATGTACGTTGGTGACCGAAGGTTGTTTTAAGTCCCGGATGAGATCTCGGACGCCACAAGGCACTCTGAAATGGTCCGGGGGTGAAGATTGATATATGGGAAGTTGGTGTTTGAGTTCCGGAAAAGTTCCGTGGCCTGCGAGTGGTGTGACGGAGTGCCGAAAGTGTTTCAGGAGGTCCATCGGGTGGGCCTATCTACTCCGAAGGGCCACATGGGCTGTGAGAGGGTGCATACCAGCCCCTGGTGGGCTGGACACACCCCCACCTCAAGTCCCATGCGGCTAGAGGCTAGGGTTGGGCTAAAAGGGTGGGCTAGCCACCAAACTTGGTGGCCAAGCCACCCTGGGCGCCGCCCCACCTCCTTGGTCGCCGCACCAAACCCTAGGGGAAACCCTAGGGCGGCTAGCCCCTCCTATTCCCCTATATATATGTGAGGGGAGGGAGGGTTGCATACACACAAGTCAAGGCGCAGCCCTTCCTTCCTCCCCGATTGCTTCTCCTTTAGTAGATTGATTCGGCGCCGCTTAGCAAAGCTTTGCCGGATCAGCTCCGCCACCACCGCTGCCACACCGTCGTGCTGTCGGAGAACCCATCTACCTCTCCGCTCTCTCTTGCTGGATCAAGAAGGCGGAGATCGTCATCGAGCTGCACGTGTGCTAAACGCGAAGGTGTCGTCCGTTCGACACTTGATCGGGAGTTTGTGGGACAACTTGCGATTTGGATTGCGGAGACGTATGACTACATCAACCGTTCTCTTTAATGCTCTCGTTTAGAGATGTAAAAGGGTATGTTGATCTAATATATCTTCTCATAGATGCTCATCTCCTAGATTGATCTTGGTGAAGCATAGGAATTTTTTTGTTTCTCATGCAATGTTCCCCAACAGTGGTATCAGAGCCAGGTTTATGTGTAGATAAGATCTCGAGTAGAACACAAAAGAGTTTGTGGGCGTTGATGCTTAGATTGCTTCCTCTCTTGTCCATGTTTGGTTCAATGGTATCGTGGGATGAAGCGGCCCGGACCAACCTTACTCGTATGCTTACGAGAGACCGGTTCCATCGATTGACGTGTAACTTCGTTGCACAAAGATGGCTGGCGGGTGTCTGTTTCTCCTACTTTAGGTGGATCGGATTTGACAAAGGCGATCCTTGAGAAGGTTGAAAAGCAACTTATGTATCACCGTTGTGGTTTGTGCATAGGTGAGACTTGTTCTTGCTAGATACCCATAGCAGTCACGTAAAACATCCAACAACAATTAGAGGACGTCTAACTTGTTTTTACAAGGTATGTTGTGATATGATATGGCCAAACACATGATAAGATATATGTGATGTATGAGACGATCATGTTTTGTATAGAATATCACGACTTACATGTCGATGAGTACGACAACCGGGAGGAGCCATAGGGTTGTCTTTAATTATTGTATGCCCTGCGTGTCAATCATTAAGTGCTATGTAATGCTTTACTTTATCGTTTAGCGGTAGCAATAGTAGTATGAGCATGGTGGGCGCGACAACCCCGATGGTGACACAATGATGGAGATCATGGTGTTATGCTGGTGACGATGGAGATCATGCCGGTGCTTTGGAGATGGAGATCAAAAGCACAAGTTCATGGCCATATCATGCCACTTATGATTTGCATGTGTTGTTAATCCTTTTATGCACCTTGTTTTGCTTAGTACGACGGTAGCATTATAAGGTGATCCCTCACTTAAATTTCAAGATAAATTGTGTTCTCCCCGAGTGTGCACCATTGCGAAAGTTCGTCGTGTCGAGACACCACGTGATGATCGGGTGTGATAGACTATACGTTCGCATACAACGGGTGTAAGCCAGTGTTGCACATGCGGAACACTCGGATTAAACTTGACGATCCTAGCATGTACAGACATGGCCTCGGTGTTGGAAATATGCCCTAGAGGCAATAATAAATTAGTTATTATCATATTTCCTTGATCATGATAATCGTTTATTATTCATGCTAGAATTGTATTGATCGGACACTCATATACATGTGTGGATACATAGACAACACCATGTCCCTAGCATGCCTCTAATTGACTAGCTCGTTGATCAAAGATGGTTAAGGTTTCCTAGTCATGAACATGAGATGTCATTTGATAACGGGATCACGTCATTAGGAGAATGATGTGATGGACAAGACCCAAACTACAAACGTAGCATATGATCATGTCAGTTTATTGCTACTGTTTTCTGCATGTCAAGTATTTGTTCCTATGACCATGAGATCATGCAACTCACTGACATCGGAGGAGTACATTGTGTGTATCAAACGTCGCAACGTAACTGGGTGACTATAAAGGTGCTCTACAGGTATCTTCGAGGGTGTTTGTTGGGTTGGCATGGATCAAGACTGGGATTTGTTACTCCGTGTGACGGAGAGGTATCTCAGGGCCCACTCGGTAATACAACATCACAATAAGCCTTGCAAGCAATGTGACTAAGTGTTAGTCACGGGATCTTGTATTACGGAACGAGTAAAGAGACTTGCCGGTAACGAGGTTGAACTAGGTATGAAGATACCAAGGATTGAATCTCGGGCAAGTAACATACCGAAGAACAAAGGGAACGTCATACGTGATTAACTGAATCCTTGACATAGAGGTTCGACCGATAAAGATCTTTATATAATATGTAGGAACCAATATGGGCATTCATGTCCCTCTATTGTTTATTGACCGTAGAGGTGTCTCGGTCATGTCTACATAGTTCTCGAACCCGCAGGGTCTGCACACTTAAGGTTTGGTGACGTTTCGGTAGTATAGAGTTATGTATGGTGGTGACCGAAGGTTGTTCGGAGTCCCGGATGAGATCCCAGACATCACGAGGAGCTCCGGAATGGTCCGGAGGGAAAGATTGATATATAGAAAGTCTTGTTTTGGTCACCTGAAAAGTTTTGGGCTCATCGGTAGTGTATCGAGAGTGCCGGTAGTGTATCGGGGGACCATCGGGAGAGGTATTTCGACCCAAGAGGCTAAATGGGCTGTGGGAGGAGGTAAACCAGCCCCCGGTGGGATGTCCGAAGCCTACTCTAAGGTCCCATGCGACTGGAGTGGTTTGAGAAGGAAAAAATCCAAAGGATGAGAGGTGGAAAGAGTTTCCAAGTGGAAAGCAGGAATCCTACTCCTAATAGGATTGGAGTAGGACTCCTCCACCTCCAATTTCGAACAAACCTTGAGGGTTTGAGGCTGCATCCTACCCTCCCTCCCTCACATATCTACTAGAGGATTTAGAGGAAAAAGCTAACCCTAATAGCCACATGCTTACTCTCCTCTAGATCGCAGTCTCTCCTCTAGATCGGTTTTCAGCGGTGCTTAGGCGAAGCCCTGCTGGAATAGCTCCACCACCATCGCTGCAACACTGTTGCGCTGCCGGAGAACTCATCTACCTCTCCGCTCCCTCATGCTGGATGAAGAAGGCAGAGATCATCATCGAGTTGTACGTGTGCTGAACGCGGAGGTGCCGTCCGTTCGGCGCTAGATCAGAAGGACCGTGATCAAGATCACGAGACGGATCGTGATGAGATCGCGGGACGGATTGTGATGAGTTCGCGGGACGGATCGTGATTGGATCGCGGGATGGATCGTGATGAGATCGCAGGATGCCCGGCGATTTGGATCGCGAAGACGTTCGACTACACCAATCGCGTTTCTTAACGCTTCCCGCTTAGCGATCTACAAGGGTATGTAGATCCACTCTCCCGCTCGTAGATGCTCATCACCACGGATAGATCTTGCGTGTGCGTAGGGAATTTTTTGTTTCCCATGCAACGTTCCCCAACAGTGGCATCATGAGCTAGGTCTATGTATAGATGAGATCTCGAGTAGAACACAAAGAGTTTGTGGGCGTTGATGTTTAGATTGCTTCCTCCCTTGGTTGTGTTTTGGTTCTGCGGTATTGTGGGATGAAGCAGCCCGGACCAACCTTACTCGTACGCTTACGAGAGACCGATCCCATTGACTGACGTGTAACCTCGTTGCACAAAGATGGTTGGCGGGTGTTGTTTCTCCTACTTTAGTTGGATCGGATTCGACAAAGGCGGTCCTTGAGAAGGTTGAAAAGCAACTTATGTATCACCGTTGTGGTTTTTGCGTAGGTGAGAATTGTTCTTGCTAGATACCCGTAGCATCCACGTAAAACATGCAACAACAATTACAGGACGTCTAACTTGTTTTTGCAGGGTATGTTGTGATGTGATATGGCCAATTACATGATGAGATATATGTGATGTATGAGATGATCATGTGTTGTATAGAATATCACGACTTGCATGTCAATGAGTACGACAACTGGGAGGAGCCATAGGGTTGTCTTTAATTATTGTATGACATGTGTGTCAATCATTAAACGCTATGTAATGCTTTACTTTATCGCTAAACGGTAGCAATAGTAGTAGAAGCATGGTGGGCGTGACAACCCCGTTGGCGACACGTTGATGGAGATCAAGATGATGGAGATCATGGTGTCATGCCATTGACGATGGAGATCATGCCGGTGCTTTCAAGATGGAGATCAAAAGCACAAGTTCATGGCCATATCATGTCACTTATGATTTGCATGTGATGTTAATCCTTTTATGCACCTTGTTTTTCTTAGGACGACGGTAGCATTATAAGGTGATCCCTCACTTAATTTCAAGATAAATTGTGTTCTCCCCGAGTGTGCACCGTTGCGAAAGTTCGTCGTGTCGAGACACCACGTGATGATCGGGTGTGATAGACTCTATGTTCACATACAACGGGTGCAAGCCAGTGTTGCACATGCAGAACACTCGGGTTAAACTTGACGAGCCTAGCATGTACAGACATGGCCTTGGAACACAAGAGACCGAAAGGTCAAACATGAGTCATATAGTAGATATGATCAACATGACGATGTTCACCATTGAAACCACCTCAACTCACGTGATGATCAGACTTGAGTTGGTGAATTTGGATCATGTATTACTCTAATGACCGGAGGGATGTCAATTTGAGTGGGAGTTCTTCAGTAATATGATTAATTGAACTCATCATCATGAACATAGTCAGTAGTGTCTTTGCAAATTATCTTGTAGATTACTTATTCGCGTTGTAGCTCCCTTGAATTTTTATATGTTCCTAGAGAAATAGAGTTGAAAGATGATGGTAGCAATATTGCGAACTGGGTCCGTGATTTGAGGACTGTCCTCATTGCTACACAGAAGGCTAATGTCCTTAATGCACCGCTCGGTGCGCCAACCCCTCTAGCGTCGTATGTAGATGTTGTGAACATCTGACAGGCACGTTCTGATGACTACTTGATAGTTTAGTCCGTCATGCATTACGACTTGGAATTGAGGCTCCGAAACGTTTTGAACGTCACGGAACATATGAGATGTTCTAAGAGCTGAAATTAGGATCTCAGGCTCGTGCCCGTGTTGCGAGATATGAGATCTCCAACAAGATTCTTTGTTTGCAAGATGAAGGAGAATAGCTCAATCGTTGAGCATGTGCTCAGATTGTCTGGGTGCTACAATCGCTTGAATCGAGTGGGAGTTAATCTTCCAGATAAGATAGTGATTGATATAGTTCTCCAAGTCACTGTCACTAAGCTACTAGAACTTGGTGATGAACTATAAAATACCAGGGATAGAAATAATGATCCCTGAGCTATTCGCGATGTTTGACACCGCGAAGGTAGAAATCAAGAAGGAGCGTCAAGTGTTGATGGCTAGTAAAAACCACTAGTTTCGAGAAGGGTAAGGGCAAGGAGGGAAACTTCATGGATGGCAAGTCAGTTGCTGCTCCAGTGAAGCAACCCAAAGTTGAACCCAAGCCTGAGACTAAGTGCTTCGATTATGAGGAGAGCGGTCGCTGAAGCGAAACAACCCTAGATACTTGGTAGACAAGAAGGCTGGCAACATCGACAGAAGTATATTTGATATACGTGTTAATGATGTGTACCTTGCGAGTACTCCTAGTAGCACCTGGGTATTGGATACCGGTTCGGTTGCTAAATGTTAGTAACTCGAAATAAAAGCTACGGAATAAACGGAGAACTAGCTAAGGGTGAGGTGACGATGTGTGTTGGAAATGTTTCCAAGGTTGATGTGATCAACATCGCACGCTCTCTCTACCTTCGGGATTAGTGACGAACCTAAATAAATGGTATTTGGTGTTTTGCGTTGAGCATGAACGTGATTCGATCGTGTTTATTGCAACACGGTTATTCATTTAAGTTAGAGAATAATGGTTATTCTGTTTACATGAATGATACCTTCAATGGTATGCACCCAGTGAGAATGGTTTGTTGAATCTTGATCGTAGTAATACACATGTTCATAACATTGATGCCAAAAGATACAAAGTTAATAATTATAGTACCACATACTTGTGGCACTGCCGCTAAATGTCATATTGGTATAAAGTGCATGAAGAAACTCCATGCTTATGGATCTTTGGACTCATTCGATTTCGAATCGGTTGAGACATGCGAACCATGACTCTTGGGCAAGATGACTAAGGACCCCTTTTTCTAGATGGATGGAGCGGGCAAGTGATTTATTGGAAATGATAGATGTTGATGTATGCAATCCAGTGAGTCTTGAAGCGTGCGGTGGATATCGTTATTTTCTTACCTTCATTGATGATTTGAGTAGATATAGTGTATATTTACTTAATGAAACACAAGTCTGAATCGTTTGAAAGGTTCAAGCACATTCAGAGTGAAGTTTAAGATCGTTGTGACAAGAAGATAAAAATGTCTGCGATATGATCGTGGAGGTGAATATCTGAGTTACGAGTTTGGCATACAACTTTAAACAATGTGAAAGTTGTTTCACAACTCACACCACCTGGAACACCATAGTGTGATGGTGTGTCCGAACGTCATAGTCGTGCTCTATTGGATATGGTGCATGCTATGATGTCTCTTATCGTTTTGCTACTGTAATTTTGGGGTTATGCATTAGAGACAACTACATTCACTTTAAATAGGGCACCATCTAAATCCGTTGAGATGACACCATATGGTTTGATAGAAACCTAAGTTGTCATTTCTTAATGTTTGGGGCTGCAACACTTATGTGTAAAAGGTTTTCACCTAATGAGCTCGAACCCAAAGCGAACAAATGCATCTTCATAGAATACCCTAAGAACGGTTGGGTAAACCTTCTATCTCAGATCCAAGCATAAAGTGTTTGTTGTTAAAACTGGGTCCTTTCTCGAGAAAGAGTTTCTCTCGAAAGAATTGAGTGGGAGGAAGATAGAACTTGACGAGGTTGTTGAACCTTTGTTCAACCAGAGAGTAGCGCAACGCAGGAAGATGTTTCTGTGAAGCCTACATTAGTTGAAGAGGAAGTTAATGATGATGATCATGAAGCTTCAGATCAAGTTACTATCGGACCTCGTAGGTCGACAAGGATGTGTACTGCTGCTGAGCGGTACGACAACCCTGTCTTGGAGGTCATGTTGTTGGACAACGATGAACCTATGAGTTGTGGAGAAGCGATGATGGGCCCAGATTCCGACAAATGGCTAGGAGCCATGAAATCCGAGAAAGGATCCTTGTATGAAAACCAAGTATGGACTTTGGTAGACTTTCCCGTTGAACGGCAGGTCGTTGAGTACAAATGGACATTTAAGATGAAGACAGACGCTGATGGTGAATGTCACTATTTGTAAAGCTTGACTTGTCGCAAAGAAGTTTCCGCCAAGTTCAAGGAGTTGACTACGATGAGACCTTCTCACCCATAGCGATGTTAAAAGTCTGTTGGAATTATGTTAGCAGTTACTGCGTTGTTCAATTATGAAATCTGGCAGATGGATGTCAAAACATCGTTTCCTTCCTTGAGGGAAGGTTGTATGAGATACATCCAGAGAGTTTTTGTCAGTCCTAAGGATGCTAAAAGGTGTGCAAGCTCCAGTGATCCTTCTATGGACTGGAGCAAGCATCTCGGAGTTGGAATATACGCTTTGATGAGGTGATCAAAGTTTTTGAGTCTATACAAAGTCTATGAGAAACTTGTATTTACAATAAAGTGAGTGTGAGCACTATAGAATTTTTGATAATCATATGTGGTTGACATATTATTGATCAAAAATGATGTAGAATTTCTGGAAAGCATAAACGGTTGTTTGAAAAGAGTTTTTCAAACGAAAACCTGGATAAAGCTACCTAATTGTTAAGCATCAAGATCTATAGAGATAGATCAAGATGTTTGATGAGACTTTCAATGAGTACATACCATGAAAAGATTTTGAAAGAGTTCGAAATGGATCAGTCAGAGAAAGAGTTATTGCCTGATTTGTAAGGTGTGAAGTTGAGTAAGACTCAAAGCTTGACCACGGCAGAAGAAAGAGAATGGACGAAGGTCGTCCCCTATGCTTTAAACATAGGCTCTATATAGTATGCCATGCTGTGTACCGCACCTGTGTGTGCCTTGCCATGAGTCCATCAAGGGGTACAAGAGTGATCCAGGAGTGGATCACTGGACATCGGTCAAGATTATCCTTAGTAACTACAAGACTAAGGAAATGTTTCTCAATTATGGAGGTGATAAATAGTTCGTCGTAAAGAGTTACGTCGATGCAAGCTTCAACACCAATTTGGATGACTCTTAGTAGCAATCCGGGTACGTATAGTGGAGCATTCATCTGGAATAGCTCCAAGTGGAGTGTGGTAGCAATGTCTACAGTATGACATAGAGATTTGCAAAGTACACACGGATCTGAATGTCGCAGACCCGTTGACTAAAAGACCTCTCTCACATGCAAAGCATGATCGAGCCCCAAAACTCATTGGGTGTTAGATTCATAACAATGTGAATCACATGGTGATGTGAACTAGATTATTAACTTTAGTGCAAGTGGGAGACTGTTGGAAATATGCCCTAGAGGCAATAATAAATTAGTTATTCTCATATTTCCTTGTTCATGATAATCGTTTATTATCCATGCTAGAATTGTATTGATCGGAAACTCAGATACATGTGTGGATACATAGACAACACCATGTCCCTAGTATGCCTCTAATTGACTAGCTCGTTGATCAAAGATGGTTAAGGTTTCCTAGTGATGGACATGAGATGTCATTTGATAACGGGATCACGTCATTAGGAGAATGATGTGATGGAAAATACCCAAACTACAAACGTAGCATATGATCGTGTCAGTTTATTGCTACTGTTTTCTGCATGTCAAGTATTTGTTCCTATGACCATGAGATCATGCAACTCACTGACATCGGAGGAGTAACTTGTGTGTATCAAACGTCGCAACGTAACTAGGTGACTATAAAGGTGCTCTACAGGTATCTCCGAGGGTGTCTGTTGGGTTGGCATGGATCAAGACCGGGATTTGTTACTCCGTGTGACGGAGAGGTATCTCAAGGCCCACTCGGTAATACAACATCACAATAAGCCTTGCAAGCAATGTTTCTAAGTGTTAGTCACGGGATCTTGTATTACGGAACGAGTAAAGAGACTTGCCGATTACGAGATTGAACTAGGTATGGAGATACCGACGATCGAATCTCGGGCAAGTAACATACCGAAGAACAAAGGGAACATCATACGGGATTAACTAAATCCTTGACATAGAGGTTCGACCGATAAAGATCTTAATGTAATATGTAGGAACCAATATGGGCATCCAGGTCCCGCTGTTGGTTATTGACCGTAGAGGTGTGTTGGTCATGTCTACATAGTTCTCGAACCCGCAGGGTCTGCACACTTAAGGTTCGGTGACGTTTCGGTAGTATAGAGTTATGTATGGTGTAACCAAAGGTTGTTCGGAGTCCCGGATGAGATCTCGGACATCATGAGGAGCTTCGGAATGGTCTGTAGGTAAAGATTGATATATATAAAGTCCTGTTTTGGTCGCCGGAAAAGTTTCAGGCTCATCAGTAGGGTACCGGGAGTGCCAGTAGTGTACCGGGGGACCATCGGGAGAGGTATTTCGACCCAAGAGGCTACATGGGCTGTGGGAGGAGGTAAACCAGCCCCTGGTGGGCTTGTCGAAGGCTCCTCTAAGGGCCCATGCGGCTAGAGTGGTTTGAGAAGGAAAAAAAATCCAAAGGTGGAGAGGTGGAAAGAGTTTTCAAGTGGAAAGGAGGGATCCTACTCCTAATAGGATTGGAGTAGGACTCCTCCTCCTTCAATTTCGACCAAACCTTGAGGGTTTGAGGCTGCCTCCTCCCCTCCCTCCCTCCTATATATACTAGAGGATTTAGAGGAAAAAGCTAACCCTAATAGTCACGTGCTACCTCTCCTCTAAATCGCAGTTTCTCCTCTAGATCGGTTTTCAGCAGTGCTTAGGCGAAGCCCTGCTGGAATAGCTCCACCACCATCACTGCAACGCCATCGCGCTGCCGGAGAACTCATCTACCTCTCCACTCCCTCTTGCTGGATCAAGAAGGCGGAGATCGTCATCGAGCTGTACGTGTGCTGAACGCGGAGGTGCCGTCCGTTCGGCACTAGATCGAAAGGACCGTGATCAAGATCGCGAGACGGATCGTGATGAGATCGCGGGTCGGATCGTGATGAGTTCGCGGGACGGATCGTGATTGGATCACGGGACGGATCGTGATGAGATCGCGGGATGCTCGGCAATTTGGATCGCGAAGACGTTCGACTACACCAATCGCGTTTCTTAACTCTTCCCGCTTAGCGATCTACAAGGGTATGTAGATCCACTCTCCCTCTCGTAGATGCTCATCACCATGGATAGATCTTGCGTGTGCATAGGAATTTTTTTGTTTCCCATGCAACATTCCCCAACACTCGGAACACAAGAGACCGAAAGGTCGAACATGAGTCATATAGTAGATATGATCAACATGATGATGTTCACCATTGAAACCACCTTAACTCATGTGATGATCGGACTTGAGTTGGTGAATTTGGATCATGCATCACTTAGATGACCTGAGGGATGTCAATTCGAATGGGAGCTTTAGTAATTCGATTAACTAAGCTCATTATCTTGAACAATAGTCTTAGTAACCTTTGCTTATTTGTGTTGTAGATCAATGCCTCACGCAGTAGCACCCCTGAATTTTAATGCGTTCCTAGAGAAAGCTAAGTTGAAAGATGATGGGAGTAACTTTGTGGACTGGGCCCATAATCTGAGGATTATCCTCACGGCTTACCAGAAGGCATATGTCCTTGATGCACCGCTTGGTAACCAACCCGCTGACATGTCATCCGAAGACGTTAAGAACGCTTGGGAGGCACGTTATGGAGATTACTCAATAGTTCAGTGTGCAATATTGTATGACTTAGAACCGAGACTTCAAAGACGTTTTGAACGTCATGGAGCATATGAGATGTTCCAGGAGTTGGAGTTTATCTTTAAGAAAAATACCCGGATCGAGAGGTATGAGACCTTCGATAAGTTCTATGCTTGCAAAAAGGAGGAGAACGACTCTATTAGTGAACATATACTCAGAATGTCTGGGTATTCGACCCGTCTAGTGGAGTTAGGGATGCCCCTTCCGCCAGAGGCGATCACTGACAGAGTTCTTCAATCATTGCCACCAAGCTACAAGAGCTTTGTGCTGAACTGTAACATGCATGGGATGAACAAGTCAGTCGCCGAGCTGTTTGCGATGCTGAAAGTCGCTGAGTATGAAATCCAAAAAGAACATCAAGTGTTGATGGACAATAAAACCACTAGTTTCAAGAAGAATGGCAAGGGCGAAAAGGGTAACTCCAAGAAGAGTGGCAAAATAGTTGCTCCTCCCGTGAAGAAACCCAAGGCTGGACCCAAGCCAGAAACTGAGTGCTTTCATTGTAAGGGAACTGGTCATTGGAAGCGGAACTGCCCCAAGTATCTGGCTAACAAGGAGGCAGCCAACAACAAACAAGTTATATATGATATACATGTTATTGATGTGTACCTTATCAACTCTCATTGTAGTGCCTAGGTATTTGATACCAGTTCGGTTGCTCACATTTGTAACTCAAAACAGGAACTATGGAAATAGACGAAGGCTGGCAAAGGACGAAGTGACGATGCGCATGGGAAGCCATGGCAAAGGACGAAGTGACGAAGCGGAACTATGGAATTAGACTATGGAAATGGTTCCAAGGTTGATGTGATCGCCATCGGCACGCTCGCTCTTCGATTACCATCGGGATTAGTGATGAACCTGAATAATTATTATTTAGTGCCTGCGTTAAGCATGAACATTATATTTGGATCTTGTTTATTGCAAGACAGTTACTCATTTAAATCAGAGAATAATGATTGTTCTATTTATATGAGTAATATCTTTTATGGTCATGCACCCAATGTGAGGGGTTTATTCATATTGAATCTTGATAGTGATGATACACATGTTCATAACATTGATGCCAAAAGATGTAGAGTTGATAATAATAGTACCACTTTCTTGTGGCACTGCCGTTTATGTCATATTGATGCCAAAAGATGTAGAGTTGATAATAATACTACCACTTTCTTATGGCACTGTCGTTTATGTCATATTGGTGTAAAACGCATGAAGAAGCTCCATGCCGATCGACTTTTGGAGTCACTTGATTTTGAATCACTTGACACATGTGAACCATGCCTCATGGGCAAGATGACTAAAACGTTGTTCTCTGGAACAATGGAACGGGCAAGCGACTTGTTGGAAACCATACATACTGATGTGTGCGGTCCGATGAGCATTGAGGCGCGCGGTGGATATTGTTATTTTCTCACCTTCATTGACGACTTAAGTAGATATGGGTATATTTACTTAATGAAACACAAGTCTGAAACGTTTGAAAAGTTCAAGCAATTTCAGAGTGAAGTTGAGAACCATCATAACAAGAAGATTAAATTCCTACGATCTGATCGAGGAGGAGAATATCTGAGTTATGAGTTTGGCAGTCACTTAAGACAATGTGGAATTGTTTCATAACTGACACCGCCTGGAACACCACAACGTAATGGTGTGTCCAAACGTCGTAATCGAACCTTATTAGATATGGTGCGTTCTATGTCTCTTGCCGATTTGCCACTATCGTTTTGGGGTTATGCATTAGAGACATCTGCATTCACTTTAAACAGGGCACCATCAAAATCCATTGAGACGACACCATATGAACTGTGGTTTGGCAAGAAACCAAATTTGTCATTTCTGAAAGTTTTGGGATGTGATGCTTATGTCAAAAAGCTTCAGCCTGAAAAGCTGGAACCCAAAGCGGAAAAATGTGTCTTCATAGGATACCCAAAAGAGACAGTTGGGTATACCTTCTATCTCAGATCCAAAGGCAAAGTGTTTGTCGCTAAAAACGGAACATTTCTTGAGAAGGAGTTTCTCTCGAAAGAATTGAGTGGGAGAAAGATAGAACTTGATGAGGTTGTCGAACCTTTGATTCAACCAGAGAGTAGCGCAACGCAGAAAGATGTTTCTGTGGAGCCTACAACGGTTGAAGAGGAAGTTAATGATGATGATCATGAAACTTCGGATCAAGTTACTATTGAACCTCGTAGGTCGACAAGGGCGCGTGCTGCTCCTGAGTGGTATTGCAACCCTGTCTTGGAGGTCATGTTGTTAGACAACGATGAACCTACGAGCTATGGAGAAGCGATGATGGGACCGGATTCCTAGAAATGGTTAGAGGCCATGAAATCTGAGATGGGATCCATGTATGAAAACAAAGTATGGACTTTGGAAGTATTACCCGAAGGGCGTAAGGCCATTCAGAACAAATGGATCTTTAAGAGGAAGACGGACGTGGACGATAGTGTCACCGTCTATAAAGCTCGACTTGTGGCAAAGTTTTTTTCCACAAGTTCAAGGAGTTGACTACGATGAGACCTTCTCACCCGTAGCGATGCTTAAGTCCGTCAGAATCATGTTATCAATAGCTGCATATTTCGACTATGAAATTTGGCAGATGGATGTCAAAACAATGTTCCTTAACGGTTCCTTAAGGAAGAGTTGTATATGATACAACCGGAAGGTTTTTTCGATCCAAAGAATGCTGACAAAGTTTGCAAACTCCAGCGATCCATTTATGGACTGGTGCAAGCATCTCGGAGTTGGAATCTGCTTTTGATGAGGTGATCAAAGCGTTCGAGTTTATACAAGTTTACGGAGAAGCTTGTATTTACAAGAAAGTGAGTGGGAGCTCTATAGCGTTTCTAATATTATATGTGGATGACGTATTGCTGATTGGAAACAATAGAGAATTGCTGGAAAGTGTGAAGGAATATTTGAACAAGAGTTTTTCAATGAAGGACATAGGAGAAGCTGCGTTCATATTAGACATTAAGATCTATAGGGATAGATCGAGGCACTTAATAGGACTTTCACAGAGCACATATCTTGATAAAGTTTTGAAGAAGTTCAAAATGGACCAGTCCAAGAAGGGGTTCTTGCCTGTGTTACAAGGTGTGAAGTTGAGTAAGACTCAATGCCCAGTGACTACAGAAGATAGAGAACAAATGAGTGTCATCCCCTATGCTTCAGCCATATGCTCTATCATGTATGCAATGTTGTGCACAAGACCTGATGTCAGCCTTGCCATAAGTATGACCGAAAGATTTTAAAGTGATCCAGGAATGGAGCACCGGACGGCGGTCAAGAATATCCTTAGGTATCTTAAAAGGACTAAGGAAATGTTTCTCGTTTATGGAGGTGATCAAGAGCTCGTCGTAAAGGGTTACGTCGATGCAAGCTTTGACACTGATCCGGATGACTCTAAGTCACAAACCGGATACGTATTTATTCTCAATGGGGGAGCGGTAAGCTGGTGCAGTTCCAAGCAAAACGTGGTAGCCGATTCTACATGCGAGGTGGAGTACATCGCAGCCTCGGAGGCAGCGAAGGAAGGTGTCTGGATGAAGGAGTTCATGACTGATCTTGGAGTGGTGCCCAGTGCACTGAATCCAATGGCTCTGTTCTGTGACAACACTGGTGTCATTGCTCTGGCCAAGGAACCAAGGTTTCACAAGAGGACCAGACACATAAAGTGACGCTTCAATTCCATCCGCGATCACATCAAGGAGGAGGACATAAATATTTGCAAAGTGCACGCGGATCTGAATGTTGCATACCCATTGACTAAACATCTTCCAAGGGCTAAACATGACTAACACGAGAACTGCATGGGTGTTCGATTCATTACAATGTAAATCACATAGTGATGTGAACTAGATTATTGAATCTAGTGCAAGTGGGAGACTATTGGAAATATGCCCTAGAGGCAATAAATAAAGTGTTTATTATTATATTTCCTTGTTCATGATAATCGTTTATTGTCCATGCTATAATTGTGTTGATTGGAAACTAAATACATGTGTGGGCATATAGACAAACACTGTGTCCCTAGTATGCCTCTGGCAGGCTAGCTCGTTGATCAAAGATGGTTAAGGTTTCCTAGCCTTGGACATGAGATGTCATTTGATAATGGGATCACATCATTGGAAGAATGATGTGATGGACAAGACCCAAACTACAAACGTAGCATATGATCGTGTCAGTTTATTGCTATGGTTTTTGCGTGTCAAGTATCTGTTCCTATGACCATAAGATCATGCAACTCACTGACACCGGAGGAGTACCTTGTGTGTATCAAACGTCGCAACGTAATCGGGTGACTATAAAGATGCTCTACAGGTATCTTCGAAGGTGTTTGTTGAGTTGGCATGGATCAACACTGGGATTTGTTGCTCCGTATGACGGAGAGGTATCTTAGGACCCACTCGGTAATACAACATCACAATGAGCCTTGCAAGCAATGTGACTAAGTGTTAGCCACGAGATCTTGTATTACGGAATGAGTAAAAGAGACTTGTCGGTAACGAGACTGGACTAGGTATGAAGATACCGATGATCGAGTCTCGGGCAAGTAACATAGCAAAGAACAAAGGGAACAACATACGAGATTGTCTGAATCCTTGACATAGAGGTTCGACCGATAAAGATCTTTGTAGAACATGTAGGAACCAATATGGACATCCAGGTCCCGCTATTGGTTATTGACCGTAGAGGTGTCTCGGTCATGTCTACATGGTTTTCGAACCTGCAAGGTCTGCACGCTTAAGGTTCGGTGACGTTTCGGTATATATGAGTTATGTGTGTTGGTGACCGAAGGTTGTTCAAAGTCTCGGATGAGATCCCGGACGTCATGAGGAGCTCCGGAATGGTCCGTAGGTGAAGATTGATATATGAGAAGTTGGTGTTTGAGTTTTGAAAAAGTTCCGTGACCCGCGAGTGGTGTGAAGGAGTGCCGGAAGTGTTTCGGAAGGTCCACCGGGTGGGCCCATCTACTCTGAAGGGCCACATGGGCTGTGAGAGGGTGCGAACCAGCCCCTGGTCGGCTGGCCGCACCTCCCACCTTGAGACCCATGCGGCTAGAGGCTAGGGTTGGGCCAAAAGGGTGGGCTAGCCACCAAACTTGGTGGCCAAGCCACCCTGGCCGCCGTCCCACCTCCTTAGCCGTCGCACCAAACCCTAGGGGAAACCCTAGGGCGGCTAGCCCCTCCTCTTCCCCTATATATATGTGAGGGGAGGGAGGGTTGCAGCAACACAAGTCGCGACGCAGCCCTTCCTCCCTCCCCGATTGCTTCTCCTCTAGTAGATTGATTCGGCGCCGCTTAGCGAAGCTCTACCGGATCAGCTCCACCATCATTGTCGCCATGCTGTCGTGCTGCCGGAGAACACATCTACCTCTCCGCTCCCTCTTACTGGATCAAGAAGGCAGGGATCGTCATCGAGCTGCACGTGTGCTGAACATGGAGGTGCCGTCCGTTCGACACTTGATCGGGAGTTCGTGGGACGGCTTGCGATTTGAATCGAGAAGACATACGACTACATCAACCGCGTTCTTTAACGCTTCCGTTTAGCGATCTACAAGGGTATGTGGATCCAATCTCTTCTCTCGTAGATGCTCATCTTCTAGATTGATCTTGGTGAAGCGTAGGATTTTTTTTTATTTTCATACAACGTTCCGCAACAAGATATGTGGGCCGCGTGTAAAACAAGTATGGACCGGGCTTCGTTTAAGGGATCTAATCGGACCTAAAAACCCGTGAAAAGCCGTAAAACGGACGGAATTTTAAGGGCCGGTGAGCTTTTACAGAATCCACTCGAGATGTTGTGAAAGAATCTCGGTGGAACGGCCTTACTCAAAAGCCGCCAAAAGAACTGGGCCGGGGCCGTGAACGCCGCCTCCCAATCGCGCGTCTCTCCGGTGGAAATATTTAATGACCCACGTAGCCCAATACGCAAAGCGGCCCATGCGCCTTGAGCTTCTTCCTCCAGCGGTCCAGCCCCATTGACCCTAACCTACCCCGCGTCCGCTCTCTCTCTCTCTCTCTCGCCTCGCTCGCTTCTGCGACTACCTGCTCGCGCGCGGCCGCCGTGATGGCCTTGTCGGCGACGAGGGAGGTGCTTATGCTGGAGGCGCCACCGTCCGAGGCTGCGGGTGTGCCTTGGCGCCCGCCTCCGGACGCTGAGACTGTGGACGCGCTGCCCTACATCGACGGGGACTACGGCGACCCGGCGGTGAAGCGCGAGGTTGACCGCCTCGTCGAGGAGGAGATGCGCCGCGCTCACCGCAAGCCCGCCGACTTCCTCCGCGACCTGCCCCCCGTACCCATCATTGGATTCGAGGTGTGTTCCTGCGCCCTCTCTATTGTTGTAGGACGCGGTTAGCTTCTTCGACGCCCTTGTTGCCCTCCTGATCTACGCTTAGCGTTCTGAGGAGACAATTAGGGCGAAGCCGCCGAAGATCTGTACCTTTATTGTACTACATGGAAGGGATGCACTGAGGTTTTATTTTCTTTTTATTTTAGCTTTTGGAGTTTCGACATAGTGGGTATTTAGGTTGTTTACAAATTAATTTCTGCATCATCATGACTTTAGCTGGGAAATACTTGTCAGACAATTTAGTTATAGATGTATTTTGATTTCAAGAGCTATAGATACATCACTACTCTCTGCTATTGCTATAAACCTATATCAGACAATTTAGTTGAAAAGTACTTCTCCAATTTGATTTCAAGAGCAAATTACCACTGGATGTTTTCGCTATCAACAGTGAATAGCTGTTTTGATGGGATCAACATTGAACCATTGAAGATGAAATATGCACCTTTTGCTGTTGAACATCAAAGAACAACACTATGAACCAAGGTTTTTGAGTCGATGAGTCGACGGGTCGCTCGGGAGGGGCAACTCTAGACTAGTCGTGACTAGTCTAGACTCATGGTCGACGAGTCGACGTGAGCACACAGCAGCAGCAGCAACCAGGGGAGAAGTGGAGGAGCACAACAGCAGCAGCAGCAACCAGGGGAGGAGTGGAGGAGCACAACAGCAGCAGCAACCAGAGGAGGAGGGGAGGAGCACAACAGCAGCAGCAACCAGAGGAGGAGGGGAGGAGCACACCACCAGCAGCAACCAGGGGAGGAGGGAAGGCAGCCGCCAGGGAGAGGGTTAGGTCGGGGGTGAGGGGGAATGGATCGATCTATAGGTTTCCAGGGGTGGGATGGGCCGATGGGCCAAGCAAATACTGTTAAAAAACGCATGACAGGTGGGGGCCCAAAATAAGTGAGTCATTCGACTCAGACACAGCGACTAGTCGTGACTAGTCGAGACTAGTCGCTCGACTCATGCCAGGAGTCGAGTCGAGAGCCTGAGTCACTCCTGCAACTGCGACTCTAGTCGACGACTAGTCGCGACTAGTCGAGCGACTCGAAAACAGAGCTATGAACACTGCCTAGCTCTAATGGTTTTGTGTAAAAAATGAAGTAATTTTTCTGTATTGTTTGATGAAGATTGCTTTGAATTTTTGGACTCTAGTGTAGGCTGTGGTGTTGTTTAGCTAGGAAGTTCATTTCTTTCATATTGTAATGGCTGGAGAAAAGGCTAACCTTGCTTAAAGTATTATTGTTTTTTTGTTGTTGTATACTTCGACTAATAAGCTGGAAGCAGGCACTCATTGTCCTCGGTGTTATATAAACTAGACGATATCCGCACGTTGCCGCGGAATTGGATATATAATTTTTGAGTATTGTGTAGAACACTAATTCAGTTTTTACGATTTTAAACTATGAGAGCAATTTCTGTATAAGCAAAAAAAAAAAACTGTTAACATGTAAAGTTATGCATGTTATAACTAAATGCAATAGGATTTAAAACACACTTAGGATGCACTAATGCATGTTGCATGGTAGAGGATTCTCATGCGTAGATCAGACGGATGCTAGTGGATCAAACTAGTAAATCAAACAGCTACAACTACAACAATTTTGATGATGTGGAAGCACACATGCTGAGATAATTAAAAGTAGTGGGGATCACTCTCTTAGGTATATAGGATTAGTATATTGTATTGTAAGTAGGACAGTAGGTGCAAACCATGTCAAAATCTGATACATTAGCTCACCCCTTCCGTTGTATGCATGAAGCTAAAATTACAAGTAATCTGCACCAAGATTAACATACTATTTAGACATTCAATTGTATGACTACTACTACTACAACAACAAAAAGTTTAGTCCCAAACAAGTTGGGGTAGGCTAGAGGTGAAAAACCCATAAGATGTCGCGACCAACTCATGGTTCTGGCACATGGATAGCAAGCTTCCACGCACCCCCTGTCCATGGCTAGTTCTTTGGTGATACTACAGTCCTTCAGATCTCTCTTCACGGACTCCTCCCATGTCAAGTTCGGTCTACCCCGACCTCTTTTGACATTATCAGCATGCTTTAGCCGTCTGCTATGCACTGGAGCTTCTGGAGGCCTGTGCTGAATATGCCTAAACCATCTCAGACGATGTTGGACAAGCTTCTCTTCAATCGGTGCTATCCCAACTCTATCTCGTATATCATCATTTTGGACTCGGTCCTTCCTTGTGTGGCCACACATTCATCTCAACATACGCATCTCCGCCACACCTAATTGTTGCACATGTTGCCTTTTAGTTGGCCAACACTCGGTGCCATACAACATTGCGGGTCGAACCGCCGTCCTATTGAACTTGCCTTTTAGCTTTTGTGGCACTCTCTTTTCACATAGAATGCCAGAAGCTTGGCGCCACTTCATCGATCCGGTTTTGATTCGATGGTTCACATCTTCATCGATATGCCCATCTTTCTACAACATTGACCCCAAATATCGAAAGGTGTCCTTCTGAGGCACCACCTGCCCATCAAGGCTAACCTCCTCCTCCCCGTGTCTAGTAGTACTAAAACCGCTTCCCATGTACTCGGTTTTAGTTCTACTAAGTCTAAAACCTTCCGATTCCAAGATTTGTCTCAACTTCCTATTGACCCCGTCTGACTATCATCGACTAGCACCACATCATCCGCAAAGAGCATACACCATGGGATATCTCCTTGTATATCCCTTGTGATCTCATCCATCACCAAAGCAAAAAGATAAGGGCTCAAAGCTGACCCTTGATGCAGTCCTATTTTAATCAGGAAGTCATCAGTGTCACCATCACTTGTTCGGATACTTTTCACAACATTATCGTACATGTCCTTGATGAGGGTAATGTACTTTGTTGGGACTTTGTGTTTCTCCAAGGCCCACCACATGACATTCCACGGTATCTCATCATAGGCCTTCTTCAAGTCAATGAAAACCATATGCAGGTCCTTCTTTTGCTCCATGTATCTCTCCATAAGTTGTTGTACCAAGAAAATAGCTTCGATGGTCGACCTCCCAGGCATGAAACCAAACTGAGTTTTGGTCACGCTTGTCATTCTTCTTAAGCGGTGCTCAATGACTCTCTCCCATAGCTTCATTGTATGGCTCATCAGCTTAATTCCACCGTATTTTGTACAACTCTCAACATCCCCTTGTTCTTGAAGATTGGTACGAATGTACTCCGTCTCCATTCTTCTGGCATCTTGTTTGCCCGAAAAATGAGGTTCAAAAGTGGTTGGAGCATACACTGAGCAATTTACTCCAGAAAAACTTCACAAGTGCTAGCTGAACTACAGCTATATTGAAAAGACACTCTCACTTTGAATTGCAGACTTCTTACTATCTAAAATAGATGTTGTATTAGCTCCATGCACATAGAACATTGGGAGTTTGTACCATGTTTTTAGACTGTTTCTCCTCGGTCAGTCGTGTGCCACACTCTCTAATGCCACTGCCAGTAAGCAACTAAAACACAAATTTGGTGGAACTGTTGCACAACCATTAGTGTGTGTAGTTAGGCCTTTTCTTCATTTGTTTGCAACACCTTATATATGTTAGCAGTTCAGTAAGCTGAGTAGTCAAGTGTTTCATATACATACATGAACGGATATGCCCACAATAAATTGCATATCTGATGTTGCCTAACACAAACGAGTGTTGATAAACTGTAAATTTGTTGCACAGTAGATGTGTTTGTATGTATGTTTCTGTACTAAAATGGTCAGCATTTTTCTTGTATGCATTTAATGTAAAACTGGAGGCTTACTTCTTGCTTGTTTTGATTATTTGGATTTGTTGTTTGAATGTAATATGTCATGTTCTCATTTAGCATTTTTGTTTTAGAATCATCCTATGCTTGCAAAAGAGTATGAACGTGTTAGAGCTGGCAAGCCACCTGCTACCATAGAGATGTCCCGCTATGGTTTGGAGCCACCCCCAGCGAACAAGAGGAATGATGTTGTTGCTTGGAAGCAGGCTTTACGGAATGCCCAGAGCCAGCTGCAGCATCAAATTGTACGGTAAGGCTGCTTATCGAATATTTGCATTTGAGGAATCATGTGTTCTGAATCGACATTTCTATAATAGACATACGCATTGATAGCTCTAAGTGGACACGAAGGCAGTCTGTTTGTAACTTTTATTTAAGTTATGAATATGAATGTTATTAAGTTGTATTAAAGCAAAATAGCTTCCATAGGTTTGTTTTGGGGGTCTGTGGTCAGGACATTCATGAAACTTTTCCCATCCAAAATTGCATTAAGTAATAAGCTAAACCCGAGAACAGGGTGACACCCTGTTCGCTAGGCTAGCAAGGAGCTAGCTAGCCCACCCGAGCTCGAGTCCAGAGTGGCTCATGGTGCTTAGAGATTTCTTCTATAAATATATGCCTCCAAGGGCTATTTTCCTTTTATAAGCTAAACCCACATGATACTGAACTACAAATGACTGCCATGGTTCAAGCAGTAGATTACACTTTGCTGCACCAGATCATGACAGAATCACATTGACCAGTGTCTTGCTGTGGCATGTCCTGCTGTCTGTCTTTTTAGTGATTACTAATGTTGTTCCATTCACCGTCATAGTCTGTAAGCTTTCAATACCGTGAAGAGTATATGTTTCCAGATATTACGATCAAATAAAAATCAAATTCAAAAGGACAGACTCTTTAACAAAGAGTTCTGCAGTCTGTTTGAATGACAAGTAAATTGTTATTGTTATGCAGGAGCTGATTCTCTTATATGTACTATAGTAATCATCGTAGAATGGGAGGTAGGATAGTGCTTGTCGTTGTAGACAATAATAGCCACATTGTAGACGATGCATTCTCCGATTTTGCTTTATAGTTTTGATCGGCATAGGTTTTGAATTTCTTAGCCTCAATTGTGGTATGCACTTTATTTAGGTGTTTTTGTGTTTCACCATATGCGTATGGTTCTTATCATGTATGGTCTGCTATTATTGTCAAACATACTTCTATTGTTCTTTGAAATGAAGTTAGTGTTACAGGATTGAGAATCTGGAGCTTATGCTGAAGCACGGTGTCGAGGTTTGGAAGCTCCAGAACAGAAAAATGGAATCAGTTTTGTCTAGGTAATTTGTTCTGTCCATATGTCCTTGACAGTGCTGTATCACTTGCATCTTGCCCTATTTTCCTTGCATTTCATTTGACACTGTTCGGTTTGTGGACTGTGTCATCGGTACTATCCTACATTAAAGTTGACGCAAAACCAATGTGTTTCTAGCTGTCTCAAGTGTGTGATGCATCAATGTTCATGTAGCTTAGGCATCCGCTGGATTCTGAAGCACTTACATGTATTCATGTATATGCTTTATTATTGTCCATGCGTGCATGGTCTCTAAAAAGTAGATATAATGCTGGAAGTATGTGATAACGTGGTACTTTGTAGGACGCAAAAAATGACTCTGGAATACAATGAAAAGATAGAAACTGTCAACCGCGAGAGAAAATTTCATCAGGTAACAAACTGTTCAACTCTCCTCCTAAATCTGAATCAATATGAGCATACTTTACAGGCAACTGGTATTCTGTTTTTGATCAGCAAAACATTGGTGGACAACTCCATGCCTTGACAGTAGAATGGCAGGAACTGTGTCAGAAAAACATAGCTATTCAAGCTGCCTGTGTTGATCTGCAAAATCAAATTGATCAGCTTAAACTTGAAGCTAAAGAACAGTATGATCACCCTCCCTTCCCCTGTCCTCCCTCCCTTGCTCACTCTCTCCCTATCTTTATGAGCTGTGCCAAAATTTTTTAACAGGGGAATGCCAATGGCTGGTAGCAATGAAACTAACCCACAAGCATCAGTAGGGATTTGAGGTATAACCTGTTATTATGTTCTTAAAAGTGCAGTATTTTTCAATTTGCCTTACAATTAAAGTTCAGCTGCCATTACACAGAATGTGTTCATTCTGTTGAGAAGTTAGATGTTTCTACAGATACAGATGTAGGAAGGCAGAAGCTGTGACTCCATGAGATGTCAGCTAGACGTTCCAGTAGCCACTATGCTTACTTGACCCACGCCTGGCTGTTCCGTTGGCAACTGCCATCGTGGAATGTGTGTTATGCAACGTGATGGCATGTGCTGGTGGACACCTGGTAGAGAAACAGCTTAAATGCATGTATTGTTCCGTGACAAGAGAAAGGGAACCAGAATGTCCATCTCCTTTGTTGGTCGCAAATGAGTCTCACTTTTCGGGGTGTAAATTTGTACTGTAACATGGAAGTGTCAGCTGAATATTTCGTCTATTTAGCTCTGCTTGTTTCAGAAAATATCATGAACCTGCTGCATCTTGTTTCAAATAGCCTGTTCACTATATAGCCTGCAAATGTAATGTGGAGTTTTTCTAAGGCTTGATTGGTTGCCTTGCTTTGTCGCTGTTGGGTTCTTTGGCTGGTAACTGCTATATGCTTATCTTCGAAAACTTTGCATGGAACGGCTAAGGCTGTGTTACAAACTAGATGATGCACAGTGTGCTGTTGAGGGAATTCATAGTAATATGCAGGATTAGCATTTATGTAGTGAATAATAGTAGCTGGAATCATAATGTGATACTTGCATGGTATAATGTGAAAATTGTAGTTACATATAAAGTTTGTTCTGTTTTGCATGAATAATTTAGTAGTTTAGTTGTACTTCCTTTGTCCCATAATATAAGAACGTTTTTGGCACTACACTAAGGGGGGTTGAATAGACGTTTTAAAATAATTAAGATTTAGACTTAAAACGTAAAACAACTAGACTCACCTATGTGCATCAATAACTTATGCTAAGTAAGATAAAAACAACTAAGTGATAGCAAGATATATAGCATCTAACAATATAGCTATCACAAAGTAAAGTGCAAAAGCAAATCGCTCGGCTAAGAGATAACCGAGGCACGAGGAGACGATGATGTATCTCGAAGTTCACACCCTTGCGGATGCTAATCTTCGTTCGGAGCGATGTGGAGGCACAATGCTCCCCAAGAAGCCACTAGGGCCACCGTAATCTTCTCACGTCCTCCCACAATGCAAGATGCCGTGATTCCACTAAGGGACCCTTAAGGGTGGTCATCGAACCCGTACAAACAAGGTTGGGACAATCTCCTCAACTTAATTGAAGGCTTCCAACGACACCACGAAGCTTCATCACAATGGATTGTGGCTCCGAGGTGACCTCAAATGCTTGGGACAATCTCCACAACCTAATTGGAGACCCCTAAGCTTGCCCGGAACTTTGCACCACAATGATTGAGCTTCGAGGCATCACCAACCGTCTAGGGCGCCAAAGCATCCAAGAGGAACAAGCTCTAGGATGCTCAAACACCCAAGAGTAATAAGCTTCTCAACTTCTCACTTCCACGTATCATCGTGGAGAACTCAAACCTATGCACCAAATGCAATGGCAAG
Source organism: Hordeum marinum (assembly GCA_022496015.1). Classification (NCBI taxonomy): domain Eukaryota; kingdom Viridiplantae; phylum Streptophyta; class Magnoliopsida; order Poales; family Poaceae; genus Hordeum; species Hordeum marinum. Next base: position 153,577,151 of record CM039674.1, read on the forward strand.
GGCACACGGAGTGCCAAGTCCTTCTCTCTCAAATCCCACCACAATAACAAATGTTATGAAGGAAATGAGAGGAAGAACAAAGAAGAACACAAAGAACTCCACGATCAAGATCCAAGGGTGTCGTGGTTTTATCACGACAGATGTCCGAGGACTTATGTTCGAGGCCATCGCTAAGGTGATGGACTCAAAGGGGTTGGTTGGGACGAAGGACAAGAGTTTACCCAGGTTCGGCCCCTCAGATGAGGTAAACGCCTATGTCCTGCTTGTGTTGTATTGATTGGAGTATCGATTACAAGGAAGCGGATTCGCTTGACCTAGTTCTCAATCGATTGGTTTCTGTCTAAGTCGCCCCGGGTCTCGCCCTTATATAGGAGGCCAAGACCACGGGTTACAAGTCTCACACCGACTCTTACAATGTACCCGACTCTATCTCTGTGTCGCCTTGCCTTCCTGGCAAACCATCTCCGGGCGGCTTAACTGCCCGGGTCTTCATGCCTTCTTGGTCCGGGCCTCGCCCAGGCCCATGCTGGTAAACCACCATATGTTTAAGCTTATGTCTTCAGGTCCACCGGCCTTGGTCTGGCTTATGAGCCGTCAAGTGTAACCCGGCCCCACCTGGGCGGGTCTCACCATGGGGTTATATCCCCAACATTAGGCCCTAGGTTGATTTGAGCTTGCTCATGTCAATCGTCCATTTTACTTGGCGGCGAGTCTCTTCCCTCAACGCCTGAAAGTAAGAAAATGTAACCCGCCGTGACGTCATATTGGATATGCCAAAAAGATTCCCTAACGACCACAACGGATCTTTCATCATTAAACCGATGGTCCGAAAATCGAGGCATCCGTCTCGGTCGGTCAGTTTCGGTCGTCTGGATTCCCGCGTCCGTTTCCTTCCTTTCAGCCTCTTAAATAGGACCTCAAACAATCCTTCTCATTTCCTTCGCAACCTGTGCCTCCTTTTCTTCCTCTCGATGCCGCCGTCCCCGCGCTCTCTTGCTCCGGTGAATCACCTGCGTCGTCATCGCTCGAGGCCGCTGCATCGACCTGAACGGACCAGAGCATCATCCGCGCCCGTCGCATTATTTCCTCCAGTACGTCCTTCTTCGTTCCCTAGATCTGTAGTTTAGGGTAGTGAATCCATGGAGTTCTTCCGTCTGCTAGAACACGAGCTCTTCGTAATGTCAGTCGACATGTAGATCAGCGAACCTGACAAGTATCCCTTTTCCACTGCGGTAAATCATAGGAAACCAAAAATAGTGCAATACAGATCCGTAGTTGCCCCCTTTTACTGTCTTCGACCGCTTGCCTGTTCCTTCGTTCGTCGTTAGGTTTAGAATAAATTTGCTTTTTCCTTTGTCTGTAGATCCGCACTTATATAGATAGCATGTGAAACCTGTTTTCCACACTTAGCAGTATTTCGCTCCATTGCCCTGCAACGTAACCCGCCATTAAACTTCCGGCTTTCACCCTGAACTGCACGGGCGGCTCAGCCTCGTAGAACTTAGATTTCATCACCGCCGTTAGCTTGTCTGTCACCTTCTAACTCGCCACACGCTATTACTTTCCACAACTTTTAGGACGTCATTATGCCTTGTGCATCCAATACCTGTAACTGGGTCGGCTCTACCATTACTGAAGAGTTTTTGAAGGACTTCGTAGAACCAGGGACTTTGCCAGCAACAAATGTCATTCACTGGCGGGTTCCAGGTAGAGAAAAGAAACCCACCCCCAGAGGGCGAAGTGGTTATATTCGCAGACCACCTTATAGCGGTTTCAGTCCGCCCGGCTGAAAATTCTTCCGAGATGTCCTTAACTTCTTCAAGCTACATCCTCAGGATATTGCACCTAATTCTGTCTCAAACATGTGCAACTTTCAAATTCTCTGTGAAGTTTACTTACAAGAAGAGCCGTCTGTTGACCTCTTCCGCGAGTTATTCTACGCAAACCGCCAGAACGAAGTGGCAGCTGGCCCAAGCTTGGAGCTTGGTGGGATCTCCCTCCAAAGAAGACGGGGAATGAGCTTTTCGGCTGTTCGGATGCCAAGTCATCCCAAAGACTGGAACAAAACCTGGTTTTATTGCAAAGATACCTCTCCAGAAGGAGAACATCCACTGTCGGGTTATCGCCCATCCCGACTCAAGACGACAATCGAACTCCCTAACTGGATGTCAGCCTCTGAACGAGCGAAATATGCTCCGACTTACGCTAAGATTAAAGCCCTCATGGCCAACGGTCTGACAGGGACTGATCTGACCGGTTGCTGGGTCTCCTGGCGAGTTATGCCTCTAAGCCGGAGAAACCGCCTCATGTGCTACGGGTGATGCCAACGATCCCCTCTGTTTTAACTCTACCACTTTGTCAGAAGACAACATTGTTGCTGCTGTCAAAAGCCTTATCCATGAATCCTAAGATTCTTGCCGCGCCATTGGATTACCACCTTTCCGCGCCGCAAACCCGGCCCCGGACATAAGGGCAACTCTCAACCTCCTGACTTCCACGTTTAGCTATCCATGTATGTTTTATGATCTTTACCCTCTTTTGGATGCTTTTACTTCCAGACGAACTCCGGCTTCTGGAAAAAGAAGTACGTTCCTCCTCCAAAGAAGTTGAAGGAAAAGGCTGTCGGCCGAAAGAAGAAACCTGCACCTCAAGAACAACCTGAGGCCGACGACTCAGAGGTAAAACTTGACTCTCTTGGCCGTCTCTTCATATATCTTACTAACAACAATAACTTCACAGGACGAGACGGAGACAAGCCATGCCAACACCCCTGAGGTAACTTATGTCTCATCTGACTCAGAACATCTTGCACCATAGAAGATACGGCGGGTCGTCCGAAAAGTCCCCTTTTCTCATCCTCTTGCTTACTTAGACCCCAACTTTCTTTTGAAAAAGCAACAACAAGTCTCCCGACGCCAGACCGAAGCACCGGCTCTGAAGACCTTATGGCTGGGTTATCTCACTCTCCGGTTCAGTGGAAACGACCAGCTGAGGTATTTGTTTCACTTGGCTTAATTTTGTCAATCTTGCCTTACAACTTTACTCTGTCTTTACAATGCTTTAACTACTTTCAGGAATCATCTCCTTCTTCAGGCGACTCTACGGCAACCAAGCTGCCGCCTCTGAAGATCAACCCAGAGTATGTGCTTCCGTATTTGCATCCTATCCTCTGTCATCCTTTGGATTTTGTATAACAACTTTCTATGCTTTCCAGGGCTCAAGCAAAGCGAAGAAAAACCGCCAGGTCTACCTCGGCCCCCACTGCTCAAGAACTAGAGGCTGCCAAGCCGGACTCTCCGGCTGCACATGTTGATCCTTCTTGTGCCTCCAAGGATGCCCCTGAAGAGACTCATCGTTCTGCCGAGCCGACGGCCACAAGACAGCCACTGAGAGCCCTCCGAGGACCAATTCTAAGCCACTGAGCCCTTCAACGGCCGTCGACGATTCAACTACTCCTGACATCATCATCACCGGGACCGGCTTTCAAACTCCTGAACCTCGTGTGTTGATAAAACACACTAAGAAAACTGAAGGCTCTAACAAGCTGGACCTTGAACTCCCCGTGTTGGAGAAGCTATATGCTGACGAGCTGCACGCCGGTTATCTGAACCGCCTCACCACGAGCTGGAACATGGAACTCAAGCTCGTCAACCTGATGAAGAAAAAATACGAGATACTCTTTCCTTTCCTTATATCCTTACGTAGCCCCAAGAGCCGGTTTAGTATTTATAAATGGTAAACTGGGTCTTCCAAACCATGCCTTAAGTAGAACCACTTAACGTGTAGCCCCCAAGTATCGGCCTAATATGCAAATATTGAGCTGGTACTCAATTTTAAGTAGTGATCAACTGTAGCCCCCAAGTTTGAGTAAGTATAGAAATAATGGGCCAAATTTCCTCATGGAAATATCCAAATGTAGCCCGCAAGTGCCGGCTTATCTTTGACAAATATGAGCCGGAACTTCAATGTAGACTTGAACAAAGAGCCAAATGTATCCCCTAAGTGCTGGCTTATCTTTGACAAATATGAGCCGGAACTTCAATGTAGACTTGAACAAAGAGCCAAATGTAGCCCCCAAGTGCCGGCTTAACTTGATAAAGCTGAGCCGGGACTTAGTTTGTGGTTTGTAGTTTGTAGTCTTGGAGAGCAAATAGACATTAGCCCCAACGTGCCGGCTTAACTTGATAAAGATGAGCCGGAACATACTTGTAATCTTGGAGAGCAAATAGACATTAGCCCCCAAGTGTCAAGCATATTGCTTGCAATCTGCTGGAGACTTGCATTATATTTGTTGATTTAACCATCTAACGACATGCTATCCCGGCGACTTACCTTGCTTGTACCTTTGTTTGTCATAGGAAGCTTAAAATAATGCCGAGTCTGAACTGACCGGCTTAAAGAGCAATCTGGCCTCCCAACAGGCCGCTAGGAGTGTAGCAGAAGAGAAGTGCCGGCTTCCGGTCGAAGATCTTGTAAAAGCTAAAAATGATTTCGCCGCCTTCAAGAAAGCTGGTGAGACAGAGAAAATTGCCCTTGCTCAGCGTGCAGATAATGCTGATCAGCAGCTCATGGAAGTATCCGATGAACTGCACACCCTGAAACGCCATATTGCAAAGGTGTGTGCTGCCATCTTTGGTAAGTACTTTAGCCAGTATCCTTGTATGAAGATTTATACCGGCGACTTATAACAAAAACTCCATCTTATATAGGTCCAAGGAGCCGTCAACTCGCCGCTAACAGTCTGTTGTCTCTGAAAGCCATCTATACTCTCTCAGAACAGTTGTACTGTGGAACACTCTGCACCATCAAGGCGATGCTTAACAAGGAGAGTATCCCTTAGTCCATGAAGGGAGTTATAGAAATGCTGTCCACTCTTCCCAAGCAAATCCAGGAGCTTAAGAAATCATCCTACAGAAAGGGAGCCATTGCGGCCATAAGCCGGGCTTTAGCCTTCGCCCCACAGCTAACTCCCGAGGAGATGATGGACGGTTTTCCATCAAAGAAGGACGATGACTTAGAGTTCACAAAAGCCAACTACGCCCATTGCATGAAGGCCTCCAGAGTCCTTGCATCGGTATTAGCGGAAGAAGTGAACCTGCCAACATATCAGGCGGCTTACAATGCTGAGAACAAGCGAGTGTGTGGCCCAACCTTCGAGGCCACGGACTTAATTCCTGCATGCCGTAAGCACTTCTTTGCTTCTGAGCTTGACTCGTCTCCCCTCTTTGAAGAGGCAACATTTGAAGCTTTAACCAACTGCAACTAGGACGTGGAAAATCTCTAGATCGAGGAGGTCGAAGACCCGGCACAGGGTGACCCGCCGTCCAGCTGAGCCCTTTGATAACGCCATGGGTAATCCGGCTCTCGAGACCCACCGAAATTCGGGGCGTGTAAAAAACTTTAAGTCCTTGCTTTTGAGCTCTATGGAGAGCATTGTAATAGGCTTTTAGTAAAAACTTTCCCTTGCCTGAACTGTGCCATCATGCACTGCATATTGTAGTACTCCAATTTATACCAGATGTCGTGGCGGCTCTTCTTGAGATAACCATCCTGTGGAAACAGAATATGTTCCATACTGTCTAGTAGGGCGGCTTAAAACCGCACAACCCAGAGATGTTATATCCTTCCGGATTTGTTTTTTGAATTTTTTAACTCATGTGTCGGTTCTCATGGGTGGACTCGCTAGTTAAAACTCCTAATCAGTACAGGGTCTCTATCGAGATTGGCCATCAATTTCTTAGAATGGCTCAGGGTCTCTAAGCGAGATTAACTGATAGGAAGTGTAGCGTCCCAGAGAGAGAGAGACAGCAAGGCATAAGTACCCTGGTAGCTCAAAAGTTGACTTTCACGTGACATAAATCCGTCGTTTAAACCTTAAACAATTCAGGGTCTTTCAAAGGATTGACTGTCTAAGAGTACCAACGGGCCACATAGCGCAGAGTCGGCGGTAGATGAGAGAGTTTATCCTTGCTTTCTGTAAGCCAGCCCTCACGTGACAAGAACCGCCGGTTTAACCTTAACCAGTACAGGGTCTTTAACGAGATTGGCCATCAATTTTTTGAACCGACTCAGGGTCTCTAGGCGAGATTAACTGGTAAGAGTTCACAAAAGCCAACTACGCCCATTGCATGAAGGCCTCCAGAGTCCTTGCATCGGTATTAGCGGAAGAAGTGAACCTGCCAACATATCAGGCGGCTTACAATGCGGAGAACAAGGGAGTGTGTGGCCCAACCTTCGAGGCCACGGACTTAATTCCTGCATGCCGTAAGCACTTCTTTGCTTCTGAGCTTGACCCGTCTCCCCTCTTTGAAGAGGCAACATTTGAAGCTTTAACCAACTACAACTAGGACGTGGAAAATCTCCAGATCGAGGAGGTTGAAGACCCGTCACAGGGTGACCCGCCGTCCAGCTGAGCCCTTTGATAACGCCATGGGTAATCCGGCTCTCGAGACCCGCCGAAATTCGCGGCGTGTAAAAAGCTTTAAGTCCTTGCTTTGGAGCTCTATGGAGAGCATTGTAATAGGCTTTTAGTAAAAACTTTCCCTTGCCTGAACTGTGCCATCATGCAATGCATATTGTAGTACTCCAATTTATACCAGATGTCGTGGCGGCTCTTCTTGAGATAACCATCCTGTGGAAACAGAATATGTTCCATGCTGTCTAGTAGGGCGGCTTAAAACCGCACAACCCAGAGATGTTATATCCTTCCGGATTTGTTTTTTGAATTTTTTTAACTCATGTGCCGGTTCTCGTGGGTGGACTCGCTAATTAAAACTCCTAATCAGTACAGGGTCTCTATCGAGATTGGCCATCAATTTCTTAGAATGGCTCAGGGTCTCTAAGCGAGATTAACTGATAGGAAGTGTAGCGTCCCAGAGAGAGACAGCAAGGCATAAGTACCCTGGTAGCTCAAAAGCTGCCTCTCATGTGACATAAATCCGTCGTTTAAACCTTAAACAGTTCAGGGTCTTTCAAAGGATTGACTGTCTAAGAGTACCAACGGGCCACATAGCGCAGAGTCGGCGGTAGATGAGAGAGTTTATCCTTGCTTTCTGTAAGCCAGCCCTCACGTGACAAGAACCGCCGGTTTAACCTTAACTAGTACAGGGTCTGTAACGAGATTGGACGTCAATTTTTTGAACCAACTCAGGGTCTCTAGGCGAGATTAACTGGTAAGAGTTCACAAAAGCCAACTACGCCCATTGCATGAAGGCCTCCAGAGTCCTTGCATCGGTATTAGCGGAAGAAGTGAACCTACCAACATATCGGGCGGCTTACAATGCGGAGAACAAGCGAGTGTGTGGCCCAACCTTCGAGGCCACGAACTTAGTTCCTGCATGCCGTAAGCACTTCTTTGCTTCTGAGCTTGACCCGTCTCCCCTCTTTGAAGAGGCAACATTTGAAGCTTTAACCAACTGCAACTAGGACGTGGAAAATCTCCAGATCGAGGAGGTCGAAGACCCGTCACAGGGTGACCCGCCGTCCAGCTGAGCCCTTTGATAACGCCATGGGTAATCCGGCTCTCGAGACCCGCCGAAATTCGGGGCGTGTAAAAAACTTTAAGTCCTTGCTTTTGAGCTCTATGGAGAGCATTGTAATAGGCTTTTAGTAAAAACTTTCCCTTGCCTGAACTGTGCCATCATGCACTGCATATTGTAGTACTCCAATTTATACCAGATGTCGTGGCGGCTCTTCTTGAGATAACCATCCTGTGGAAACAAAATATGTTCCATACTGTCTAGTAGGGCGGCTTAAAACCGCACAACCCAGAGATGTTATATCCTTCCGGATTTGTTTTTTGAATTTTTTAACTCATGTGCCGGTTCTCGTGGGTGGACTCGCTAATTAAAACTCCTAATCAGTACAGGGTCTCTATCGAGATTGGCCATCAATTTCTTAGAATGGCTCAGGGTCTCTAAGCGAGATTAACTGATAGGAAGTGTAGCATCCCAGAGAGAGAGACAGCAAGGCATAAGTACCCTGGTAGCTCAAAAGCTGACTCTCACGTGACATAAATCCATCGTTTAAACCTTAAACAGTTCAGGGTCTTTCAAAGGATTGACTGTCTAAGAGTACCAACGGGCCACATAGCGCAGAGTCGGCGGTAGATGAGAGAGTTTATCCTTGCTTTCTGTAAGCCAGCCCTCACGTGACAAGAACCGCCGGTTTAACCTTAACCAGTACAGGGTCTTTAACGAGATTGGCCGTCAATTTTTTGAACCAACTCAGGGTCTCTAGGCGAGATTAACTGGTAAGAGTTCGACGGGTCACCTGATGGAGTGGCAAGTTGCAAACGGGCAGGTTTAACTCTGTCGGCTTAAGAGCCGATCAAGAGGGTATGTAAGATAAATCCATTGGGTTGGAAGCCCCCAAATGACCTTTGTTGACGAAATCAACTATTTGGCTTTAGAGCCGATATAGAGTGTGATAAGCTAAACCTAGCGGGTTGGAAGCCCCCTAGACGACCTTTGTTGACGAAATCAACTATTTGGCTTGAGAGCCGATCAATAGGGTGTGATAAGCTAAACCCAGCAGGTTGGAAGCCTCCTAGACGACCTTTGTTGACAAAATCAACTGTTTGGCTTGAGAGCCGATCGATAGGGTGTGATAAGCTAAACCCAGCAGGTTGGAAGCCCCCTAGACGACCTTTTTTGCACAACTGAGATATGTGAAACGGTAGAGGCCCCGGCTTGCAGGGATGTCAACTTTATTCATATATATATGATATGTACAATGATGGTGTACAATGTCGAGTCTCAACGACTTGGGTGTAGTAAGGCTGCAAATGAGCTATGTTCCACGGCCGGCGGTTCTCCTGCCCAGAAGTATTTGAGTCGTCCTGGAAGTCAATGAGGTAATATGACCCATTGTTGAGATTCTTGCTGACCACGAAAGGCCCTTCCCATGGACGGGACAACTTGTGTGCATCCGTCTGATCTTGAATCAATCGCAACACTAAGTCGCCTTCTTGAAATGTTCGGGTCTTAACCCTGCGCCCATGGTAGCGACGCAGGTCTTGCTGATAGATCGCCGATCGAGCCGCCGCGAGATCACGTTCTTCCTCCAAGGCATCCAATGCGTCTTGACGTGCTATTTCATTATCCTCCTTAACGTAAGACGCCACTCGTGGCTAGTCATGACGGATATCGCTTGGTAATATGGCTTCTGCGCCATAAACCATGAAGAAAGGTGTATAACCTGTTGACCTATTAGGAGTGGTTCTGATGCTCCATAAGACGGACGACAACTCCTCCACCCAACAACCCGGCGTGCGCTGCAAAGGAACCATAAGCCGGGGTTTGATACCTCTCAAGATTTTCTGGTTAGCACGTTCTGCGTGACCATTTGATTGCGGATGAGCCACCCCAGAAACATCAAGTCGGATGTGCTCACTTTCACAGAACGCTTGCATAGCCCCCTTGGATAAGTTCGTGCCATTATCCGTGATAATACTGTGAGGATAACCGAAGTGATAGATCAACTTCTTAATAAATTGAACCACCGTAACCGCGTCACACTTACTGACCGGCTCAGCTTCTACCCACTTGGTAAATTTGTCCACCGCCACCAAGAGGTGGGTCTTCTTGTCCTTGGATCTCTTGAAAGGACCGACCATATCAAGTCCCCAGACTGCAAACGGCTAAGTATTTGGAATCTTGCGCAACTCTTGAGTCAGGACATGAGTACGCCGGCCGAACTTCTGACAGCCATCGCACTTGTGAACCAAGTCCTCTGCATCTTTATGAGCCGTCAGCCAGAAAAAACCATGTCGAAAAGCCTTGGCCACCAGAGATTTTGAGCCGGCATGATGACCACAATCGCCAGCATGTATTTCATTCAAGATTTCCTTGACCTCTTCAGGTGAAACACAACGTTGGAAGACGCCAGTAATGCTGCACTTATGTAACACACCATTGATTATGGTCATAGATTTAGACCGCCTGGTGATCTGTCTAGCCAGATTTTCATCATCAGGTAACTCGCCACGAGTAAAGTACGCCAAGTAAGGCATGGTCTAGTCAGGAATAGCATGTAGAGCCGCCACTAGCTGCCCCTCCGGGTCAGGTCCGACCAAGTCTTCTTCTAAAGGTAACTTAACCGACGGGTGATGTAACACGTATAAGAAAATGTTAGGCGGTACCGGCTTATGCTGAGAACCTAGCCTTGACAGAGCATCAGCCGCCTCATTCTTGCGATGATCAATATGATCCACCTGATAGCCCTTGAAATGACCCGCGATGACATCCACCGCCTGACGATAAGCCACCATCCGCAGGTCCTTGGAATCCCAAGTGCCTGAAACTTGCTGAGCCACCAGGTCCGAGTCGCCGAGACACCTAACCCGGCTTAGGTTCATCTCCTTAGCCACCCGGAGGCCTTGAAGCAGAGTTTCATACTCAGCTACATTATTAGTACAAGGAAACATTAACCTTAACACATAACATAATTTGTCACCTTTGGGGGAGGTTAAGACAACCCCTGCCCCTGATCCTTCCAGCTGCCTGGATCCATCAAAGTGGATTGTCCAATATGTGTTATCCGGCTTTTCCTCGGGCACCTGACACTCTGTCCAGTCGTTTATGAAATCCACCAGGGCTTGAGACTTGACCACCGTGCGAGGCACGTATTTCAGATTAAGAGGTCCAAGCTCCAACGCCCACTTAGCAATCCTGTCGGTGGCATCTCTGTTTTGAATTATATCTCCCAACAGGGCAGAGCTGACCACTGTGATCTGGTGTCCCGGGAAGTAATGCTTCAGTTTACGATTGGCCATGAACACCCCATATACTAGCTTCTGCCAATGTGGATACCTTTGCTTGGACTCTATCAGGACTTCACTGATGTAATAAACCGGCCTCTGCATCGGATATTCCTTCACTGCCTCCTTACGCTCAACAACGATCGCAGCGCTCACTGCCCTGTTATTAGCCACCACGTATAAGAGAAAAGGCTCCTTCTCAGCCGGAGCTGCTAAAACTGGCGGCTCTGTGAGCTGCCTCTTAAGGGAGTCAAATGCTTCACCCGTCGCCGCACTCCAGACAAAGTTGTATGTCTTCTTCATCATCTGGTACAAAGGGATGACCTTCTCACCAAGGTGGCTTATAAACCGGCTTAACGCAGCGATCCGCCCCGCCAGGCGCTGAACATCATTAATGCATGCCGGCTCAGACAAGGAAGTGATAGACTTGATCTTATCTGGGTTAGCCTCAATGCCACACTCAGAGACTAGGAATCCCAAGAGCTTTTCCGCAGGAACACTGAAATCACACTTAGCCGGGTTAAGCATCATCTTGTAGACTCGTAAGTTGTCAAAGGTCTCCTTTAGGTCATCAATCAAAGTCTCCTTCTTTCTGGATTTAATCACAATGTCATCCACATATGCATGAACATTGCGTCCAATTTGGCTGTGGAGACAGTTCTGCACACAACGCTGGTAAGTCGCCTGGGCACTCTTGAACCCGAAAGGCATAGACACATAGCAGAAGGCACCAAAAGGTGTGATGAAAGCCGTCTTCTCCTGGTCCTTAACTGCCATCTTGATCTGATGATAGCCAGAATAAGCATCTAGGAAACATAAACTCTCACAACCCGCCGTTGCATCGATGATCTGGTCGATACGGGGGAGAGCAAACGGGTCAGCCGGGTAGGCTTTATTAAGATCCATGTAATCCACACACATACGCCACGTGCCGTCCTTTTAAAGCACCAGCACCGGGTTAGCAAGCCACTCTGGGTGAAATACTTCAACGATGAAACCCACTGCCAGAAGTCGGGCCACCTCTTCCCGAATGGCCTTACGCCTCTTCTCATTGAATCACCATAGAAACTGTTTGACCGGCTTAAACTTAGGATCCACATTAAGGTGGTGCTCAACGAATTCTCTCGGTACACTCGGCATGTCAGAAGGCTTCCATGCAAACATGTCCCGATTCTCACGGATGAATTCGATGAGCGCGCTTTCCTATTTGGGCTCCATATTAGCCCCAATAGTAAACTGCTACCATGAGTCGCCTGGAGTAAAATCCACTAGATTGGTATCATCCGCCGAGAACTTGAGGGGCGGCTCAGATTCCGTGGTGGGATTTTTGAGCAGAGTCATGTCCTCCGGGTCAACATTTTCCTTATAGAACTTAAGCTCTGCTTCCACGCAACTTGACTCTGCATAAGCCGCATCTCCTTCCTCACACTCAATAGCCGTCTCACGATAACCGTGCACCGTAATCGTTCCTTTTAGGCCCGTCATCTTGAGCTGCAAGTACACATAACAAGGCCTAGCCATGAACTTAGCGTAAGCCGGACGTCCAAACAGAGCATGATACGGACTCTTGATCTTGACCACCTCAAAACACAAGGTCTCTACCCTGTAGTTGTATTTGTCGCCAAAGGCGATTTCCAAAGAAATCCTCCCCACTGGATAAGCTGACTTGCTAGGCACTACATCGTGAAAAACTGCTGAGGAGGGCTTAAGATCCTTATCAAGCAACTTCATCCAGCGGAAAATGTTGTAGTACAAAATATTTATGCTGCTGCCACCATCCATAAGCACTTTGGTAAACACATATCCTCCAACTTGGGGGGGGGGGCAACTACCAATGCCAGCTGTCCCGGGTCATCAACATGTGGCGGGTGATCCTCTCTGCTCCAGGTTATGTCGTATTCCGACCACTTTAAGTATCGCGGGAGAGCCGGTGTGACAGCATTGATCGCCCGTTTGCGCAACTTCTGGTCCCGCCTGTTAAGGCTGGTTTTGAAAACGTGATACTGACCTGAACTGAGTTGCTTCGGATTACTCTGATACCCAGACTGATTATTTTGCTACTGATTATTGCCATTGGTTTGCTGATGATGCCCTCCTTGGCTGACCTGCCCCTGGTAGCCGGATCCTGAACCGCTAGACCCCAAGCCAGCACCTGACCCACCTGGCCCTGAGCCACCTGGCGGGCCTCCGCCATTGTTGTTATGCTGCCGCACACTGTAATCTCGAAACTTGTGCATAATGTGGTAATTTCTCCATGAGTGATTCGCCACCTTATCGGGTCGGCTGTGCTCTGGGCAAGGTTTATTGAGCATCTCCTCCAAATTAAAAGGAGTTTTACCCTTATTAAAGGGTTGTCTGAAGTTCCCATTGCCTTTAGCACGATTGTTCCCGGTGCTGGCGTTGGCCACCAATTCTGACCCGCTGTCTGGATTCTTCCTCTTGCCTTGGTTGCCATTGCCTGCCAGACTCTTGCCATTGTTACTCTTCTTGACCTGACCATGCTTCTCTTTTTCAGAACCTGGATCCTTCGTGTTATCAGAGTCAGTGTACTTGGTGAGAGCCGCCATGAGCTCCCCCATGTCCTGACACAAGCGTTTGAGCCGGCCAAGCTTCTGCTTCAGAGGCGTGAAGTGGCAATTCTTCTCCAGAATCAAAACTGCTTGAGCCACCGTAATCTGCTCAGACGAGTGGATGATGGTTGAGACTCGTCGGACCCAATGATGAGCCGACTCATTCTCCTGCCGAACATAATGATCCAAATCCACAATCGTCATGGGCTGCTTGCACGCTGCTTGGAATTTTTTGATGAACTTCGCCTTTAACTCGGCCCAGGAATTAATGGTGTTGGGTGGCAAGCCCTTCAACCACATGCGAGACGGACCTTCCAGCATCATGATAAAATACTTAGCACACACTGCGTCACTGACATCTAACATCTCCATCACTAGCTCATAGCTTTCAATCCATGCCTCCGGAGGCAGATTAGCAGTATAGTTTGGGACCTTGCGAGGGCCCTTGAAATCCTTCAGCACACGTTTGTTCCGTAAAGCCGACACCAAACACGGCACTCCCACGGCCCTGGTGGTTACTCCTGCTCCTATCGAGATAGAAGGTGCTAGTTCTTGATGAGCTGCCGCCGCCACCAGAGCCGCTTCCTCGCGCCGTGCCCTTGCCTGGTTCACCAGAGCCTGAGCATCCAGAACCGTCTGATCATCTCGTGGCACGTTCCGGTGTTGGTCACTGCTAGAAACCGCTGGCAACTCATAACGTCAGCTGAAGCTGCGGCCGGGGATGGGGGTTGAGTGTACACGACTCCGGCTGTAGGTGTATTTCTCTTGCTGGGCCATCGCCGTCTGTAGGTATCCAATAGCATTCCTCACCTCTTCTGCGAAGGGTGCCTCGTCCGGGATAGGAATCATACCGAGCTAGGTAGCCGCGGCCACCATGTTCTCCGCCGGGTTTGAATAGTGACCCACCGGCGTTGAAAAAGCCATTGATGAGGGCTGGTCTCCTCGGGGCGGGTTAGGGCGCTACTGTCGAGCCGCCGACCGACTCTCTGGTGCTTCTGCGGTCTGTCTCGCCCCTGGCGTGTTAAAAAGATTCCTGGCCTCGAACTGTTTTGGCAAGCGGGACTGATGTCTCATCCGCCAAACAATCGCCACGGATTGCTGCTCCAGTTCAAGGTGGAAAGCGTTCTCCTTAAGGCGTTCTGCCTCTGCGTCCATCTGGGCCTTCAGCACGCTGATCCCATGCTGAACCTCAGTCATCTGGTCCTTTATCCTGGCAATCTCTGCGTTCCGGGCGGCTTGATTCTCTGGTGTGACCTCAGTTGCCATCAGGGCTATGATCTCATTCATTAGATCCAGGAGAACCTGAGCCGGCGGCGGGTCTGCCCCTGCCCCGGCTGCCCCAACGGTTGTACTACTCGTGCCTGTTGGAAATATGCCCTAGAGGCAATAATAAATTAGTTATTATCATATTTCCTTGTTCATGATAATCGTTTATTATCCATGCTATAATTGTATTGATTGGAAACTAGATACATGTGTGGATACACACCATGTCCCTAGTATGCCTCTAATAGACTAGTTCGTTGATCAAAGTGTCTGTGGTTTCCTAGTCATGGACATGAGATGTCATTTGGTAACGGGATCACATCATTAGGAGAATGATGCGATGGACAAGACCCAAACTACAAACGTAGCATATGATCGTGTCAGTTTATTGCTACTGTTTTCTGCATGTCAAGTATATGTCCCTATGACCATGAGATCATGCAACTCACTGACACCGGAGGAGTACCTTGTGTGTATCAAATGTCGCAACGTAACTGGGTGACTATAAAGGTGCTCTACAGGTATCTCCAAGGGTGTCTGTTGGGTTGGCATGGATCAAGACTGGGATTTGTTACTCCGTGTGACGGAGAGGTATCTCAAGGCCCACTCGGTAATACAACATCACAACAAGACTTGCAAGCAATGTGACTAAACTGTTAGCCACAGGATCTTGTATTACGGAACGAGTAAAGAGACTTGCCGGTAACGAGGTTGAACTAGGTATGGAGATACCGACGATCGAATCTCAGGCAAGTAACATACCGAAGAACAAAGTGAACATCATACGTGATTAACTAAATCCTTGACATAGAGGTTCGACCGATAAAGATCTTCGTAGAATATGTAGGAACCAATATGGGCATGTAGGTCCCGCTATTGGTTATTGACCATAGAGGTGTGTCGGTCATGTCTACATAGTTCTCGAACCCACAGGGTCTGCACACTTAAGGTTCGGTGACGTTTCGGTAGTATAGAGTTATGTATGGTGGTGAGCGAAGGTTGTTCGGAGTCCCAGATGAGATCCCAAATGTCACGAGGAGCTCCGGAATGGTCCGGAGGTAAATATTGATATATGGGATAATAGTGTTTGGTCTCCGGAAGGGTTCCGGAATTCACCGGAAATAGTTTCGGATGTTTCCCGAAATGTTTGGGGTACAAGGACACTTTATTTTGGCCAAGGGGTAAAGCCCATGAGGCTTTAGGAAGGTGCAAAAGCTGTTTTGCGGAGGCCAAACGCTAGACGCCAGGGACCCTGGCGTTTGGGGCCAGACGCCGAGGACCTTGGCGTCTGGTCCTGGAGTCCGAGAAGGACTCTTGCCTTGCGGGAAAACCGACCTTGAGGAGGATTTTTTCTCCAAGTTTCGACCCGAGGGCTCAACATATAAATAAAGGGGCGGGGCTAGCACTTGGAACACATCAAGAAACCCTAAGCCACGTGCTGCCTCTCCTCTAGTTCGTAGTTTCTCCTCTAGATCGATTTCAACTATGCTTAGGCGAAGCCTTGCTGAGATTACTCCACCACCATCGCCGTAGCGCTGTCACGCTACCGGAGAACTCGTCTACCTCTCTGCTCCCTCTTGCTGGATCAAGAAGGAGGAGATCGTGATCAAGCTGTACGTGTGCTGAACGTGGAGGTGCCATCCGTTCAGCGCTAGATCGAAAGGACCGTGATCAAGATCGTGAGACGGATTGTGATGAGATCGCGGGACGGATCGTGATGAGTTAGCGACACGGATCGTTATTGGATTGCGGGACGGATTGTGATGAGATCATGGGACGCTCGGCGATTTGGATCGTGAAGACGTTCGACTACACCAACTGCGTTTGTTAACGCTTCCCGCTTAGCGATCTACAAGGGTATGCAGATCCACTCTCCCTCTCGTAGATGCTCATCACCATGGATAGATCTTGCGTGTGCGTAGGAATTTTTTTGTTTCCCATGCAACGTTCCCCAACAGTGGCATCATGAGCTAGGTCTATGTGTAGATGAGAGCTCGAGTAGAATACAAAGAGTTTGTGGGCGTTGATGCGTAGATTGCTTCCTCCCTTGGTCGTGTTTTGGTTCAGCGGTATTGTGGGATGAAGCGACCCGGACCAACCTTACTCGTATGCTTACAAGAGACCGGTTCCATCGACTGACGTGTAACCTCGTTGCACAAAGATGGCTGGCGGGTGTCTGTTTCTCCTACTTTAGTTGGATCGGATTCAACAAAGGCGGTCCTTGAGAAGGTTGAAAAGCAACTTATGTATCACGGTTGTGGTTTTTGTGTAGGTGAGAACCACGTAAAACATGCAACAACAATTAGAGGACGTCTAACTTGTTTTTGTAGGGTATGTTGTGATGTGATATGGCTAATTACATGATGAGATATATGTGATGTATGAGATGATCATGTATTTTATATAATATCACGACTTGCATGTCGATGAGTACGGCAACCGGTAGGAGCCATAGGGTTGTCTTTAATTATTGTATGACATGCGTGTCAATCATTAAGCGCTATGTAATGCTTTACTTTATCGCTAAACGGTAGCAATAGTAGTAGAAGCATGGTGGGCGCGACAACCTCGATGGCGGCACATTGATAGAGATCAAGATGATGGAGATCATGGTGTCATGCCGATGACGATGGAGATCATGCCGGTGCTTTCAAGATGGAGATCAAAAGCACAAGTTCATGGCCATATCATGTCACTTATGATTTGCATGTGATGTTAATCCTTTTATGCACCTTGTTTTACTTAGGACGATGGTAGCATTATAAGGTGATCCCTCTCTTAATTTCAAGATAAATTGTGTTCTCCCCGGGTGTGCACTATTGCGAAAGTTCGTCGTGTCGAGACACCACGTGATGATCGGGTGTGATAGACTCTACGTTCACATACAACTGGTGCAAGCCAGTGTTGCACATGCAGAACACTTGGGTTAAACTTGACGAGCCTAGCATGTATAGACATGGCCTCGGAACACAAGAAACCGAAAGGTCGAACATGAGTCATATAGTAGATATGATCAACATGATGATGTTCACCATTGAAACCACCTCAACTCACATGATAATCGGACTTGAGTTGGTGAATTTGGATCATGTATCACTCGAATGACCGGAGGGATGTCAATTTTAGTGGGAGTTCTTCAGTAATATGATTAATTGAACTCATTATCATGAACATAGTTAGTAGTGTCTTTGCAAATTATGTTGCAGATTACTTGCTCGCGCTGTAGCTCCCTTGAATTTTTATATGTTCCTAGAGAATTAGAGTTGAAATATGATGGTAGCAATATTGCGGACTGGGTCTGTGATCTGAGGATTGTCCGCATTGCTGCTCAGACGGATCATGTCCTTAATGCACCGCTCGGTGCGCCAACCCCTCTAGCATCGTCTGTAGATGTTGTGAATATCCGACAAACACATTTTGATGACTACTTGATAGTTTAGTGCGTCATGCATTACGACTTAGAATTGAGGCTCCGAAATGTTTTTAACGTCACGGAACATATGAGATGTTCTGAGAGTTGAAAGTAGGATCTCAAGCTCGTGCCCGTGTTGCGAGATATGAGATCTCCAACAAGATTCTTTGCCTTCAAGATGAAAGAGAATAGCTCAATCGTTAAGCATGTGCTTAGATTGTCTGGGTGCTACAATCGCTTGAATCGAGTGGGAGTTGATCTTCCAGATAAGATAGTGATTGATATAGTTCTCCAAGTCACTGTCCCTAAGCTACTAGAACTTGGTGATGAACTATAAAATGCCAGGGATAGAAATAATGATCCCTGAGCTGTTCGCGATGTTTGACACCACGAAGGTAGAAATCAAGAAGGAGCGTCAAGTGTTGATGGTTAGTAAAACCACTAGTTTCGAGAAGGGCAAGGGCAAGGAGGGAAACTTCATGGATGGCAAGTCAGTTGCTACTCCAGTGAAGCAACCCAAAGTTGAACCCAAACCCGAGACTAAGTGCTTCGATTATGAGGAGAGTGGTCGCTGAAGCGGAACAACCCTAGATACTTGGTAGATAAGAAGGCTGGGAACGTCGACAGAAGTATATTTGATATACGTGTTATTGATGTGTACCTTGCTAGTACTCCTAGTAGCACCTGGGTAGGATACCGGTTCGGTTGCTAAAGGTTAGTAACTCGAAGTAAAAGCTATGGAATAACGGAGACTAGCTAAGTGTGAGCTGACAATGTGTGTTGGAAATGTTTCCAAGGTTGATGTGATCAACATCGCACACTCTCTCTACCTTCGAGATTAGTGACGAACCTAAATAAATGGTATTTGGTGTTTTGCATTGAGCATGAACGTGATTAGATCGTGTTTATTGCAACACGGTTATTCATTTAAGTTAGAGAATAATGGTTATTCTTTTTACATGAATAATACCTTCAATGGTCATGCACCCAGTGAGAATGGTTTGTTGAATCTTGATCGTAGTAATGCACATGTTCATAACATTGATGCCAAAAGATACAAAGTTAATAATGATAGTACCACATACATGTGGCACTGCCGCTAAATGTCATATTGGTATAAATTGCATGAAGAAACTCCATGCTGATGGATCTTTGGACTCATTCAATTTCGAATCGGTTGAGACATGCGAACCATGCCTCTTGGGCAAGATGACAAAGGACCCCATTTTCCGGTTTGATGGAGCGGGCAAGTGATTTATTGGAAATGATACATGTTGATGTATGCAATCCAATGAGTCTTGTAGCGTGCGGTGGATATCGTTATTTTCTTACCTTCACTGATGATTTGAGTAGATAATAGTGCATATTTACTTAATGAAACACAGGTCTGAATCGTTTGAAAAGTTCAAGCAAATTCAGAGTGAAGTTTAAGATCATTGTGACGAGAAGATAAGATATCTACGATATGATCATGGAGGTGAATATCTAAGTTACGAGTTTGGTATACAACTTAAGACAATGTGAAAGTTGTTTCACAACTCACGCCACCTGGAACAACATAGTGTGATGGTGTTTCTGAAGGTCATAGTCGTGCTCTATTGGATATGGTGCGAATTATGATGTCTCTTATCATTTTGCCACTATAGTTTTGGGGTTATGCATTAGAGACAACTACATTCACTTTAAATAGGGCTCCATCTAAATCCATTGAGATGACACCATATGGTTTGGCAGAAACCTAAGCTGTCATTTCTTAGAGTTTGGGAATGTGACACTTATGTCTGATAAGCTCGAACCCAAAGCGGAAAAATGCATCTTCATAGAATGCCCTAAGAATAGTTGGGTATACCTTCTATCTCAGATCCGAGTACAAAGTGTTTGTTGCTAAAACCGGGTCCTTTCTCAAGAAAGAGTTTCTCTCGAAAGAATTGAGTGGGAGGAAGATAGAACTTGATGAGGTTGTTAAACCTTTGTTCAATCAGAGAGTAGCGCAGCGCAGAAAGATGTTTCTGTGGAGCCTACGTCAGTTGAAGAGGAAGTTAATGATGATGATCATGAAGCTTCGGATCAACTTACTATCAAACCTCGTAGGTCGACAAGGACGCGTACTGCTCCTGAGTGGTATGACAACCCTGTCTTGGAGGTCATGTTGTTAGACAACAATGAACCTACGAGCTATGGAGAAGCGATGATGGGCCCGGATTCTGACAAATGGTTAGAGGCCATGAAATCCGAGAAAGGATCCATGTATGAAAACCAAGTATAGAATTTGGTAGACTTTCTCGTTGGACAACAGGCCGTCGAGTACAAATGGACCTTTAAGATGAAGACAAACGCTAATGGTAAATGTCACCATTTATAAAGCTCGACTTGTCAGAAAGAAGTTTCCACCAAGTTCAAGGAGTTGACTATGATGAGACTTTCTCACCCGTAGCGATGCTAAAGTCTGTTGGAATTATGTTAGCAGTTGCTGCATTTTTCAATTATGAAATCTGGCAGATGGATGTCAAAACATCGTTTCCTTAACGGTTTACTTAAGGAAAGGTTGTATGTGATACAACCAGAAGGTTTTGTCAGTCCTAAGGATGCTAAAAGGAGTGCAAGCTTCGGTGATCCTTCCATGGACTGAAGCAAGCATCTCGGAGTTGGAATATACGCTTTGATGAGGTGATCAAAGTTTTGATGTTTATACAAAGTTTACGAGAAACTTGTATTTGCAATAAAGTGAGTGGGAGCACTATAGAATTTCTGATAAGTATATGTGGATGACATATTGTTGATCGGAAATGATGTAGAATTTCTGGAAAGCATAAACGGTTGTTTGAAAAGAGTTTTTCAAAGGAAGACCTGGATAAAGCTACCTAATTGTTGAGCATCAAGATCTATAGAGATAGATCAAGATGCTTGATGATACTTTCAATGAGTACATACCTTGACAAGATTTTGAAAGAGTTCAAAATGGATCAGTCAGAGAAAGAGTTCTTGCCTGATTTGTAAGGTGTGAAGTTGAGTAAGACTCAAAGCTCGACCACGGCAGAAGAAAGAGAAAGGACGAAGGTCGTCCCTGATGCTTTTGCCAGAGGCTCTATATAGTATGCCATGCTGTGTACCGCACGTGTGTGTGCCTCGCCATGAGCCCATCAAGGGGTACATGAGTGATCCAGGAGTGGATCATTGGACAAAGGTCAAGATTATCCTTAGTAACTAAAAGACTAAGGAAATGTTTCTCGATTATTGAGGTGATAAAGAGTTCGTCGTAAAGAGTTACGTCGATACAAGCTTTAACACCAATCCATATAACTCTTAGTAGCAATCCGGATACGTATAGTGGAACAACCATTTGGAATAGCTCCAAGTGGAGTGTGGTAGCAGTGTCTATAGTATGACATAAAGATTTGCAAAGTACACATGGATCTGAATGACGCAGACCTATTGACTAAAAGACCTCTCTCACATGCAAAGCATGATCGATCCCCAGAACTCATTAGGTGCTAGATTCATAACAATGCGAATCACATGGTGATGTGAACTAGATTATTGACTCTAGTGCAAGTGGGAGACTGTTGGAAATATGACCTAGAGTCAATAATAAATTAGTTATTATCATATTTCCTTGTTCATTATAATCGTTTATTATCCATGCTATAATTGTATTGATTGGAAACTAGATACATGTGTGGATACATAGACAACACCATGTCCCTAGTATGCCTCTAATAGACTAGCTCGTTGATCAAAGATGGCTATGGTTTCCTAGTCATGGACATGAGATGTCATTTGGTAACGGGATCACATCATTAGGAGAATGATGTGATGAACAAGACCCAAACTACAAACGTAGCATATGATCATGTCATTTTATTGCTACTGTATTCTGCATGTCAAGTATATGTTCCTATGACCATGAGATCATGCAACTCACTGACACCGGAGGAGTACCTTGTGTGTATCAAACGTCGCAATGTAACTGGGTGACTATAAAGGTGCTCTACAGGTATCTTCGAGGGTGTCTGTTGGGTTGGCATGGATCAAGACTGGGATTTGTTACTCCGTGTGACGGAGAGGTATCTCAGGGACCACTCGGTAATACAACATCACAACAAGCCTTGCAAGCAATGTGACTAAAGTGTTAGCCACGAGATCTTGTATTACGGAACGAGTAAAGAGACTTGCCGGTAATGAGGTTGAACTAGGTATGGAGATACCGACGACCGAATCTCGGGCAAGTAACATACCGAAGAACAAAGGGAACATCATACGGGATTAACTAAATCCTTGACATAGAGGTTCGACCGATAAAGTTCTTCGTAGAATATGTAGGAACCAATATGGGCATCCAGGTCCCGCTATTGGTTATTGACCATAGAGGTGTCTCGATCATGTCTACGTAGTTCTCGAACCCGCAGGGTCTGTACACTTAAGGTTCGGTGACGTTTCGGTAGTATAGAGTTATGTATGGTGGTGACCGAAGGTTGTTCGGAGTCCTGGATGATACCCCGGACGTCACGAGGATCTCCGGAATGGTCCGGATGTAAAGATTGATATATGGGATAATAGTGTTTGGTCTCCGAAGGGTTCCGGAATTCATCGGCCAAGGGGTAAAGCCCATGAGGCTTTAGGAAGGTGCAAAAGCTGTTTTGCCGAGACCAGGGGCCAGACGCCAGGGACCCTCGCGTCTGGTCCTATAGTCCGAGAAGGACTCTTGCCTTGCGGGCAAACCAACCTTGAGGAGGATTTTTTCTCCAAGTTTTGACCCCAAGGCTCAGGATATAAATAAAGGGGCGGGTCTAGCACTTGGAACACATTAAGAACCCTAAGCCATGTGCTGCCTCTCCTCTAGTTCGTAGTTTCTCGTCTAGATCGGTTTCAGCTGTGCTTAGGCAAAGCCCTGTTGAGATTACTCCACCACCATCGCTGCAGCGCCGTCACGCTGCCGGAGAACTCGTCTACCTCTCCACTCCCTCTTGCTGGATCAAGAATGCGGAGATCGTCATCAAGTTGTATGTGTGCTGAACGCTGAGGTGCCGTCCGTTCTGCGCGATCGGAAGGACCGTGATCAAGATCGCGAGAAGGATCATGATGAGATCGCGGGACGGATTGTGATGAGTTCGCGACATGGGTCGTGGGACGGATCATGATGAGGTCGCGGGATGCTCGGCGATTTTGATCGCGAAGAAGTTCGACTACACCAACCGCGTTTCTTAACGCTTCCCGCTTAGCGATCTACAAGGGTATGTAGATCCACTCTCCCTCTCGTAGATGCTCATCACCATGGATAGATCTTGCGTGTGCGTAGGAATTTTTTTGTTTCCCATGCAACGTTCCCCAACAGTGCCTGGTGCTAAACCCGCCATGAAGATGGCCGCATGCATTGGCGGCCCATAGTCCTCCGATTCATGACCGTCCGACTCGAGGTAAAGCTCGTCGTAGCCCCCGAGCCTGTCATTGTGAAGCATGTAGATTGATTCTGTTTCTCCGCTCGAAGATTCATCCCCCGAACAGACGAGAGTTTCCTGTGACATGGACCCCTCTAGATCCGCGCCTTGAGTAAAGCCGACGAAGACATGCTTCATGTCTGGGTTAACACGGGCGGGTTGCATGTGCCAAGCGGGTTGTGTGCGCAGAGCCGGCTCGACGATGTTGGTGCAGACGTCCGGCTCGGGTGTAGATCCACCGACCTTGCCGATGAAAACGTGGAACCCTCCGAAGGGGACTCGAAATCCATACTCGACAGAGTCGGCCTTGGGGCCCTAGTCGGCATCATCGATGTAGAGCCAGCCGTGGCGACTCTTGTTCATCCTGCCGACAACATACCGCTCGATCCTTGGAAGAGAGCCCTTTGAGAACTCAACACCACCGAGCACTAGCCCCACGGTGGGCGCCAACTGTCGTGGTTTTATCACGGCAGATGTCCGAGGACTTATGTTCGAGGCCATCGCTAAGGTGATGGACTCAAAGGGGTTGGTTGGGACGAAGGACACGAGTTTACCCAGGTTTGGCCCCTCGAGATGAGGTAAAAGACTACGTCCTGCTTGTGTTGTATTGATTGGAGTATCGATTACAAGGGAGCGGATTCGCTTGACCTAGTTCTCGATCGATTGGTTTCTGTCTAAGTCGCCCCGGGTCTCGCCCTTATATATGAGGCCAAGACCACGGGTGACAACTCTCACACCGACTCTTAAAATGTATCCGACTCTATCTCTATGTTGCCTTGCCTTCCTGGGCAAACAGTCTCCGGGCAGCTTAACCGCCCGGGTCTTCATGCCTTCTTGGTCCGGGCCTCGCCAAGGCCCATGCTGGTAAACCGCCATATGTTTAAGCTTATGTCTTCAGGCCCATCAGCCTTGGTCTGGCTTATGAACCGCCAAGTGTAACCCGGCCCCACCTGGGCGGGTCTCACCACGGGGTTATATCCCCAACAAAGGGGTTCCCCTCACAAAGAGGAGAAAGTGATTGGTGGAAATTTGGATCTAGATCTCCTCTCTCTCTTTTCCCTGAAGAACTAGCAAGAATCATTGGAGGGATTGAGAGTCAGCAAGCTCGAAGAAGGTCAACAATGGGGGAAGAACACGAGCTCAAGAGTTGAAAACCATTGGGGAAGAAGACCCCCTTTTATAGATGGGGGGAAATCCAACCGTTACCCCCACATCCCGCACACAAGCGGTAGTACCACTCAGGGGAGCGGTACATCCGCTTATACTCATCCTAGAACAACAGAGCGGTAGTACCGTTCAGAATGGAGCGGTATTTCCACTTGGGGCGGTAGCGCCGCTCTAGATGGAGCGGTACTTCCGCTTAGAAATCCAAGAAGACCGGAAGAAAAAAAGATGCGAAAGAGGCCGCGGATCCACAGGGCGGTAGTATCGCATGGTACTTCCGCTTGAAAAAATAAGCGGCTCTTCGGGGCGGTAGTATCGCTTGGTACTTCCGCTTAAAAAATTAGTGGTAGTTCGAGCGGCTCTTCAAGGCGGTAGTACCGCTAGGAAGAGCGGTACTTCCGCTTGAACAGAGAAAAACAATCTGGCACTGGAACGGCCATAACTTTCGCATACAAGCTCCTAATTGAGCAAACTCAAGCTTGTTGGATAGCACAGGACAAGTACTATCCAAACAACGAATGGTTATCCTAAGAAGAGGCGGTATAAAAATGCCAATGGTATAGAGATGTGAAACCTCTATCAATGAAGAATCGGCAAAAACTCAAACATCGAAAACATCATAGAGGATGCATATGGACTCCGTTTTTGATGAAGCTGACCATAAGCTCAAGAACTCACCAAGAGAAACACCAAACAAGAACCAAGAAAGATGATGATGCAAGGATGCAAATGGTTTGAGCTCTCAACGAATGATACAATCAAGCTACTCACTTGAGAGCCCCCCTTGATAGTACGACTATCTATCTTGTAACCCAGTCTCCCAACTACCACTAAGAGATCGGTAAAATAGAAAGCCCTATCAAGGTCAAACCTTTGCCCTGCGCATAGTCCACTTGAGCTGGATGATGACGATCTTGACTTCCTGAAGATGGACCACCTTTATTGATTGCGTTGGCTTGATGAAGATTAGTAGATTGCTCCCCCATACTCCACTATGGATGAGCCACTCTTCGATACATCTTCACAAGTCCATTGTCACTACAATGGACGACAGGCTTCAAGCATGATCTCTCCGTGCTGCTTCACTTGAACTTGCACACCGCAACCTTGATGACAATCACCACTTGATGTCATCCTCCATGGATTGTGTGGGATCTTCTTATTGTTGCTAGCCCATAGAGACATATCTAACCCCACAAAGAACACTCACATGGCACATGGGTTAGTACACAAAGCATAATGGATAATGCTTACCATACCATGGAAATCACTTGATCCCTCTCGGTACATCTTGTAAGCTTTGTGTGTTGATCAACTTGATTCACTCTTTGACTTAGTCTTGGTCAACCTTGTATCTTATCTTCTCTATGACCAATCTTTTGATAAAACCTTGAATACCACCTTGGTCTCCATATAAAATCCTTAAAACCAAAAGACGGACTTCAAGAAGTGCCTATGGACAAAACCTTTGAATATAACTTAAGGCAAGCATTAGTCCATAGGGATTGTCATCAATTACCCAAAACCACGCATGGAGAAATGTGCTCTTGCACGAGGGAAGGAGTAGGCGGGCGCGCGCGCGTCCGTCTCGTGTCTGCGCCGACACAAATCCGGCTCAAAAATGGGCTGGGAACGGGTCGGCAAGCGGACGAAAAGTGGACGCACGTCCGTTTGGGTCAGCGCATTTGACCGACTTTTCTGTCCGCGCCGACCCAAACGGACGCGCTCGGACGATTCTTTTCCTGACAAAGGGTGGATTTTATTTACTCAAAATGGAGTATCAAGAAGATACATAATAGAATGAGCACACACCCGGCCTCTGCATGTCTAGGATGCACACAGCCAACACCAACTCACACACACGAAAACACGTCGACAACTAGCAAAGTCATGTAAGACCAAAGCTATGTGTAGACGAGAGAAAAAGATAAAAAAAGCCCCAATGCAATCAATATCTACGATCGGCAGACTATAGCAATGACCATATCCACACCATCCATCTCATGACACCACATGACAACAAGGTTCTTCAACAGCAACACCTTCAAGAAGGAAGCGACACTCAAGCACCGCCGTCACCGGATCCAACCATAAGGCCAAAATCTAGGTTTTCACCCTGAAGAAATCGGTCCGAGCATATGTGAGCAATGTCTTCAACAAGGTAACGATGTAAAAAACACATTGCCATTGCAAGGCACAACCACTCGGGTTTGACCTAGGCTTTCGCCCCAGAGTTCGAGACCGGGTGCTCGAATAGCACCGCCATCGAAGTCACACGCGTGATGTCACCACCACTTTTCCACGATCCCGACAGTTACATGCGATACGTGGTCCCAGCTCCACAACCATCCCTCTGTGTCAAGCCGTCGTACATAATTTGTTTCCCACCGTGGAAGTCAACCATCGGATCAGAAACGATTAACCATCCCAAAGATCTTTGGATAACCACCACTATCGTGGAACCATAGGAAGTCACCATAGTACTTGCAGTCGTGACCATCCAACCGATCATATCTGACTCATCACTATCAGGCTATGGACCATAGCGCGTGGAAGAACTGGGTCGGCGCATTGGAGTTGCTTTAAGAATCCAAGAAAAAAAAGAAAAGCTAAAACATCATGAAAATGTCGTTTGGAAACCGAGCTCCATGGTGCTCTTTATCATGCGTTAGTCTTTGTAACGATCAAGCACAATGTCGTATTAGTGCCACGTATGCCCCCCTTGTAAGTTAGGTACTGTATGCATCGATGATTCTCATTGATGGTGCGCCACGCAGATATATAGGTACAAGGGGTGCAACTCATGTCTTGTCTCCCAAGTTACATACAGAATACAAAGAGAGGGAGACGTGACAGGTGCAATATACAACCAAGACCTATAGACATGTTATGCAGAGTCTACATGTTCAACACCCCCCCAATCAAAGCGTCGTCGGAGACGCAGAGACTGGACCGAAAATCCTCAAACGTGGCGGTTGGTAGTCCCTTTGTCACGACATCGGTGAACTGCTTATCGGTGGGCACATGTAAGACTCGAATGCGACCAAGCGCTACCTGCTCGCGAACGAAGTGAATGTCGAGATCAATGTGTTTGGTGCATCGATGATGAACTTGGTTGGCCGAGAGGTAGACGGCAGACACATTGTCACAGAAGACAAGTGTGGCCTTAGGAACCTCGACCAACAACTCCTGCAGCAGCTGTCATAGCCAGGATCACTCCGCAACAGCATTAGCCACAGCACGGTACTATTAGGGAACGTTGCATGGAAAAAAAAAATCCTACACACATGTAAGATCTATCCATGGTGATGAGCTTCTACGAGAGGGAGAGTGGATCTACATACACTTGTAGATTGCTAAGCGGGAAGCGTTAAGAAACGCGGTTGGTGTAGTCGAACATCTTCGCGATCCAAATCGCCGAGCATCCCGCGATCTCATCACGATCCGTCCCGCGAACTCATCACGATCCGTCCCGCGAACTCATCACGATCCGTCCCGCGATCTCATCACGATCCGTCCCGCGAACTCATCACGATCCGTCCCGCGAACTCATCATGATCCGTCTCACGATCTTGATCATGGTCCTTCCGATCTAGCGTCGAACGGACGACACCTCCGCGTTCAGCACACATATAGCTTGATGACGATCTCCGCCTTCTTGATCCAGCAAGAGGGAGCGGAGAGGTAGAAGAGTTCTCCAGCAGCATGATGGCGCTCCGGCAATGGTGGTGGAGCTATTCCGGCAGGGCTTCGCCTAAGCACTGCAGAAATCCGATCTAGAGGAGAAACTATACACTGGAGGAACAGGTAGCACGTGGCTGAAAATCTAGTGCCAAAACCCCTAAAACCTCTAGTATATATAGGAGGAAGAGAGGAGGAGTCTTGGCTCCCAAGGATCCAGCCCTGGGGTCGGCTGAACCAAGGAGGATTGGAGGATTCCTCCTCCAATCCTAGTAGGACTAGGACTCCTCCTTATTTTTGCCTTTTTTTTGCCTTTTCCACCTTTTTCTCTTTGGGATTTTCTTCCCAGATGCATGGGCCTTGTGTGGGACTTCCACCAGTACACTAAGGGCTGGTATTTACTCTCCCACAGCCCATTTAGCCTCTTGGGTCGAAATACCCCTCCTGATGGTCTCCCGATACACTACAGGCACTCCAGGTACACTACCGATGAGCCCAAAACCTTTCTGGCGACCAAACTAGGACTTCCTATATATCAATCTTTACCTCCGGACCATTCCAGAGCTCCTCGTGACATCCGGGATCTCATCCGGGACTCCGAACAACCTTCGGTCACCACCATACATAACTCTATACTACCGAAACGTCACCGAACCTTAAGTGTGCAGACCCTGCGGGTTCGAGGACTATGTAGACATGACCGAGACACCTCTACAGTCAATAACCAATAGCGGGACCTGGATGCCCATATTGGTTCCTACATATTCTATGAAGATCTTTATCGGTCAAACCTTTATGCCAAGGATTCAGTTAATCCCGTATGATGTTCCCTTTGTTCTTCGGTATGTTGCTTGCCCGAGATTCGGTCGTCGGTATCTCCATACCTAGTTCAACCTCGTTACCGGAAAGTCTCTTTACTTGTTCCATAATACAAGATCCCGTGACTAACACTTAGTCACACTGCTTGCAAGGCTTATTGTGATGTTGTATTACCGAGTGGGCCCTGAGATACCTCTCCGTCACACGGAGTAACAAATCCCAGTCTTGATCCATGCCAACCCAACAGACACCCTCGAAGATACCTGTAGAGCACCTTTATAGTCACCCAGTTACATTGCGATGTTTGATACACACAAGGTACTCCTCCGGTGTCAGTGAGTTGCATGATCTCATGGTCACAGGAACATATACTTGACATGCAGAAAACAGTAGCAATAAACTGACACAATCATATGCTACGTTTGTAGTTTGGGTCTTGTCCATCACATCATTCTCCTAATGATGTGATCCCATTACCAAATGACATCTCATGTCCATGACTAGGAAACCATAGCCATCTTTGATCAACGAGCTAGTCTATTAGAGGCATACTAGGGACATGGTGTTGTCTATGTATCCACACATGTATGTGAGTATCCGATCAACACAATTATAGCATGGATAATAAACGATTATCATGAACAAGGAAATATGATAATAAGTAATTTATTATTGCCTCTAGGGCATATTTCCAACAGTCTCCCACTTGCACTAGAGTCAATAATCTAGTTCATATCACCATGTGATTCGCATTGTTATGAATCTAACACCCACTGAGTTCTGGGGCTCGATCATGCTTTGCATGTGAGAGGGGTCTTATAGTCAACGGGTCTGCGACATTCAAATCCGTATGTACTTTCCAATTCTCTATGTCAAACTGTAAACACTGCTACCACACTCCACTTGGTACTATTCCAAATGGCTGCTCCACTATACGTATCCGGATTGCTACTAAGAGTCATCCGGATTAGTGTTAAAGATTGCATCGATGTAACTCTTTACGACGAACCCTTTATCACCTCCATAATCGAGAAATGTTTCCTTAGTCTTTTAGTCACTAAGGATAATATTGACCGCTGTCCCGTGATCCACTTCTGGATCACTCTTGTACCCCTTGATGGACTCATGGCAAGGCACACACAGTGCGGTACACAACATGTCATACTATACAGAGCCTATGGCTAAGGCATAGGGGACGACATTCGTCCATTCTCTTTCTTCTGCCGTTGTCAAGATTTGAGTCTGACTCAACTTCACACCTCACAAATCAGGCGAGAACTCTTTCTCTGACTGATCCATTTTGAACTCTTTCAAAATCTTGTCAAGGTATGTACTCATTGAAAGTCTCATCAAGCATCTTGATCTATCTCTATAGATCTTGATGCTCAACAATTAGGTAGCTTTATCCAGGTCTTCCTTTGAAAAACTCTTTTCAAACAACCGTTTATGCTTTCCAGAAATTCTACATCATTTCCGATCAACAATATGTCATCCACATATACTTATCAGAAATTCTATAGTGCTCCCACTCACTTTATTGTAAATACAAGTTTCTCGTAAACTTTGTATAGACTCAAAAACTTTGATCACACCATCAAAGTGTATATTCCAACTCCTAGATGCTTGCTTCAGTTCATAGAAGAATCACTAAAGCTTGCACTCCTTTTAGCATCCTTAGGACTGACAAAACCTTCTGGTTGTATCACATACAACCTTTCCTCAAGTAAATCGTTAAGGAAACGATGTTTTGATATCCATCTGCCAGATTTCATAATTTAAAAATGCAGCCACTGCTAACATAATTCCAATAGACTTTAGCATCGCTACGAGTGAGAAAATCTCATCGCAATCAACTCCTTGAAATTGTCGTAAACTTCTTTGCAACAAGTCGAGCTTTACAAATGGTGACATTTACCATGAGCGTCTGTCTTCATTTTAAACATCCATTTGTACTCAACGACCTGCCGTCCAACGAGCAAGTCTACCAAAGTCTATACTTGGTTTTCATACATGGATCCTTTCTTGGATTTCATGGCCTCTAACCATTTGTCGGAATCCGGGCCCATCATCGCTTCTCCACAGCTCGTAGGTTCATCGTTGTCCAACAACATGACCTCCAAGACAGGGTTGTCGTACTGCTCAAGAGCAGTACACATCCTTGTCGACCTACGAGGTTCGATAGAAAATTGATCCGAAGCTTCATGATCATCATCATTAACTTCCTCTTCAACTAATGCAGGCTTCATAGAAACAAATTCCTGCGCTGCGCTACTCTCTAGTTGAACAAAGGTTCAACAACCTCATCAAGTTCTATCTTCCTCCCACTCAATTCTTTCGATAGAAACTCTTTCTCGAGAAAGGACCCAGTTTTAGCAACAAACACTTTAGGCTTGGATCTGAGATAGAAGGTTTACCCAACTGTCTTTAGGGTATTCCATAAAGATGCATTTGTCCGCTTTGGGTTCGAGCTCATTAGGTGAAAACCTTTTTCACATAAGTGTTGCAGCCCCAATCATTAAGAAATGACAGCTTAGGTTTCTATCAAACCATAATTCACACGGTGTCATCTCAACGGATTTAGATGGTGCCCTATCTAAAGTGAATGTAGTTGTCTCTAATGCACAACCCCAAAATTATAGTAGCAAAACGATAAGAGACATCATAGCAAGCACCATTTTCAATAGAGCACGACTATGACGTTCGTACACACCATCACACTATGGTGTTCCAGGTGGCATGAGTTGTGAAACAACTTTCACGTTGTCTAAAGTTGTATGCCAAACTTGTAACTCGGATATTTACCTCCACGATCATATCGCAGACATTTTTATCTTCTTGTCACGATGATCTTAAACTTCAGTCTGAATTTTCTTGAACCTTTCAAACGATTCAGACTTGTGTTTCATTCATTAAATATACACTATATCTACTCAAATCATCAGTGAAGGTAAGAAAATAACGATATCCACCGCACGGTACAAGACTCATTGGATTGCATACATCAACATGTATCATTTCCAATAAATCACTTGCCCGCTCCATCCATCTGGAAATGGGGTCCTTAGTCATCTTGCCCAAGAGGCATAGTTCGCATGTCTCAACCGTTTCGAAATTGAATGAGTCCAAAGATCCATCAGCATGGAGTTTCTTCATGCGCTTTATACCAATATGACATTTAGCGGCAGTGCCACAAGTATGTGGTACTATCAATATTAACTTTGTATCTTTTGGCATCAATGTTATGAACATGTGTATTATACGATCAAGATTGAACAAACCATTCTCACTGGGCGCATGACCATTAAAGGTATTATTCATGTAAAAAGAATAACCATTATTCTCTAACTTAAATGAATAACCGTGTTGCAATAAACACGATCTAACCACGTTCATGCTCAACGCAAAACACCAAATAACATTTATTTAGGTTTGTCACTAATCCCGAGGGTAGAGAGAGCGTGCGATGTTGATCATATCAACCTTGGAAACATTTCCAACACACATCGTCACCTCACCCTTAGCTAGTTCTCCGTTTATTCCGTAGCTTTTATTTCGAGTTACTAACATTTAGCAACCGAACCGGTATCCAATACCCAGGTGCTACTAGGAGTACTCGCAAGGTACACATCATTAACACGTATATCAAATATACTTCTGTCGATGTTGCCAGCCTTCTTATCTACCAAGTATCTAGGGTTGTTCCGCTTCAGCGACCGCTCTCCTCATAATCGAAGCACTTAATCTTGGGTTTGGGTTCAACTTTGGGTTGCTTCACTGGAGCAGGAACTGACTTGCTATCCATCAGGTTTCCCTCCTTGCTCTTGCCCTTCTCGAAACTAGTGGTTTGACTAACCATCAACAATTGACACTCCTTATTGATTTCTACCTTTGCGGTGTCAAACATCGCGAATAGCTCAGGGATCATTATTTCTATCCCTGGCATTTTATAGTTCATCAGAAAGTTCTAGTAGCTTTAGTGACAGTGACTTGGAGAACTATATCAATCACTATCTTATCTGGAAGATCAATTCCCACTCGACTGAAGCGATTGTAGCACCCAGACAATCTGAGCACATGCTCAACGATTGAGCTATTCTCTTTCATCTTGGAGGCAAAGAATCTTGTTGGAGATCTCATATCTCGCAACACGGGCACGAGCCCGAGATCCTAATTTCAGCTCTTAGAACATCTCATATGTTCCGTGACGTTCAAAATGTTTCAGAGCCTCAATTCTAAGCCGTAATGCATGACGCACTAAACTATCAAGTTGTCATCAGAACGTGCCTGTCAGATGTTCACAACTATAGATGATGCTAGAGGGGTTGGCGCACCGAGCGATGCATTAAGGACATAAGCCTTCTGTCGTGGTTTTATCATGACAGATGTCCGGGTGAACGGACTTAGGTTCGAGGCCATCGCCAATGGGGTGGACTCGAAGGGGTTAGTCGGGACGAAAGACACATATTTACCCAGGTTCGGCCCCTCGAATCGAGGTAATAGCCTACGTCCTGCTTGTGTTTGTATTGCTTGCGTATCGATTACAAGGAGCTAAAAGCTTGACCTGGTTCTCGATTGCCTGCCCTCTAAGTCGCCCCGGGTCTGCCTTTATATAAGAGGTCAGGACATCCGGTTCGTTACAATTGCTAACCGAGTCTCTCTCTATCTTCTTGACTAAGCTGTCTGTGAGTCGGCTTGCACGCCCGGGTGTTCTCCGTCTGGGCCGTCGTACGGCCCACACCGTGAGCCGCCTATCTTCTTGGGCCACTAGTCTTACGGCTCATCTTTGGGCCGGCTCACGAGCCGACAACATGACCCGGAGCCTCTTCGGCGGGTCATATCCCCAACATTAGGCCCAGGTTGAATTGAGCTTGCTCACTTCATCCTTCTCTTCCACTTTTGGCGAGTCGCCCTGAAATGACCCGGCGTGACGTCATGAGATCTGCTGACGTGTCACCAAATCTTTCACTTAACTGTCATCCGGAGAATCGAGGCGTCCGCCTCGGTCAAACGGTGTAATCGCCTGGATTTTCGCGCCTTCCTTAACCCCCTTTTAAATATGACCCGTGCGGGTTGGAGTTTTCCATTCTCCCGCTCATGCCTCTACTTCTTCGTCTTCTTCCTGTCGCCGCCCCAACGCCTTCGAGCTTTGCTCCGACGCCTTCCGTATGTCGTCCCCAACCTTGGCTGCTGCATCACCCTGAACGTACCAGAGATCCGTCCGCCTGTGCCGCGCCATCTCCGGTAAGTTTTCCTGCTCCCTAGATTGCCGTTGCTGTAGTAGTATTTTCACCGGTGCTCCGTCGCCGCCGTTCGGGCTCCGGCACTGCCATCGCCAGTGTATCTCAACGCCGCTAACGCCTTTAGAATGCGCTCTTGCGCCGCCGCCACACGCGGGCCGGTTGCGCGTAATGCACGGGCCACGATGGCCCCAATCCGTTTCTTTTTCCTCCGTTGTTCATCGCTAGGTCAGAATAAAATTTATTTTCTCTGCTTTTGTAGATCCGTAGATATAGTAATATATTGCGGAATCTGTTTTTAGGACTTAGCCGATTTTTCGATCTCCCTTTCTCTGTTGAGTCACCAAGCTTCTCCGGCTCTTATCAGCCGGGTCTTCCGCTTTATCCATAGAGCCCTTAAACTTTTAAGCCGTAAAAAATATTTGCTTGCGCTTCGACTCATCGCGCCTTTTATCTTGCACAGTACTTAAGCCACCAATAGTTCTCGTGCGTCCAACTCATGCAACTGGGTTGGGTCGTGCATCACGGAGGACTTTCTGTCGGATTTTGTTCCCGCGGGTACTCTTCCTCCTAAGGAAGTCATTAGCTGTCGGGTCCCAGGTGATGAGACACGACCCAAACCTCAAGAAGGTGAAGTGGTGGTTTTTTCTGACCATATTGAACGAGGGTTCGTGCCTCCTGGGTCAAAATTCCTTTGGGACGTCCTTCACTGTTATAAGCTTCACCCGCAAGACTTGGCCCCCAATTCCGTCTCAAACATATGCAACTTCCAAGTGCTCTGTGAAGCTTACCTTCAAATCAAGCCGTCTGTGGGGTTCTTTCGGGAGTTCTTTTATGCTAACCGGCAAACTGAAGTGAAAGCCGGCCCGAGCCTAGAACTTGGAGGCATATCCATCCAACGGCGTAGAGATATCATCTTTCCAGCTACGCAGATGCCGAGTCACCCCAAGGACTGAAACAAGACCTGGTTCTATTGCAAGGACACCTCTCCTGAGAACGAGCGTCCTTTGCCGAGTTATCGTCCTTCCCGGCTCACAACAACATCAGAGCTTCCTGGCCGGCTATCAGCTTCAGAACGCACAAGATATGAGCCGGCCCATGCCAAAATCAAGGCTCTCATGGCCAACGGCTTAATCGGGCTGGACCTGATCCGCTGTTGGATTTCATGGCGGATTATGCCTTTGAGCCATAGAAGCCGACTCATGTGCGAATATAAAGGCAAGTATGATAGCTCATTATGCTTCAGCCGATCCACATTGACAGAGAATGACATTACCCTCGCCATCCATAGCCTTGTCCATGAAGCTTCCAGATCATGTAGCGAAATTGGCCTGGCACCTTTTAGTGCCAACAATCCGGCTCCCAATGTAAGTTTAATCTCTTCCCATCTGTCTCTTACACGTTGTTTGCACTTTGCTGATTTGATATTCACTCTCCGCGTCATTCTTATAGGCCGACTCAGACTTCTGGAAGAGGGAATATGTTGCCCCTCCGAAGAAATCCAGGAAGAAGGTCCCAACTAAGAAGGCTAAAAAATATGCCCCGTAAGATAATTTGCTTGACCCGCCACCATCATCCAGCTCAGAGGTAAAGTTTCAACTGTCTTTCTTGATCTTTTACCTTCCTATTTTAACACTTACTTTACTCGGAGGATGAAGTGGAAACCAGCCGTGCCAATGCTCCTGAGGTAAATTACTTTTCCTCCGGCTCAGAAATATTCGTCCCCCGAAAGCCGCGGCGGGTTATCAGAAAAGTTCCTCTTTCTCACCCTCTTGCTTATCTGGCTCCCGATTTTCTCTTAAAAAGCAACAGCAAATTGAGCGTCGACAGACTCGAAGCACCGGCTCTACCGAGCTCATGTCCGGGTTGCCAAACTCTTCGGCTCCAAAGAAATGCCCCGCCGAGGTTTAAACCTCTTCTTTTCCTTTGTCTTTCCTTTGTAAATTTGATACTCTCTTCACCTTTTTGTTTTATTTTTTGTAGAAATCTCCTTCCTCCGGCGACTCTTCAGAGTCAATTATACCACCACCCAAGATTAACCCGCTGTAAGCATTCCTTACTATGATATCTGGATATCCGGCTGTTACTATGGCAGCAATATCTTCAACTGCCGATCCTTCTTTTTGCAGTGCTCAAGCTAAACGTCGCAAGACCAATAATCCCTCCTCCGGCCCAGTTATCGAAGAACCGGAGCCCGAACAACTGGAGGAAATTCAACCGGAAGAAAACCCACGGGCTGCCTCCATAGAGCCGGCCGCTGAAGATGTCATCATGGAGAGCCCTCCAAGGGCTCCTTCCAAGCCGGCGACTCCTGCCAAGACCCCTGATACTCTGGATGTTGTTATCACCGGGTCTGGTCATCAAACGCCTCCGACTCATGTGTTGACCAAACATACAGAGCCAGCTGAAGCCTCGAAGAAACTGAAGTTCGACTCTTCGCGCGAGAAGATGCCTGTTGAAGAGCTACATGACGGGTACATAAACCAGGTGAGCACCAGCCGGGATTTGGAACTTTGGTTGATCTCTTCCATGAAGACAAAATATGAGGTACTTTTCCTTCTTACTATATCTTTACTTAGCCCTCAAGAGATGGCTTAACGTATTGAATCGTTGAGCCGGGTCTTTCTGTGACCTCTGCAGATATTGTCATGTCAAATTCCCTTAAAATTGCTTTAGCTTTGTACTGTAAATAAAGTGAACCACCAATCATAGCCCTAAAGGGCCGTCTCAGATTATATTTGAGCCGGGCCTGTAATGTAGACAACTTGAAGATCTAATTGTAGCCCCCAAGGGCTGGCTCAAACTTGATCAAGTTGAGTCAGTGCTTCCATTATTAGTACATTGAAGAGCCATAGTGTAGCCCCCAAGTTCCGGATTAGCTTCGAAGGAGATGAACCGGAACTGCATACTTGAAAGATCAAATATACATTAGCCCCCAAGTGTCAAATATATTGCTTGCAATCTGTTTCAGACTTGTATTTGCTTTTAACACTCGTCCTGCATTGTGGCGGCTTATCCTGTATTTTGATGTATTATAGGAAGCTTTGAACGAAGCCGGGTCTCAACTGACGGATCTTAGGGCCAACCTGGCGGCTTAGCAAGAAGCCCGAAGTATCGCCGACGAAAAATGCCGGCTTCTCTCTGAGGAACTGGCCAATGCCACTACTAAGCTTACCTCTTTAAAAGAGACAGCTGAATCTGAAAAGGCCGCTCTAACCAAACGGGCGGACGACGCTGAACAGCGGCTGTCGTGGTTTTGTCACGGCAGATGTCCGGGTTACCAGACTTGAGTTCGGAGCCATCGCCATGGTAGTGGACTCAAAGGGGTTGATCGAGACGAAGGACACGAGTTTACCCAGGTTCGGCCCCTCAAGTCGAGGTAAAAGCGTACGTCCTGCTTGTGATGTTATTGCTTGTTGTATCGATTACAAGGGGCTAGAAGCTTGACCTAGTTTTCGATCACCTGCCTCTAAGCCGCCCCGACTCTGCCTTTATATAAGAGGTCAGAACCGTCGGGTCTTACAATTGCAAAGTCGGATCATGTTTACATCTCTGAATCTATCTCTATCTTACTAGCCAAGTCATCCTTTGGAAGGTCTTACAATTCCGGGTCTCCGCCGTTCGACCCAAACCAAGAGCCGCCAATCTTCTTGGGCCTTCAGTTGACACATATCTTCGTGGGCCGGCTCATAATCAACATTTAACAACCGGAGCCTTCCAACCGGGTCATACCATGGGGTTATATCCCCAACATTAGGCCCCAGGTTGAAGTGAGCCAGCTCATTTCATCCTTCTCTTGCAATCATCTGAGAGTCGCCACAGAATGACCCGGCGTGACGTCACAGATACGCTGACGTATCACCAAATCTCTCGCATTTAACCACTTACCGAGAATCGAGGCATCTGTTTTGGCAAGACCGGCGTTGACACCTGGGATTTCGCACCGTTCTCCTGTTAAATAGGACCTGCACGGGTCAAAAACGATTTATTCCCGCCCGTGCGCCCCTTCTTCTTCTTCCTGCCGCCGTCCGTTGCCCGAGCTCGTTCCGCTCCGCTCCGGCACCACCGCTCGTCCGTCATCGACATTTGGCTGCTGCATCAACCTGTTGAGACCAGAGTCTCATCCTCCGTCGTCTCCTTCTTCCGGTACACCTCTCTTTCCCGTAGCTTAGATCGGTAGAGATAGGGTTTTCTCCAGCGGACCCTCCGTCGCGCGTTCCGATCTCCGGCGCGACCACACGGGCAAGTCTCGGGGCCCGCTACGCATCCTTTAAGCCATGCCGTCATCACCGCCACCGTACGTGGTCCGGCCGCGCGTAATGCACGGGCTGTTAGGGCTGTAGGCCAACTTTCCATTTCTCGCTGTTCTTCGCTTAGGTCGACGTAGAACTCTTTTTTCCGCTTCGGTAGATCCAAAATTTTAGTAACAGTTTGTGAAACCTGTTTGCGCGGGACTTGATGACTTCCGGCTCTTCTGTCCACAGTGAGCCGCTAGACTCCCTCTGGCTCTTTATCAGCCGGGCCTTTCAAGGCTTAATGTTTTAGAACCCTGTAATTTGTAAGCTGCTGTACCTATATGCTCTTGTTTGACTAGTCACCATTTTCTTTTTGCACAGTACTTTTAAGCCACCAATATGACACGCGCCACTAATTCCTGCAATTGGGTCGGCTCTTGCGTGACCGATGAATACCTGTCTGACCTCGTAGCCGCTAGCACCCTTCCTCCAAAGGAAGTGATCAACTGGCGGGTTCCGGGTGATGAGACCCGCCCCACACCGAAGAAAGGGGAGGTCATAGTCTTTACGGATCACATCGAGCGGGGATTCGTGCCACCCGGGTCAAAGTTTTTCCGTGACATTCTCCATCTGTACAAGCTGCATCCCCAAGACCTGGCACCAAATTCAGTGTCCAACATTTGCCATTTCCAAGTCCTCTGTGAGGCGTATCTTCAATCCAGACCATCAGTCGGATTCTTCCATGAGTTCTTCTACGCCAACCGGCAGACAGAATACAAGAGCGGGCCAAGTCTAGAACTCGGGGGAATCACCATCCAGCGCCGAAGGGGTATCACCTTTCCGGCTATTCAAATGCCCAGCCACCCGAAGGATTGGAACAAGACGTGGTTCTATTGCAAAGACACGTCTCCGGACTCGGAACATCGTCTGCCGGGTGATCGTCCTTCCCGGCTCTCAACCGACACTTCACTGCCCGACCGGCTCTCAGCTGCCGATCGTGCTAGATATGAGAAGCCCCACGCCAGAGTGAAGGCTCTCCTAGCCAACGGCCTTATTGGAACGGACCTTATCCGCCGCTGGGTACAATGGCGGATCATGCCTCTAAGCCGCCGTAACCGGCTCATGTATGAATATCCAGCATTTTACGATAGTGAACTGTGCTTCAGCGCCACCACTTTGCCTGAGGATGACATCTGTATGACTGAGTCGGAGAAAGCTGCACTGATCAAACGGGTAGATGATGCCGATTAGCGGCTCATTGCCGTTGCTGAGGAGCTCCAAGGGCTCAAAAGGCACATCGCTAAGATGTCTGCCGCCTTATTTGGTAAGTCAATCGTTCCTGTA
The DNA here is from genome assembly GCA_022496015.1 of Hordeum marinum. NCBI lineage: Eukaryota > Viridiplantae > Streptophyta > Magnoliopsida > Poales > Poaceae > Hordeum > Hordeum marinum. The sequence goes on from CM039674.1 coordinate 153,617,073, forward strand.
CTCCTTACTTAATATCTTTTATGAAACAACTGACGACTGACATGTCTCTTCCGGCTTATGCAGGACCTTTGAGCCGGCAACTTGCAGACGACAGCATCCTGTCGCTGAAAGCCGTATATACCTTCACAGAGCAGTTGTATTGTGGAGCAATGTTCACCATCAAAAGCATACAGTATAAGGAGAAGATTCCCAAGGCCCTGAAAGGGGTATTAGAGCTGTTCTCGACGGTGCCCAAGCAAATCCAAGAGCTGAAGAAGTCGGCTTTCCGCTCTGGAGCCGTCGCGGGCTTGAGCCGGGCCATGGCCTTCGCGCCGGATCTCACACCAGATGAGATGATGGGTGGATATCCTTCGAAGAAGGTGGACGGCTCAGAATTCTCTGACGAAGACTATTTCAAAGTCGTCAAGGACTCTCGTTATGTAGCGTCTGTAATGGCTGATGAGGCGGAGGGTGACTTGAAGAACTACCAAGCAGCATACGACCAGGAAGATAAATGGATCCGCGGGCCTCTTTACGAGTGTAAATACCTAACACCCGCCCGAAGCAAAGATCTCTTCCCTGGTGAGCTTAACGTCGCGGCTTTCTTTGAAGGGTCATTTGCTGCCGTCTCTAACTGCAACTGGGAACTCGACAATCTTCAGATCCGAACCGCGGAAGATCCAGAGCAGGATGAGCTGGCCGAGTGACCGAACCTTGTAATAGTCAAAGCAAGTATTGGCTCTTGTAATCATCCGTCCATGGTGTTTTGAAACTTCGTCAGAAACATCATTTGTTCCCTCTGAGAACATCTTTTGTAACAGCCTTTTAACATCTGATTGCACTTGCCGGCGGTTTACTTTATAGTACTGTCAATCATCTTTCTCAGCTCTTTGCTTCCATCTTTGACAAATCTGCCAATGATTCATGAGAGGCACTTGAAAGTCTGCAAAACTCTTTTTAGAACCAGATAATACCTCTGTTGGTAAATAGCCTCCATGAACAAACGCGGCTGTTGATAAACCAATGCGTAATTTGTCCGAGACGTCTGTCCTTCACCTGAAGTTATTAGACCCGGGAAATTTACTCCATCAACCGGAGCAGCATGACTTCCCTTATCTTATAATGAGATGCCATGGAAGAGCCGGCTGCCATAAGATAAAGTAAGCTATACCAGACGGTAGGAAGTCTCTATGTGACAATGACGACTGTTGAAAACTGTAAAGCGGCCTACAGCCGGCTGCATGAGGGGTGATGTAAACTGTACCATGATGGTAAAAAACCTCCTTTGAACAGCAAATACTTTATCCATTGTATTCCAACACCGGTTGTCAATAGGTTTATGTAAGCTATACCAAAGGTAAGAAGCCTCTACTGACAACCGCAACTCAAGAAAGCCTGCTGTTGGAGGGTGATGTAAGCTATACCCGAAGGCAAGAAGCCTCCTCCAATCAGCCAATGTTGAATAGGGCCGGCTGCTGATGGTATTATTTAAGCTATACCTTATGGCAAGAAGCATCCATTCGATAGCCGCGACTAGTAATTGTACCAGCCGGCTGCGTGAAGGGCTTATGTAGCTATACCCAAGGGCAAGAAGCCTCCTTCCGCAACTATTTTTGGCGTAAACGCCGGTTGTTAGGGTGAGATAAGAGAACCCGTCGGTAAGAAGCCCCCTTCGACAACCGCGGTTAATAAGTAACCAGAAGTGGCATAAAGCCAACCATTAGGGTGAGATAAGCGATACCCGTCGGTAAGAAGCCCCCTTCGATGGCCGCAGTTGATAAACAACTGGAATTTGATGTACACGCTGTTGCCTTAGGGGAATTTTTTAAGCTATACCAAAGGTAGGAAGCCTCCATCAACAACGGCGCTTAATGCACTCAAACTAGGCATAAAGCCAATTGCGCACCATACCAGTTCAGGGTCTCTAAAGCGAGATTGGTCGTCAACTCTGTGAGCGGGCTCAGGGTCTCTAAGGCGAGATTGACTGATAAGAGCTTAACTTTTAACTTACAACAGTTCAAGGTCTCTAAAGCGAGATTGGCCGTCCACTTTGTGAACCGGCTCAGGGTCTCTAAAGCGAGATTGACTGGTAAGAGTAACATCAGTTCAAGGTCTCTAAGGCGAGATTGGCCGTCAACTCTGTGAACCGGCTCAGGGTCTCTAAAGCGAGATTGACTAAGAAGAACTTATTGTATTGACATCAGTTCAGGGTCTCTAAAGCGAGATTGGCCGTCAACTCTGTGAACCGGCTCACGGTCTCTAAAGCGAGATTGACTGGAATACTTTTAATAGGTCACTTTAATTGGTTCAGGGTCCCCAAAGGAAATTAACCGGCAAGACCTTGGCGGGTCAAAGAACCATAGGAACCGCCAATTTGCTGGTATTGAAGAATGTCATCCTGAGATTATAAAGATACCCATAAGAGCGGGGGCTCCAATCTTTGGTAGTAGTACCACTTTATATAAATATGATATGTATAACGATACTGGATCTGCATCATCTCTTAAGTATAATATGGCCGCAAGTGTGCCACGTTCCATGGCCGTAAAGTTTCCTGACCCGCCATGTCCGACTCATCACGAATATCAATGAGATAGTATGACCTGTTGTTAAGGTTTCTGCTAACCACAAAGGGCCCTTCCCACGGCGGAGAGAGTTTATGCATCCCAGTTTGGTCTTGAATAAGCCGGAGCACCAGGTCACATTCCTGGAACGTCCGGGTCTTCACCCTGCGGCTATGATAGCGTCACAGGTCTTGTTGGTAAATTGCTGATCTGGTCGCTGCTAACTCTCGTGCTTCGTCCAAGGCATCTAACGCATCTTGACGTGCCAGCTCATTGTTCGTCTCAACATAAGCCGCCACCCTTGGTGAATCATGTCGGATGTCACTGGGTAGAACCGCCTCAGCCCCGTAGACCATGAAAAAAGGTGTAAAACCTGTAGACCTATTAGGTGTAGTCCGGATGCTCCATAAGACGGAAGGCAACTCATCAACCCAACACCCGGATGTCCGTTTCAAAGGGACCATGAGCCGGGGTCTAACCCCTCGCAGGATTTCCTAATTAGCCCGCTCAGCCTGGCCATTGGACTGTGGATGTGCCACGGCTGAAACATCAAGCCGGAAATGCTCCATCTCACAGAACACCTTCATAACCCCCTTGGACAGATTTGTACCATTATCAGATAATACTGTGTGGATAGACAAAACGATAGATCAATTTCCTGACAAACTCAACCGCTGTAGCTGCATCACACTTGCTTACTGGCTCAGCCTCAACCCACTTGGTAAACTTATCAACCGCCACCAAGAGGTGTGTTTTCTTATCTTTGGACCTCTTGAAGGGTCCTACCATATCAAGCCCCCAGACCGCAAACGGCCAAGTGATAGGTATAATCCTCAACTCTTGAGCCGGAACATGAGCACGTCGGCCAAATTTCTGACAAGCGTCACACTTACGAACCAGATCCTCTACATCCTTGTGAGCCGTCAACCAGAAAAATCCATGTCGAAAAGCTTTAGCCACTAAAGATCTTGACCCGACATGATGTCCACAGTCGCCAGCATGAATTTCATTTAAGATCTGCTGGCCCTCTTCTGGTGACACACAACGTTGGAAGACACCTGTCACACTACATTTGTGTAACTCACCGTTGATAATTGTCATGGATCTAGAACGGCGGATGATCTCCCGAGCCCGGCTCTCATCATCCGGCAACTCGCCGCGCGTCAAGTACGCTAAATAAGGGGTAGTCCAATCCGGAATAACATGTAGAGCCGCCACTAGAGCTGCCTCCGGGTCAAGAATTGCCAGATCCTCCTCAGAAGGCATCTTGACAGTCGGATGATATAACACGTCAAGAAAAACATTAGGCGGCACCGGCTTATGCTGAGATTTGAGTCGTGATAATGCATCAGTCGCCTCGTTCCGCCGACGATCAATATGATCCACCTGATACCCTTTGAAATAACCTGCAACAACATCAACCGGCCGTCGATAAGCCGCCATCCGTGGGTCCTTAGAATCCCAAGTACCTGAAACTTGCTGAGCCACAAGGTCTGAGTCGCCCAGGCATCTAAGCCGGCTTAAATTCATCTCTTTGGCGACTCTCAAACCATGGAGCAAAGCTTCATACTCAGCAGTATTATTAGTACAGGGGAACATCAACCAGAGCACATAACAAAACGTATCACCTTTCGGGGAGGTGAGAACCACACCGGCACCAGACCCCTCAAGCTGTTTAGACCCGTCAAAATATATAGTCCAGTATGTGTTGTCCGGCTTCTCTTCAGGCGCCTGGCACTCTGTCCAATCATTTATGAAATCCACCAAGGCCTCAGACTTAATTGCTGTACGAGGGGTGTAACTGATGTTAAGAGGCCCCAACTCTAAAGCCCACTTGGCAATCCTTCCCGTAGCCTCTCTGTTCTGAATAATATCCCCCAACGGGGCAGAGCTTACTACAGTTATTGGATGGCCCAAGAAGTAGTGCTTCAGCTTACGATTAGCCATAAAGACCCCGTATACAAGCTTCTGCTAATGCGGATATCACTGCTTGGACTCAGCCAAGACCTCACTGATGTAGTAAACAGGCCTCTGAATGGGATACTCTTTCCCTGCTTCCTTACATTCAACAACAATCGCCACACTGACCGCCCGGCTGTTAGCTGCTACATATAGGAGTAGCGGCTCTTTCTCAGCCAGAGCAGCTAATACTGGTGGCTCAGTCAATTGTTTCTTAAGAGCTTCCAGCGCCTCTGCGCCGCCTTGCTCCACTTAAACTTGTCCGTCTTCTTTATCATCTGATACAAGGGGATGGCTTTCTCCCCAAGCCGGCTTATGAACCGGCTCAGCGCCGCAATCCGGCCTGCAATACGCTGAACGTCATTGATGCATGTCGGCTCTCGCAAAGAGGTGATAGCCTTGATTTTATCCGGGTTAGCCTCGATGCCACGCTCAGAAACCAAGAACCCCAAAAGCTTTCCTGCAGGGACACCAAAGACACATTTTGCCGGGTTAAGCATCATTTTGTACACCCGAAGATTGTCCAAAGTTTCCTTCAGGTCCTCCAAGAGGGTTTCCTTCTTCCTAGACTTCACCAGTATGTCATCCACATAAGCATGAACATTATGGCCAATCTGGCTGTGGAGACAGTTCTACACACACCGCTGGTAAGTCGCCTGGGCACTCTTGAGCCCAAAAGGCATGGAGACGTAGCAGAACGCCCCAAAAGGTGTGATAAACGATGTCTTCTCCTGGTCCTTGACTGCCATTTTGATCTGATGATACCCTGAATAAGCATCCAAGAAACACAAATTCTCACAACCGGCTGTTGCATCAATGATCTGATCAATGCGAGGGAGTGCGAAGGAATCAACCGGACAAGCCTTGTTAAGGTCCGTGTAATCTATGCACATATGCCACGTACTATTCTTTTTAAGCACCAATACTGGATTAGCCAACCATTCCGGGTGAAAAACTTCGACTATGAACCCAGCGGCTAAGAGCCGGGCAACCTCTTCCCCAATAGCCTTGCACCTCTCCTCATTGAACCGCCACAGGAACTGCTTGATCGGCTTAAACTTCGGATCCACATTAAGATTGTGCTCAGCGAACTCTCTCGGTACACCCGACATGTCAGAAGGTTTCCATGCAAAGATGTCCCGGTTCTCACGGATGAATTCGATGAGCGCGCTTTCCTATTTGGGATCCATGTGAGCCCCGATGGTGAATTGCTTGGATGAGTCGCCCGGAGTAAAGTTCGCTGTTTTAGTATCATCCGCTGAAAACTTGAGCGGCGGCTCTACCTCTGTATTTGGTTTCTTCAATGGGGTCATGTCCTCCGGGTCAACGTTCTCCTTATAGAACTTCAGCTCCTCTTGTGCACAGCTAGCCTCAACATAAGCCGCATCACCTTCCTCACACTCAAGAGCCGTTTTTCGATTGCCAGGAACCGTAATCGTGCCATTTAGGCCGGGCATCTTAAGCTGCAAATAAACATAACAAGGCCTAGCCATGAACTTGGCGTAAGCCGGCCGCCCGAACAACGCATTATAAGGGCTCTTGATCTTGACCACCTCGAACCATAAGGTCTCCACCCTGTAATTATACTCATCGCCGAAAGCTACCTCCAAAGAGATTTTCCCACTGGGTATGCCGACTTACCAGGCACCACGCCATGAAACACAGTAGAAGAAGTTTTGAGATCTTTGTCTAGCAACTTGATCCGCCGGAAGGTGTCATAATACAAGATGTTGATACTGCTACCTCCGTCCATGAGCACTTTGTTTACTCCATAACCATGTATCTGAGGGGCCACCACCAGAGCAAGCCGGCCCGAGTCATCCACCCATGGCGGGTGATCTTGCTTGCTCCACGTTATGTCATACTCTGACCACAGCAGGTATCGTGGGAGAGCCGGCGTGATCGTATTAACCGCTCGCCTCCATAGCTTCTCATCTCGCTTGTTGTTACCAGTCGTAAACACATGATACTGCCCCGAACTGAGCTGCTTCGGGCTACTCTGGAATCCAGATTGATTGCGCTGCTGCTGCTGGTGGTGGTGGTGGTGGTTATTATGATTATTGTTGCCAGGACGCTGTTGATGCTGCTGATTATTGTGTTGGTGTTGACCCGGATGACCTGCTCCTGAGCCGCCAGCACCAAAGCCAGCACCTGACCCGCCGTTGCCTGAACCGCCAGGCCCTGATCCGCCAGTCGGCCCACTGCCCTGATTATGAGGTGGTTGAAAGTGTTGATTCTTAAATCTATGCATGATAAAACAATCGCCCCACGCATGAGTTGCTGGTTTATCAGGTGTGCTGTGCTCTGGGCAGGGTTTCCTAAGCACCGCTTCCAAATTGAAAGGGGGCCTGTTATCCCGCTGGTACGACTTGTAACGCCCGTTCCCCTTAGGAACATTCGGCCCTGTGTTAGCATATGCCACCAGCTCTGACCCGCCGCCAGCGTTCCTCTGTCTACTTTGATTCCCATTGTTCCCAAAACTCTTGCCTTGGTTGTTCTTCTTTCCCTGATTCGACTTCTCCTCATTCGAACCCGGATCCTTTGTGTTGTCTGAGTCGGCGTACTTCGTTAGAGCTATCATGAGCTCTCCCATGTCTTGACACGTACGTTTAAGCTGGCCAAGCTTCTACTTTAGCGGAACAAAATGGCAATTCTTCTCCAGAATGAGCACCGCTTGAGCCGCCGTGATCTGTTCCGACGAGTGAATGACGGTCGACACCCACCGAACCCAATGATGAGCCGACTCATTCTCCTGCTGAACGCAATGATCCAAATCCACAATGGTCATAGGTTGCTTGCAAGTCCCTTGGAAATTTTTGATGAACTTTGCCCTCAATTCGGCCCAAGAGCTTATAGTGTTGGGTGGTAAGCCCTTTAACCATGTGCGAGCCGGACCCTCGAGCATCATGATAAAATATTTTGCAAAAACAGCCTCACTAACGTCTAGCATCTCCATAGCTAGCTCATAGCTCTCGACCCAAGCCTCGGGAGGGAGATCCGCCGGGTAATTTGGAACCTTCCGAGGCCCCTTGAAATCCTTAGGCAACCTCTCGCTCCGTAGAGCCGGAGTTAAGCATGGAACTCCCGCGGCTCTGGCGCTACCAACCGCTCCGGCCTCTGTCAACACTGAGGGCCCAAGACCCGGGGGAACTATTGCTGCCTCTTGTTCTCGCCTGTTTCTTGCCCGGTCCACCAGGGCCGGCGCGTCTAGCGCCGCGCGTCCCCTTTGCCCATGATACGGGCCACTGCTTGAAACCGTCGGCGACTCATAGGGCCGGCTGAGACTTCGACTATGGAGAGGGGTGGAGTGGATCCGACTCCGGCTGTGAGTATATTTCTCTTGTTGAGCCACGGCCGTCTGTAAATATCCGATAGCGTTCCTCACCTCCTCCGCAAAGGGTGCCTCATCTGGGATAGGGATAATTCCAAGCTGGGTGGCTGCTGCTACCATGTTCTCGGCCGGGTTAGAATAATGACCCGCCGGTGTCGTAAACCCTCCGGGTGGGGCCATGTGAGCCGCTGCTCGCCCTTCCCCAGGGGCAGCCACCGCTCTCCCAGAGCCGGGGGTGTTGAAGAGATTCCTCGCCTCATAGCACTCTGGCAGACGAGATTGATGCCTCCTGCGGTGCACAGCCGCCACTGAAAACTGTTCCAGCCCCAAACGGAAAGCATCGGCCTTGAGCCGTGCTGCCTCTACCTCCATCTGGGAGTTTAAATCAGTTAGCCTCTGACGCTCCTCGGCCATCCGGCCCTTGATCCTTGCGATCTCTGTGTTACGAGCCACCTGATTATCTGGTGTGACCTCTGTAGCTAACAAGGCCTCAAGCTCATCCATCAACTCCACAAGGCCCTGAGCCGACGGCTGGGGAGGGTTAGCTTCTGACCCGGCCGCCCCTGGCCCTGCCATGAATACTGCCGCGTGAGATGGCTGCTCCGGCTCATCTGACTCACCGTGTTCTGACTCGGGGCGAGTGTCACCGTAGCCCCCAAGGCCACCATTGCTGAGCTGGTACACAGATTCAGTTTCCCCACTTGACGACTCATCATCGGAGTGCACGAGAGTCCCTTGAGATCCGTATGCTTCCAGATCCATCCCTTGAGTGAAGCCCATGAAGATATGCTCTTGAACCGGGTTAACACGGGCAGGGCCTACCTTACGTGCGAGCTGGAGATGCCGAGTCGGCTCGACGATGTTGGTGCAGACGTCCGGCCCGGGTGTAGATTCGTCGATCTTCCCGATGAACACCTGGATCCCGCCGAACGGAACCCTGAAACCATACTCCACGGAAGCAGCATCAAGCCCCCAGCCGGCATCGTCGATGTAGAGCCGGCTGCGGCGACTCTTGCTCATTCTCCCAACTACGTATCCTTCGAGCTCTGGAAGGGAGCCCTTTGAGAACTCAACACCACCGAACGCATGCCCCACGGTGGGCGCCAACTGTCGTGGTTTTGTCACGGCAGATGTCCGGGTTACCAGACTTGAGTTCGGAGCCATCGCCATGGTAGTGGACTCAAAGGGGTTGATCGAGACAAAGGACACGAGTTTACCCAGGTTCGGCCCCTCAAGTCAAGGTGAAAGCCTACGTCCTGCTTGTGATGTTATTGCTTGTTGTATCGATTACAAGGGGCTAGAAGCTTGACCGAGTTTTTGATCACCTGCCTCTAAGCCACCCCGACTCTGCCTTTATATAAGAGGTCAGAACCGTCGGGTCTTACAATTGCACAGTCGGATCATGTTTACATCTCTGAATCTATCTCTATCTTACTAGCCAAGTCATCCTTTGGAAGGTCTTACAATTCCGGGTCTCTGCCGTCTGACCCACACCAAGAGCCGCCAATCTTCTTGGGCCTTCAGTTGACACATATCTTCGTGGGCCGGCTCATAATCAACATTTAACAACCGGAGCCTTCCAGCCGGGTCATACCACGGGGTTATATCCCCAACAACGGCTTACAACTGTGGCGGAGGAACTTCAAGGTCTGAAACAGCACATCGCGAAGATGTCAGCCGCCCTATTTGGTAAGTTTTCTTGTTTACTTTGTACTGTTTAACATTGCTAGTGAAAAAACTGGCGACTCATTAACTTTATCCGACTTATCCAGGTCCCAGGAGCCGGCAGTTGGCTTCTGATAGCCTTCTGCCACTGAAGGCCATTCATACTTTTGCGGAGCAGTTATACTGCGGCGCCATCTTCACGATCAAGAGCGTGCAATACAAGGAGAAGATCCCCACTGCTCTGAAAGGGGTCTTGGAACTCTTCTCTGCAATGCCCAAGCAGATAGAAGAGCTCAAGAAGTCCGCCTTCCGCCAAGGAGCCATTGCTGGATTGAGCGGGGCTCTGGCCTTCGCCCCCGAGCTAACACCGGCTGAAATGATGGATGATTACCCGTCTAAAAGAGATGACGGCTCAGAATTCACGGAAGAAGATTACACCCGGTGTGTCAAAGAGTCGCGCTATCTAGCCTCTGTTATGGCGGATGAAGCTGACTTGAGCACCTATCAGGCGGCTTATGATGCAGAGGAGAAGAGAATCCGCGGGCCTCTCTACGAGTGGAAAGATCTGACACCCGCCCGCAGTAAGGATCTCTTTCCTTGTGAGCTTGACGCGTCTCCGTTCCGTGAAGGGTCTTTTGCTGCTCTGGCTGACTGTAATTGAGACTTGGGCAATCTCCAAATAAAGCCAACAGAAGACCCGGAGCAGGATGAGCCGGCCAATAACTGAATTTTATTCTTTTAACCTTTCTGAGCACAGACTTATGTAATGACCCGTCGTGGGCGGTTGACAATGCTTTTGCTCCTTCTGAGAGTAGTTTCTGTAATAGAGTAAACATGACTCTGCCACTTGGTGACCCTATATATTTGCACCTCTCTGTGTTTTAATGTGTTGCCGGCTCTTCAGGGATATACCTTGAGATTTTTCTGATGATGGGTGTCTTGTCTTTTAAGACGTCATTCCTTTCTCCAGAATATTAGAGCCGGACAATCTCTTTGAAACCTTAAATTTTGTCGACCGAAGCAACATGGCTCCGGCTCTCATCGGACGAAGTCATTAAAGAGCCAGTTGTCTTTAGGATAATGTAAGCTATACCTGATGGTAAGAAGCCTCTATTGACAACTGCGGCTATTGATGAGCCGGAACTTTTGAGGAGAATTGCGGCTGTGTAGCCCCCAAGTGTCGGGTAGTTCCGCCTGCGACAACCCAGGACTTATAATTGCATTGCTTTGACCCGGCTTTGGTAAGCCGGCATGATACAATACGCGATGATGATCTTTCCTTCCTCAAAAAACTCATATGACGGCTCTTCTGCGTGGATTCGAACGGTTAAACTCATACCAGTTCAGGGTCTCTGTCGAGATTGGCCGTCAATTATTTGAACCGGCTCAGGGTCTCTAGGCGAGATTGGTCGTCAATTTCTTGAACCGGCTCAGGGTCTCTAAGCGATATTGGCCGTCAATTTCTTGAACCGGCTCAGGGTCTCTAGGTGAGATTGACTGGTAAGAGTACAGTGAACGCCGACTGTCGATGGGAGATGTAAGCTATACCCCAAGGCAAGAAGCCTCCATCGACAACCGCGGCTAATAATTAGCCTGAGACGACATAAAGCCGGCTGTTTGAAAGGAGGAGTAAGCTATACCCAAAGGCAAGAAGCCTCTTTCAACAGCTATAGTTGATAAGCAACTGAATTTTGGCGTAAACGCCGGTTGTTAGGGTGAGATAAGCAAACCCGTCGGTAAGAAGCCCCCTTCGACAACCGCGGTTAATAAGTAACTGGAAGTGGCATAAAGCCGGCCATTAGGGTGAGATAAGCGATACCCGTCGGTAAGAAGCCCCCTTCGATGGCCGCGGTTGATAAGCAACTGGAATTTGGTGTACACGTTGTTGTCTTAGGGTACTGTAAGCTATACCAAAGGTAAGAAGCCTCCATCAACAACATTGCTTAATGTAACCAAACTAGGCATAAAGCCAACTGTGCAAGGGAGAAGTAAGCTATACCCGGAGGCAAGAAGCCTCCTTGCAACAGTTTAATGACAGCTGGCTGTGCAAAGGAGAAGTAAGCTATACCCAGAGGCAAGAAGCCTCTTTGCAACAGTGCTTAATTGGGCATATCGCCGGCTGTGCAAGGGAGAAGTAAGCTATACCCGAAGGCAAGAAGCCTCCTTGACACAACGCTTGATAGGGCATAAAGCCGGAGGGTAGACCAGCCGTTTTGACGGCGAACAAACCACTTCAACTCAAAAAAATTTGAGTCAGAAAATTTTATCTTGATTGTACAAAGGTGTACATAAGAGCAGAGGCCCCAGTCTTGTGCGGGGATGCTAGCTTTTACTCATGTGAACATGATATATACAATGATAGCGGCTTTCAACCCCTGCTAAGTAAAGTATGGTCGCAGATGTGCGATATTCCATGGCCGCAACGTCTCTTGACCCGCGGTTTCTGACTCATCTCTGACATCAATGAGGTAATATGACCCATTGTTAAGGTTCCTGCTGATCACAAAAGGCCCCTCCCATGGTGGAGATAACTTATGCATTCCAGATTGGTCTTGAATCAACCGAAGCACCAGGTCACCTTCCTGGAACGTCCAGGTCTTTACCCTGCGGCTATGATAGCGTCGCAGGTCTTGTTGATAAATTGCCGACCTGGCTACTGCTAACTCTCGTGCTTCATCCAAGGCGTCCAACACATCTTGGCGGGCTACCTCATTGTCCTTCTCAACATAAGCCGCCATCCTTGGTGAGTCGTGTCGGATGTCACTGGGTAGAACCGCCTCAGCACCGTACACCATGAAGAAAGGTGTAAAACCTGTAGATCTGTTAGGTATAGTTCTGATGCTCCATAAGACGGAAAGGCAACTCCTCAACCCAACATCCGGGTGTCCGTTTCAAAGGAACCATGAGCCGTGGCTTGCCACCTCTTAAAATTTCCTGATTGGCTCGCTCTGCCTGACCATTAGACTGTGGATGTGCCACGGCTGAATCATCAAGACGGGTATGCTCCTTCTCACAGAACGTTTTCATAGCTCCTTTGGATAAATTTGTTCCATTGTCTGTAATAATACTGTGTGGGTAACCAAAGCGATAAATCAGCTTCCTAATAAATTGAACCGCCATAGCTACGTCACATTTACTGACCGGCTTTGCCTCTACCCACTTAGTAAATTTATCAACCGCCACCAGAAGGTGTGTTTTCTTATCCTTGGATCGCTTGAAAGGTCCCACCATATCGAGCCCCCAGACCGCAAACAGCCAAGTGATTGGTATCATCCTCAACTCTTGAGCCGGAACGTGAGCACGCCGGCTGAACGTCTGACAGTCGTCACACTTACGGACTAAGTCTTCCGCATCCTTGTGAGCCGTCAACCAGAAAAACCCATGTCGAAAAGCTTTAGCCACCAAAGATTTTGACCCGGCATGATGCCCACAGTCGCCAGCATGAATTTCACTCAATATTTGCCGGCCCTCCTCTGGTGAGACGCACCGCTAAAAGACACCCATCACACTACACTTATGTAACTCACCATTGACAATTGTCATAGACTTAGAATGCCGAGTGATCTTCTTGGCCAGATCCTCCTCTTGAGGTAACTTGCCGCATGTCAGATATGCCAAATAAGGAATAGTCCAGTCTGGGGTAGCATGTAGAGCTGCCACCAGTTCCGCCTCTGGGTCAGGAATAGCCAGATCCTCCTCAGAAGGTATCTTGACAGTCGGATGATGCAATACATCCAGAAAAAACATTAGGTGGTACCGGATTTCGTTGAGAACCTAACCGTGACAAGGCATCAGCCGCCTCATTCCTGCGACGATCAATGTGATCCACCTGGTACCCCTTGAAGTGACCGGCAATGATAGCAACCGCCTGTCAATAAGCCGCCATCTGCGGATCCTTGGAGTCCCAAGTACCTGAAACTTGCTGAGCCACTAGATCTGAGTCACCTAAACACCTGACCCGGCTTAAATTCATTTCTTTAGCGACTCTGAGACCATGGAGCAGTACTTCATACTTAGTTGTATTATTAGTACAAGGGAACATTAACCGGAGCACATAACAAAACTTGTCACCCTTGGGGGAGGTGAGAACAACTCCTGCCCCGGACCCTTCTAGCTGCTTGGATCCATCAAAGTGTATAGTGCAATACGTGTTATCCGGTTTCTCCTCGGGGGCTTGACATTCAGTCCAATCATTTATGAAATCCACCAAATCTTGAGACTTAATTGCTGTACGAGGAACATACTTGATGCCAAGAGGACTTAGCTCTAAGGCCCACTTGGCAATCCTCCCTGTAGCCTCTCTATTTTGAATGATATCCCCCAACGGGGCAGAACTGACCACTGTTATTTGGTGCCCCAAAAAGTAATGTTTTAACTTGCGATTGGCCATGAAAACTCCGTACACTAACTTCTGCCAATGCGGATACCTCTGCTTAGATTCTGCCAAAACTTCACTAATGTAATAAACCGGCCTTTGCACAGGATACTCCTTCCCTACCTCCTTGCGCTCAACCACAATTGCTACACTGACCGCTCTATTGTTAGCCGCCACATAAAGGAGCAAAGGCTCTTTCTCAACCGGAGCAGCTAACACTGGCGGCTCAGTCAACTGCTTTTTAAGAGATTCAAGTGCTTCGGCCGCTGCTGCGCTCCATTTAAACTTGTCTGCCTTCTTTATCATCTGGTATAAGGGAATAGCTTTCTCCCCAAGCCGGCTTATGAAGCGGCTCAACGCAGCAATCCGTCCTGCAAGGCGCTGAACGTCATTAATGCACGTTGGCTCCCCCAAAGAAGTGATAGCCTTAATCTTATCTAGGTTAGCCTTGATGCCCGCTCAGAGACCAAGAAACCCAAAAGCTTTCCTGCTGGAACACCAAAGACACACTTCGTCGGGTTAAGCATCATCTTGTAGACCCGAAGATTGTCAAAGGTTTCTTTCAAACCTCTAAAAGAGTTTCCTTCTTTCTAGACTTAACCACGATGTCGTCTATGTAAGCATGAACATTTTGACCAATCTGACTGTGGAGGCAATTCTGCACACAACGTTGGTAAGTCGCCTGGGCACTCTTGAGCCCGAAAGGCATGGAGACATAGCAGAACGCCCCAAAAGGTGTAATAAACGTCATCTTCTCCTGATCTTTCATTGCCATCTTGATCTGATGATACCCTGAATAAGCATCCAGGAAGCATAAACTTTCGCATCCGGCTGTTGCATCAATAATTTGATCGATACGAGGGAGTGCAAAAGAGTCAGCCGGGCAAGCCTTGTTAAGGTCCATGTAATCTATGCACGTACGCCACGTGTCATTCTTTTTTAGTACTAGCACCGGGTTAGCCAACCACTCCGGGTGAAAAACTTCCACTATAAAGCCTGCGGCCAAGAGCCGAGCAACTTCCTCCCCAATAGATTTACGTCTCTCTTCATTGAACCGTCATAGAAACTATTTGATCGGCTTAAACTTTGGATCTACATTAAGATTGTGCTCAGCAAACTCTCTCGGTACACCCGGCATGTCAGAAGGCTTCCATGCAAAGATGTCCCGATTCTCACGGATGAATTCGATGAGCGCGCTTTCCTATTTGGGATCCATGTGAGCCCCAATGATGAACTGCTTGGATGAGTCACCCGGATTGAAATCTACTGCCTTGGTATCATCCGCTGAAAACTTGAGTGGCGGCTCAACTTCTATCGTAGGCTTCTTTAGCGGGGTCATATCCTCCGGATCAACGTTCTCTTTGTAAAATTTCAGCTCCTCCTGAGCACAACTAGACTCTACATAAGCCGCATCTCCTTCCTCACACTCGAGAGCCGCTTTCCTGTTACCGTGAACGGTAATTGTGCCATTTAAGTCGGGCATTTTGAGTTGCAAATAAACATAGCAGGGCCTAGCCATAAATTTAGCATAAGCCGGCCTCCCAAATAGTGCATTATAGGGACTTTTGGTTTTGACCACTTCGAACCACAAAGACTCCACCCGGTAATTATGCTCATCACCAAAAGCTACTTTCAATGAGATCCGGCCCACCGGGTATGCTGATTTACCCCGGACCACACCATGAAAGACGGTGGAGGAAGGTTTAAGATCCTTGTCAAGCAACTTCATCTGCCGGAAAGTGTCATAGTAAAGGATGTTGATGCTGCTACCTCCGTCCATAAGTACTTTATTCACCATATAGCCATTCACCTGAGGGGCCACAACTACAGCCAGCCGGCCCGGGTCATCCACCCGTGGCGGGTGATCCTCCTGGCTCCACATTATATCATATTCAGACCACGGCAAATATCGTGAGAGAGCCGGAGCAACCGTATTAACCGCTCGCCTCCGCAACTTCTCGTCTCGTTTATTGTGACCGGTCGTGAATACGTGATACTGTCCAGAACTGAGCTGCTTTGGGTTACTCTGAAACCCGGACTGATTGCGCTGCTGCTGATTGTTGTTATTGCCGTTGCTGCCTGGATGCTGTTGGTGCCCCCCTTGGTGACCCGCCGTGCCCTGAGCCGCCAGGCGGGCCACCGCCCTCGTTATTACGCGGTTGGGAATGCTGGTTTTTGAATCTCTGCATGATAAAGCAATCATCCCACGCATGCAACGCCGGCTTGTCAGGCATGCTATGCTCCGGACAAGGCTTCCTAAGTGCCTCCTCTAAATTAAAAGGGCCCCTGTTCCTTGGCGTGAATCTTCCACCCCCCTTGGGATGATTCTGTCCTGTGTTGATATTTGCCACTAACTCGGATCCGCTATCAGCGCTCTTCCGCTTATTCTGATTTCCATTGTTCACAAAACCTTTTCCTTGATTGTTTTTCTTCCCTTGATTGGCTTTCTCATCATTCGAGCCCAGATCCTTGGTGTTATCTGAGTCGGCATACTTCGTCAAGGCCATCATGAGTTCTCCCATATCCTGACACGTGCGCTTGAGCCGGTCGAGCTTCTGCTTCAATGGAAGAAAATGACAATTCTTCTCTAAGATAAGCACCGCTTGAGCCGCTGTGATCTGCTCTGAAGAGTGAATAATGGTCGACACCCGCCAGACCCAATGATGGGCCGACTCATTCTCCTGTTGAACACAATGGTCCAGATCCACAATAGTCATAGGCTGCTTACAGGTCCCCTGGAAATTCTTAATAAACTTTCTCTCAGCTCCGCCCATGAGCTTATCGTGTTAGGCGGCAGACCTTTCAGCCATGTACGGGCCGGACCCTCAAGCATCATGATGAAGTATTTCGCGCATACCGCCTCACTGACATCCAACATCTCCATGGCTAGTTCATAACTTTCAACCCACGCCTCCGGGGGTAGATTAGCTGTGTAATTCGGAACCTTTTGAGGCCCCTTAAAGTCTTTTGGCAGCCGTTCACTCCTCAGAGCCAGAGTTAAACATGGCACCCCTACGGCTCTGGTGCTAGCTACTCCCATTGACACGGAGTGAACCCGGCTCCGGCTGTGAGTATACTTCTCTTGCTAGGCCATGGCCGTCTGTAAATATCCAATGGCGTTCCGCACCTCCTCCGCAAAGGGTGCCTCATCTAGGATGGGGATCATCTCAAGCCGGGCGGCCGCTGCCACCATGTTCTCAGCCGGGTTAGAGTAATGACCCGCCGGTGTTGGAAAAGCCCTAGGTGAGATTTGGTTATGCTGGGGTGGATGAGTCGCCGGGCGCTCCATCGGGCGGCTCTCCGGCACACCCATAACCCGCCCCACACCAGGGGTGTTAAAAAGGTTCCTCGCTTCGTAACATTCTGGTAGACGGGATTGATGCCTCCTCCGGTGCACCGCGGCCGCTGACCTCTTCTCTAGCTCCAGTCGGAAAGCGTCTGCCTTGATACGCTCCGCTTCTTCCTCCATCTGGGCTTTCAGCTCGGCCATCCTTTGCCGTTCCTCTGCTATCCGACCCTTGATCCGTGCCACCTCTAGATTCCTGGCTGCTTGATTATCCGGTGTTACCTCTGTGGCCATGAGAGCTGTGAGTTCATCCATCAATTCCACTAGAACCTGAGCCGGCGGCGGCGGGCTATCACCTGCTGCGGCGGCTCCCGCAGCCGTGTCACCGGCGGCTGAAGCCGATCCTGCCATGAACACCGCCGCGTGAACCGGGGGGCTCAGAGCATCCGTCTCAACGCCCTCTACCTCAGAATGGTTGTCGTAGTAGCCCCCAAGGCCACTGTTGCTGAGCCGATATACTGATTCTGTCTCCCCACTAGAGGACTCATCTTCCGAGCAAACGAGAGTTCCCTGTGACCCAGACACTTCTAGGTCCATGATTTGAGTGAAGCCCACGAGAACATGCTTTTGAACCGGACGGGCACGGGCAGATTGCATAACACGCGTAGATTGGAGACACCGAGCCGGCTCGACGATGTTGGTGCAGACGTCCGGCCCGGGTGTAGATCCATCAACCTTTCCGATGAAAACCTGGATCCTGCCGAACGGAACCCAGAATCCATACTCCACAGAACCAGCATCAAGCCCCCAACCGGCGTCGTTGATGTAGAGCCGGCCGTGGAGACTCTTGCTCATCCTTCCAACCACATATCCTTCGAGCCCTGGGAGAGAGCCCTTTGAGAACTCAACACCACCAAGCGCTAGCCCCACGGTGGGCGCCAACTGTCATGGTTTTATCACGGCAGATGTTCGGGTGAACGGACTTAAGTTCGAGGCCATCGCCAATGGGGTGGACTCAAAGGGGTTAGTCGGGACGAAAGACACGGATTTACCCAGGTTCGGCCCCTCGAATCGAGGTAATAGCCTACGTCCTGCTTGTGTTTGTATTGCTTGCGTATCGATTACAAGGAGCTAAAAGCTTGACCTAGTTCTCGATTGCCTGCCCTCTAAGTCACCCCGGGTCTGCCTTTATATAAGAGGTCAGGACATCCGGTTCGTTACAATTGCTAACCGAGTCTCTCTCTATCTTCTTGACTAAGCTGTTTGTGAGTCGGCTTGCACGCCCGGGTGTTCTCCGTCCGGGCCGTCGTACGGCCCACATCGTGAGCCGCCTATCTTCTTGGGCCACTAGTCTTACGGCTCATCTTTGGGCTGGCTCACGAGCCGACAACATGACCCGGAGCCTCTTCGGCGGGTCATATCCCCAACACCTTCTGTGCAGCAACAAGGACAATCCTCAGATCACAGAGCCAGTCCACAATATTGCTACCATCATCTTTCGACTCTATTTCTCTAGGAACATATAAAAATTCAAGGGAGCTACAGTGTGAGCTAGTAATCTACAACACAGTTTGCAAAGACACTACTGACTATGTTCATGATAATGAGTTCAATTAATCATATTACTTAAGAACTCCCACTCAAATTGACATCCCTCCGGTCATTCGAGTGATACATGATCCAAATTCACCAACTCAAGTCCGATCATCACGTGAGTTGAGGTGGTTTCAATGGTGAACATCATCATGTTGATCATATCTGATATATGACTCATGTTCGACCTTTCGGTCTCTTGTGTTTCGAGGCCATGTCTGTACATGCTAGGCTCGTCAAGTTTAACCCGAGTGTTCTGCATGTGCAACACTGGCTTGCACCCGTTGTATGTGAACGTAGAGTCTATCACACCCGATCATCACGTGGTGTCTCAACACGACGAACTTTTGCAATGGTGCACACTCGGGGAGAACACAATTCATCTTGAAATTTAAGTGAGGGATCACCTTATAATGCTACCGTCGTCCTAAGCAAAACAAGGTGCATAAAAGGATTAACATCACATGCAAATCATAAGTGACATGATATGGCCATGAACTTGTGCTTTTGATCTCCATCTTGAAAGCACCGGCATGATCTCCATCATCACCGGCACGACACCATGATCTCCATCAACGTGTCGCCATCGGGGTTGTCGCGCCCATCATGCTTGTACTACTAGTACTACCGTTTAGCGATAAAGTAAAGCATACATAGCGCTTAATGATTGACACACAGGTCATACAATAATTAAAGACAACCCTATGGCTCCTGCCGGTTGCCGTACTCATCGACATGCAAGTCATGATATTCTATACAACACATGACCATCTGATACATCACATATATCACAGCATGTAATTGGCCATATCACATCACAACATACCCTGCAAAAACAAGTTAGACGTCCTCTAATTGTTGTTGCATGTTTTACGTGGCTGCTACGGGTATCTAGCACGAACAATTCTCATCTACGCAAAAACCACAACGGTGATACACTAGTTGCTTTTCAACCTTCTCAAGGACCGCCTTTGTCGAATCCGATCCAACTAAAGTGAGAGAAACTGGCACCCGCAAGCCTCTATGCAACAAGTTGCGGTTGAGGGAACCGGTCTCTCGTAAGCGTACGAGTAATGTTGGTCCGGGACGCTTCATCTCACAATACCACTGAACCAAAACATCACCAAGGGAGGAAGCAATCTAAGCATCAATGCCCACAAATTCTTTGTGTTCTACTCAAGATCTCATCTACACATAGACCTAGCTCATGATGCCATTGTTGGGGAACGTTGCATGGGAAACAAAAAATTTCCTACACACACGCAAGATCTATCCATGGTGATGAGCATCTACGAGAGGGAGAGTAGATCTACATACCCTTGTAGATCTCTAAGCGAGAAGCATTAAGAAACGCGATTGGTGTAGTCGAACGTCTTCGCGATCCAAATCGCCGAGCATCTCGTGATCTCATCACGATCCGTCCCGCGATCCAATCACGATCCGTCCCGCGAACTCATCATGATCCGTCCCGCGATATCATCACGATCCGTCCCGCGAACTCTTCACGATCCGTCCCGCGATCTTATCACGATCCGTCTCGCGATCTTGATCACGGTCCTTCCGATCTAGCGCCGAACGGACGGCACCTCCGCGTTCAGGACACGTACAACTTGATGACGATCTCCGCCTTCTTGATCCAGCAAGAGGGAGCGGAGGGGTAGAAGACTTCTCCGGTAGCATGACGGCGCTCCGGCGATGGTGGTGGATCTATTCCGGCAGGGCTTCGCCTAAGCACTGCAGAAATCCAATCTAGAGGAGAAACTATGCACTGGAGGAACGGATAGCACGTGGCTGAAAATCTAGTGCCAAAAACCCTAAAACCTTTAGTATATATAGGAGGAAGAGAGGAGGAGGCTTGGATCCCAAGGTGCCAGCCCTTGGGTTGGCCGAACCAAGGAGGATTGGAGGATTCCTCCTCCAATCCTAGTAGGACTAGGACTCCTCCTTATTTTTGCCCTTTTCTTGCCTTTTTCCACCTTTTTCTCTTTGGGCTTTTCTTCCCAGCCGCATGGGCCTTGTGTGGGACTTCCACCAGCACACTAAGGGCTGGTATTTACTCTCCCACAGCCCATGTAGCCTCTTGGGTCGAAATACCCCTCCCGATGGTCTCCCGGTACACTCCTGGCACTCCCGGTACACTACCGATGAGCCCGAAACCTTTCCGACGACCAAAACAGGACTTCCTATATATCAATCTTTACCTCCGGACCATTCCGGAGCTCCTCGTGACGTCCGGGATCTCATCCGAGACTCCTAAAAACCTTCGGTCACCACCATACATAACTCTATACTATCGAAACGTCACCGAACCTTAAGTGTGCAGACCCTGCGGGTTCGAGAACTATGTAGACATGACCGAGACACCTCTATGGTCAATAACCAATAGCGGGACCTGGATGCCCATATTGGTTCCTACATATTCTACGGAGATCTTTATCGGTCGAACCTTTATGTCAAGGATTCAGTTAATCCCGTATGATGTTCCCTTTGTTCTTCGGTATGTTACTTGCCCGAGATTCGATCGTCGGTATCTCCATACCTAGTTCAACCTCGTTACCGGCAAGTATTTTTACTCGTTCCTTAATACAAGATCCCATGACTAACACTTAGTCACATTGCTTGCAAGGCTTATTGTGATGTTGTATTACCGAGTGGGCCCTGAGATACCTCTCCGTCACACGGAGTAACAAATCCAAGTCTTGATCCATGACGGACTCATGGCAAGGCACACACAGGTGCGGTACATAGCATGGCATACTATGCAGAGCCTATGTCTAAGGCATATGGGATGACATTCGTTTAGACGACCACGATATCAAGGAGGGCCCGAGGTAAACACAGTAGCCAGAGGTGGAGCGGCGTGTGTCTGGGCAACCGGCCCAACCCGCGTTAGAGTAGGTGACAAGGTCGATGCCGGAGGAGGTTGTCAAGGTGAGACCCATGGCCAGAGTGCCATAGATGTATCGAAGAATACGTCTCACCAATGCCAAGTGAATGTCGCGCAGAGAGTGCATATGAAGACACACCTGTCCAACAGCATACTGAAGATCCGGTCGCGTGAGTGTGAGATACTTCAGAGCACCGACGATGGATCTATAGAAGGCGGCATCGGACGCTGGAGTTCCCTCAACAGCGGACACCTTGGCCTTCGTGTCAACGGGTATGGTAGCAGCCTTGCAGTTAAGCATGCCTGCGCGCTCCAGAATCTCATGCGCGTCCTTCTACTAATGTAGAAAGAAGCCGGTGGGGTGGCGAGTGACCTCAACACCGAGGAAGTAGTGGAGAGCCCCCAAATCCTTGAGATCAAACTAAACGCTGAGATGAGCAGTGACCTGCTGGAGGAGCGCAGAGGATGATGCTGTCAGGATGATGTTGTCAACATATAGGAAGAGGTGTGCAGTGCCGATGAGGGATTCCTGGATTAAGGGGTCCTCGGGAGGCCGACCTATTTCTATGGGCCGGACTATATGGGCCACTTACCGAACACAGGATTCATCGAAGACCTTATCTCCAGGTTGGAAGCTTTGGGAAGCACGGCTTGTGCTCCACGTTTGATGTAGCGAATAGGCATGTTTATCTCTTCGGTGTGTAACCGACCATGTGTTAACCCTAGATACCCCCGACGTCTATATAAGCCGGGGTTTTTTAGGTTGTAGCCATACGACAACTCATCTAGGGTTAGATATCAGATCCCGAGGTGGATCAACTCTGTAACCCCCATATCATCAATACATCCAAGTAGGACGTAGGTTATTACCTCCATAGGAGGGCCCGAACCTGGGTAAATCTATGTCCCCTTCGTCTCCTATCACCATCGATCCTAGTCTCACAGTTCGGGACCCCCTACCCGAGATTCGCCGGTTTTGACACCAACATTGGTGCTTTCATTGAGAGTTCCACCATGAGCAAGGAGGAATCGATGTCTCGCCTTGTCATCAACGAAGAGGTCCGTAACATGGACACTTTCGTCCCCTGACAGATCTTCGCCTTCGGCAGCGTGGTGCTGCACGCTGATCCCACCGGCCATCTAGTCTGTGTTGAGAGCTTTGCCCATGGTCGTGAGGTCATATCGAAAACCTAGAGTTCTCCATTGATTCTCGACGCGACTTGTCGGTAACCGGGCTCACAGCTTTGCCTGCAGCACCCGAAGACTTTGAGGCTTTAACCTCAAGTCCCTTCTTCGGACACGCCAATGGGGTTACCAACAGCGACGGACCAATATCTTGTATTGGTCTGGCCATTGTACTAAAAGACCGGGCATGTGTTCATACTGAACAGTCCCCATGCCAGGGTACTTCGGAGGTAAACTCTATAAGTTCCAAATAGTCTGATCCAATCGGGCTCTTAGTTGACGAGGCCATAGATCGGATCTCGTCGATGAAGATCACCAACGACCCAACCCCGATCCATGGTGGGATCGGTTACGATGCGGGTTGGGACGAGTTTTTCGACCCACCCACCACCCACTCGATAGCCATTGTCGAAGATTTAACCGACATGCTGGACTATGCCTCTGAGGAGGTAGAATACATGGATGAAGAGGATTGCACCCCCACCGTTGTTAATACCGAAAGATGGGCCGCCACTTCAACATATGATGTCTATATGGTGGACACTCCCAATGACGACAAAACGCCTAACAATGACGGCAATAAGTTGGGCGACGCACCGTCAAGGCGCCGAAAGCCGCATAAGCGGTCCAAGCACAAAAAGGGAAGGAAAGCTATTATCGGCACTAGGGCGGAGATACCCCCGAAGACCATGGCGACCCTGATAACCCTGAACACCCGTTAGAGGGTCAGGAAAGGCCTAAGGACCAAAGTAACCCCGACGACTTCAACGGTTCCGAGGACGACAATTACCTCCCCCTGTAGAGGGGGAGGATATCTCGAAAGCCGACGACATGGACATCCCTGATAACCATGAAGATCAGGAGCAGTTCAGACAGCAACTCATAGTGACGGCTTGCAGTCTGAGAGCCAAAGAACGGCAACTTAAAGCCGAACAGGATGACCTCAATGATTGATGGACAAGAGTCCTCTCGGCTGAGGAGGGGCATGTCGCCGGTCTATTGAACCAGACCAAGAGCTATCCACGGAGAAGGTTGATACTACAATTCGATGACGAGCTCACTGATACTCTGTCGCCAAAGCATACTCCATACGACAGGCCAGACTGCCCTCCTCACGGGCGTGATCGGATGGCCGATGATGCCAGTTATAGACCGACAATACCCTGAAGACGAGGAAAGGAGCCACTAGAGCCGAATAACATGTTTGACCTGCGAGATGACTTGGATCATAGAGCAGGCCATACGCGATCCATCTACGGATCCAGAGGGTACTCACCCGATAGATGGGATGGGTACATGCCATGGCTCGAATGAGGTAATAATAGAGACCGGGAACGCACCCGAGCCAGAATAGACGCCGATCACCGGCGCGATATAGCTTGAATTCGAGGCGCCGCTCACCCGCTGTGTTTCACGGATGAGGTCATGCGGCACCAGTTCCCGGAAGGGTTCAAACCCGTGAACATCGAACAATACGATGGAACTACTGACCCAACCGTTTGGATTGAGGACTTCCTCCTCCACATCCACATGGCTCGAGGAGATGACCTCCACGCCATCAAATACCTTCCCCTCAAGCTTAAGGGGCCAGATCGGCACTGGCTAAACAGCCTCCCCGAAAACTCCATTGGATGTTGGGAGGACCTGGAGGATGCTTTCCGCTCCAATTTACAGGGAACCTATGTTCGGACGCCGGATTCTTCCGACCTTAGCAACGTCGTCCAGAAGCCCAATGAGTCTGCTCGGCAATTCTGGAATCGGTTCTTGACTAAGAAGAACCAGATTGTCGACTGTCCGGACACTGGGCCATAGCCTCCTTCCAGCATAATATTCAGGACAAATGGTTGGCCCGCCAGCTAGGCCATGACAAACCACAGACTATGTCCGCCCTCACCTCCCTCATGACCCGCTTTTGTGCGGGCGAGGATAATTGGCTGGCAAGACGCAACCACAATTCCGAAGATCCCAGAGCCTCTGAAGTTTGGGATGGCAACGGAAAACCAAAGCGCAAGAAGAACAAGCACCGACACAATAATAATGATGCCGTGACACGGCCGTTAACGCCAACTTCCGCAACTCCCGCCCTGGACAGCGGAAGAAGCCTCCTAAAGGCAATCACGATGGACCCACTCTACTAGAAAAAATTATGGAGTGAACTTTCCAAATCCACGGGACACAGGAGAAGCCCGCCAACCACACACACCGCAATTGTTGGGTGTTTAAACAGGTCGGCAAGCTCCCACCTTAGGATCAAAGCAAGATCCCTCACAGCAAAGATGAGGGTGATCCTCGGGGTACGATTGGTGGCAACCAAAAGAAATTTCCTCCGGAAGTAAAGATAGTAAACATGATATACGCCACCCATATACCCAAGAAAGAGAGGAAGCGTGCCCTTCGAGAGGTCTACGTTGTAGAGCCGGTGGCCTTGAAGTATAACCCATGGTCGGCATATCCGATCACTTTTGATCGGCATGATCACCCGACTAGTATCCGTCATGGGGGTTCGGCCACACTCGTCCTCTACCAATTATCGACGGGTACCACCTCACAAAAGTCCTAATGGACGGAGGAAGTAGCCTTAATCTGATCTACTCAGATACGGTGAAAAAGATGGGCACAGACCCATCACGAATAAAACCCAGTAACACCACCTTCAAGGGGGTGATTCCAGGTGTCGAAGCCCGGTGCACGGGCTCTATAACCCTGGAAGTTGTGTTCGGCTCGCCCGACAACTTTCGCATCGAAGACTTGATCTTCGACATCGTACCCTTCCGCAACGGCTATCACGCCCTGCTTGGTCGGACAACGTTCCCTTGTTTCAATGTCGTTCCGCATTATGCAGACCTCGAGCTCAAGATGCCTGGCCCCAGAGGGGTCATCACCGTCAAAGGCAATACTGAGCGATCTCTACAGACCGAGGATCATGCACTGGCCCTGGCGGCCGAATTTAGTAACCAAGATGGTCAGCAGGTTCTGGCATCCGTCGTAAAGACATGCAAGGTTGGGAAGCGAGCTCAGCTATAGGCCGAACTCACAAAGCCCTCGTCTACCCCCAAATAGGTACTCCCACCCCACCGCACACCCCTAGGACCAGCAAAGCACGCGCCAATAAGGCACAACTTCGTGCTTAAAATTCCATGGGCAGCGGTGGGGAAACAAAGGTGGGAGTCCGGCTGGACCAAACTACTACCACTACATATGTCTTCGGACACAATGCAAGGACCACTAAAGGGCCCACCATGGGCATAAAGCCTATCCATAGTTCGGCGACTTCTCAAGACTTCGTTAGCAAGATCCGTTCGCTGAATGATGCCACCCGTCGAGGCACACCAAAGATCAGGAGTAAAACTAGAAACAGGGCATATCGAGGACGTAAGGCCATCAATCGAAGACCCCTGGTACAACCGCTCCTGTAACGTCCTTTCTTTTTTTTCCTGTATACTTGTAAGTAGTTTCCTCGGCACTCCAAATAATAAGAGTTGTTGAGAAAAATATAGCATCATTTTACATGTTTTCTGGTTGTCCTTCTCGGCACATATTTTCCTTTTCTCCCTCTTCTCGTGAATTAATTCAATACGTTACAACGCGACCGGATATTACACTGGGGGCTCGAACTTACATACAAATCGCCTCACATATTGTTCATTATGTGTTTGGTGTCTTGGAGTTCACTTAATATGCATCAGTTCCGAACTGTGTCTTGGGTCAATAGTTGGGTTGCCCGGCTCCTGTGCTTGCCCCTTTACGTTCCGCTCGTTCGGCTAAAAGGGCAAAGGGAGCACCCCTACGATTGTGCTTCCAGATAGTTTGGTCAAGCACCTCAGGGGAGAAATCCGAAAACTGACTGTCATAGTATGCAAGATCCGGTCTGTGAACCTGAGCTGAAAGTATTATACTTCAAACCTCGTAAGCGGTTATTCCATGATATACGAGGAGTTTGTATTTTATGCAAACTTGGTGATATCGGCTTTAGCCGCAGTTCGTCCGAACATCACAACACTTCGATAGCAAATCGTAAGCTGCCCGCAGTCCTTTTCGCGCCACTATGGCTAAGTGAAATAAAGAAAGCACTATAGTCTGATTGCCTAGTCTGTCGCACTTTACTGTCTTCGGGTTCCGATGACTCGTCTAAGGGACATAGTGCATTGGCATAGACACCCCACGTGGTATCTACTTGGGGGGCTGAAGCCGACGACTCGCATCTTTCAGTATTAAAACAACCACACAGGAGTTATAAAGGAATGCAAACTTATAAAACATAATAACTTATAACATCAAAAGTTTCGATATGTCTCCAGACGCGTTACAACTCATTCAAACATATTATTTCCCGAACACTATGATGCTATCACCCAAGCACTCTCCATCACTCCATCGAAGTACAGCTCGGGGCGTCTATGTTCCTTCCCGAGAGGCGCCGGGGCGGTTGCTACCTTCATCGGATCAAGCCCCGGCCAGTGCACCTTGGCCTTGGCAAGGACCATACAAACTCCCTCTATGGAGGAAGAGCGCTTCACGGTGTCGAAGCGGTGCGAGGCGGCAATTGACTTCTGCACCAGGCCAAAGTAGCTCCCTGGCAGCGGCTCGTCGGGCCATAGGCGGATGCAGAGGTCCTTCATGGCCGACTCTGCCATCTGGTGCAGCTCCATCTGTTGTTGTAGCTATTCCACGAGAAGAGGCGAGCGCTCAAGGGCTCCGAACTGTGCCCAGAACATCCGAGCTGCGCCTCCTTCTTCCCTCGAGGTGAACAACATATTGGCGTCTGCCACACTCTTTTGAAGATCGGAGGAGGCGCCTGAAGAACGCCATACCTGGGTAAGCAATTTGAATTTGCTCTCCCTGAAGACGCATTGTAGTAAGTATGGCTTACCATCCATTATGTCATCCTCATACAACCGCATGTCCACCCGCTCCTTCTGAAGATCGTTCTTCAGGGTGGACAATTTGACCTCGCTCTCCTTGCCCTTCTTCTCAAGGACCTCGCACTTACGGCCGGCGTCCTTGAGATCTTGCTGAAACTCCGCCACACGAGCCTCATGCTTTTGGCTGGTGACTCGCATGACGGAGAGGGTGGTCGCCGCTTCTTTAGCTGCTGCTCTCTCAACGGCCGAATGGTCCTTTGATTGTTGGAGCTCGGCCTTGAGCCTCTCCACCTCCTTTGCCGAAGATGTTTACACAATAGGACATTATGAAAAACTACAGGGACAGTGTTCGGGTAAAGGTGTTCAGGCAAAGGAGTTTGGGCAAAGGTATTTGGATTTTGTTTTGACCTACCTTAAGCCTCGTCGAATCTTCAGTTGAGGGATTCAACTTCATCCTCGAAGCGTTTAAGCTTCCGATTCAGCTCATCTACCTTGGTGCCATTTATTGTTGCCGCCGATGATGATGCCTATAGTACACATACAGTGTACATGTTACATGGGTTTTCAAATCCCGCATTATAACAATCCGATCATATGTTGGACCTTATTAGGGGCTACCCCAACATCCCAGACACATAAATTGTATCTAGTCCGGTATCGTATACATGATTGGCCCCTAGGTAAGTTTTTCAAACTTTCCTAGGGCTCGGGGGCTGCCATGTATATAATGGAAATAAATAAAAGCTTTGCAAATAAGAGTATCAGGTGACTTACTTGAAAGCCCGTTAGGAGACCTCAAAAGTCCTCCTTCAGTCTGTTGTCAACGGACTGGATGCTCTTTAACACCGCACCCATGAGGGTGCGGTGCTCCTCGGAGACGGAGGCGCTCAATAGAGCCTCCTCCATGACCGGACACCCGTTGGCCGATAGCGCCGGAGGTCATCGGATAACCCGATCACCAACCGAGGTTTGAACCAGAACCTCCGGAGGCGTGCTATGCTCCGGAGATGCCCTTGGAGGGGATTGAGAGGCCGCTCGTACGACCTCCTCAGTGTCTGGGTGGGGTACTTCCTCCCGGTCTTCGATAACCGAGGCGTTAGCCTCGGCCATTGTGCGTCTCCCCCGCCGCCGGTGCCCTGCTCCAAAGGAGCATGTTGGGATGACAGCTCAGCGGCGTCCTTCGCGGCGCCCAGAGTGGCAGGATGCGAGGCATTCCCGCTCTCTGCTAGTTCAGCGGGCGGGGTCTCCCCATCCGATATTTGATCGGTGGGGAGGACGCGCGGGGGGCTGCAAAATCCATAAGCACCTGTGTGTTAGTAAACTCTAAACTCGTTAAAAGAACAAATAAATGGTCTTCGGATCCTAACCTTCGAGACGGGGGCTTGACCCTAAGGTTGCTTCGTGGAACCACCTCGAGGTTGTCGGACTCAGTATCTGAGTCCAAGATGTCGTCGGACAGGATCACCTATGCACGATGCGTCCTCTTCGGGGCAGGAGGGGGAACCTCCTCTAGGGCGTCTGATGACGCCGCCCTCTTTCTTGCGAGGGGGAATTGCCTTCCCCCGGCTTCGTCCTCCTCCTCTTCCTCCTGCTCCTCCTCCTCCTCTTCCTCCTCATGCTCCTCTTGATTCGAGGAGGCATGAGTTTCCCCGGACAAAGTCTCTGACTGGTCCCGAATATGAAGGCTGCTTCAGCTTGGTTTCTTCTTCTTCTCCTTCTTCGTGGGAGCCTCGTAAGGCTTCTCCATGAGCATTTCCGCCAACAGCCCGGACCTAGCGTCCTTGGGCTGATGGCGTCGATGAAGGTGCTTGATGGCCACACGACGCGGGTGAGCTTGCCAATGACAGCCCCGCCATAGTTTCCGTGCTTCCCGAAGACGCGTTTCGGCTTGACGTTGAATACTTTGAGCCAGAGCCCAAAGTGTGGCTCGACCCGAAGAAACGCCTTGCAAACGAGGATGAAGGCCGATATTAACATAAAGGAATTCGATGGGAGGTCATGGAAGTCAAGACCGTAGAAGGACATCAACCCCTTAACGAAGGTATGAAGCGGGAAGCTCAACCCCCTGATGAAGTGGGGGAGGGAGACCACCCTTTCGCCTGGCCAGGGGGTGGTGATAACTTGGCCCTCCTCCGGTGCGGGATGAGGAATATCAGCGGAGAGGTAGTCGGCCTTCTTGAGGTCGAGAATGTCCCGTTCGGTGACCATGGAGACCTCCCACTGGCCGTTGGAGCCCGCCATTGATGAGCTCGGAGGTAGGGGTGGAAGACCTAGATCTGTGCTTTGGAGGCACAGAGGAATGGAGGGTGGACAAAGCAAATGGGAAACGTGAATAGGCATTGGGGTTTTCTTCTCCTTTTATGAGGCTTATCAATTCGGTATCCCCTTGCTGCATCGTGAATTCCTCCGCTTCCCGAGATGTGCGAACCGATGCGCGCGCGTGATTAAACATATCCCGTATAAAACGGGACACGATCAGTATGTTGATAGATCGTGATGATTAAAATAGCCTTGAACCGCGAACCGAGCTTGTGTAACTGGCCTAGTGGTCGTGGTGGGCCGTGACCTTTCGTTAGAGAGGTCGTTAGAAGAATATTATTCGCCCCTTGACGTTTGGCCTTCAAGGCCAGCCAATTTGCAGTGTTCGGACGCGCTACTACGCGGAAAGCTACTTGTCATCAGAGGCCGAACTATGATTGGCGGGAAGAACTCACCTCGCAAGCCGAAGACTCTGATCGTGTAAAGCAATTGAAGCTGGGACCGTTGGCATTGGAGGCAAGTTCGGGGGCTACTAAGGGATTCCTGGATTAAGGGGTCCTCAGGAGGCCGACCTATTTCTATGGGCCGGACTATAAGGGCACTTATCGAACACAGGATTCATCGAAGACCTTATCTCCAGGTTGGAAGCTTCGGGAAGCACGGCCTGTACTCCATGTTTGATGTAGCGAATATGCATGTTTATCTCTTCAGTGTGTAACCGACCATGTGTAAACCCTAGATACCCTGGCGTCTATATAAGCCAGATGGTTTTAGGTTGTAGTCATATGACAACTCATCTAAGGTTAGCTATTCGATCTCGAGGTGGATCAACTCTGTAACCCCCATATCATCAATACATCCAAGCAGGACGTAGGGTATTACCTCCATAGGAGGGCCTGAACCTGGGTAAATCTGTGTCCCCTTCATCTCATGTTACCATCGATCCTGGTCTCACAGTTTGGACCCCCTACCCGAGATCCGCCGGTTTTGACACCGACAGCCGGCACCTTGATGATAAATGAAGAGGGAGGCATCAGAGCGTGTGGACCGAAATCCCATCTGCCGAAGAAAGCCCGCCATGCATTGGTACCATGCCCGAGGTGCCTGCTTCAAGCCATAGAGTGACCGGGAGAGCAAACACACATGATCTGGGTGTGTGGCGTCAACAAACCCGGTTGGCTGCTGGCAGAAGACCTGCTCCTAAAGATGACCATGGATAAAGGCGTTCGACACGTCCAGCTAGTGAACAGGTCACACCCGAGAGACTGCTAGCTGGAGGACAGTGCGGATGGTGCCCGGTTTGACAACTGGGGCGAAAGTGTTGGTGAAGTCGATGCCAGCGCGCTGTCTAAAGCCATGTACCAGCCAGCGCGCCTTATGGCACTCAAGAGATCCATCTGGGCGAATCTTGTGACGAAAGACCCACTTGCCGGTGATGACGTTGGCATGTGGTGGCCGTGGAACAAGCTGTCGGGTGTCATTGCGCTGAAGAGCGTCAAACTCCTCTTGCATCGCCGCAAGCCAGTTCGGATCCCGAAGGGCTGCGCGAATAGAGGACGGGAGTGGTGATGGTGATGACGTCAAGGCAGCACACGCATACTCGCCGGGGGGTAGCATGTACTAGGCCGGAGTGTCCCGGTGCAAGCCCAGGTGATGACCCCAGAAGGAGGCCCAACGGGGCCAGCCGCCAGCGCAGTGACCAGAGAGCCGATGGTGGCGGCGTGGGAGGAGGCGGTGGAGCCCGTGACATCCGAACGGTCCGTCGGGGGTGGAGGCACCGCGGTGGAACCCGAGACGTCCGAAGGGACCGTCAGGGCGGGGGACTGTCGGCCAGAGGGTGATGTAGAGGCGGGCTGCGACGAGTCCCGTGCCACGGGAGGGCGGCCTGAGAGGTCGTGTGTGGCTCGACTGGAGAAGGTACCTGTTGAAAAGGGAAGACCATCTCGTCAAAGTACACGTGTCGTGAGGTGTAGACGCGGTGGGACACGGGATCATAGCACCGGTAACCTTTGGTGTTAGAAGGATAGCCAAGGAAAATGCATGGAACAGACCTAGGCGCGAGCTTATGAGGAGTGGTGGACGCGGTACTAGGATAACAGAGACAACCGAAGATGTGAAGACCATCGTAAGATGGAGGCACACGAAAGAGAAGCTGATGGGGTGCGTAGTTCCAACGCGGACGGCAGGGTCGGATGTTAATGGTAAGTGTGGCGGTGGCGAGTGCGTCCGGCCAAAACCGGGGAGGCACATTAGAGTGGAAGAGTAATGTGCAGACGCAGTCATTAAGAGTGTGTAGGATGCGCTCAGCACGACCGTTCTATTGAGACGTGTAAGGACATGTGAGGCAAAAGATGGTACCGTGGGTGGCAAGAAGGTGGCAAACGGCAGCATTATCAAACTCTTTTCCGTTGTCAATATGGAGTGCTAGGATGGGACGACTAAATTGGGTGGTGACATAGGAATAAAAGGCGGTGAGTGTGGCTAATGCGTCGGACTTGCGACGAAGAGGAAACTTCCACACGTAGTGAGAAAAGTCGGCTAAAATCACCAAGTAATATAGATAGCCCGTGTTGCTTGCAACCGGGGATGTCCAGACATCGCTATGTATTAACTGAAATAGAAAAGTAGCAATAGTGGTAGAAGCACTAAAGGGTTTACGAACGTGTTTGCCAAGACGGCAAGCCTCACAAGTGTGGTCATCAACCTTATAACATGAAAAAGGAAACACTCTGAAGAATATGAAGCAAAACGGTGGAGTTTGGGTGACCTAGACGAGCATGCCAAAGGTCGATGTCGGCGGCGAGGGAGACGGGTCTGGTGGAGGTGGTGGTGGTGGGATGCACCGGGTAGAGATCCTTAGGGCTGTCACATCGGTGTAGCACCATCCGGGTACTGGCGTCCTTCACAGAAAAACCGATAGCGTCAAATTCAACAGTGAGGGGATTCTCACGAGCAAGACAACGAACAGAACAAAGATTCGTGACTAAGTCAGGAGAAACAAGAGCATTAGACATGTTGATAGGTGTAGACGAAGAGGGAAACGACGTGTGACCTATATGGGTGACGGGTAGGGATGAACCGTTACCAACGATGGTACAAGGAGTATGAACATGAGTGGAGGAGATGAGGTTACCGGGATGAGAGGTCATATGCAAGGTGGCACCCGAGTCCATGTACTAGTCACCATCACCCCCATAGGTGTTGGGAGAGGGGGCGGAGTGAAGTGCCGCCAGTAGGGCGGGATCCCACGGCGTGGGCGCCTGTGGTGGGAGGGTACCGCCGTAGGGGGTCCCTCCGTAGGGAGGCGTCGGGGCAACAGGGTAGCCGCCGGACATCAGTGGGGCAGGCAGGGTCGGGAGATCGGCAGGTACGGTGGTGCTGAAGTAGGCCTGGTGGCGTGACGGAGGAGGCCCGAGGAGACTCGACGCAGGGGGTCGAGGCACCGGCATCGAGTATGCATGGACGACGCCAGTCCACGGATTCGTGTCGTAGGTCCACGGCGGGGTAGGCTGCTGCGGACGAGGACCCCCCCCCCCTTCCCGTACGGCTGTTGTTGTTGCTGCTTCGGACGGCCGATGCTGCGGCAGTTGTTGCGCCGGCCACCGCCGCCACCGCCACCACCTTGTTGCGGCCGCAGCGACGGCGGGAGAGGGAAGAACCCCGGTGGAACGGCGGGAGCCGAAGGCCGAGGCGCGGGAGGCGGAGCGCCGCGTGAGAGACCCGCGGCGAGGGCGGTGTGCTGGACCTGCCGCTTAACCTGCTTCATTCAGCATTCCTCCAAGCGAAGGTAGGCGACGAACTTGGGGAACGAGGGAGCTGGCAATCAAGGTGAGGGTGGAGGCGGCATTGCCGAAGTCCTCGTTGAGGCCGGCGGTGAGCGTGCTGAGGAAGGTGTCATCATCGATCTTGGCACCGATGTCGCGGAGTTCATCGGACAACGTATTGAGGCGGCGGCAGTAGTCGTTGATGGACTGGTCATCTTGATGACAGCCAAAGAATTCTTGTTGCAGAAGGACACGACGCTGAAGCTTGTTGTCGGTGAAGGGGCCGTTGAGTTTGATCCAGATGGCATGCGCATCATCTCCCTCGCTGATGACGTGTGAAAGAGATCCTTAGAGACGATGAGGAAGAACCACCGGATTAGGATGGCGTCGATGGCGGTCCACTCGGAGTCGTCCTTCATGTCGATGGAGAGGACGGAGGCATCGATGTGATCCACGACGTTGTACTCGCGGAAGACTGGCGAGAAGTAAGTCTTCCATGCGTAGTACGAGGAGTCATGGGGGTCGAGAGTGACGGGGACGCGCCCATGGATGTCGAGGTTGCGGATGTCGGCAGGATCGGGGCCGGCGAAGGGGTTGGTGTTGCCGGATTGGGAGGAGTGGACCGACAGGATGACGGCGGCAAGATGTGGCGACAGCAGGCGGCGACGAGATGTTGCGGCAAGAGGCGGAGGCAAGAGGTGACGGCAAGAGATGGTGGCAAGATGTTGCGGCAAGAGGCTATGGCAAGAAGCGGCGGCGGCAAGAAGCTGTGGCAAGAAACGGCGGTGGCAAGAAGCTGTGGCAAGGGGCGGCGACTGCAAGAAGCGACGGCAAGATGCGGCGACGTCGGCGGCTAGGGATGGATGGTGGGATGGAGGAGTAGGGTTTAGGGTAAGCGACGGCGACGGCAGGAAGCGGCGGCGGCGGCTAGGGCTGCGGAGGAGGAAGGATCGATGTGCTATCTGATACCATATAAGTTAGGGATTGCATGCATCGATGATTCTCATTGATGGTGCGTCAGTCACATATATAGGTATAAGGAGTGCAACTCATGTCTTGCCTCCCAAGTTACATACAGAATACAAAAAGAAGAAGACATGACAGATACAATATACAATCAAGACCTATAGACATGTTACGCGGAGTTAACATGTTCAACATCCCTCCAACTATTTACAAGCCACCTTATTTCTCCCATGGATCCATGACGTCCTACCACCTGGGTAAAAGCAGCCCCCTCTACCACTGACCACACCTCAAGTCCACGGACAGGTAGTGTTATTTAATTGCGAGATCAATCCTGCCAAGACAGCTTTTAGTAGTTAATCCCACTCATCACAACAGCTCGGCGCCATTATTAAACCTCCATATTTATTGAGTTAATATTTATCTGTGTAAACTGGAGCGTGTCTCCATTGTTTACCCATACTGACCTTTCTCATTTTGTTTAGACTACTTATAATGATAACATAAGTAATAACATAGATGTTATCTAAGCAAAAAATATGATGTGACATTTAATTAATAAAAAAAAGAAATTAAGTAACTTAGCATGTTACTATCCCTATGAGTAACATAACGCATACCAAGACAAAATGAGTCTATAAGTTAATAAATGAAAGGCTCAACGTTACTATTCATATGTTACTATCCATTATGTATCCATTATGAAGGTAGTAACTTAGACTAGTACCATATGCATGTTACTATTCTATATGTCACTCTGAGTAGTCTTAGTGGTTAAGATACCCTCATGGTGATGTCTGCTTGTATAGCAATCATGTAAGAGTTGTTCGGCATTTGCAAAAAAAAAGAAAGAAAATCTTTTGAAAAAACACATGGATCAAAATCCACATCGAACTAGAGTACTAAAAATTCTTGTGGACGATATAAGAAATGCCCTCTAATCAATAGACAAACTGTTTATCCGAAAATGCCATTCTCCCGCTAAACACATTAGTTAGCAAAAATGGCATGTTTCTTTTGATCTTAGTGCCTTTTTTGTAACCTATTTTCTACAAAGGAAATATGGCTTTGATCTGTGATAAAATTCTAAAAGATCCTACATACATGCACTGAACATCATTATCCAATGATACTCCGTCAAACCCGGGGCACATTCGTCACCGAGTAAAAATTATCGCTTTCATGTGCTCCCACCGTGTCATGTTTCATGGCTGAAGCACCCTTCCTCTCCCGATGACCAACACCCCCCCCCCTCCCTCCCGGCGTCATCTCCTCCAGCACTCCATAGATGCAGCAATAACAGGACAAATCTCAAACCACCTACGTATCATATTTTCATTTTATTTTTCTCCTTTATATTTAAATTATATACGAGAAAAGGACCCACTTAATATCAAGAGAATCATATTAAAATAGTGCCAACATCTAATTGGGTATTGTTAATACCAACACGTGCGGCTTTTAATGCATAATGCTTGACATTACAAGCAGACTGCTTCGTGTGCTTTGAAACTCACAAACACTCATACAGAAACAAACATCAAATCATAAACAAATCTTAATTTTGAGGTTTTTGATTATCTTCTATATTTTCTTGAAGAAAAAATAAACCTAAAGTAAATCGATGAGCACCATATTAAAAGACCGGAACGACCTGATTCAGTATTCTAAAGTATAGTCCGCACGACTCCTAATGTAGAAGCCACACCATTACATAGCATACTCACTGTCGCTTGTAACTAAATTTTTAAACACCACACGAAATCTCTAACCATACAATTTGGCATTAGCATCACCCGACCATAAATTTCATCAATCGTGCACCAAAACTATCATATAAATTGACTTATTTCAATTTTCTCGATACCCACACCCTTGCGGGCTAGAATGCGTTGCAAGTCGATTGGCCATTTCCCCCCTTCAATCATCCTGTAATTGATGGATTTAATCCATTTTCCCATTATAGCATGACAATACATTACCTTGAGTATGCCGCTACATTTTCAAAACCACTGCCATTTCCTTCTTTCGATCGTCCCATAGTTAGGGGGTTTAATCCATTTTCTCTATATAGCATGACAATACATCATATCGAGTATGCAACTATATTTTCAAAATTTAAGAAAATAATAACTCGTCAAGTGTCTTAAATTAAAATAACAGTGTCTTATTAAGGAATTGTCTGTTTTACTTCATTTTTTGTTCTCACATTTTCCTAAAAAAATAATAATGTCTTTTTTTGTTCTCATAATTTTCCAAAAGAAATTATATACTAGCGGTCTGAGAGGATCACGGTGCGTCTAGCATGTGCATGCATTGTGCCACTCTGGCGAATCCTTTATTTCGTCTCGTGCTTAGCATTTAACCCAAGCATCTGCTCCGATACACATACACCGCAGCCATTAGCACAGCTCGCCCGTGCAAACATCGGATAGAAGGAGTGTCCATGTACAAATCAAGCACATCAACTCATGGCACCGCTGTATTGCCTCAACACAGCCAGCGTATATTACTGCCAAAAGGAGGCTGCACAAATCCCGCTGTAACAATGACTAGACTAGATAGGAACCGAATCCTCCAACTTTAAGAAGGAATATTAGAGAAGTTACAATACCTGACTTTATTCAATCCATACGATTAAGGCTAAAATAATTTAAATTAGTTTGTAAATTACAGATCTATAATGTACATTCATAGTAATTACATATAAACAAACTGATGGTAAAATAAAATTAATTTTAGATTATTTATATTTGAGTAAATATCAACAGTAAATAACCTACTAAAATTTCCTAACTTTCCTTCTGCATTTTACACTAGACTATCACTGTAACAACGTGACATTCCTTCTTAACGTTAGAGGATCCGGTTTTTATTGGGGAACGTCACATGGGAAACAAAAAAAATTCTACGCACACGCAAGATCTATCCATGGTGATGAGCATCTACGAGAGGAAGAGTGGATCTACATACCCTTGTAGATCGCTAAGCGGGAAGCGTTAAGAAACACGGTTGATGTAGTCGAACGTCTTCGCGATCCAAATCGCCGAGCGTCCCGCGATCTCATCACGATCCGTTCCGTGATCCAATCACGATCCGTCCCGTGAACTCATCACGATCCGTCCCGCGATCTCGTCGCGATCCGTCCCGCGATCTTGATCACGGTCCTTCCGATCTAGCGCCGAACGGACGGCACCTCCGTGTTCAGCACACGTACAGCTCGATGACGATCTCCGCCTTTTTGATCTGGTAAGAGGGAGCAGAGAGGTAGAAGAGTTCTCCAGCAGCGTGACGGCGCTCCGGAGATGGTGGTGGAGCTATTCCGGCAGGGCTTCGCCTAAGCACTGCAGAAATCCAATCTAGAGGAGAAACTATGCACTGAAGGAACGGGCAGCACGTGGCTAAAAATTCTGTGCCAAAACCCTAAAATCCTCTAGTATATATAGGACAAGAGGAGGAGGAGGCTTGGCTGCCAAAGAGGCAGCCCTTGGGTCGGCCGAACCTAGTGGGATTGGAGGATTCCTCCTCCAATCCTAGTAGGACTAGGACTCCTCCTTATTTTTGCCTTTTTTGCCTTTTTCCACCTTTTTCTCTTTGGGCTTTCTCTCCCAGCCGCATGGGCCTTGTGTGGGACTTCCACCAGCCCACTAAGGGCTGGTATTCACTCTTCCACAGCCCCATGTAGCCTCTTGGGTCGAAATACCCCTCCCGATGGTCTCCCGATACACTACCGACACTCCCGGTACACTACCGATGAGCCCGAAACTTTTCCGGCGACCAAAATAGGACTTCCGATATATGAATCTTTACCTCCGAACCATTCCGAAGCTCCTCGTGATGTCCGGGATCTCATCCGGGACTCCGAACAACCTTCGGTCACCACCATACATAACTCTATACTACCGAAACGTCACCAAACCTTAAGTGTGTAGACCCTGTGGGTTCGAGAACTATGTAGACATGACCGGGACACCTCTATGGTCAATAACCAATAGCGGGACCTGGATGCCCATATTGGTTCCTACATATTCTACGAAGATCTTTATCGGTCGAACCTCTATGTCAAGGATTCAGTTAATCCCGTATGATGATCCCTTTGTTCTTCGGTATGTTACTTGCCCGAGATTCGATCGTCGGTATCTCCATACCTAGTTCAACCTCGTTTCCGGAAAGTCTCTTTACTCATTCCGTAATACAAGATCCCGTGACTAACACTTAGTCACATTGCTTGCAAGGCTTGTTGTGATGTTGTATTACCGAGTGGACTCTGAGATACCTCTCCGTCACACGGAGTAACAAATCCCAGTCTTGATCCATGCCAACTCAACAGACACCCTCGGAGATACTTGTAGAGCACCTTTATAGTCACCCAGTTACGTTGCGACGTTTGATACACACAAGGTACTCCTCCGGTGTCAGTGAGTTGCATGATCTCATGGTCATAGGAACATATACTTGACATGCAGAAAACAGTAGCAATAAACTGACACGATCATATGCTACGTTTGTAGTTTGGGTCTTGTCCATCACATCATTCTCCTAATGATGTGATCCCGTTATCAAATGACATCTCATGTCCATGGCTAGGAAACCATAACCATCTTTGATCAACGAGCTAGTCTATTAGAGGCATACTAGGGACATGGTTTTGTCTATGTATCCACACATGCATCTAAGTCTCTGATCAATACAATTATAGCATGGATAATAAATGATTATCATGAACAAGGAAATATGATAATAACTAATTTATCAGTGCCTCTAGGGCATATTTCCAACAGTCTTCCACTTGCACTAGAGTCAATAATCTAGTTCACATCACCATGTGATACGCATTGTTATGAATCTAACACCCAATGAATTCTAGGGCTCGATCATGCTTTGCATGTGAGAGAGGTCTTATAGTCAACGGGTCTGCGACATTCAGATCCGAGTGTACTTTGCAAATCTCTATGTCAAACCGTAAACACTGCTACCACACTCCAGTTGGTACTATTCCAAATGGCTGCTCCACTATACATATCCAGATTGCTACTACGAGTCATCCGGATTGGTGTTAAAGCTTGTATCGACTAACTCTTTACGACGAACTCTTTATCACCTCCATAATCGAGAAAGATCTCCTTAGTATTTTAGTCACTAAGGATAATCTTGACCGTTGTCCAGTGATCCACTCCTGGATCACTTTTCTACCCCTTGACTGACTCATGGCAAGGCACACACCAGGTGCGGTACACAACATGGCACAATATAGAGCCTATGGCTAAGGCATAGGGGACAACGTTCATCCTTTCTCTTTCTTCTGCCGTTGTCGAGCTTTGAGTCTCACTCATCTTCACACCTCACAAATCAGGCGAGAACTCTTTCTTTGACTGATCCATTTTGAACTCTTTCATAATCTTGTCAATGTATGTACTGATTGAAAGTCTCATCTAGCATCTTGATCTATCTCTATAGATCTTGATGTTCAACAATTAGGTAGCTTTATCCAGGTCTTCCTTTGAAAAACTCTTTTCAAACAACCGTTTATGTTTTCCAGAAATTCTACATCATTTCCGATCAACAATATGTAAACCACATATGCTTATCAGAAACTCTATAGTGGTCCCACTCACTTTATCGTAAATACAAGTTTCTCATAAACTTTGTATAGATTTAAAAACTTTGATCACCTCATCAAAGTGTATATTCCAACTCCGAGATGCTTGCTTCAGTCCATAGAAGGATCACTAAAGCTTGCACACCTTTTAGCATCCTTAGGACTGACAAAACCTTCTGGTTGTATCACATACAACCTTTCCTCGAGTAAACCGCTAAGAAAATGGTGTTTTGACATCCATCTGCCAAATTTCATAATTGAAAAATGCAGCAACTGCTAACATAATTCCAACAGACTTTAGCATCGCTACGAGTGAGAAAGTCTCATCGTAGTCAACTCCTTGAACTTGCCGAAAACTTCTTTGCGACAAGTCGAGCTTTATAAATGGTGACATTCACCATCAGCGTCTATCTTCATTTTAAAGATCCATTTGTACTTAACGACCTGCCGTCCAACGAGCAAGTCCACCAAAGTCTATACTTGGTTTTCATACATGGATCTTTTCTCGGATTTCATGGCATCTAACCATTTGTCGGAATCCAGGCCCATCATCGCTTCTCCATATCTCGTAGGTTCATCGTTGTCCAACAACATGACCTCCAAGACAGGGCTGCCGTACCACTCAGGAGCAGTACGCATCCTTGTCGACCTACGAGGTTCGATAGTAACTTGATCCGAAGCTTCATGATCATCATCATTAACTTCCTCTTCAACTAACGTAGGCTTCACAGAAACAAATTCCTGCGCTGCGCTACTCTCTGGTTGAACAAAGGTTCAACAACCTCATCAAGTTCTATCTTCCTCCCACTCAATTCTTTCGAGAGAAACTCTTTCTCGAGAAAGGACCCAATTTTAGCAACAAACACTTTATGCTTGGATCTGAGATAGAAGGTTTACCCAACTGTCTTTAGGGTATTCTATGAAGATGCATTTGTCTGCTTTGGGTTTGAGCTCATTATGTGAAAACCTTTTTCACATAAGTGTTGCAGCCCCAAACATTAAGAAATGACAGCTTAGGTTTCCATCAAACCATAATTCACACGGTGTCATCTCAATGGATTTAGATGGTGCCCTATCTAAAGTGAATGTAGTTGTCTCTAATGCATAACCCCAAAATTATAGTAGCAAAACGATAAGAGACATCATAGCATGCATCATATCCAATAAAGCACGACTATGACATTCGGACACACCATCACACTATGGTGTTCCAGGTGGCGTGAGTTATGAAACAACTTTCACATTGTCTAAAGTTGTATGCCAAACTCGTAACTCAGATATTCAGCTCCACGATCATATCGCAGACATTTTTATCTTCTTGTCACGATGATCTTAAACTTCACTCTGAATTTGCTTGAACCTTTCAAACGATTCAGACTTGTGTTTCATTAAGTAAATATACACTATATCTACTCAAATCATCAGTGAAGGTAAGAAAATAATGATATCCACCGCACGCTACAAGACTGATTGGATTGCATACATCAACATGTATCATTTCCAATAAATCACTTGCCCGCTCCATCCATCTGGAAACGGGGTCCTTAGTCATCTTGCCCAAGAGGCATGGTTCGCATGTCTCAACCGATTCGAAATCGAATGAGTCCAAAGATCCATCAGCATGGAGTTTCTTCATGCGCTTTATACCAATATGACATTTAGCGGCAGTGCCACAAGTATGTGGTACTATTATTATTAAGTTTGTATCTTTTTGGCATCAATATTATGAACATGTGTATTACTACGATCAAGTTTCAACAAACCATTCTTACTGGGTGCATGACCATTCAAGGTATTATTCATGCATTATTCTCTAACTTAAATGAATAACCGTGTTGCAATGAACATGATCTAATCACGTTCATGCTCAACGCAAAAACACCAAATAACATTTATTTAGGTTTGTCACTAATCTCGAAGGTAGAGAGAGCGTGCGATGTTGATCACATCAACCTTGGAAACATTTTCAACACACATCGTCACCTCACACTTAGCTAGTATCCGTTTATTCCGTAGCTTTTACTTTGAGTTACTAACATTTAGCAACCGAACCGGTATCCAATACCCAGGTGCTACTAGGAGTACTAGCAAGGTACACATCAATAACACGTATATCAAATATACTTCTGTCGACTTTGCCAGCCTTCTTATCTACCAAGTATCTAGGGTTGTTCCGCTTCAGGGACCGTTCTCCTCATAATCGAAGCACTTAGTCTTGGGTTTGGGTTAGACTTTGGGTTGCTTCACTAGAGCTGCAACTGACTTGCTATCCATGAAGTTTCCCTCCTTGCTCTTGCCCTTCTCGAGACTAGTGGTTTTGACTAACCATCAACACTTTGACGCTCCTTCTCGATTTCTAACTTCGCGGTGTCAAACATCGCGAATAGCTCAGGGATCATTACTTCTATCCCTAGCGTTTTATAGTTCATCACCAAGTTCTAGTAGCTTTAGTGACAGTGACTTGGAGAACTATATCAATCACTATCTTATCTGGAAGATCAACTCCCACTCGATTCAAGCGATTGTAGCACCCAGACAATCTGAGCACATGCTCAACGATTGAGCTATTCTCTTTCATATTACAGGCAAAGAATCTTGTTGGAGATCTCATATCTCGCAACACGGGCATGAGCCTGAGATCCTAATTTCAGCTCTTAGAACATCTCATATGTTCCGTGACGTTCAAAACGTTTCGGAGCCTCAATTCTAAGCCGTAATGCATGACACACTAAACTATCAAGTAGTCATCAGAACGTGCCTATCAGATGTTCACAACATCTACAGACAACGCTAGAGGGGTTGGCGCACCGAGCGGTGCATTAAGGACACAAGCCTTCTGTGCAGCAACGAGGACAATCCTCATATCACGGAGCCAGTCCGCAATATTGCTACAAACATCTTTCAACTCTATTTCTCTAGGAACATATAAAAATACAAGGGAGCTACAACGTGAGATAGTAATCTACAACACAGTTTGCAAAGACACTACTGACTATGTTCATGATAATGAGTTCAATTAATCATATTACTTAAGAACTCCCACTCAAATTGACATCCCTCTGGTCATTCGAGTGACACATGATCCAAATTCACCAACTCAAGTCCGATCATCACGTGAGTTGAGGTGGTTTCAATGGTGAACATCATCATGTTGATCATATCTGCTATATGACTCATGTTCGACCTTTCGGTCTCTTG
The DNA here is from genome assembly GCA_022496015.1 of Hordeum marinum. Taxonomy (NCBI): domain Eukaryota; kingdom Viridiplantae; phylum Streptophyta; class Magnoliopsida; order Poales; family Poaceae; genus Hordeum; species Hordeum marinum. The sequence continues at coordinate 153,660,545 of CM039674.1, forward strand.
TGTTCCGAGGCCATGTTTGTACATGCTAGGCTCGTCAAGTTTAACCCAAGTGTTCTGCACGTGCAACACTGACTTGCACCCGTTGTATGTGAACGTAGAATCTATCACACCCGATCATCACGTGGTGTCTCAACACGACGAACTTTCGCAACGGTGCACATTCGGGGAGAACACAATTTATCTTGAAATTAAGTGAGGGATCACCTTATAATGCTACCGTCATCCTAAGCAAAACAAGGTGCATAAAAAGGATTAACATCACATGCAAATCATAAGTGACATGATATGGCCATGAACTTGTGCTTTTGATCTCCATCTAGAAAGCACCGGCATGATCTCCATCGTCACCGGCAAGACACCATGATCTCCATCATCTTGATCTCCATAAACGTGTCGCCATCGGGGTTGTCGCGCCCAACATGCTTCTACTACTATTGCTACCGCTTAGAGATAAAGTAAAGCATTACATAGCGCTTAATGATTGACACGCAGGTCATACAATAATTAAAGACAACCCTATGGCTCCTGTCGGTTGCCGTACTCATCGACATGCAAGTCATGATAATCTATACATCACATGATCATCTCATACACCACATATATCACATCATGTAATTGTCCATATCACATCACAACATACCCTGCAAAAACAAGTTAGGCGTCCTCTAATTGTTGTTGCATGTTTTACGTGGCTGCTACGGGTATCTAGCAAGAACAATTCTCATCTACGCAAAAACCACAACAGTGATACACTAGTTGCTTTTCTACCTTCTCAAGGACCGCCTTTGTCGAATCCAATCCAACTAAAGTGAGAGAAACTGGTACCCGCAAGCCATCTATGCAACAAGTTGCGGTCGAGGGAACCGGTCTCTCGTAAACGTACGAGTAATGTTGGTCCGGGCCGCTTCATCTCACAATACCGCTGAACCAAAATCCGACCAAGGGAGGAAGCAATCTAAGCATCAACGCCCACAAACCTTTTGTGTTCTACTCCAGATCTCATCTACACATAGACCTAGCTCATGATGCCACTGTTGGGGAACGTCGCATGGGAAACAAAAAATTTCCTACGCACACGCAAGATCTATCCATGGTGATGAGCATCTATGAGAGGGAGAGTGGATCTACATACCCTTGTAGATCGCTAAGCGGGAAGCGTTAGGAAACGCGGTTGGTGTAGTCGAACGTCTTCACGATCCAAATCGCCGAGCGTCCCGCGATCTCATCACGATCCGTCCTGCGATCCAATCACGATCCGTCCCGTGAACTCATCACGATCCATCCCACGATCTCGTCGCGATCCGTCCCGCGAACTCATCATGATCCGTCTCGCGATCTTGATCACGGTCCTTCCGATCTAGCGCCGAACGGACGGCACCTCCGCGTTCAACACACGTACAGCTTGATGACGATCTCCGCCTTCTTGATCCAGCAAGAGGGAGTGGAGAGGTAGAAGAGTTCTCCGTCAGCATGACGGCGCTCCGGAGATGGTGGTGGAGCTATTCCGGCAGGGCTTCGCCTAAGCACTGCAGAAATCCGATCTAGAGGAGAAACTATGCACTGAAGGAACGGGCAGCACGTGGCTAAAAATTCTGTGCCAAAACCCTAAAATTCTCTAGTATATATAGGATGAGAGGAGGAGGAGGCTTGGCTGCCAAAGAGGCAGCCCTTGGGTCGGCCGAACCTAGTGGGATTGGAGGATTCCTCCTCCAATCCTAGTAGGACTAGGACTCCTCCTTATTTTTGCCTTTTTTGCCTTTTTCCACCTTTTTCTCTTTGGGCTTTCTCTCCCAGCCGCATGGGCCTTGTGTGGGACTTCCACCAGACCACTAAGGGCTGGTATTCACTCTTCCACAGCCCCATGTAGCCTCTTGGGTCGAAATACCCCTCCCGATGGTCTCCCGGTACACTACCGACACTCCCGGTACACTACCGATGAGCCCGAAACTTTTCCGGCGACCAAAATAGGACTTCCGATATATGAATCTTTACCTCCGAACCATTCCGAAGCTCCTCGTGATGTCCGGGATCTCATCCGGGACTCCGAACAACCTTCGGTCACCACCATACATAACTCTATACTACCGAAACGTCACCAAACCTTAAGTGTGTAGACCCTGCGGGTTCGAGAACTATGTAGACATGACCGAGACACCTCTATGGTCAATAACCAATAGCGGGACCTGGATGCCCATATTGGTTCCTACATATTCTACGAAGATCTTTATCGGTCGAACCTCTATGTCAAGGATTCAGTTAATCCCGTATGATGATCCATTTGTTCTTCGATATGTTACTTGCCCGAGATTCGATCGTCGGTATCTCCATACCTAGTTCAACCTCGTTTCCGGCAAGTCTCTTTACTCGTTTCGTAATACAAGATCCCGTGACTAACACTTAGTCACATTGCTTGCAAGGCTTGTTGTGATGTTGTATTACCGAGTGGGCCCTGAGATACCTCTCCGTCACACGGAGTAACAAATCCCAGTCTTGATCCATGCCAACTCAACAAACACCCTCAGAGATACTTGTAGAGCACATTTATAGTCACCAAGTTACGTTGCGATGTTTGATACACACAAGGTACTCCTCCGGTGTCAGTGAGTTGCATGATCTCATGGTCATAGGAACATATACTTGACATGCAGAAAAAAAGTAGCAATAAACTGACACGATCATATGCTACATTTGTAGTTTGGGTCTTGTCTATCACACCATTCTCCTAATGATGTGATCCCGTTATCAAATGACATCTCATGTCCATGGCTAGGAAACCATAACCATCTTTGATCAACGAGCTAGTCTATTAGAGGCATACTAGGGACATGGTTTTGTCTATGTATCCACACATGCATCTAAGTCTCCGATCAATACAATTATAGCATGGATAATAGACGATTATCATGAACAAGAAAATATGATAATAACTAATTTATCATTGCCTCTAGGGCATATTTCCAACAGTTTTGACTAGATAACGGGAGCCATATAGCTTGGCCTCTAAAACGCTCCTCTCACAACATCGCATATTTAGAGCGTCTTTGATTCGTGGGATTTCAAAACGCAGAAATAGAAAAAACATAGGATTGTAATGGCATGTTCATTTGAATCTTATAGGATTAGCAAGAAGTGTTTGATGTCGTAGAAAAAAATGTGATTCAAGTGGATGTTAATTTTCCTATGAAATATACTACTCCCTCCGTTCCATAATATAAAAGCGTTTTTTAACACTACACTAGTGTAAAAAGTGTTCTTATATTATGAGACGGAGGAAGGACAAATGATTTCATAGGGGAAAAAAATCTTGTGTGACTCAATCCTATGAATCAAAGGACAAATGTAAAAAGAATCCTAAGAATTTCAATCCTTCGAAAACTCTATAGAATTACTTTAAATCAAAGAAGCCCTTATAAATGGATGGAGTACGAAGGATCTAGAGCCCGCATGCAGCTACTAAACAACCTCCAAAAATATTCTACATGTGGAACCTACCTTCTTATTTTTCTAATTCCTCGTGCAGTAACTTGTATGCAAATAAGTTGAACTCAGAACAAATCTAAAACCTTTATTATTTGGAATGAAAGGAGTACTATATACTCAAAACTCACATGGACTGGACTAACTTAGATGGTTACTTGTGATAGAACCAACTCACTAGTGGTTTGAATTCTAAACTAGCATTGGTGCTCGCATTTTTCATAATTTATTTTATTTTTTGACGATTTCGTTCAGTGACAGGATGTGTCATTCTTAGGGTGCGTGTATGTGAGCATCTACTTGTATAGTGTTTAAAAATTATATACTTGATACCAATGTTTAGGAAATCGGTAACTAGTAGCTGCTCGATCAACTTGAGAGTAGCGATTAATCGGTAAACCGGCCTATTAACTGGATTTATCGGTCAACCATTAATCGATAGTTTAAATAGAAACTTGACAACATATATCTAGATTTTTATTATTATACCATGATTCCATACACCTAGCTATGTAATATACCAAAATATTCTATTGTAGGCATATAAGTATTTATACAAGAGGTAAAATTATAGTCTACACATCCAAATCTACAAAATCTCAAAATTTAAATTATCAATTAAAACTTTAAACCTATCCATGTACTTGATAACACACATCACACAATATACTACTGATAACAACCAAAACCAACAGTTCCATCCACTACTCTACAAAATTGTAATTTATAATCTACTAATATATGAATGCTGGATTCTCCACTAAGATATTGGTAAGATGGTAGTATCTTGCTTGCTAGTGACGCCATAGAGGAAGATATTGGGAAGCATCCGATGTGAGAGGATGAGGAGTGGCCGAGGGGGTGCGGTCCAGGCAGGCGACCAGAATGACGAAGCACCTGGATCTTGGAGGTGTAGTGTGGTGACTCGCACCAGTGAGGACCTGGCTTGCCACCCGCCAGGTTAGGAGTGGATGAAAAGAGCATGAAAGGGCGAGAGGAGGACCAAACCCTAGGTACTTAGTAGCAAGAAAGGGTGGGAGGGGTTATGTGCCAAAATTTTGGGATTTGTTTGCCCACCAGTTAACGGACCAATAACGATTAATTGGTCTAAAAACAGATTAATCGGTCTAACTGATCAATTAATCGGCCTGACAAGTTAACATGATGAATAGGTGTTATTTGATTTGGTCGTCCTAGCGATTAACTAACGAGTTAACTGGTTACTGTAACGAATTCTTGAACAGTGCTTGATTTAACAGAGATTTATTTGGTATGGGTGATTGGAAACTGACGTAGACGTGTCATTGTCCCTTCCTCTTATTTAAGGTACTAAATATGTGTATTTAAGGGACGTGTCATTGTCACCTCCTCTTATTTAAGTAGTGTACTAATAAAGCAAGCTGATGTTTTAGGCACCCTGCTTCTTGTCTTACTCACTGGCAAGCGGGTCCAATTTTATTTTTCAAATCATAGCGCCGGCTGGGCCCTAGATTTTTCATCGCCCTCGACGCTCACTGTAGCTAGTAGCTACACTAGACTCCAACTCTCCAAGCTCCCAAATCTCAAACCCCCATTCGCACAAGCCCAAGCAAACAATGGCGACGATGGCCGCCGCAGTCTGCCACTCCCCAGCCCGCCTCTCCATCTCCTGCTCCTACTCTTCCTCCCACTCCCCGCCTGCGCGCCCGCTGCGCGTGGCCGTGGTGGGCGGCGGCCCGGCCGGCGCGTCGGCGGCCGAGGCGCTGGCTTCCGCAGGCGCCCAGGCGTTCCTCCTGGAGCGCAGCCCCGCGGGGGCCAAGCCCTGCGGCGGCGCCATCCCACTCTGCATGCTCGACGAGTTCTCCATCCCACTGGGGCTCGTCGACCGCCGCGTCACCCGCATGCGCGTCCTCTCCCCCTCCAACCTCGCCGCCGACTTCGGACGGGCGCTCCCCCCCGGCGCTCATATCCCCATGCTCCGCCGCGAGGTGCTCGACTCCTTCCTCCGCACCCGCGCCGCGGACGCCGGCGCCACCCTCGTCCCGGGCCTCGTCACCTCGCTCTCCCTACCCGCGGGCCCCACTGACCCGTACCTCGTCCACTACATCTCGTCCGGCGACGGCCCCTCGCCCACTCGGAGCGTCCTTGAGGTCGACGCCGTCGTGGGCGCGGACGGCGCCAACAGCCGGGTCGCCCGGGAGGTCGGCGCGGGCGACTACTCGACGGCCATCGCCTTCCAGGAGCGCATCCGGCTCCCCGACAAGGCCATGGAGTACTACGACGACCTTGCCGAGATGTACGTTGGCGGGGACGTGTCCCCGGACTTCTACGGCTGGGTGTTCCCCAAGTGCGACCACGTTGCCGTCGGGACTGGCACCGTGGCCGCCAAGCCGGAGATTAAGAAGCTGCAGTCGGGCATCCGGTCGCGGGCGGGCCCGAAGATCGCCGGGGGCCGGGTGATCAAGGTGGAGGCGCACCCGATCCCGGAGCACCCGCGGCCGCGGCGCGTGGTGGGGCGCGTGGCCCTGGTGGGCGATGCGGCGGGGTACGTGACCCGGTGCTCCGGCGAGGGCATCTACTTCGCGGCCAAGTCCGGGCGGCTGTGCGGGCAGGCGATGGCCAAGGAGTGGCGGCTGACGGGAGCGGTGACGGAGGGCGGGATCAGGCGCGGGTACCTGCGGCGGTGGGACGACGAGTTCCTGCTGACGTTCCGGTTCCTGGACCTGCTGCAGCGCGTGTTCTACGGCGACAACGCCGGGCGCGAGGCGCTGGTGGAGATGTGCGCGGATGAGCACGTGCAGCGCCGGACCTTCGACTGCTACCTGCACAAGCGGATGGCGCCCGGCGAGCCGTGGGCCGACCTCCAGCTGCTCTGGCGCACCGCCGGCAGCATGGTGCGGTGCAGCGTCATCGGCAAGGAGATCCAGCGCCTCCGCCGGCTCGAGCTGCTTCAGGCTTAGAGACAGGAAATCCCTTCTCTTCTCTTCTCTTCCCTTTCTGCAAGCAATGGCCGATGTAGTACTGAATAATGAGGTGAACCATTTCTGCATTTGCGGTACGTGATGCAAGTTTGACACCATTTCGGAATTTTATGAAATGCCACCATTGAGCTGAGCACAATTCGATATCTAAGAAAGTGTTACAGATACGTACACGCAATTGAATACGATGAAGAATGAAATCAAACAAAGAGACACGAGATTTTAACATGAAAAAACTCTCCAAGCCTACCGACGACAGGCCTCGCTCCACTCGCTCGTTAGGAGTTGACCTTCCTTTTTACATTGGAAATTGAAGCATAACATAACAGAAAGCCACACGAAGAAGATTATTTGAACCACTACAGGTAGATGTTCTAAATATGGCTGTCTAATTTTCTTATAGACAATGTAGATAACCTATATATAGGCCGCCATCTGCTTGAAAACTCAACAAAAATGATAGAGAATCTAATTAGACCATCCGTCCAATATTTTTGCAATATTTTATAATTATTGAAATGGTTGCGTGTGCAAAATATACGTATAGACAATACAAAGCAAAAAAAAAACGCTGTCTAGCAGATTGTGCTGTAGGATAGACAATGTATTGTCCACATTTAGACAACGTCTACTGATATTTAGACAACGTCAAGCAATAGACTATCCTATAGACAATCTGCTGAAGAGCGTTTTTTCGCCCCATATTGTCTGTATCGCATATAGACAACGATTTGGATGAGCTGCTGGAGATGATCACGCTGTCCAGATCCATGGAACCGCACCCTCATTAGCCTGCCACCAGTGTTAGAGCGCACACCGTCACGTGCGATGAGGCCGGAGAGACTTATTCCAGATCATCCAGTCAAGCGGCATCCAATTCCAGCAGTTTAAGGCACAAAAACATATTAGATCATGACAATTGGCATGCACATGATACACCAGTACAAGGCACAAAAGCATATTAGATCATGGAATAGCAGTACACAATTTGTTCAACCTCATTTTACTTTAGCTCAACAAATAATTCAATTCTCATCGACATACAAAAAGTCGGAAATATTCTCCTCTCCGTAAACTGCATCTGAAGCTTTCAGCATAGAATTTCGGCGTTACAATAACAAACAGTGCTGTGGTAAACACCCAGTAGAACAAGGATGTATTTCACTCAGGGTGAACCTGTTAAGAGGACAGTATATCACGGGTCCCCATTGTATTTGAGCATAGATCTGTCTATTGAAACATAGGGATAAACTTTCTGGAGAACTTAGGAGGTCAATCCATGTTTCCACCCTGTTAGATGAGTGCTTGTACTAACGCTAAGCTAAAACCATGCTGCCACCAAGAAAAACAACTAATTGCCCTGCTTGATTCTAATGCCTCGATCTTCAGCAGGGCAAGGTGTACAAAAACTGCTGCAAGTTAGGACCAACTTGTAAGGGAACATCAAATATGTGCTATCTAAACTCTATAATATGGCCTGGGAAAGTGAGGTTCAACTAAAATTGGATCATGTAAAGAGGTAACATGATAGCTCCCTGAGCCTTTAGGTTGTGTAAGGCTATTTTCCTAGCTTGTTTTCGCCTGATTTTCTTGCATTATTTTTTCCAGTTCCTTCTGCCCAGTAGATATCAGGATCTTCATTGTGTCGAATGCGGTGAGTTTAATGCTGCATGACATAACAAACTTGTGAGAGAACATAATTTCTATGGAGAGTGAAACATGATGCTAGCTATCAGTGTTGCCGTAATTAAAATAAAACATTTTCACAGACATGGTGACAAAAGCATCACCTGCTATTTGGTAGATTTTTCAATGCGTTTGGCACAAAACCTCTGTACAGCCCAACTAGACCGTCACGCTCCACAATGCCTGCATTTGGCATTAAAAAACTCAAAAAATGCTTCAATTGGGCCAATAATGAACAAGACCAAGCTGCTAATGAGTGCTTGGAATGTTGAGAAATGGCAAATAACATTGTACACACTAAGGTGGCTATGTAGCATTATGCAAAGGATTCTGCATTACTGTGCCGCATATGCAAGGGTAGCGAAATTCACTCAGCTACCTGGAATGGCATCGAAAATTGTATTGTATGGTGTGCCTTTCATTTGCATCTGCCTCCTAACAGTGTCCAATGGATAGCACATCAGAGTTGCAAATGTTGCTGAAAGAAGAGCAGTTGCTAGAGAAGTCTTTGGTCTACTCTTGTACTTCTCCGGTACGGATTTCTTCATTCTTCAATACAGAAATGACGATTTGGATATATAAAAACGTGAGACAAATATCGAAATCTGAGACCATTTTATATATCATACACTATGAAGAACTGAATATGCAGTAGAAAGGATCTCACAGGTCAAAAACACAGAAGTTTACAGCAATGTAAGGTGCAATTCCTATAAGAGATGGACCAAGGCCCCCATAGAAGGAAGCTAGCCCTTCTTCTCTCAGCATGTTCAGAGCAACCTACAAAATTAGTAGTCACCATGAAATGCCAGTTTCGGAATACAGAAATTTGTGTTTGTAATAGTTATTACCTGTGACATAGTGCTATGTCCAGATTGAACTGCTAGCCTAAGCCGGAGGACATCCAGTGGGTAAGTCACCTATCAGCAAGTACAAATAGAAAGTTCAGACCAGAATAAGAATGAACGGAAACACAACCAATTTTGTCCATATTCCCACATCTAACCTATGAAACTAGAAACGAACAACCATTTGCTAGAAAGTAAGTAGATAAATAAATAAATTACAAGTGTAGAAGTCATGCCCGCACAAGCCCCAGCCGCTAGTCTCCCAAATACAGTAAGCTCTCCATCCTTTCCCCGGAATACTTTCTGAAAACAATGAATTGAAGTTGTAAAATAATAAAAAGGAACGCGACACTCACATTCACAATCACAAGAACATAAAATAGATTAAGTGACTATTGGTAGCAAGGAGATGCTATGACCTTGTAAACTTCATATGAGAAAAGTTGCACTGCGCTGTATGGAATTATGCGGATAACCTGAAGGAGTTTATGGAGAAGAAACAAGTTAGCACGGGAACACAAGATAACCCGTGCATGAGCCACAAAATCACAATTTGCAAGATGGGTAATATCAAGCACCTGTGGAAGATTGCCCTTCCAGTAACCCTTTATACCCTCCTCCTTACCTATCTCTGCCATAGCCTACACAATTGGAGATGTACCAGGTTACATGATTTCCTTTATATGCGAGTACAAGTATCATCGATAAGGCATTAAAAGAAAGCTTTCGCCCTTTCTCCCCTATGTTATGACTGTCAACTCTAAAATGCATCCATCCAACAGAAGTGGTTAATATTGGTATGTCCATATTACAGAAAATGAAAATGACCTGGCACATAGGGTATGGAAACCAGGTAATTCCATGGTTAACCTTATCCAGTTAGTCAAACAAGCATCTCAAATCTATTACTCCCTCCGTTCTTTTCTATAAGACGTTTGGATAGCTGACATTGAACTGTTTTGAACTGAACTAATACAACATTGTAGATACAAGTGCAAAATAAAGGATGGAGAAACAGCTCAAGCCATTGCCAAATAAAGCAAAACAAGACTTGGTGATTCTGAAGTTTCCAACTGTGATCTCCCACTAAGGACCTTTTCATCTTAGCCCTTCATCTTAAGTTACCTACTTCTTTATAGTTCAGATAAGGTCTTTTTGTTTTGGTTATTCCTGATCGATTATTAATCAGTTAACATAGGCTGCAGGTGTATGGAAGAATGTTGTGAAAAAGAATCAACGATAGATTTCAGTAACACCAATTTTTCTTTGAGTCGCAGTTCTGAATTTACGCATTGATCATATCAAAACTCACATATTTTGTATCATTTTTGAGTTTGCAACACAAAACGGAACGGAGCCAAAGAGAATGTCGCATTGTTACCTGCACGAATCCAATTCCCTTGGTGCTCTCACCTGCCATCCGCACGCTATGTGTCTGCGAGAAGCACAGGAGAAACGCGGGTCAGAAACATCAGTTACACACCAAAGCAGCATGAACCGCGGAGGTCAGAAGGCCGCATGCCTGCATGAGGAGCTTGACGCGGTCGAGCGGCGCGGTGACCGTCTTGGCTACGGCGCCCGCGCCAGCGCCGGCCGCGAAGAGCGCGACGCTGCTGGGCACCAGCGCAAGCAGTGCCAGGGGGTGCTTCAGCAGCTGCGCCACCGGCGGCATCTTGCCCTTCGTTCCGGAGACCACCTGAGCCAGCGTTCCCTCCGTCTCCTCTCCCACATCGTCCGCCTTGACGGCGGCCGCCCCGCCCTCACGGACGGAGAGGGACGCGAAGGCGCAGGGCGGGTAGGAGCGGCCCCACGGGCCACCCGCCCGGAGGAGGAGAGCAGGCGCGTGCGCGGGCGCGGGCGGCGGGCGCCAGGAGTCGCATGCCTCCACTCGCCGGTGAATCATCGGGTGGTTCGGCGGAGGGAGGCTGCCTGGATCTACGAGCCCGCGGGAATCGGAGGAATTTGGGAGCGGGGATGGGAGAGGAGGGAGGGGATAAGGGGGAGCACCAGTTGTTAAACCCCGCGGTGGCAACGGCAATTGGCAGTGGCACGGCACTACACTAGTGACTACTGACTGTGTAGCGATGACAGCAAATAGGGTCGCAGATGCGTGGAAAACGAGCGTGGGTCATACAGACGCTCACACCCACCACGCACATGATATTACTACATGGAAGATCCAAGGAAGATCCAATTGAAATTGTGAAGTTTTATGATTGATGAAGTCGTTACAAACCACAGAAAGTTGCATTTTGTAGGATCCATAGTAAATAATCATGGCATCATACGAATATGATATAATTATATGAAAGTTGGAAAACTTTATGTCTACTTTAACTCCATGTTATTTTCATACCCACTTAATATCTACATCACTATGTTTTGAGACACTAAAGTATCTAAGACAATGTAGTGTGATTTTCTTCACCTAAGCGCCACACAACCAGGAGTGTATTCCCGGGATGCCACGCTGATCAGAGGTGTAGCGTCCGTATGTTAGGCGCTACACATTGCAGTATGGCGTCCGGCTGTCGGGCGCTACGCAAAAGGGTCATGTGAGTGAAAAACTTTGATTTCATAGTTTATTTTATGAATTAGTTGCGTCTTTAGGTCAGATTTGTCGTGAAAAACGAGCATGGATCATACACACGCTCACACCCACCACCCACATGATATTACATGGAAGATCCGATTGAAATTGTAAAGTTTTAAGATTGCGAAAGAGCTGGAAAAAAGATTGTGAAAGTCATCACAGACCACGGATAAGATGGGGATTTAATCTTCCGCTAAAAGAATAGTCACATTAACGAAAACAAAACATCAACTTAGATTTGTCTCCCACTGTATCAATTGCATACAACGAAGCGTTTTAGGCTGGGGCACAAGCAACTGCCAAGGTGACCCTCGAGCGGATCAGGATTGAGGCGGCTATCCGCTGTGGCCGCAATGGCTTGCCGTGATGTGTGACAGTTAGTACATAGCCTCCTCGACGAGGATACCTTCAAGAGGCGAGGGGGAGTATACCTTCAACTTATTGCTTTATATATAAAGCGGGGCGAAAGCCTTTTCCGGTAGGTGTGTGTGTGTGGCGTTTTCGAGGGAAACGCCGACTTTCTTCAAATTTGAGATTGTTCCGATGGAGTTGAAGAGGAAGTGGGCCAAAGGGCCTGATGTGGTGGGTACGAAGTCTTGCCGACAGAGTTAAGCTCTCTGCCTTCAACCCCGATGAGTAATGGGGAGTTTGGGGGCGCTTCTGTTAAATCTAATGCGGCCGTTGCGAGTTCCGAGACCGATATTGGATTCGATTTGGGAGTAATTACTATTAATTCGGTGGCGACTTTTGAGGAACATGAGACTTATTTTAAGTGGAGGGGAGACATATTCTTTTGCTTCATTCCTCTCTGTTCTCTATTGCTTTAATTTCTCTCTTGCTTCGTTCTCTTTGTGGTCATTTTCAATGGCGGGACAAAGGTGAGGAACAGGGTCGGGGGCTGACGTCGTTGGCCATCGATGTGATGGAGGATAGTGTGGGTGCCGTCTTGAACCCAGAGGATGGCGCAACCGCGCAGCTACAAGCGACAAGCTCGGGTGATCCTCTTGCGGGGGAGGGCGGAACCATTGTTGGGGGTCCGTCTAGCCTCGCCCTAGTCAAGACCCCGAATACCACCGTCGGCTTCTCGGATGTCCCAATGATGCCTCCTCCAACACAGGCATGGCAATGCCAAGGTGGTCTAGGTGCCCAAGTACGACGCGTCGATCATCATCGACTTGGAAGTGGCGCAAAAAGTGGTCAAGGGGAAGCTGGTTGTGGGTCGAGTTCTTTCTCCATACCCGATTAACCCCTCAGATGTTGTCAATGAGCCCAAAGGACCATGGCGACTGCATGTAGATGTCGTGGCCCAGCTGATCACGAGTGATGATGGACGCTTCGTGGTAGCGTTCACGGAGGAGGACTCCACGTTTCCGAGCTATCCTGTTCCGGTTTAGCGTGAAATCGACCATCCCGCGAAACAAAATGATTCACTTCTTCCGTTTCCCCCTACACAACCAACTCCGTGCGATACGACCTAAAAAGAGAGGAGACGATGCCTTATAATCCCAAGTGCAAGGAATCATCGTAGCACTTTCCAAAGATCGAAGTAGTCAGTATGGAATGTCGATCCCACAAGGAGCTAAAGGTAAGATCAATATTCTCTCAAGTCCTATCTGCCAATGATACGACTCTATGTACATCAAGCATTTTCTTTTTTCTAGAAACGAGATATAAAACTACATTGTGTGTATGAAGAGGATAGCTTTTCATGATATTGGAGAACTTAAATATGAAAAATAATTGCTGCCCTAAATAGAGTTAGAATATATCACAATATATTACAAATAGCGAGTGTGAAAAAATTATTGTATGGTGTGCAGAATTGTCCTAGGAAATTGATAACAAGATTGGTAATCATTATTGCAATTTTATATGAGGGAGAGGCATGAGCTAACATACTTTTCATACTTGGATCATATGAACTTATGATTGGACCTCTAGCAAGCATCTGCAACTACTAGAGATCATTAAGGTAAACCCAACCATAACATTAACACTTCAAATCCCCTTTAATCCCATACGTAACAACCCCTTTACTCGGGTTTGTGTTTTAGTCACTCACCAACTCACTATAAGCAAATCATGAACGTATTGCAACACCATACAGCGGGAATTACTCACATGTGCATGCACGGAGGGCACCATAGGACAACACTAAAATAAAACATACAAATCAAAGCAATCAAGATCATCAATCAACCCAAAGGACAAAATAAATCTACCCAATAATCATAAGAAGACAACACATCATTGAATAATAATATGTGGCACAAAGCACCATGTTAAAGTAGGGGATTACGGTGGGGTGCGGGAGAGTGGATCGCTGAAAAGAGATGAGTAAGGTGATGAAGACGATGATGTCGATGAAGACGATAACCGCGGCAATGATTCCCCCGATGGCACTCCGGCGCCACCGGTAGAGAGGGGGAGAGAGTCTCCCCCTTAGACTTCCTCCTCCATGGTCTCTCCCTAGATGGGAGAGGTACTCCCCTCTGGTCCTTGGCCTCCATGGCCCCCGAAGGGGCGAGAGCCCCTCCGAGATTGGATCCCTCTCTCTATTTTCATCTTTGTTTTATCTCCAGATTGTTTTTTCGATACAAAGAGTTGCGGTGGCGAAGCAGAGAGTTTAGGTTAATTTTTGATGGTTTCTCTATTTATAGGATTTTTAGCGTTGGAATCACGCAAAACGGAGTTACGAGGGGCCAAAAGCTATTAGGGCCCTTTGACCCCCCTGGGCACGCCCTGATAGCTTGTGAGCTCCTGGTTGCCCCCTTCGGCAGTTTTTCACTCCAATATTGCTCATATGTTCCAGAAAAAATCATCAAAAAGTTTTGAGCGATTCCGAGAACTTTCATTTTGTGCACAAAAAACAACACCAAGACAATTTTGCTAAAAATAGCGTCAGTCCGGGTTAGTTCTAATTAAATCATACAAAGTGCATCAAAACCATATAAAATCATTATAAACATAGGCAAATATGGCATGCATACTTCATAAGTTATCGATACGTTGGATACGTATCAGCAACCCCAAGCTTAATTCCTACTCGTCCTCGAGTAGGTAAATGGTAAAAGAAATAATTTATGAAGTGTGAATACTAGCATAATGTATAATTTTGATCAATGAAAATTTCAGCCATTTCTCTAGCATCATAACCAGCAAGTATTTCTCATAAAAATTCCCATGATCAAGTAGCAAGCTATTCACATGTTAAAGCGTAGACCATAAACTTTCTTCAAAACTAGCAAACTGTGTTTTGAGTCATCAAACAATTGCAATTTATCTTATTTTCTGGAAGGGTCTATGTAAGAGTTTGGTTTAGCAAATTCCACATACTCAACTATCATTTAGTCTTCCATGATTGATGACACTCAAAGCATATTTGTAGAACAAACAGTTTCAGTCAAACACATAGGAAGATAGGGGCTTAATGTTCTGTCTCCCAACTTTCTATCTTAGGGATAATGTCAACAATAATGAGTCATGATCACCTATATCCAACTGGATATGTGTGCATGGATCTTTCCCCACCACATGATGCTTGCCAATTAAGGAATTAATAGTTCGGAATAGGGATGAACATTATTGACTCTTGCATAAAAGTAAATATGGAAATGTAAATACATCAAAGTAAAATATAGGCCCTTCGCAGAGGGAAGCATAGGTTGTCATGCACTTTTTATTTTTGGATTGCAATATCTTAATGAAAAGGAACGTCACTTTATATTGTCCCTTGTGATAGCAACCTTTATTATGCCGTGCGTCGCTTTTATTTCTTCACCATCAAAAGTTTGTACAAAGCTGATTTTCCCTTCCAATACAAGATCATACATATTTAGGAGCAATTTTTTATTGCTTTTTTCACCTACGACAACTTACTTGAAGAATCTTATTCAATCCATAGGTAGATATGGTGGACTCTCATGGAAAGAAACTGGGTTTAAGGGTTTTTGGATGCACAAGTAGTATCTCTATTTAGTACGAATTTTTGGCTAGCAAAAGATCCTAATAAAGCACCACGTGTTAGAGGATACATGACAATATAACTTCTATGTGAATATAAACAAACATAACCATTATGATGTCTTTCTTGTCCAACGTCAACTATTTGATCAAGTTTGAAAATAATTAATGGGGGCTCACAATCATAGAAGATGTGCAAGATAGTATATTTATATGTGAAATCTTTCTTACTTCAATATTTTTTATGAATTATTTAAGTGATCAATGCTATGTTTGCTAACTTCCAATAAATTTTACCGCTTATACTCCTAGCATGTGAAGTCATCACTCCCCATGGGACAAGCATATGAAGCATATATAATTTCACATTTATGACATTCAATTCATTCAACATTTTCTCTTAGGATATAAGTGAAGCACAAGAGTGATCATCAAACTACTCTCAAAAAGATATAAGTGAAGATCGTAAAGCATTCTACAATTAATATAGAGAGACCAATATCCAAGCTCAAAATATATAAGTGAAGCACATGAAGCATTCTATAAAGCCATACTCAAAAGATTTAAGTGAAGCACATGAAGCATTCTATAAATAGGCCAAGGATTATCTCTTACTAGCATGGTGCATAAAATTAAAAGGAAGAATAAACACAAAATATGCTTCAATAATAACACATGTGAACGAATAAAAACTTTATGCTCCTCATAGGCTAACCGATAATTGTTGACGAAGAGAGGTGTACACATCCCCAAGGTTAGATGCCCGAGTCTTCTTGTAATATTTACTTGGGGAGACTTGGGCATCCCCAAGCTTGAATTTTGGTATCTCGTTCAATCCTTTCATATCCCCGTTTCACCTAAGTCTCAAAAACTTCATCCACATAAAACTTGAAAAGAACTCATGAGATAGGTTAGTACATATAAGAATAAATCAACCTTTCGTGTACTGCCAAGACAAGTTGCATAATAATTTTAAACATTAGGTATTGTATACTATCATTTCCATAATTTATATCTACCAATACAAGGCATGAAATATCTAGGATAAGTAGATAACAAAACTATGACAACAATCTATCCAAACACAATAGCTTATAGTAATTCATTTAAAAAGGGTACTTCTGTAATAAAAAATTCTAAAAATTTAGGAGAAGCTAAAGAATTTGTACGACAGTACTTTGTAAATATTTCAGAAACTTTTCATGTTCTAGTAAAATATGAAAATTCAAACATTACACCAAAAGTTTCTGTTTTTACATAGTAACACATCAAACATGCAATTTAGACATCTTAAGGCAATTCTTAGAACCTTTTATTGGAAAACACGATTATTAATAACATCTGACAGGGAACAACAAAATAAAATGAAGCCCCAGGCAAAACACATATTATGTGACGAATAATAATATAGCTCCAAGTGAGGTATACCGATAGTGTTGAAGACTAAAGAGGGGATGCCTCCGGGGCATCCCCAAGCTTAGGCGCTTGAGTCTTCCTTGGATATTACCTTAGGGGTGCCTTGGAATCCCCAAGCTTAGGGTCTTGATGCTCCTTATTCTCCTCATAATGGTATCTCACCCAAAACTTGAAAACTTCAATCACAAAAAGCTTAACAGAAACCTCGTGAGATCCATTAGTATAATAGACAAATCATAAACTTTAGGTATTGTTATAAATTGAATCATATTTAATTATGGCATAAGGTATTGTATTATAACTTCTCCATGGCTTATATGCCCTGATATAATCCATATCATCATCAAAACAAGCAAACTATGCAAGCAAAAACAGAATATGTCTAAAACAGAACAGTCTGTAATGATCAGCACAAACACCATACTTCTATAACTCCAAAAATTCTGAACAATTAGGAAAACCTGGGGAATTTTTATACCAATACTATGTAAAAATTTAGATCAAAATGCGTTCTAGTAAAATCACAGAAATTTTGCACTTGACACAAATGTTTCTGTTTTTGCACGGGATCGAATCTAATATCATCCAAATCATCCCAAAGGCTTTAGTTGGTACATTATTTGTATGGTACATTGGTATATACAAGGAGATAATTATTTTTATGAGAAACTTCCAAGTTAAGTTATACAAAAGTTTCCATGAGCATGAACACAAGTGTTCAAGGTCGACCCTCACGTCTCCAATGCATAACTTTTCAATCGCTTCTCTTTAAGAGGCAAGTATTTTTATTTTATTTTTTGTTTGTTTCACACACAACTAAAGAAAGAAAGCAAGAAAACATAAACAAAAGAAAAAAAATCTACTTAGTGATGAAGGCAAACAAGCATACACGAAAATATTAACCCCACAGTAATGCTCCCCGACAACAACGCCATAAAAGAGCTTGATAATCCCCAAGCGCAAGGAATCATCGTAGCACTTCCCAAAGATGGAAGTGGTAAGTATGGAGTGTAGAAACCACAAGGAGATAAAGGTAATATCAATAATCTCTCAAGCCCAATCTGCCACCGATACGACTCTACATACACTGAGCGTTTGTTTTTATCTAGCAATGAGAAATAAAACTATGTTGTGGGTATGAATAGGATAGCCTTGCATGATATTGGAGAACTAAAATATTAAAAATAGTTGCTGCCCTAAATAGAGTTAGAATATATGTCAATATATTACAAATAGCGAGTGTGTAAAAATGATATTATGGTGTGCAGAATTGTCCTAGGAAATTGATAACAAGATCGGTAATCATTATTGCAGGTTTATATGAGGGAGAGGCATGACCTAACATACTTTCCATGCTTGGATCACGTGAAATTATGATTGGACCTCTAGCAAGCATATGCAACTACTAGAGATCATTCAAGAAAACCCAACCATACCATTAACACTTCAAGTCCCCTTTAATCCCATACGCAACAACCCCCTTACTCGAGTTTGTGCTTCAGTCACTCACCAACCCATTATAAGAAATCATGAATATATTGCAACATTCTACAATGGGAATCCCTCGCATGTGCACATCATAGAGGGCACCATAGTACATCACCGAAATAAAACATACAACTCATAGCAATCAAGATCATCAATCAACCCAAAGGACAAAATAAATCTACCCAATCATCATAAGATGGCAACACATCATTGAATAATAATATGTGGCATAAAGCACCATGTTCAAGTAGGCGATTACGGTGGGGTGCGGGAGAGTGGATCGCTGAAAAGAGATGAGGAAGGTGATGCAGACGGTGATGTCGATGAAGACGATCACCGCCGCGATGGTTCCACCGGCGGCACTCCGACGCCACTGAGAGAGGTGGGAGAGAGTATACCCCTTAGGCTTACTCCTCCATGGCATCTCCTTAGATGGGGAGAGGTTCTCCCCTCTGGTCTTTGGCCTCCATGGCCCCTGGAGGGGCGAGAGCCCCTCCGAGATTGGATCTCTCTCTCTCTCTATTTTCTCCCGAGATTGGTTTTTGTTTGATACAGAGAGTTGATACGTCTCCAACGTATCTATAATTTATGAAGTATTCATGCCATGTTTACAATAATTCTATATGATTTTATTACAACTAACCCGGACTGGCGTTATTTTGAGCAAAACTACCATGGTGTTGTTTTTGTGCAGAAATAGAAGTTTTCGGAATGGGCTGAAATTTACGGAGAATATTTTTGGAAAATATAAAAAATACCGGAGCGAAAAGATACCAGAGAAGAGTTCCGAGGGAGTCACAAGCCTGCCAGGCACGGCCACCCCCTGGCCGTGCCTAGCGAGCTTGTGACCTCCTCGAGAACCTTCTGGACGTGGGACCAATGCCAAATACTCCTATAAATACCCAAACCTCCAAAAAGAAACCTAGATCGGGAGTTCCGCCGCCGCAAGCCTCCAGAGCCACGAAAAAACAATCGGGAGCCCATTCCGGCACCCTGCCAGAGGGGGAAACCATCATTGGAGGCCATCTTCACCATCCCGGCGGTCTTCATGACGAGGAGGGAGTAGTTCACCCTCGGGGCTAAGGGTATGTACCAGTAGCTATGTGTTTGATCTCTCTCTCTCATGTTCTTGAGATGGCACGATCTTGATGTACTGCGAGCTTTATTGATATAGATGAATCATATGGAGTTTCCCCTCTCTATCTTCTTGTGATGAATTGAGTTTTCCCTTTGAAGTTTTCTTATTGAATTGAGTCTTTAAGGATTTGAGAACGCTTGATGTATGTCTTGCGATGGGATATCTGTGGTGACAATGGGATGTTCTATTGATCCACTTGATGTATGTTTTGGTGATCAACTTGCTGGTTCCGTGACCTTGGGAATCTATGCATAGGGGTTGGCACATGTTTTCGTCTTGAATCTCCGGTAGGAACTTTGGGGCACTCTTTGAAGTTCTTTATGTTGGATTGAATATGATGAATCCAAAATTGTGTGATGCATATCGTATAATCAAGCCCATGGGTACTTGTGGTGACATTGGAGTATCTAGGTGACATTAGGGTTTTGGTTGATGTGTATCTTAAGGTATTATTTTAGTACGAACTCTAGGGCTGTTCGTGACACTTATAGGGATAGCCGATAAGATTGATCAGAAAAAATAACTTTGAGGTGTTTTCGTACCCTACAATAATTTCTTCGTTAGTTCTCCGCTATTTGTGACTTCGGAGTGAACTCTTTGTCGCACGAGAGGTATTTACATATGATTCAACTATGTCAGTATTGTTGAGAGAAATTGCACTAGTAAAAGTATGAACCCTAGGCCTTGTTTCTAAGCATTGCAATACCGTTTGTGCTCAGTTTTGTCATTAGTTACCTTGTTGTTTTTATATTTTTTTCATATTACAAAAACCTATATCTACCATCCATATTGCACTTGTATCACCATCTCTTCGCCGAACTAGTGCACCTATACAATTTTCCATTGTATTGGGTGTGTTGGGGACATAAGAGATTTCTTGTATTTGATTGCAGGGTTGTTTGAGAGAGACCATATTCATCCTACACCACCCACGGATTAATAAACCTTATGTCATCCACTTGAGGGAAAATTGCTACTGTCCTACAAAACTCTGCGCTTGGAGGCCCAACACGAGTCTACAAGAAGAAGGTTGCGTAGTAGACATCAAGCTCTTTTCTGGCATCGTTGCCGGGGAGGTGAGTGCTTGAAGGTATATCTTTAGATATTGCAATCAAATCTGTTAGTTTCTTGTTTTTTCACTAATTTGGTTTTATAAAAGAAAACTACAAAAAATGGAATTGAGTTTGCCTCATATGCTTCGTCTTTTTAATGTCTTTTGTGAAAATGATGGAAAGGAAAATTGTGCTCAAGTGTTAGAAGAAGAAGTTATTAAAATGTTTGGCACTAAATCTTTGAGTGATGAGCATGATAGAAATATTGTTAGTATGAATTATCTAAATATTCATGATGCTAATGATATGCAAAGCCACAAGCTTGGGGATGCTATGTTTGATGAAGATGATATTTTTACTCCCCCAAGTTTTGATGAGCAAATTTATTATGATTTTGGCATGCTTAGTATCTATGATGATTATGATGATTACATGTATGCTATAAAGAGTGATAGTAACCATGAAACTTGTCATCATGATTTTAATATTCAATGTGGTTCTGTCAATCAAGTATCTCATGATAGTTATTTCTATGAGTTTGCTCCCACTATTATGAATGAGAAGAAATTTTCTAGTGTGGAGAGTAGTAAAATTTCTATGCTTGTAGATCATGAAAGGAATGCTTTATGTGCTGTTTATATTGTGGAATTACTTCATGATGCTACTGAAAATTATTATGAGGGAGGAACATATGCTTGTAGGAATTGCAATAATATCAAGTTTCCTCTCTATGTGTTCAAAGTTTCGAAGTTATGCTTGTTTTGCCTTCCTATGCTAGATGATTCTTTTTCCCATAAATTTTTTGCTCACAAAATCCCTAGACATAGGAATTGGGTTAGACTTAAATATGATTTTCATGAGATTCATGATGCTCTCTTGGATGTTTCAATTACTATTCCTATGTGATGATTATGATGATTACATGTATGCTATAAAAGGCATTAAAGAAAAACGCTTCTTGGAGACAACCCAACACTTTTACTTTCTGTTTTGATGTGTTCACATGATTAAGCTACTGTAGTAATCATGTTTTGTGTCTTTTATTTCAATAAATTGCCAAGTAAAGCCTTTGGGATAGTGTGGATACTTGCTTGTTTGATTCTGTGCAAAAACAGAAAGTTTTGCGTCCAGTATATGAATTATATGATTTTACCGGAGAGTCAAAAAATCTGAAATTTTTACACAACATTTCTATGAAAATTATGTGATATTTCCTTATGTTTTAGAATTTGTAGAGTCAGGGAAGTATGGTGATCATTCAGATCTTTACAGACTGTTCTGTTTTTGACAGATTCTGTTTTGCATGCATAGTTTGCTTGTTCCAAGTGTTCCTATAGATTATATTGAGTAATATAAATTGTGGTAATGATGGAATACAGTAGGTGTCATGTGTTAATAATTATTAATCTTGTCTTGACAGTACCTAAGTGAATGATTTATCTTTACTACACTAACTCTTCTCACGAAGTTCCGTTAAGTTTTGTGTGATTGAAGTTTTCAAGTTTTGGGTGAGACACCAATATGAGGATAACAAGGAGTGACAAGAACCTAAGATTGAGTATTACCAAGGCACCCCAAGTTAATACCCAAGGAATAGTCAAGCGCCTAAGCTTGGGGATGCCCCGGAAGGCATCCCCTCTTTCGTCTTCAACACTATCGGCATATCTTACTTGGAGCTATATTTTTATTCATCACATAATATGAGTTTCGCTTGGAGCGTCATTTTATTTTGTTGTTATCTGTTAGATGTTATTTATAATCTTGTTTTTCAACAAAAAGTTCCAAGAATTGCCTTAGGATGCTTCCATTACATGTTTTGATATGTGATGGGTAAAAACAGAAACTTGTGCTTTAGTGTGTGAATTTTCATATTTTACTGGAACGTGGAAAGTTTCTGAAATTGTTACATAGTGTTTTAATGTAAATTCCTTAGTATGTCCTAA
Organism: Hordeum marinum; assembly: GCA_022496015.1. Classification (NCBI taxonomy): domain Eukaryota; kingdom Viridiplantae; phylum Streptophyta; class Magnoliopsida; order Poales; family Poaceae; genus Hordeum; species Hordeum marinum. Next base: position 153,683,109 of record CM039674.1, read on the forward strand.
ATTTTCATAATTTTTTTAGGTACATAGGTACAATGGTTTCATAAATTTCTACATACTGTTCTGTTTGGACAGATTGTTGTCATAGTTTTGTTATCTACTTATCCTATAGTTTCCATAGCCTATATTGGTAAATATAAATTGTGGAAACTATACTTTACCTAATGTTTGAAAATTATTGTGCAACTTGTCTTGGAAGTACATAAAGATTTGATTTATTATTATGTGTACTAACCTATATCACGAGTTCTTTTTGAGTTTTCTATGGATGAAGTTTTGAGAATAGGTGAAACCATGATATGAGAGGATTGAACGAGATACAAAAGATCAAGCTTGGGGATGAACAAGGCACACCAAGTAAATATTTCAAGAAGTCTCAAGCTTCTAAGATTGGGGATGCTACGCATCCCATCTCTCTTCATGAACAATTATCGGTTAGCCTATGTTGCACCTAAATTTTAATTTGTTCACATGGTGCATCCTATTCTTGGAGTGCTATTTTTCTTTTGCTTGATGTTTAAAGAAAATACTCAGATCTGAAAATATTTATTGAGATAGAGAGAGATAAAGTCCTCACATAGCCACTTAATTGTTTGACTACTAATTGATCTTCACTTATATGTTTTGGAGTAGTTTTGTCATTCACTCTCGTGCTTCAGTTATATCCTTTGAGTGAATGGTTGAATGAATTGAATATCATAAATATGAAATTATATATGTTTTATATGCTTATACCATGGGGAGTAATGACTTCACATATAAGAAGTATAGGTGGTGAAATTTATTGAAAGTTAGCAAACACCGCATTGGTCACTTGAACAATTCATGAAAGAATACTAAAGGAAGAGAGATTTCACATATAAATATATTATCTTGGACATCTTCTATGATTGTGAATACCCATTAATTATTTTCAAACTTGAGAAAATTATTTTAAATTGGACAAGGAAGACAACATAATGAGTTATGTTTGGGTATATTTGTATAGAAGTTATATTGTTATGGATCCTCCAACATGTGGTGCTTGCTTCCACCTCATACTAGCCAAAACTCCCGCACCAAGTAGAAATACTACTTGCGCATCCAAACACCCTTAAACCCAAATTTGTTCCATACGAGTCCACCATACTTACCTATATGAGGTATTTACCTGCCGTTCGAAGTAAATTTGCATGTACCAAACTCTAAACCTTCAAATAATATTCTGTTTTGTATGCCCTAATCGCTCATATATTGACTAGGGGCTGTCAATATCTTCCATGCTAGGTGGGTTATTTTCACGATATGTGTTGATTCACTATCATTCACGAGAAAGTGGCTGGTATTCTGGATGCCCAGTCCCATGCTCAAAAATCATATCAAAATATAATGAAACAAAACTCCCTCGGGATTGTTGTTTGTATGGACGGAAACCGTGTATTCGGCTCACCGTGGAGTGTGATTGATTGGTGGAGGGGGAGTAAAAAACTTTACCATTTTTTTTGGGAACCGCCTATAATGTATCTAGCATGGAAGATACCGAGATCTCTCGGTTGTTATGTTGGCAATGAAAGCATACCGCTCAAAATTATTATTCATCTCGATGACCCACAAGTATAGGGGATCAATCATAGTCCTTTCGATAAGTAAGAGTGTCGAACCCAATGGGGATCAGAAGGAAATGATAAGCGGTTTTCAGTAGGGTATTCTCTGCAAGCACTGAAATTATCGGTAACAAATAGTTTTGTGATAAGATAATTTGTAACGTGCAACAAGTAGCAAGTGTAGTAAAGGTGTGTTAAGGTATCCCAATCCTTGTTGTAGCATAGGATAGGCCTGAACAAACTCTTATATAAAGCAAAGTGCTCCCGAGGACACATGGGAATTTCCGTCAAGCTAGTTTTCATCATGCTCATTTGATTTGCGTTCGTTACTTTGATAGTTTGATATGTGGGTGGACCGGTGCTTGGGTGCTGCCCTTACTTGGACAAAGCTCCCACTTACGATTAACCTCTCTCGCAAGCATCCGCAACTAAGAAAGAAGAATTAAGATAAATCTAACCATAGCATGAAACATATGGATCCAAATCATCCCCTTACGAAGCAACGCATAAACTAGGGTTTAAGCTTCTGTCACTCTAGAAACCCATCATCTACTTATTACTTCACAATGCCTTACCCTAGGCCCAAATAATGGTGAAGTGTTATGTAGTCTATGTTCACATAACACCACTAGAGGAGAGACAACATACATCTCATCAAAATATCGAACGAATACCAAATTCACATGATTACTTATAACAAGACTTGTCCCATGTCCTCAGGAACAAACGTAACTACTCAAAAATCATGTTCATGTTCATAATCATAGGAGTATTATTTATCATAAAGGATCTGAACATATGACCTTCCACCAAGTAAGCCTACTAGCATCAACTACAAGGAGTAATCAACACTACTAGCAACCCACAGGTACCAATCCGAGGTTTGAGACAAAGATCGGATACAAGAGATGAACTAGGGTTTGGAGAGGAGATGGTGCTGATGAAGATGTTGATGGAGATTGACCCCCTCTTGATGAGAGGATCGTTGGTGATGATGATGGCTTCGATTTCCCCCTTTGGGAGGGAAGTTTCCCCGACAGAACAACTCTGCCAGAGCTCTAGATTGGTTCTGTCCAAGTTCCACCTCGAGACAGTGGCGCTTCGTCCCGAAAGCTTCCTTATGAATTTTTCCAGGTCAAAGCCCTAAATATAGCAGAATATGGGCGTCGGGGACCTGCCAGGTGGGTCACAAGCCCTCTAGGCGCGGCCAGAGGGGTGGTCGTGCCTGGCAGGCTTGTCACCTCTTGATGGACCTCCTTTGGCATTTGTTTCGCCCAATATTTTTTATATATTCCAAAACAATTCTCTGTAACTTTTCAGGACTTTTGGAGTTGTGTAGAATTGGTCTCTCATATTTTCTCCTTTTCCAGTCCAGAATTGCAGCTGCCGGCATTCTCCCTCTTCATGTAAACCTTGTAAAATAGGAGAGAAAAGGCATAAGTATTGTACCATAATGTGTAATAACAGCCCATAATTCAATAAATATCAATATAAAAGCATGATGCAAAATGGATGCATCACATCTCTGTTTTAAAAGCTCGACCTCTGGCACCTCTGCAAATCAATGCTTCCCTATGCGAAGGGCCTATCTTTTACTTTCTAGTACTTACCTTTATACAAGAGTCACGGTGATCTTCACCACTTCCTATATTTTTATGTTTTCTCTTGGCAAGCATCATGTGGTGGGGAAAGATCCAAGCATATATGGTCATTCAAATTTATTTGATCATGAGTTATTATTGTTGACAATTATCTATATGATAAGTATGTTGGGAGGAGAAACATTAAGCCCCTATCTTTCTATGTGTTCGACGGATGCCATTTACTCTAAAAATATGCTTTGAGTGTTAGCAATCATGGAAGGCTATATGATGGTTGAGTATGTGAAATTTTCTAAATCAAAGCTCTTACATAGACCCTTCCTGAAAATAAGATGAATTGTAATTGTTTGGTGACTAAAAGCATAGTTTGTTAGTTTTCAAGAAACTTTATGGTCTATACTTTAACATGTGATTAGCTTGTTACTTGATCATGAGAAATTTTATGAGATCAACTACTGTTTATGATATATAATGATGCTAGAAAAAGTGTTTGGAACTATCATTGATCAAATTTATGCACTATGCTAGCATTCACACTTCATAAATTATTTCTTTTATCATTTACCTACTCGATGACGAGCAGGAATTAAGCTTGGGGATGCTGATACATCTCCAACGTATCTATAATTTATGAAGTATGGATGCCATGTTTAAAATAATTCTATATGGTTTTGGTATGATTTTATTAGAACTAACCCGGACTGACTCTGTTTTTAGCAGAACTACTGCGGTGTTGTTTTTGTGCAGAAATAAAAGTTCTCGAAATGGGCTAAAAATTTATGGAGAATATTTTTGGAAAATATAAAAAATACTGGAGCGAAAAGATACCGGAGAAGAGTCCCAAGGGAGTCACAAGCCTGCCAGGCGCGGCCACCCCCTTGGTCGTGCCTAGCAAGCTTGTGACCTCCTCGGGAACCTTCCGGACGTGGGACCAACACCAAATACTCCTATAAATACCCAAACCTCCAAAAAGAAACCTAGACCAGGAGTTCCACTGCCACAAGCCTCCAAAGCCACGAAAAACCAATCGGGAGCCCGTTCCGGCACCCTGCCGGAGGGGTAAACCATCACCAAAGGCCATCTTCATCATACCGACGGTCTCCATGACGAGGAGGGAGTAGTTCGCCCTCGGAGCTGAGGATATGTACCGGTAGCTATGTGTTTGATCTCTCGCTCTCTCTCGTGTTCTTGAGATGGCACAATCTTGATTTACCACGAGCTTTATTGATATAGATGAATCATATAGAGTTTCCCCCTCTCTATCTTCTTGTGATGAATTGAGTTTTCCCTTTGAAGTTTTCTTATCAGATTGAGTCTTTAAGGATTTGAGAACACTTGATGCATGTCTTGCGAAGGGATATATGTGGTGACAATGGGATGTTCTAGTGATCCACTTGATGTATGTTTTGGTGATCAACTTGCGGGTTCCGTGACCTTGGGAATCTATGCATAGGGGTTGGCACATGTTTTCGTCTTGAATATCCGGTAGAAACTTTGGGGCACTCTTTGAAGTTCTTTGTGTTGGATTGAATATGATGAATCTGAAATTGTGTGATGCATATCGTATAATCAAGCCCATGGGTACTTGTGGTGACATTGGAGTATCTAGGTGACATTAGGGTTTTGGTTGATGTGCATCTTAAGGTGTTATTTTAGTACGAACTCTAGGGCTGTTCGTGACACTCATAGGGATAGCTCATAAGATTGATTAGAATTGATAACTTTGAGGTGGTTTCATACCCTACAATAATTTCTTCGTTAGTTCTCTGCTATTTGTGACTTTGGAGTGAACTCTTTGTCGCACGAGAGGTATTTACATATGATTCAACTATGTCAATATTGTTGAGAGAAATTGCATTAGTGAAAGTATGAACCCTAGGCCTTGTTTCTAAGCATTGCAATACCGTTTGTGAGCACTTTTGTCATTAGTTACCTTGCTGATCATATATTTCCAGATTACAAAAACCTATATCTACCATCCATATTGCACTTGTATCACCATCTCTTCACCGAATTAGTGCACCTATACAATTTGACATTGTATTGTGTGTGTTGGGGACACAAGATATTTCTTGTATTTGATTGCAGGGTTGTTTGAGAGAGACCATCTTTATCCTACACCTCCCACGGATTGATAAACCTTAGGTCATCCACTTGAGGGAAAATTGCTACTGTCCGACAAAACTCAACGCTTGGAGGCCCAACACGAGTCTACAAGAAGAAGGTTGCATAGTAGACGTCAAGAGTTTCGGCGGTGAAGCGGAGAGTCTAGTTTAAGTTTTGATGGTTTCTCTATTTATAGCATTTTTTTTGGCATTGGAATCGTGCAAAACGGAGTTACGAGGGGCCCACAATCTATTAGGGGCCTTTGACCCCTGGGCACGCCCTAATAGCTTGTGAGCACCTGGTGGGCCCTCTAATGGTTCTTCACTCTAATATTTCTCATATGATCTAGAAAAAACATCAAAAAGTTTGGCAATTCCGAGAACTTCTATTTTCTGCACAAAAAGCAACACCACGGTAATTCTGCTGAAAACAATGTCAGTCCGGGTTAGTTCTATTTAAATCATATAAAGTGCATCAAAACATATAAAATTATTATGAACATAGGTAAATATGGCATGGATACTTCATAAATTATCAATATGTTGGAGACGTATCACCAGGTAGACACCCCAACGGCTGCGGCCAGGTACATCGCCTCTGTACGATCGGGAAGAGAGGTCTAGATGGGGTGACTAGACACTTAACACGACAAATGTGCAATTTTTAGTTTTGTTGAGATTTAGGCAGATTTTAACACAAGTTAAGTCAAAACCAATATTTTCTACATAAGCATATCTCAAAGATTGAGCAGCGAAAAATGAATATCATGCAAGTGCAAGAAACTAAAGGGGGTAGAGATAGGAAGATCAAACACAATGAAGACACGGTGATTTTTGGCATGGTTTTGATATGTGGTGAAATTGTACGTCCTCGTATGGAGACTTCAACCCATAGAGGGTATGTGTTGTGCGAGTCCATGGAGGGCTCCACCCACAAAGGATCCACGAAGAAGAAACCTTGTCTATTCCACCATGGCTTACGTACCGAAGGACTAGCCTCACTTGGGGTAGATCTTCATGACGCTAGCGATCTCCTTTCCCTCACAAACTTCTTGGTTCAACTCCACATGATTTGGAGGCTCCCAAGTGACACCTAACCAATCTACAAGACACCAATGTCCAAAAGGTAATAGATGTTGTGTTGATGATGTACTCCTTGCTCTTGTGCTTCAAGAGATAGTCTACTCAACACTCAATCACTCTATCACAATTTTTTGCTTGGTGGTGGCGAGGGATTGGATGGAAAGAAACTTGGGAGTCTAGAAATCAAGGATCATATGGATGAAGTGGAATCCCTTGATCTCAACACAATCATAGGTGGTTCTCTCTCAGAAAATGGATATGAGAGGTGCATGCTTCATCATGGTTGCTCTCCCTAAGAGTAGGTGTTGATGGAGGGGTATATGTTGTCAACATAAAATATCTAGCTGTTACTCACTTTACGCCCAACTCGGTGGAACCGATAATAAATCTTGGAGGCACCGAGTAGTGCAAAAGAATCAAAGGTTTATGTTTTAGTGTGACCGGATGGTTTCACTCGGTGGGAATGTTTGGGAGATGACCTAAGCAGTTCCTCACTTTGGTGGCTCCGATTGATTTCCCTCGAAGGTTCCAAAATGAAAACAATGGTTAACAGAAGCTTGGCACATGCATTTCGGTGGGATCAAATGCCATCTCTGTTTCATCGAGTTACTAGGGTTTAGGTTGCCGCTGATGTCTTGGATATCTCGGTGGGTCAGGATGGAATGGTTTGGTGGGACTGAGATAGACTTGAGGTATCTGGACAAGTTTGAATGTGAGAATCTGATTGAGGATTTTGGATCCAAATAATGGTGAAGTGTTATGTAGTAGATGTTCACATAACACCACTAGAGGAGAGACAACATACATCTCATCAAAATATCGAACGAATACCAAATTCACATGATTACTTATAACAAGACTTATCCCATGTCCTTAGGAACAAACATAACTACTCACAAAGCATGTTCATGTTCATAATCATGGGAGTATTAATTATCATAAAGGATCTGAACATATGATCTTCCACCAAGTAAACCAACTAGCATCAACTACAAGGAGTAATCAACACTACTAGCAACCCACAAGTACCAATATGAGGTTTGAGACAAAGATCAGATACACGAGATGAACTAGGGTTTGGAGAGGAGATGGTGCTAATGAAGATGTTGATGGAGATTGACCCCCTCTAGATGAGAGGATCGTTGGTGATGACGATGGCTTCGATTTCCCCGTCTGGGAGGGAAGTTTCCCTGACAGAACAACTCTGTCGGAGCTCTAGATTGGTTCTGTCCAAGTTCTGCCTCGAGACGGCGGCGCTTCGTCCCGAAAAATTCCTTATGATTTTTTCCAGGTCAAAACCCTCAATATAGCAGAAGATGGGCGTCGGGGACCTGCCAGGTGGCTCACAAGCCCTCTAGGCATGGCCAGGGGGGTGGCTGCTACTTCTCGAGCATGCGTTGGTTTCCATGAAGAGGAACGGTTGATGCAACAAAGTAAATAAGTATTTCCCTCAGTTGTTGAGAACCAAGGTATCGACCCAGTTGGAGATACAAGCAAGTCCCTAGTAGGTGTACCTACACAAAGAATCAAACTTTTGCACCCAACGCTATAAAGGGGTTGTCAATCCCTTTAAGGTTACTCGCAAGGATGAGATCTGATAGAGATAGATTGCTTAAACGGAAAGTTAAACAATAGGTAAAAGTAATGCAACAAAGTATTTTTGGTTTTAGATCTGAAAGTATAAGATGGAAAATAGACCCGGGGGGCATAGGTTTCACTAGAGGCTTCTCTCATGATAGCGAGTATTACGGTGGGTGAACAAATTACTGTCGAGCAATTGATAGAAAAGCGAATAATTATGAAGATATCCAAGGCAATGATTATGCATATAGGCATCACGTCCGTGTCAAGTAGACCGAAATGATTCTGCATCTACTACTACTCCACACATCGACCGACTCCTGCAAGCATCTAGAGTATTAAGTTCATGAAGAACAGAGTAACGCGTTAGGTAAGATGACATGATGTAGAGGGATAAACTCAAGCAATATGATGAAAACCCCATCTTTTTATCCTTGATGGCAACAATAGAATACGTGCCTCGCTACCCCTACTTTGTTACTGGGTGAGGACACCACAAGATTGAACCCAAAACTAAGCACTTCTCCCATTGCAAGAATTACCAATCTAGTTGGCCAAACCAAACCAATAACTCGAAGAGACTTGCAAAGATATGAAATAATGCATATAAGAATTCATAAAAGACTCAAATAATATTCATGGATAATCTGAACAGAAACCCACAATTCATCGGATCTCGACAAACACACCGCAAAATAGTATTACATCGGATAGATCTCCATGAAGATCATGAAGAACATGGTATTGAATAGCAAAGAGAGAGAAGAAGCCATCTAGCTACTAGCTATGGACCCAAAGGTCTGTGGTGAACTACTCACGCATCATCGGAGGGGCAATGGAGTTGATGTAGATGCCCTCCATGATCGAACCCCCCTTCGAAAAATTACCGGAAAAGGCTCCAAGATTGGATCTCTCGAGAACGGAGGCTTATGGCGGCGAAAAAGTGTTTCGTGGCTTGTTATGATAATGATGGAATATTTGGGAATTTATAAGCTGAAGATTAGGGTTAGGGGAGCTGCCATGGGCCCACAAGCCTGCCCAGCACGCCTTACCCCCCTGGGCACGACCCTAGGGCTTGTGGCCCCACGGTGGCTCTTCTGCCTTGGTTCTCAAGTCTCGTAGTTTCCTTTCGTTCCAGAAAAATTCCTTTTGAAGGTTTTATTCCGTTTGGACTCCGTTTAATATTGCTTATCTACAAATCTCAAAAACAAGGAAAAAACAGAAACTGACACGAGGCTCTAGATTAATAGGTTAGTCCCAAAAATAATATAAAATAGCATATTAATGCATATAAAACATCCAAAACAGATAATATTATAGCATGGAACAATCAAAGATTATAGATACGTTGGAGACGTATCAGCATCCCCAAGCTTAATTCTTGCTCGTCCTCGAGTAGGTAAATGATAAAAACAGAATTTTTGATGTGGAATGCTACCTAACATATTTGTCCATGTAATATTCTTTATTGTGGCATGCATATTCAGACCCGTAAGATTCAAAACAATAGTCTAATATTGACATAAAAACAGTAATACTTCAAGCACACCAACAAGGTAGTCGTGTCCTTTCGAAATAACATGGCCTTAGAAAGTTATCCCTACAAAATCATATGGTCTGGCTATGCTCCATCTTCCCCACACAAAGTATCTAAATCATGCACAACCCCGATGAACAAGTCAAGCAATTGTTTAACTTTTGGTTTTCTCAAACCTTTTCACTCTCACGCAATACATGAGCGTGAGCCATGGATATAGCATTATGGGTGGAATAGAATATGGTGGAGGTTGCTAGGAAAAAGGATAAGATAGTCTCACACCAACTAGGCGTATCAACGGGCTATGGAGATGCCCATCAATAGATATCAATGTGAGTGAGTAGGGATTGCCATGCAACAAATGCACTTAGAGCTATAAGTATATGAAAGCTCAAAAATAAAACTAAGTGGTCGTGCATAATGAATACCCACTAGTTATATGAAAGTGACAAAATAGGAGACTCTCTATCACGAAGATCCTGGCGCTACTTTCAAGCACAAGTGTGGAAAAAGGTAGTAGCATTATCCCTTCTCTCTTTCTCTCATTTTTTATTCCTTTTTTTGGTGGGCTTCTTTGGCCTCTTTTATTTTTTGTTTGGGCTTCATTATCCTCTTTTATTTTTTGTAAAGTCCTGATACTCATCCCAACTTGTGAGGGACACATAGCCTCCATCATCCTTTTCTCTCACGGGACAATGCTCTATTAATGAAAAATCATCACACTTTTATTTACTTATAACTCAAAAAAGAAAATTACAACTCGATACCTATGAAAGTATGACTCTATATGCAATATGAAGTGATGATGCAAGTCAAGAAAAACTACATGGTGCAAGTTGCATGGCAATATATCTTGGAATGGCTATGGAAATGCCATAATAGGTAGGTATGGTGGCTGTTTTGAGGAATATATGGTGGCTGTTTTGAGGAAGGAGGATTTGGTGTACCGGCGAAAGTTGCACGGTACTATAGAGGCTAGCAAAGATGGAAGGGTGAGAGTGCGTATAATCCATGGACTCAACATTAGTCATAAAGAACTCACATACTTATTGAAAAAGTCTATTAGTTATCAAACAAAGCATTAGACGCATGCTCCTAGGGGAGAGGTTGGTAGGAGTTAACCATCTCGCGCTCCCGACCCTCACACAAAGGTCGACAATTATTAAACAAATCATGCTCTGACTTCGTTACATAACGGTTCACCATACGTGCATGCTACGGGAATCACAAGCTTTAACACAAGTATCTCTTCCAATTCACAACTACTCACTAGCATGACTCTCATATTACCATCCCTATTATCTCAAAACCATATGCAAGGAATCAAACTTCTCATAGTTTTTAATGCACTTAATATGGAAGTTTTTATTTCTGTTTTAAGAAACTCTAAAAATAACATAAGTGAGGAACGAGAGTTCAATAATTTCTATAAAATATAACACCACCATGCTCTATAAAGATATAAGTGAAGCACGAGCAACATTGCCAAGCTCAAAAGATATAAGTGAAGCACATAGAGTATTCTAATAAATTCACGATTCAGCGTGTCTCTCTCAAAAGATGTGTGCAGCAAGGATGATTGTGGCAAACTAAAAAATCAAAGACTCATATCATACAAGACGCTACAAGCAAAACACATATCATGTGGTGAATAAAAATATAGCCTCAAGTAAATTTACCGATGGATTGAAGACAAAAGAGGGGATGCCTTCCGGGGCATCCCCAAGCTTAGCCTTTTTGGTATCCTTGAATATGACTTGGGTTGCCTTGCAAATACTCAAGCTTAGGCTCTTGCCACTCTTTATTCCATAGTCCATCAAATCTTCACCCAAAACTTGAAAACTTCACAACACAAAACTCAACAGAAAACTCATGAGATACGTTAGTATAAGGAAAATAAATCACCAATTTAGTTACTGTTGTGAACTCATTATTTATTTATATATGTGTAATAACTACTGTATTCTAACTTTCCATGACTCATGTCCCCCGATACGACCCATAGATACATCAAAATAAGCAAACAACACAAAGAAAACAGAATCTGTCAAAAACAGAATAGTCTGTAGCAATCTGTAAACTTAGAATACTTCTGGAACTCTAAAAATTCTTAGAAATTAGGAAAATCAGGGATATTTGTATATCAATCTTGTGTAAAAATTTCAGATCAATTAGAAGCTCTGAAAAAATTAGAAAGTTCCTGGACTGAGCGCAAAAGTTTCTGTTTTTCAGCAAGATCAAATCAACAACTACCATAGATCACCCCAAAGGTTTTACTTGGCTCAAACACTAATTAAAACAAAAAACACAATTACTACAGAAGTAATAATGTGCCAAACACACCAAAATAGAAGCCAAAATCAGAAAGCAAAATAAAATTGGGTTGCCTCCCAACAAGCGCTATTGTTTAACGCCCCTAGTTAGGCAAAACACAATAGATCTAGGCATTGTCATCTTTGGTATGCAATCCATAAGTAGCTCTCATGATAGATTAATAAGGTAATTTTTTTTCTAGGAAAGTGTTCCATGCCTTTCCTTAATGGAAATTGGAATCGAATATTCCCTTCCTTCATATCAATAATTGCACCAATCGTTCTAAGGAAAGGTCTACCAAGAATAATAGGACATGTAGGATTGCAATCTATATCAAGAACAATGAAATCTACGGGCACATAATTCCTATTTGCAACAAAAATAACATCATTAATCCTTCCCATAGGTTTCTACATTGTGGAATCCGTCAGATGCAAATTTAAGGAACAATCATCAAATTCACGGAAACCTAACACATCACATCAAGTTTTTGGAATCGTGGAAACACTAGCACCCAAATCTCACAAAGCATGGCACTCATAATCTTTAATCTTAATATTAATAGTAGGTTCCCACTCATCATATAACTTTCTAGGTATAGAAACTTCCAACTCAAGTTTTTCTTCAAAAGCTTTCATCATAGCATCAACAATATGTTTAGTAAAAGCTTTGTTTTGATTAAAGGTATGAGGAGAGTTCAACATGGATTGAAACAAGGAAATACAATCAATTAAGGAGCAGCTATCATGATTAAATTCCTTGAAATCCAAAAGAGTGGGTTCATTGCTATTTAAAGTTTTGACCTCTTCAATCCCACTTTTATCAATCTTAGCATCAAGATCTATAAACTCCGAATCATTGGGACACCTTTTAACTAAAGTTGACTCATCTCCAGTCCCATCCTTATCAAAATTAACATTGGAAAACAAAGATTCAATAGGATTCACATCAATCACTTTAAGATCTTCATCAATATTATCACGAGAACACACTTTTTCAAGCCATTCACATTTAGCACGTACTCTAGCGGTTCTTTCCTTACACTCATCAATAGAAATTCTCATAGATTTTAAAGACTCATTAATATCATGCTTGGGTGGAATAGGTCTAATTTTTATAGAATCAATCTCAAGAGAAATTCTATCAACGTTCCTAGCCAAATCATCAATCTTGAGCAATTTTTCTTCAATCATAGCATCGAAACCTTTTTGCGTACTAATGAATTCTTTAATATTACTCTCAAAATCAGATGGAATTTTATTATAATTTCCATAAGAATTGATTTAGGAATTACCATAATTATTAGAGGAATTACTAGGATCCGGCCTAACAATGAAATTACCTCTATAAGCGTTATTACCAGAATTGTTCCTACCAACAAAATTCACATCCATAGATTAATTATTATTTCCAATCAAAGAAGACAAAGGCATATCATTAGGATCAATAGGAGCACTCTTACTAGCAAAACAATTCATCAATTCATCCATCTTTCACTCAAAGTATTAATCTCTTCAATAGCATGCACTTTTTTACTAGTAGGAGATCTTTCGGTGTGCCATTGAGAGTAATTTGCCATAATATTATCTAGGATTTTAGTATATTATCCTAATGTGGTTTCCATAAAATTACCACCCATGGTGGAATCTAAGAGGTTCCTAGAAGCAAAATTCAATCCAGCATAGAAAATTTGTATAGTCATCCATAAACTCAAACCATGCGCGGGGCAATTCCTAATCATAAGTTTCATCCTTTCCCAAGATTGTGCAACATGATCATGATCAAGTTGCTTAAAATTCATTATATCGTTCCTAAGGGATATGATTTTAGCATGCTGAAAGTACTTGGAAATAAAAGCATCTTGACACTCATTCCATGAATCGATACTATTTTTAGGCAAAGATGAAAACCAAGTTTTAGCATGATCTCGTAGTGAGAACGGAAATAGCTTCAATTTAACAATATCATTATCCACATCTTTCTTCTTTTTCATATCACATAACTCAACGAAAGTATTTATATGGGATGCGACATCTTCATTAGCAAGGCCGGAAAATTGTTCTTTCATAACAAGATTGAGCAAAGCAACTTTAATTTCATAAGATTCCGCACTAGTGGCAGGAGCAATCGGAGTACTAATAAAATCATGATTATTAGTATTGGAAAAGTCACACAACTTGGTATTCTCTTGAGTCATCATGACAAAGCAAGCAATCAATCACACAAGCAAGCAAAAAGCAAACGAAAAGGCGAAAACAAAAGGGTGAATAAAAAGGAAAATCTTTTTGGTGTTTTCTGAAAATCGTTTTGGAAGTGGGGGAGAGGAAAACGATAGGCAAATGGCAAATAATGTAAATGCAAGAGATGAGTTTGTGATAGGTTCTTGGTAGGCTTGATGTAGATCTCCCCGGCAACGGTGCCAGAAATTGACAAGTTGACGGGAGAGTTCTTATCGAGACTTGCTATGTATCTCCCCGGCAACGGCACGAGAAATCCTTCTTGCTACTTCTCGAGAATGCGTTGGTTTCCATGAAGAGGTACGGTTGATGCAGCAAAGTAGATAAGTATTTCCCTCGGTTATTGAGAACCAATGTATCAATCCAGTAGGAGATACAAGCAAGTCCCCAATAGGTGTACCTACACAAAGAATCAAACTCTTGCACCCAACGCTATAAAGGGGTTGTCAATCCCTTTTACAGTTACTTGCAAGGATGAGATCTGATAGAGATAGATTGCTTAAATGGAAAGTAAAACAACAGGTAAAAGTAATGCAGCAAAGTATTTTTGGTATTTTTGGTTTTAGATCTGAAAGTATAAGATGGAAAATAGACCCGAGGGCCATAGGTTTCACTAGAGGCTTCTCTCATGATAGCAAGTATTACGGTGGGTGAAAAAATTATTGTCGAGCAATTGATACAAAATCAAATAATTATGAAGATATCCAAGGCAATGATTATGCATATAGGCATCACGTCCGTGTCAAGTAGATCGAAACGATTCTGCATCTACTACTATTACTCCACACATCGACCGACTCCTGCCTGCATCTAGAATATTAAGTTCATGAAGAACAGAGTAATGCGTTAGGTAAGATGACATGATGTAGAGGGATAAACTCAAGCAATATGATGAAAACCGCATCCTTTTATCCTTGATGGCAACAATACAATATGTGCCTCGTTACCCCTACTTTGTCAGTGGTTGAGGACACCGCAAGATTGAACCCAAAACTAAGCACTTCTCTGTTGCAAGAATTACCAATCTAGTTGGCCAAACCAAACCAATAACTCAAAGAGACTTGCAAAGATATGAAATCATGCATATAAGAATTGAGAAAAGACTCAAATAATATTCATGGATAATCTGAACATAAACCCACAATTCATCGGATCTCGACAAACACACCGCAAAAGAGTATTACATCGGATAGATCTCCATGAAGATAATGAAGAACATGGTATTGAAGAGCAAAGAGAGAGAAGAATCCATCTAGCTACTAGCTATGGACCCAAAGGTCTGTGGTGAACTACTAACGCATCATCGGAGGGGCAATGGAGTTGATGTAGATGCCCTTCGTGATCGAATCCCCCTCCGGCAGATTACCGGAAAAGGCTCCAAGACTGGATCTCTCGGAAACGGAGGCTTCTAGTGGCGAAAAAGTGTTTTCGTGGCTTGTTATGATAATGATGGAATATTTGGGAATTTATAGGCCGAAGATTAGGGTTAGGGGAGCTGGCGTGGGCCCACAAGCCTGCCCGGTGCGCCCTACCCCCTGGGCACGGCCCTAGGGCTTGTGGCCCCATGGTGGCTCCTGTGCCTTGGTTCTCAAGTCTCGTAGTTTCCTTTCGTTCGAGAAAAAAATCCTTCCGAAGGTTTTATTCCATTTGGACTCCGTTTAATATTCCTTATCTGCAAATCTCAAAAACAAGGAAAAACAGAAACTGGCACTAGGCTCTAGATTAATAGGTTAGTCCCAAAAATAATATAAAATACCATATTAATGCATATAAAACATCCAAAACAGATAATATAATAGCATGGAACAATCAAAAATTATAGATACGTTGGAGATGTATTAGTGGTCGTGCCTGACAGGCTTGTCACCTCTTGGTGGCCCCCCTCTGGTATTTGTTTTGCCCAATATTTTTTATATATTCCAAAGTAATTCTCCGTAACTTTTCAGGACTTTTGGAGTTGTGCAGAATAGGTATCTCAGATTTGCTCCTTTCCCAGTCTAGAATTCCAACTGCTGGCATTTTCCTCTTCATGTAAATCTTGTAAAATAAGAGATAAAAGGCATAAGAATTGTACCATAACATGTAATAACATCCCATAATGCAATAAATATCAATATAAAATCATGATGCAAAATGGACGTATCAACTCCCCCAAGCTTAGACCTCACTTGTCCTCAAGTGAAAGTCGAGATCGATAAATGTGTCCACAAGTTTAGAGATAGATGTGTCGATAAAATAAAATACGGACATGAGGGCATCATGAACATCTTTAGAACAGAAATACTTTTTGGTACATGATTTCTTATGCTAGAGTAACAATTCATTCACAAGATAAAGTATGAACCAAGAACTCTATTAACAACCAACAAACTATGCTTTCAGCCATTGAAGCAATTAGCAATTTATCATAACATCGCAAAGAGTCAATATAAGAGCTTGTAAAGCAAATCCAAATACTCAATCATCTTTTAGTCTTCCATATTGCTAACACTCACGCGGTACCCACGAGATCAAAGCTTCAATCGAACACAAAGAAAGATAGGGGCTTATAGTTTTGCCTCCCAACTATTCACCTAAAGGGTGATGTCAACAATAATAACTCATGATCACCCACATCCGAGTGGATATATGCGTCTAAATCATTCTCCAACACATAATGCTTGCCAAGAGAGAAAGGCGAAATATAGGAATTGGTGAAGACCACCATGACTTTTGCACAAAGATAAGTACTAAAAAGGTAAAAGTAACAAATAGGCCCTTCGCAGAGGGAAGTGAGAGGATGTCATGCACTTTTTGTTTTGGGATGCGCAAACCCTTAATGCAAAGGAACACATCATTGTATTGCCCTTTGTGATAACAACCTTTATTATGTAGTCTGTCGCTTTTATTTCTTTGCCATCACAAATTCGTACAACACTTATTTCCCTTACAATAAAGATCAAACATATTTAGTAGCAATTCTTATTGCTTTATGCACCGATGAAAACTTACTTGAAGGATCTTATTCAATCCATAGGTAGGTATGGTGGACTCTCATGGCAAGACTGGGTTGAGGGTATTTGGATGCACAAGTAGTATCTCTACTTGGTGAGGAAGTTTTGGCTAATATGAGGTGGAAGCAAGCACTACATGTTGAAGGATCTATAACCATATAACTTCTATTCGGAAGTGAGCAGACATAACCCATTATGTTGTCTTCCTTGTCCAACATCTACTTCTTAGCATATAATATTTTAATGAGTGCTCACAATCATAAAAGATGTCAAAGATAATATATTTATATGTGAATCTCTCTTTCTTTATCACTTCCTTCTTAATTGCACCAATGACCAATTGCTATGTGTCAACTCCCAACAAATTTCAACTGACATACTTCTTATATGTAAAGTCATCACTCCCCATAAGTTCAATATATATACTCTTGCTTTTACTCTATTCTTCTTTTATTTCTTATTTATTTTTCTCAAGATCATAGCAAGAAAGCAAAGCCCTCACATCAAAACTACTATTTATTATATAACTCTCGGACTTGCTTACATAAGGGGAACAAAAAGAAAAAACTCAAAGCTAGATCATACTAAAATTTTATTCTACCAGAACAAGACAAAATCAAAAGGTTTGAACTAAGAAAAACAAGAAAAGGAAAAGGTGATGATGATACGATACCGGGGCACCTTCCCCAAGCTTGGCACAAGCCAAGGGAAGTGCCCATACCCATGTGCTTAGATGTCCTTCTTCGGAGGTGATGGTGATGGAGTTGTTGATGAGGTTGGAGGCTTGTTCTCAGTCTCCCAAGGCATAGGATCACCATCGTAAAAATATGAACGAGTCTCCGGAATCCCCAAATCTGCAGCCAAACTCATTCTCTTAAATCCGTATTCACACTCACAGTTTTGGTTTTGCAGATCACAGATCTGGGCTTGGAGATGCTCGGATTTCTCGTAAAGGTTGACGATGTGTTCCCCGATGTGCTTGGTGTCCAGCTTGTGTTTATGGGTAAACTCTGAGATCATCATATGATTGGCATTGAGTCCATGTTATACCATCCCTTGACACTTGAAGACTTGCTGCCCCATAGCTTCGAGCCTTGTTTCCATGCTTCTGGTCTTCTTTGGCTCCTCAACGTCACAGATGTGCAGCACCCCCTCACGAATCTCAATGGTTTGAGGGTGTCGTAGCACCTCCGCAAGATAGGGGTTGATGACCGTCTCGAAGAACTTGTCCTTCGGGGCACTTGGGGACACCATGACGATCTAAATTTGTAGCAGAAACAACTCAAAACGAAAACAGGAGGTATTGTCGTGATACGAAAGTCCAAACCTTTGGGAGATTATATAATGAATTTTTGCCGACCGAGAGGATTGACCACAAGAAAACGGAATCCGGAGGGTGCACGAGGTGGTGGCAAGCTACCTAGGCGCGACGAGGGGGTGGTCGTGCATGGCAGGCTTGTCACCTCCTCGTGCGTCTTTCGGACTACTTTAAATTTTCCTAATTTATTAAATATTCCAAAACCGAGTAAAATTGCTATTGGGAAAGTTTTGGAGTCGGTTTACTTACCGTACCACATACCTATTCCTTTTTGGAGTCTAAAACGTTCTGGTAGGTCTCCCTAATATAGTCTTCCGGAGTTATGGTATTAATAATATTGGTTTCAACATTTATGGGAGTACCTAAGATATAATATTTTATTCTTTGCCCGTTTACCACCTTCGGATTTGTGCCTTCGGTGTTGTTAATCTTGATGGCATCGAAACGATATACTTCCTTGACAATGTAAGGCCCTTCCCATTTGGAGAGAAGTTTTCCTGCAAAAAATCTTAAATGAGAATTGTATAGCAAGACATGGTCACCTACATTGAATTCACGCTTTTGTATCCTTTTATCGTGCCATCTCTTAACTTTCTCTTTAAGCAACTTGGCATTCTAATAGGCCTGGGTTCTCCATTCATCAAGTGAGCTAATGTCAAATAACCTCTTCTCACCAGCAAGTTTGAAATCATAGTTGAGCTCTTTAATTACCCAATAAGCTTTATGCTCTAGTTCCAAAGGTAAGTGACATGCTTTACCATAAACCATTTTATACGGGGACATACACATAGGGTTCTTGTAAGCAGTTCTATAAGCCCACAATGCACCGTCAAGTTTGCTAGACCAATTCTTTCTAGATCTATTAACAGTCGTTTGCAAGATCAATTTAATTTCTCTATTGCTTAATTATACTTGACCACTTGACTGAGGATGGTAAGGAGATGAAATTCTATGATTAACAGCAATTTACGGAAAGCACCATGAATAAAATGTGAACCACCATTAGTCATTAGATATCTAGGGACTCCGAATCTAGGGAAAATAACTTCTTTCAGCATCTTAATAGAGGTGTTATGATCAACACTACTAGTTGGAATAGCTTCTACCCACTTAGTAACATAATCAACAACTACTAGAATATGAGTATACCCGTTGGACGTTGGAAAAGGTCCCATATAATCAAAACCCCAAACATCAAATGGTTCAATAACAAGAGAGTAATTCATAGGCATTTCCCGACGTCTACTAATATTGCCAATTCTTTGACATTCATCACATGACAAGACAAACTTACGAGCATGTTTGAAGAGAGCAGGACAATAAAACCCAGATTGTAATACCTTATGTGCAATTCTATCTCCAGCGTGGTGTCCTCCATAGGCCTCGGAATGATACTTCTGTAGGATCTGTTCCTGTTCATGCTCAGGTACACAACGTCTAATAACACCATCTACTCCTTCTTTATAAAGGTGTGGGTCATCCCAAAATTAATGTCTTAAATCATAGAAGAACTTTGTCGGTGTACTAAAGTTTGGGTCTTTTAGTACCCCATACTTGTGCACGGGTGGTTGTAGCCACACCAGCGGCAAGGCCTACCGGGGGACAGTTGAATGCAAGTGAAGGAATGTCAAGAAGACATTCAAGTCAATAATCAGAAGACAAAAGACCAAAATCTGGGACCCCAACAAGATCTTGCTGGGATGGCTTACGGAGCCCCGACAGGACCCGCACCCGGCAAGACCTCGCCAGCCTATCACCACTCCAGTGCAGCGACCAGCCTGTCAGACAGGCCTTCTCCTCTCGAGTACGTGTCAAGGCGCTAACGATGATGGGATTAAGCAGTGCTGATGGGACGAACTCTTTTTCCGTCCCCAAGAAAGTTAGGGACAGCTAAACAGAGCATTTAATGCGTTTGTCCTATGTCGTCAGTATTAGGTATGATAATACTGTAGCAACTTTACACCTCCTGTATGTACTATGCGCCACTGTTGGTGACCCCTTTGACATATAAAAGGAGGCCCAAGGCGTAGCTACAAGGAAGGAGGACCTTCTGGTCCAGACACATGCATAGCAGCCGTGTACTGTTCATCACATAGCACTCCTGGAGCCAGAGCTCAAAGACTCACAATACACTAAAACAGGAGTAGAGTTTTACGCTTCTCAATGGCCCAAACCTGGGTAAAAACCCCTTGCGTTGCTCATTGGATCTTCTCTTTGTGCACGCCTTCTCCGTGCCGAACCGTAAAGGGATCCACGCGATCCCATAGGTGTCGTACACCGACATCTTGGCTCCTGTTGGTGTACTAAAGTTTGGGTCTTTTAGTACCCCATACTTGTGCACAGACGGTTGTAACCACACAAGCAGCAAGGCCTACTGGGGACAGCTGAATGCAAGTGTAGGAATGTTAAGAAGGCATTCAAGTCAATAATTAGAAGACAGAAGAACAAAAGCTGGGACCCCAGCAAGATCTTGCTGGGATGGCTTACGGAGCCCTGATAGGACCCGCACCCAGCAAGACCTCGCCAGCCTGTCACCACTCCAGCACAGCGACCAGCTTGTCAGACAGGCCTTATACTCCTGAGTACGTGTCAAGGCGCTAATGGTGATGGGATTAAGCGATGCTAATGGGACGACCTCTTTTTCCGTCCCTAAGAAAGTTAGGGACAGCTAAACGGAGCATTTAATGGGTTTTTCCTATACCGTCAGTATTAGGTATGATAATACTATAGCAACTTTACACCTCCTGTATATATTGTGCGCCACTGTTGGTGACCCAAGGCGTAGCTACAGGGAGGATGACCTTTTGGCACTGATGTCTACTACACAACCTTCTTCTTGTAGACTCGTGTTGGGCCTCCAAGCGCAGAGTTTTGTAGGATAATGGCAATTTTCCCTCAAGTGGATGACCTAATGTTTATCAATCCACGGGAGGTGTAGGATGAAGATGGTCTCTCTCAAAAAAAACTGCAATCAAATAGCAAAGAGTCTCTTGTGTCCCCAACACACCCAATACAATGGTAAATTGTATAGGTGCACTAGTTCGGCGAAGAGATGATGATAAAAGTGCAATATGGATGGTAGATATAGTTTTTTGTAATCTGAAAATATGAAAAAAGCAAGGTAAAAAATAGTAAATGGCAAGCAAAACGTTGTATAAATGCTAGGAAACAAGGCCTTGGGTCCATACTTTCACTAGTGCAATTTCTCTCAACCTTATTGACATAGTTAAATCATATGTAAACACCTCTCGTGCGACAAAGAGTTCACTCCAAAGTCACAAGTAGTGGAGAACTAATGAAGAAATTATTGTAGGGTACGAAACCACCTCAAAGTTATCCTTTCTGATCAATCTTATGAGCTATCCCTATAAGTGTCACGAACATCCCAAGAGTTTGTACTAAAGTAACACCTTAAGACATACATCAACCAAAACCCTAATGTCACTTAGATACTCCAATGTCACCACAAGTACCATGGGCTTGATTATACGATATGCATCACATAATTTCAGATTCATAATGTTCAATCCAACACAAAGAACTTCAAAGAGTGCCCCAAAGTTTCTACCGGAATGTCAAGACAAAAAGGTGTGCCAACCCCTATTCATAGATTCCCAAGGTCACATAACCCGCAAGTTGATCACCAAAACATACATCAAGTGGATCAATAGAACATCCCATTGTCACCACGGATATCCCATCGCAAGACATACATCAAGTGTTCTCAAATCCTTAAAGACTCAATCCGATAAGAAAACTTCAAAGGGAAAACTCAGTTCATCACAACAAGATAGAGAGGGGAAAACTCCATATGATTCAATCTATATCAACAAAGCTCGCGGTACATCAAGATCATGCCACCTCAAGAATACGAGAGAGAGAGAGAGATCAAACACATAGCTATTGGTACATACCCTCAGCCTCGAGGGTGAACTACTCCCTCCTCGTCATGGAGAGCATCGGGATGATGAAGATGGCCTCGGGTGATGGTTTCCCCCTTTGGCAGGGTGCCCGAACGGGCTCCCGATTGGTTTTCGTGGCTCTAGAGGCTTGCGGCAGCGGAACTCCCGATCTAGGTTCTGCGTTGGGTTTTTTGGAATATTTGAGGATTTATAGAGTTGAGAGGGAGGTCGGTGGACTCCCAAGGGGACCACAATCCTGGTGGGCGCACCCAGGGGGTGGTCGCGCCCCTGAGGCTTGTGGCCTCCTCGGGAATCTTCTCGCTTCATCTCCAAGCTCCGTGGGTGTCTTCTGGTCCATAAAAAAATCACCGTAATTTTTATTCCGTTTGGACTCCGTTTGATATTCCTTTTCTGTAAAACTCAAAAACAAGGAAAAAATAGAAACTGGCATTGGGCTCTGGGTTAATAGGTTAGTCCCAAAAATAATATAAAGTTGTGGTAAAATGATTGTAAAACATCCAAGAAATATAATATAACAACACAGAACTAGCAAAAATTATAGATATGTTGGAGACATATCATGCCCAGACGCATGCGTAGTGGCTGTGTACTGTTCATCACATAACACTCCTGGAGCAAGAGCTCAAAGACTCACAATACACTAAAGTAGGAGTAGGGTTTTACGCTTCTCAGCGGCCCGAACCTGGGTAAAAATCCCTCGGGTTGCTCGTTGGATCTACTCTTTGTGCACGCCTTCTCCCTGCCGAATCGTAAAGGGATCCACGCGATCCCATAGGTGTCATATGCCGACATCTTTGGCGCGCTAGGTAGGGGGAGAAGGGTTGCATGAACCTAATCTAGCAATCAGAGCACCAGTTTCTTCATCATCTTCATCGCCATGGCCCCCAAGAAGAAGGGTTTTACGACGGTTGGTCCATGTGGGGACCCCGACTCATAGGTCATGATCAACGAATGTATGTGCACAATGATCCCAGAGATCAATGCTCACTGAACACACATAAACTAAATAAAGAGTCTTACATCCATTACATACCATTTGTACTCAAATATGGCCTTTATGGCCAAGTCTTCATAAACTTGCAGCGGAAATCTTCAACGATAACGTGAACCTATGCCATCTGCCTTAATCCTACAGGCATTCTGTCTGGGAAGCATCCTAGCTCGCACATACGTCACCATGGTAATCTTCATCACAACCTGGTCTTTCATGCCTGGCCAATAAAATAACCAGTGGCAAGCCAATGAGTACTTTGAATGTACTCGCAAGCAACCCATGTTTGGAACAAGGCAATAACAAAGCATGATATAGCCCTAAGTAGGTAAGTTTTGTAGAAATCAAGTTTTGAGTGCAATGACATGATCAAGTAACTTGCATAAGCATGCATCAACAGTTGGCAGATATCCATATGAAAAGATACATATATCGACATAAGCAAGGGGTTGAACATCTCATGTTCAACTATTTCATTCAAGTCGTCCGACTTAGCTCAAGTACTACCTGAACACCTCGTGTTCAGTCATCATGTCAAGTCATCCAAATCAACCCAAGTGTCATCTTTGTTACCAACTCACACCAGTTTATGAAAACACTTGGCATAGCACATGAGCGGTCATCCAACTGTCCTTGACCGTGGACACGGCTATTCGAATAGTTTTACTCTCTGCAGAGGTTGCATGCTTTACCCACAAGACTCGAGGAACTTCCATGTCATCCATGACTCGTGGTATATGACATACCCGAGGTAAGCACCCAAAAAATGCCTTTACCATGGTGATGCTAAACAAAGAGTCCACTTGTTGGTGCCATCCCTCATGATATACATCACACATATCATCCATGAGGGCACGCAATGGTGTGCCCGGTGCCTGTAAAGACAGCGCATAATTGCCCATTCTGGTACGACCCCATCTCGAGAGTGACCACTTCACTCCCACCACTAGCAATGCGGGCTCTCTACTAGCACCAACCATAGTAATCAACAAAGCTCCATCCCATATAGGGGTAGAGTGGTTGCACATGTAAGGTTGGAATAACGGTCGCAACTTACACCAATCCATTTTCAAAAACCGCACACACACTTGCCTCGGTACACCACTTCTTTATCAAGTGGTTACCTATCTCCTCATCATCTCCCTTGGGCATTAGTGGCACTCGGTGGGGTTTTCGAAAAGTCTTTGAAATCATTTTCCCCATCACCATGCATATTCCCATCCCACTTGCGTAGAAACTACTGGCAACCTAACTACTCCCACCCACACAACCCTCATAAGGAGGTAGGGTCATGCACGATGCAAGTATCAACGATAAAAGTAACAAAGGCATCCCACCTAAGTGGTCACCACATCACATGATCAACAACAAGGAATAAGGTGTTATATGACATGCATGAAAAATGGTTTCTTAACATGGTCAAAGGGTTGCTTGCCTGGCTTAGCAACGTCTTCGAGGTCTTCACACGCTCCCCGTCCACACCGAGCATTTCATCTACTTCGTCAACTATTGCCAGAAACAACCGCAATAAGCAACAGAATAAGCAAAGAAATAAAAGTGCTTTATAAATAGGAATTTTATTTTTCGTGCACACCTCTGGTCACAAGAAAAATAACCAAGGAGGTTTCATAGGATGTGGATCAAGGGGGATTTTTGAACGGTGGAAATGAAGGAAATGACGGTCCTATAAGAAGTCGACAGAAAATATTTTGACAAAAATAGGTGAATACACCCATCATATAGGGCATGATTTTAGAAACATGTGGGAAGTGGTTTCATTGGATTTGGGGTTGTGATGATTTTCCTATGAATTACTACATTAGGAGTTGATATGATAGCTCTAGGGATTTTACAAGTGGGAATTGCTTAGTTCAAATTTGAATTTAAATTTGAACAACAAAAAAAACTTGTGGTAGAAAAATATGGAAGTGGCATCATTAAATAAGTGACATTTTTAGGAGGATGTAGAAATTTGAATCATCAAAATTAGAAGTCATATGAATTATCTAGGATTTGTTTAATGTCACTTGAAAATATAAAAACAGAAGGAAATACATATGGGCTATACTGCACAAATGGCATAGAATAGGAATTGGGCCGACCGAGAGACTCAACCGGGCTCGCGCAGAGGCCACGTCAAAGGCGTACTAGCAAGAACTCGTTTCTACCGCGGGCAGACGTACTTCGTGGGAGGCGCGTCCACTTGAATGGGGGGGGCCAGGGCCTTAGCCTCTGACCGGCAGGCCCCACTTGCAAGTTCTCCTCCCTCCCCTCGCCAAAGCAGGGGAGGGACAGAGGAGCCCGACCAGGCGCGTGCCGGCGCCCGCCCCGGTGGCTCCGGCTAGCTCCGGCGAGGCTACGCACTCCGGCGAGCTCCGGGGCTCATGCCGCCTCCAACTTGGTTCTGTGCTCCCACGGGGAGGGACGCAGCGGTGCTATACCAGAGTGTAGGATCGAAAGTAGGTCTATGGGGGGTTATTAGACTACTTGACCAATTAAGAGTTTTGCCTATACCAAGTTTTAGGGTTGACAGTTTTTAGCATTTCATGGCAAGTCAAGTACACCCTACACATCCAAGTCTAAGAGTATATAGCAGCGGAAAGTAACAACAAGCATGTATAGAAGGGATAGGGTAGGAAGATCAAACGCAATTATAGACACGATGATTTTTCCCGTGGTTCCGATAGGTGGCGCTATTGTACATCCATGTTCCGATAGGTGACTTGGTAGAAGAGATGGGATTGGTGGAAAGCAACTTGGGGAGGCTAGAAGTCAAGATCCATATAATTGGAGTGGAAGATCTTCACCTCAACACAAGGGTAGGTGGTTCTCTCTCAGAAAATCTGATAGGATAGGTATGGAATAGTCCTGAGTGCTTCTCACTCGAGTAGGTGGTGGTGAAGGGGTACATATAGGCATCCCCAAAAATCCAACCGTTACACACAAAATGACCAACTCGGTGACACCGATGTGTTAATCTCGATGGTACCGAAGTGACCAAAAGGTGGCAACTTTTGAATCTCGGTGAGACCGATATAGAAAACTCGGTTGCACCGATAAGGTGACCAACGGTTAGATTTCCAATCTCGGTGATGCCAATCCAACATTCTCGGTGGGACCGAAAATGTGAATTTGCGTAACAGAAAGTTGGCAACCTAAACTCGGTGGCATCGGTATGGAATCGGTTGCACCGAAGTGGCTAGGGTTTGGCTTGAGTTTGTCTAGGTTCTGGAGTCGTGGCACTGAAGTGGGAAGTTGGTTGCACCGATTTTGAGTGTTGGGTATAGAACAGACTTTGGTGGGAGAGTTTGTGGATGTTTTTGGCGACTATCACTTGTGCACGTTATAGCATATTGCTCACCAACAAAACCTTACCCCCTTTTAATAGTATTGGCTTTCCTATGACTCAAAGTGATTTCTCACAAATATAAAATGTAGAGTCCTCTTGCTTGAAGCTTGGCCAACCTATTTCCTTGAATCTTGGGGTTTGTCCACAATCTCCTTTTGCCAATCCTATCATTGAACATTTCCCGAAATATACTTGGTGGAAACATTAGTTCAATGATTTATATGTTGTTATTAATTACCAAAACCACCAAGGGAGCAAATGTGCTTTCAGTCTCCCCCTTTTTGGTAATTGATGACAACACATAGATCAAAGCTTCGACATATGATAAATTCAATGAATATAATCGTCGCTTTGAGAGGTATGTGATAAGCAAGAGCTCCACCTAAATTTGTGCATTATTTTGAATTTGTGTTTGAATGCAAATGCACAATCGATTAGGTATATGGGGCACTTCTTCCATGTCACATACAACTTGGTGGTGTGCGAGAATAATTAGAATGAATAACAACACACAACACAATCAAACAAAAGTGAATGATCATCTCATGAGCATTGAGATGATAGGAAATAGTAGCATCACACATAACATAACACAGTAGCATAACACAAACACAAAGGTATCTCACATCACACCAAAAGAACCAAATGTTTTTGAAAAGCAAATAAAAACCAAATTGCTCTCTCGCTCGAAGCCTAAAGATCTATATACACTTCTCCCCCTTTGGCAACAAGTTACCAAAAAGTTCAAAGGCATATATCTAAGCCTTCTTGGGCATATCTCCTCCGGTTGTTAATGAAGGAGTCGAGATGACAGCGTCGGCGAAGATCTCTGCAGATGTCGTGGATGGAGCTAGAGTGGTCACCGATGGAGCTGTTGGAGCTGGCACTGTGGCTGATCTGGCTTGAGTAGTGAACTGAGTGCCTGGCCCTAGAGGTGATTCATCCTCCTCCTCCTCCTCATCATCCTCATCTGAGGTAGAAGAAACCCGAGGGATGTTCATGGAGTCAACTTCATGCTGAAGTTATGTGACTATCTTCGTCAGCCCGTCCACCTTATCAGTAAGGGTCGTGATTCTGGTCTCAAAGATTCTAACAAGACTATTCTGGTTGTCTAGAATCCCCTTAATGTCCTTTTGCATGCCCTGGACTGATGCAATCAATAGATCCATTTGCTCGTTCCTGGATCATGGGACTTGAGCACTAGCGGCTCTCACTGCCTCTGCTTCCTCCTGAGTTGCAGCAGAAGTGGGATGATCAGCATCCATCACCACAACGTTGTCCTTGAGATCTGGCTGTAGGGGCAAATGTGGGTGATCTAGGGCAAATATGTGCTTCTCCAGTTTTGAGTTTATGAGCATCTGGATGTAGGGTGCATAACAGCATGAGCGCTTCTGATCAGCAGCAACCCTCTTGATTGTCTCTACAATCAAGTCCATGACTCTGATCCTGGTGTGAGTGTCAAGGTGGATCAACATATTGATGGAGTGGCCTTGGATCATCTTGTCATCTCCGGACTTGGGCATCAAGGTATGCCTCAGTATGGTGTTCATCGTGCGGAGGCCAGCCTGGAGGAAATAGATGGATCCTAGCCTGTGAGACTTCACATTGGCAGCAGGGATCTCCTTATACATCTTAGCCATAGCATTGTGACTAGCCTTGGATTCTGAGTAGACATCCAGTCACCATCCTGTGCTTCAGGAACTCCTAAGATATCTGCCAATTCCTCAATAGTTGATTCATATCTCGCACCTTCAGTCATCCACACAATTCTACCATCTCCATAGAAGTGTGTAGTGGAGTAGAACTGCATGATCATTTCATCATTCCATGCTGTGAATTCTCTGCCAATGAACTCATCCAGGCCTATGCAATGGAAGTTGTCCTGGACACTTGGAAAGTAGTCCTCATTCTCCTTGATGAACTTCCAATCAACATACCACATATCACTGATAGCTGGACTCTTGTCAAAGAGCACAGTCTCATAGAAGTCCTGCTGCTCTCTGGTATAGAATCTGTAGTCCACAACAGTCTTCTTTCTCTAGGCATAAGGATCTATTGCTCTCCATGCCCTCAATCCATAATCCTTCCTCTTCTACATGTCCTCAGCTAGTGGGTAGCTGGCATTATGAAATGGGAGGTGTGGTCTAAGCTTCATCAGTGTTGTCAAGTCATCCACATCATCAACTCTAGAAGCAGTTCCTTTGTTCTTCTCAGAAGCTAGAATCTACCTAGTTGTCCTCTTGGGCTTCTCAACAGCCTTCTTGGATGTGCTGGTCTTAGGCATAGCATCAGACATCAACTTCTTTGCCCTCTTCTTGGGAGGAGCCTTTTTAGCTAGCTCAACCTCCTCTTCCTCAGCAACAACAGCTTCTTCTGGATCCTCAAACATGGAGGAAGGCCTACCAGTCACATGGATGATCCTCTTCCTGGCCTTTTTCTCTCCTGCCTTCTTAGGCATAGCTCTCTTGGGGATCTCAACAGACATTATTGCTCTGGTAGTCTCATGAGCCTTGAAGGTAGAAGCTGGTGCATATACTTTGCTGACAACTCTTCTAGAGGAAGTAGCTTTAGTTGCAGCCTTCTTGGCAGCCTTCTCTTGCTTCTTAGCAAGAATCTCCTCAGGCACAAAGTTTGAATCCTCTTCATCCGAGTTCAACTTCTTCCTGGTTCTGGTGGCAGCCTTGGGCAACCCATGAGAACTGGGGATGCGTGGATCTACGAATGAACTCGGCTCTGGGCTTGTTCGTGAACTCATGTCTGCTCCGTGCTCTGACCTGTTCTGACTGTCTTCTGAACCTGACATGCTGACCCTGTGAATAGAGTGTAGATGAGCAGAAGGAGATGAGTCATCACAAAATGAGGCTTTTTTTGAAATTTGAGCAGTGAGTTTTTCAAAAGTTTTGCAATCTGTCACATACATATCGGTACAGCCGAAATGAATTTTTCGGTGGGGCCGAGACAGACCAACTCCTTAACAGGAACTTGGCAGCCTTTTCGGTAGGACCGAAAAGAGCCACTCGGTTCCACCGAGTCAGTTCTCAGCAACACAGAAAAGTATATTGGTGAGACCGATATTTCCATTTTGGTTCCACCAAGATGTATCGGGCGAACAACAAAACCCTAGAAAAAATCATCTAACTCGAGATTTTGCAGATTTGATTGGATGAATATATGAGCAAGGGGTGGCTTATAGAGAAAACTAGGTCCAATGCACAAGAATCAGAATGGGATCGCACTAGAGATCGAATTCGTACCCTAGCTTGGCGTAGATCCTTTACGACAACGATGTTGGTGTAGATTACGTCGACGGCGGCGATTCCCAG
This sequence comes from Hordeum marinum, assembly GCA_022496015.1. Lineage (NCBI taxonomy): Eukaryota > Viridiplantae > Streptophyta > Magnoliopsida > Poales > Poaceae > Hordeum > Hordeum marinum. The sequence continues at coordinate 153,713,043 of CM039674.1, forward strand.
CGGCGGAGGAGCTCGGGAAGTCAAGGGTGATGACCAGTGGTCTTGGGGCGGCAACTTAGGGTTCTAAGGCATGACGTTGAAGATAGAAATTTCAAAGCGTCGGGGTCCACAACATATATACCCTTTACTGTCGGTGATACCAATTTTATGTTTTTGGTGTCACCGAGTTTCATAACTGTCAGCTGATAGGGAAACTTGGTGTAACCGAGAATATGAAATCGGTGTTACCGAGATTGAAAAACCAGATCAACCCTAGGCATTCGGTGAGACCGAGTTTTGGAATTGGTTCCACCGAGTTGCACTTGGGAGGTTTTAATGGTTAGTCTGTGTCGATATGGAACTCCGAGTGCTCCACACACCGAGGGATCAAAAAGCACTTGTTCAAATTTTGTGATGCAGCATGAATGTAATATGAGGTGAGAAAGCATAGATAGCTAAAGAGTGGTCCTAGGCATTCTTGTCCATTCAATTGGCAAAATATAAATGAAGAGTCAAATAGCAACAATTGGATGTCCTCGAATGAGAAAATATATGTAGACCAACATGCTCACACAATAAGATGTCAAAGGAAATCATGACGAACATGCACAAACACACTAGCATCTAACAAGCACTTGGGAGATGAAAAAGTCATCTACATATATGAGTATTTGACTTAGGAGCCAAGTAAGAGTACTTGATCATAGGTCATACTCATCGTTTAAGCACAAGTGGGGTTACCACTTTTACATAAAGCATTTAATGTTGTCACATACTAATAGATGCTTTGACTCAAGAATTTGAGTAAAGCTCCCCCTTAATGTGACATCCCCCCATAAGAGGGATAAACTAACCTTGGGTTTTGTCGATGAAGACTTCATGTTGGTGAGGTAGTTGTGGATGCTCAATGTTGATGAAGATCACCAAGAGTTGGGAGCATCCTTGTTTCCTTACTCCTCTCACCTGCATGAGTTAGTCCCAACATACAAGAGACAAATACAAGGATATATATGGACATGGAGTGCAAAGCATGTGTTATGATGTCCATTGATTTGTTGATTACCTTATCCCTTGCTTATCTTTGAGGGAATGTGTGACTCCTTGAACTATTGCATTGAGTTGATGTTGAGTGCAAAAAGTCCTTGCCAATAATGAACGTGAGTGATTTCATTGACGGAGTCACCCCTCAAGAACTTACTAGTTCTTGTTCTTGGGAACCCACATCAAGTTGATGGGGATCCTTGGTGTTGGAGTAGCCTTTGTAGTAGTTGGGCTTGAAGTAGCCTTGGGAACCCACTCCACCGAAGCTAGGGGTTCATCTTCATGTGAGTCAATGTCATCTTGAAGCTTGTTCTTGCCCTTCAGCTTGTGGTCTTGTGGTGGAAGGTCATCTTTAGTGTTTGTCCCCTTGAGAAGAGCATTTTCATACTTCTCCTTTTGAGGAACAAACTTGGGCTTGGGATATTGACCTTCTTCCCACTCATCTCCATTAGCGTTGAAGTAGCCAACACCATGATTCTTTCGGTATCCTCTGTGCTTGCGAACAATTTCCTCAAATTGCTTACATCCGGCAAGACTCTTGTAGATACCCTTTTCTATAATTCCTTTCAATAAAGCATTTTCTTGCTCAAGTGTAACTTGGCTAAGAGAATCATCATTAGTGAAATCAATAGAACTACTAGAAGCAACATCATTGGGTTTAGCATTTTTATTGTTGCTACTAGATGAAGAACCTTTCTTGCCTTTGTTACTATATTGCTTAGTTTTAACTTGAGGCATGAAAGTAGACAAGAGTAGTCATTTGGCTAGATAAGACGAGGTCTTCTTTCGGAGATCGTCATTGATAGGTTTGAGAAACTCATGCTCTTGCTCCAAGTTGAGCTTCTCGAAGCGTAGCTTCTCATGAATTCTCACAAGCTCTCTATGATCTTCGAGAGTAGATTCATGAGCTAACTTAAGAGTTTTTAGTTCTTTAGTTAGTTGTTCTATTTTCATCTTATCATTATCAAATGACTTATCTTGACTAGCATGAGAATTATCAAGTTTATTTTGATCAATATCACTAGTTTTTATCACAAAGCAAGTCATCATCACAAAGTAAATCATCTTCATCACTATCAAAATCAAGATATTCGGGGTGTGATACCTTGGGGCCTTTAGCCATGAAGCAACTTCCACTCCCTTCGTTTGGTGAATCAAATAGATCGTAGGAGTTGGTAGTCACTAGAGCAATTCTGGCAACACCTTCATCTTGACTATAGTCGGAGTCGGAGTGATAGCTTCTCTCAGAGTGTTGTCGGAGTCAGAGCCAGAAACCCATTCACCAACATGAGCTTGATGCTTTCTTCTTGTGTAGCTCTTGGTGTACTTGTCCTTCTTCTCCGAATCTCTACTTCTCCTTGAGTGTCTTTGTTCTTAACGATCATCTCTACTCCTTCTCTCTCTTTGTGGTGATTCATTCCTTGAGCTTCGTCCTCGAGGTGACTCTTCTCTTCTTTTGTAGGTAGTCGTGCACTCATTTGAGAAGTGTCTGGGCTTCCCAAAATTGTAGCAATTGCGGTCACGACTTGACGAACGCTTCTCTTCATATCTTGAGTTGGAGTTTCTTTCTTTGCTTCTATTCTTGTAGAACTTGTTGAATTTCTTGACCATGAGGCTTATCTCTTCATTGGTGACAAGGCTGTTGCTTGAAGTTGCGGGAGCATCACTTGTGGCTTTGTAAGCATCGCTAGACTTGTGATGAAGCTCTTCTTTATCTTTGAGTGTCATCTCATGAGCAACAATCCTTCCAATGACTTCTGTAGGCTTGAGATCTTTGTAGTTTGGCATCATTGGATTAATGTGCACACAGTGTCATATCTCTCATCCAAAGCTCTAAGTATCTTCTTGATGATGAATTTGTCGGTCATTTCTTTGCTTCCTAAGCTGACAATCTCATTGGTGATGAGAGCTAGCCTAGAGTACATCTCTGCGACTCCTTCACCATCCTTCATCTTGAACTTGTAAAGCTAACCTTGAAGAACATCTAACTTGGATTGTCTCACGGACTCGGTTCCTTCGTGCATATCAACCAAAGTATCCCAAATCTCTTTTGCATTCTCAAGACAGCTGATTTTATTGAATTCTTTGGGGCATAAGCAGTTGAAGAGAATGTCGCATGCTTGAGCATTGAATTGCAACATCTTCAATTCATCTGCAATCGCTTCACGATCCGGTTCCCGTCCATCCGCAAAGAACTCACCTGGCAAGCCAACACGAACAACAGCCCAAACGGCGGGGTTAAGACCAAGGATATGCATTTTCATTTTATGCTTCCAACTAGCAAAATTTGTGCCATCAAAGTACGAACCTCTACGGTGATAACATCCCTCACTAGATGCCATACTTCTCCTAGGTTGTGAGACCTAAGCAATGGAGACCAATGCTCTGATACCACTTGTAGGTTCAAAAGTAGGTCTAGAGGGGGGTGATTAGACTACTTGACCAATTAAGAGTTTTGCCTATACCAAGTTTTAGGGTTGACAATTTTTAGCATTTCATGGCAAGTCAAGTACACCCTACACATGCAAGTCTAAGAGTATATAGCAGCGGAAAGTAACAACAAGCATGTATAGAAGGGATAGGGTAGGAAGATCAAACGCAATTGTAGACATGATGATTTTTCCCGTGGTTCCGATAGGTGGCGCTATCATACATCCACATTTATGGAGTTTTCAACCCACGGAGGGTAACGGTAGCGAGAGCCCACGGAGGGCTCCACCCAAAAGGGTCCACAAAGTAGCAACCTTGACTATTCCATAACGGCTTCCGTCCATGAAGGACTAGCCTCACTATGGGTAGATCTTCATGAAGTAGGCGATCTGCTTTCCCTTACAAACTTCTTGGTTCACTCCACAACACGAAGTAGGAGGGTCTCAAGCGACACCTAACCAATCTAGGAGGCACCACCCTCCAAAAGGTAATAGGCTCGGTAATGACGATGAACTCCTTGCTCTTGTGCTTCAAGATGATTGAATCCTCAGCACACAATCTCTCTCTCTCACAGGTTTGGCTTGGTAGAAGAGATGGGATTGGTGGAAAGCAACTTGGGGAGGCTAGAAATCAAGATCCATATGAATGAGTGGAAGATCTTGACCTCAACACAAGGGTAGGTGGTTCTCTCTCAGAAAATCTGATAGGATAGGTATTGAATAGTCCTGAGTGCTTCTCACTCGAGTAGGTGGTGGTGAAGGGGTATATATAGGAATCCCCAAAAATCCAACCGTTACACACAAAATGACCAACTCGGTGACACCAATGTGTTAATCTCGGTGGTACCGAAGTGACCAAAAGGTGGCAACTTTTGAATCTTGGTGAGACCAATATAGGAAACTCGGTTGCACCGATAAGGTGACCAACGGTCAGATTTCCAATCTCGGTGACGCCGATCCAACATTCTCAGTGGGACTGAAAATGTGAATTTGCGTAACAGAAAGTTGGCAACCTAAACTCGGTGGCACCGGTATGGAATTGGTTACACCAAAGTGGCTAGGGTTTGGCTTGAGTCTGTCTAGGTTCTCGAATCGGTGGCACCAAAGTGGGAAAGTTGGTTGCACCGATTTTGAGTGTTGGGTATAGAACATACTTTGGTGGGAGAGTTTGTGGATGTTTTTGGCGACTATCACTTGTGCACGTTAGAGCATATTGCTCACCAACAAAACCTTACCCCCTTTTAATAGTATTGGCTTTCCTATGACTCAAAGTGATTTCTCACAAATATAAAATGTAGAGTCCTCTTGCTTGAAGCTTGGCCAACCTATTTCCTTGAATCTTGGGGTTTGTCCAGAATCTCCTTTTGCCAATCCTATCATTGAACATTTCCTGAAATAAACTTGGTGGAAACATTAGTTCAATGATTTATATGTTGTTATTAATTACCAAAACCACCAAGGGAGCAAATGTGCTTTCACAGAGGGGGCGGGGAGGAGGTCATCGACTATCATCGGCTCTAAGAAAACGATGCCTCGGGAAGGAGCGGAGGCGTTGGGAGGGCTTTGCGGCGACTAGGAGGGGGCACCAGAGTGGCTAGGGATGAGGGGGAAGCTCAGGGTGGTTGAATTTGAGAAGGAGACGGCGGGGAAGCTTCAGCCATGGGAGACAGTGGAGGGCACGAGAGAGCAAGGCGGCATGTCCTGGGGGTTCTTGAGTGTGAGGAGAGGCGAAGGGAACCGAGAGGGGTGATCATAGCGGCTTTATATGGTCGGGCGGCAGAGCGCCATGGACGACGTCCGCGGCCATGGCCTAGGCAGTTCTAGAGGCCAAACTGGTTCTCCTGATCGTGTCTGAGGACTTCATGGGCCTAGTCTATGACTAGGAGAGGGGGAGGGGAGGAGCGAGGGGCGTTAGAGGCCCGCGCATGGGAGCTTGCCCATAGGGGTGCTTGAGCGACATAGTGCGCGTGCGAGGGAGGACATAGGAGGGAGAGAGAGGAGGGGGACATGGGCCTTGCGTGTCTTGGACGTCGAGGACGACCGGTTGGCTAGAGGGGGTGCTCGAGGTGGTCGGGGTCATGCATTGGGCGATAACTACAGTGCGGGTGTGCACTATAGCGCGCTCTGGAGCACCCTTTTGGCATGCCAGTGCATGCCATTTTCCTCCAGGGCATTGCCTAGCGTGTCCACTAGTGTCTATGGGAATCTAGGTGGGTAAAACAAAGTGTAGAATGCATTGGATGCTGCCAGGGTTCCTTGGTTGAGAAGAGAAGCTGAGAAAGAGAGGAGAAACTGTTGTCCACAGAGGTAAATGGAGGATTTTACCATGCCAATCATTGAGCTATGGCCATGCCAAGTTTACTATAGGTAAAGGGGGACTAGTAAGGGCTTTGGTAAAATTTTGAGCTCAAGGAGAAGAGTAGAAGTGGTCAAAAGAATGAATCCTAGAATACACCTAAAGGTGTTTGATGATTTTTTGGGCAAGTAAAAGGCCTCCACTTGCTATGGGTTTTAACAGGATACAATGATGGGTAAAAATAGGAGTGATAACAAGTTTTGAGCTCATATGAGAAAAGTTGGCAATACAAATATTGTAAACCCTAGAAATGGGCAGAAATGGATTTTCTTAGATCTAGCTATGCAAATCCATTCTCCTTGATGTACCACTTGGGGTGGTGGCATATTTTGTCCATTAGAGCATGCACAAAAAGTTCGGGACTAAATGGGGAAAGTTGACAATGCAAAACCACCCAATTCTTGAAATAAGTAGAAATGGGTTTGGGGGGATTGGGACAAGTTAATCTTTTCTCCCTGATGCACCACTTGGTGTGGATGCATTACTGGAGTATTACGACATGCCCACAAAGTTTGAGATCAATTGGAGATAGTTGGCAATGTAGAGTTGCTCAAATTTGGATTTGGACACAGAGCATTTTGGGATATTTTGATAAACCAAAACAATTGGGATTGAGATTAAACTTGGCAAGATGAACACATATATCATATGTGACATGCTATAATTTTCCTGGATTTATTTGAGAATATTTCTTGTAGAAATATTTCAAATGCTTGAAATAGGCAGAAATGGTTTTGAAGGGGTTTGTCCAATATTTTGAACATGACCATGTGTTGAAACTCTTATATATGTACAATGTATGTCGAGTGAGTTTTCCTATTTTTTGAAAATATTTTGAAAGCACAGAAATAAATTTTCCCTATAAAAGACCATTTCTAGACTTAACAAAAAGCCTTTAAATAAAATACTAAAATAATCTTTAAAAATAATATTTTGTGGTTTTGGGGAGTTATATATATAGTTGGTTTCAAATAAAGCATGTGGGGAAAAGTATCCACACAATTTGGAGACTTGCAGTGCAAACCTCAACTCAGGTTTTTTTGAAAACCTACTTTGAATAAATGCTTTTTGGCCAAAAAAATATTTTGTAAAAAATATTTTTAAAGTCCTACTCACATGGCATGATCATAGGATAAGAGTTGTGATCAAGGAAATGAGTTCTTGAGGGTAGGAGGATGTTTTATGAATTATAGAGCACCAACAAGCAATCAAACAAGCAAGCAAATAACACACAAGTCAAGCATTCAAATGCACTAAAATGGTTTTAATTGGCCCTAAATTTTGAGTCGTGATAACATAGTCATGAGGCAAAACACAGGGTGTGACAGACCTACCCCCTTACAAGAATCTCGTCCCCGAGATTCCTAGGCTAGGAACTGAAAAGATATGGAAATCCAGAAGTGAGGTAGTCTTCACATTCTCAGGTTGCTTCTGCTCTGGTGTAGTTGTCTCCCTGGATCTTGAAGTGCTTTGATGATATTCCTTTGAGTGCATTACTCTACTTCGTCTACGGGTGGACGGGGTTCTTGCAATATGCTAGGCTTGCCTAATGGTTAAGGGTTTGGTGGACGAGGTTCTCGCAAGGGCCTAGCTTGCGTTTGTATTCAAGAGTCAGAATACGTGGCCAAGTAGTGTGTTTGTATGTTGGTCCTGGGGTGGCTCACGTCGGTTAGTGACATCTAAATGTCTCACGTTAGAATAGAAGGGTCGAGTCTAGGTGTAGCTTCTTGCCGACGAGGAAGTCCTTATCTTCCTTAAGCAGGAGGTCCTCAGTCGCAGGTGGTCTTCATCCTTGAGAGTATTTAAGCGCGTCATCGTAGCCTTTGCATTGAGAACTTCTGCATGACTAAGTTGCCCATATACGGTCTTCATTCATCACCAGCCATTTGTCTTTGTCATCACGGACGCACGTTTCTGGCGGTTCCTCGATGTTCGGTCTACTCGTCTCTTTGTAGTCATCGTGGCAAAGGTTTAGCCGAGCCTCATCCCTAAGACTAAGCATAGAGACTTGGTGTCAAAACGGATCCTACGATCTGGGAAGGTTTTGAGGGGCTCTAAATAAGCTAACTATTCAAAGTATAGATCAACCATCTAATTCCCCCAGGTCTGAGGCTTGGCAAGTGGGGTGAACTACCCACAGGTGTTTCACCATGATCCAGTCAGGTTCATGCTCTTGGTTGAACCAAAAAGGGGCTAATAATGAAGTCGCAATAGATGTCCCTCTCTGTTTCAGGCATCGGAAGGGAGTAGGGATGTCATGCTCAACGTACACCGTCAAGGTGGTGGAGTGAGGGTGCCATCAACTTATTAGTTCCATCCTAGTCAAGAACTGATATATGAATAGTTAAAACAAGGGGCTCTTTAATCCTCTTGATGTGCAAGGGCTTCATCGTGCTTGGATGTAGGTGCTTCTCGATGTAGTCTAGTTGATGTAGCCGGCAGATGAGTGGGTGTTGACTTCTTTTGCTTCTTGTTCGTCGTTGTCGTGGCTTCGCAATCGTAGTGGTTATTCATCTTGCTTGGGCAGAAAGTCTTCTTCTATAGGGAGGGTGCTTCGCGGAGTCCAACTCCTTCAAGGTGAGACCTTATACTCGAGAGGCAAGGTAATGGGTGTTCCTGTGGCTTGTCCGAACATGACTAAGGTGTTCCTTCCTCTCATTGGGTGAATAAGTATGTCATCCGTTAGGATAACAACACATTCCTCCAAATACCACATAAACACATTGCTCATGGGATGTGTGAGAGAGGGAATCATTTGTTCCGGGTGGTCAATTTTCCATGGGTTTGTGGTCCAACCTAATACAGGTCCTTGTGGCGACCTTCCATATGAACATGTCTGGTGGAGGTCGGGGTGGAGTATCGACCATAGACAAATGACTTAGAGCCAAGACCTATGGTCATAACCTGACCACATTGTGGCTCGGTAAAGCTTAGAGGTTTCAAGGAGCTTGAGATGTGAGTGAATGTCTATCATCTTATCCTCGATCACAGTTCTTAGGTGCCAATAGTACTACCTATTACTCCAAACAAAATCACCCTATATCATCAAAGGTATCATCTCATATAAGTCAACTCCAATATTACACATGCTGCTCATATCTCCAAGGTTTTGAGAGAAGGACTATTCTGAAAATCGCATATGTATACTATAGCTAACTCACATATATCCCTATATAAAAATCCTCGGGATAATTTACAAGCCGTTAAGCTTGATCATGACACTACCAATCCAAGTGTCCTACTGACCTACCCAAGGTCTAAGGTACGACATTACTATGCTAAGGAAACTCGTAATATACCAATCCAAGATCTTGTTTCCTTCATACGAATCCAACTTAATTGATTCACGATTATCATCCACTATTACATGATCCATTACTGCTACAAATCCAGCATCGATGGTGTCCAACATAATCTCCTCGATTTCATATAATCCACATATCATTGCAAGGACTATTATCATGAACTTCCAATCTCATGGTCAACTAAACTCCAAGGTCGAGCTTATATAGACCCCTAAATTATCCCTAACATCATCCGATTCCTTCTACTATCATCCACCAAGAAACATTGTATCATTATCAAGATTATTGGACTAAATCCAAAATGCTCCGAACCATGTGGTTTGATTGATCTCGAGCACCTATTAGAATCACCTATTTAAATCCAAGGTTTACATATAGTAATAATTCCCTACTAGTTACTCCAGTTACTATCATATCACCATCAATCCACTATCAATCATTACTTGCCAAAGTCAAGTCATGTATCCGCCAAGAATTTCAGCTTGTGACTATATTTTTCCTACTAATCCAATTTTCTCAAGGGGCAAGTAAGTTGTGCTAGTCTATCAATCTTGATCCACCAAGTTTGTCTTCCAACATTAAGCCTTGTAATCCACTAAAGGGTCTCAAGTGATTCCTCAAGACATCTGTTATGGGTAAATCAAATCATTATCCACAAATCATATACCCTTAGAACAATCCTTCCTATGGCATCAAGGTTCTAGTGCTAGCGTAAGAATGAAGGATGTTTGTTCACTATGATCACTAGCTCCATAATGAACCCAGTGCAAAGCAGGGGTAATTGATGCTCATCAGGTGATCTGGCAAATTCGCGTATTAAACACGTGATCAGAGGCTTGTGTTAGGGAAGCTTGTGAGTTCTAGGTTGGGCAAGGGAGGGGTTTCCAATCTCGAGGAAATATCCTAACCCTATGGGGTTGCGTCTGGTTGAGTGCGTTGTAGTCATAGTCTTCAATGCTAGCTGTCCGTCGAGGTGGATCCTTGGTGCATCTTGTCTTGTCGGACTTCTGCTGACGAGAGGGGAAAGAGGGAAAGTAGCATAGAGGAGAGTGCCTAAAGGGGTGGTATAGTGCAAGTGCAATCAAACAAGTGCCGAAAAGGCCAAACACAAACATCAAGGTAAGGCAGGTGATATAGTTGCACACTTGTTTCTTAGGGCAAATGCGTGACTTATACCAAAGCGCAAACAAGGAAAAACAAGCAACACACAATCATGGTTCTATCAGAACCATCATATGGACTCGACTTTGCATAGGGGACACATGACTCATCCTACCCTAGGGGTCCTCGGACTCAGTGGTCGTTCTTGTTTCGTGTCTTGGAGAGGAGTCCTCTTAGTCTTCTGGGTCTTTTTCAGGTGTCGCTATGTCTTTGGTTGTTTGTCATCAAAATGATCCTGGTTGCGCCTGAAGAGTCCTTGATGACTTCGGGTCTGTTGAGTTGACGATGAAGGTGATTCTTCATGGCTATTGTTGACGGGGTCTTCTGGTGTCCTCGAGATCGTGACAATGCCTTCCTGTCTTCTGAGACATCGAGGGTTCCAAATAGGCAATCTTTTATGCAATGACATTAACAAGGCATGGTAGAGTTGTATCCTGCCGGTGACATTGACGATATTATCGACACCAAGAGCGGGGAATGACGAGAACTATTTTCCTGCTCACTATAGTGAGGCGGACCAAATGGCGAGGTTCTCATCCACTGGTGGTTGCCGACACGTCATTGGTAATGATAGTATTGCTCTATTCGTGAAGCATATAATGATCTTGCATATCTCATGCCCTGGCCATCATAGGTCAAGGTTGCATCATCCCGGGGCAGTGTCAAGGGTGTCACCATCTTCCAAGTCTTGATGCCTCCATCCCTCGAGAAGGTTTCCTCTGTTGGTATCGTCTTGTCATGGTGTTGTCAAACTCGTGTGAAAGTCTAAGAAGGTGGCTTCCTTCCATGTTACCCACGAGGATCTCAAGGAATCTAGTGGTCCAGGGCACAGGGGTACTAGCGACCGTTTGCAAGGTTTTGAAAAGTAGATGAGGAGAGCTAAAAGAAAAATGGAGGAAGTGGTAAGGCACAATCCTTCAGGTTATTTGAAATCTTGGAAGAGGTAAGAAATATGGCAGCCTTTGCAAGTGTTTTGAAGGGTCTAGGGAAACAATTTTGTCCTAACTAATGTCCATGCTAACTAAGGCTTCTTACAGTCAGGATGGCTCTGATACCAGCTATGTGGGGACCCCGACTCATAAGTTGTGATCACCAAATGTATGTGCAAAGTGATCCCAGAGATCAATGCTCACTGAACACACAAAAACTGAATAAAAGAGGCTTACATCCAATACATACCGTTTGTACTCAAATATGTCCTTTATGGCCAAGTCTTCATAAACTTGCAGCAAAAATCTTCAACGATAGAGTGAACCCATGCCATCTTCCTTAACCCTACAGGCATTCTCACTGGAAGCATCCTATGTCACATGTATGTCACCATGGTAATCTTCATCACAACCTGGTCTTTCATGCATGGCCAATAAAATAACCAGTGGCAAGCCAATGAGTACTTTGAATGTACTGGCAGGCAACCCATGTTTGGAACAAGGTAATAACAAAGCATGATATAGACCTAAATAGGTAAGTTTTGAAGAAAGCTAGTTTTGAGTGCAATGACCTAATCAAGTAACTTGTGTAAGCATGCATCAATAGTTGGCAGATATCCATATGAAAAGATATATCGACATAAGCAAGGGGTTGAACATCTCATGTTCAGCTATTTCATTCAAGTCGTCTGACTTAGGTCAAGTACCACCTGAACACCTCATGTTCAGTCATCATGTCAAGTCACCCGACTCAACCCAAGTGTCATCTTTGTCACCAACTCACACCAGTTTGTGAAAACACTGGGCGTAGCACAAGAGCGGTCATCCATTTTTCCTTGACCATGGACACGGCTATTCGAATAGTTTTAGACTCCAGAGAGGTTGTGTGCTTTACCCACAAGACTCGAGGAACTTCCGTGTCATCCACGACTCGTGATATATCACATATCCGAGGTAAGCACCCGAACAATGCCTTTCCCATGGTGATGCTAAACAATGAGTCTACTCATTGGTGCCATCCCTCATGATATACATCACACGTATAATCCATGAGGGCACGCAACGGTGTGCCCAGTGCTTGTAAAGACAGCGCATGATCGCCCATTCTGGTATGACCCTATCTCGAGAGTGACCACTTCACTCCCGCCACTAGTAATGTGGGCTCTCTGCTAGCACCAACCATAGTAATCAACAAAGCCCCGTCCCATATAGGGGTAGAGTGGTCGCACATGTAAGGTTGGAATAACGGTCGCAACTTACACCAATCCGTTTTCAAAAACCGCACACACATTTGCCTTAGTACACCACTTCTTTATCAAGTGGTTACCTATCTCCTCATCATCTCCCTCGGGCATTAGTGGCACCCGACGGGGTTTTCGAAAAGTCTTTGAAATCATTTTTTTCCATCACCATGCATATTCCCATCCCACTTGCGTAGCAACTACTGGCAACCTAACTACTCCCACCCACACAGCCGTCATAAGGAGTTAGGGTCATGCACGATGCAAGTATCAACGGTAAAAGTAACAAAGGCATCCCACCTAAGTGGTCACCACATCACATGATCGACAACAAGGAATAAGATGCTATATGACATGCATAAAAAATGGTTTCTTAACATGGTCAAAGGGCTGCTTGCCTGGCTTAGCAATGTCTTTGAGGTCTTCACATGCTCCTCGTCCACACCGAGCACTTCATCTACTTCGTCAACTATTGCCGGAAACAACCGCAATAAGCAACACAATAAGCAAAGAAATAAAAGTGCTCTATAAATAGGAGTTTTATTTTTCGTGGACACCTCTGGTCACAAGAAAAATAACCAATGAAGTTTCATAGTATGTGGATCAAGGGGGATTTTTGAACGGTGGAAATGAAGGAAATGACGATCCTATAAGAAGTCGACAGAAAATATTTTGACAAAAAAAGGTGAATGCACCCATCATATAGGGCATGATTTTAGAAACATGTGGGAAGTGGTTTCATTGTATTTGGGGTTGTGATGATTTTCCTATGAATTACTACATTAGGAGTTGATATGGTAGCTCTAGGGATTTCACAAGTGGGAATAGCTTAGTTCAAATTTGAATTTAAATTTGACAGCAAAAAAAAATCTTGTGGTAGAAAAATATGGAAGTGGCACCATTAAATAGGTGGCATTTTTAGGAGGATGTAGAAATTTGAATCATCATAATTAGAAGTCACGTGAATGTTCTAGGACTTGTTTAGTGTCACTTGAAAATACAAAAAGAGAAGGAAATACCTATGGGCTATACTGCGCAAATGGCATAGAATAAGAATTGGGCCGGCCTAGAGACTCAATCGGGCTCGCGCAGAGGCCACGCCGAAGGCGTACTGGGAAGAACCCATTTCTGCCGCGGGCAGACGTACGTCGTGGGAGGCGGGTCCACTTGAATGGGGGGGGGGGGTGGCTCGGGGTCTTAGCCACTGACCGCAGGCCCCACTGGTAGGTTCTCCTCCCTCCTCCCGCCAGAGCAGGCAAGGGACAGAGGAGCCCGACCGGGCGTGCGCCGGCGCCAGCTCCGGTGGCTCCGGCCAGCTCTGGCGAGGCCGTGCACTCTGGCGAGCTTTGGGTCTCGTGCCGCATCCAGCCTGGTGCTGCTCTCCCGTGGGGAGGGCCGCATCGGTTCTATCCTAGAGGGGGAATGAAGGAGGCCATCAGCCATCGTCGGCTCCGAGCATACGATGCCTCGGGAAGGAGCGAAGGCGCTGGAAGGGCTTTTTGGCAACTAGGAGGGGGCATCGGAGTGGCGAGGGACGATGGGGGAGGTCAGGCTGGTTGAATTTGATAAGGAGCCGACGAGGAAGCTTCGGCCATGGGAGACGATCAAGGGCACGGGAGACCAAGGCGGTAGGTCCCGGGGGTTCTCGAGTGTGAGGAGAGGCGAAGGGAGCCAAGAAGGGTGATCAGGGCGGCTTTATATGGTCGGGCGACGGAGCACCGTGGACGACGTCCATGGCCACGGCCTAGGCAGTGCCAGAGGCCAAACCGGTCCTTCCGATCGTGTCTAAGGACTTCATGGGCCTGGTCTACGACTAGGAGAGGGGGATGGGAGGAGCGAGGGGCGTGAGAGGCCCGCATGTGCGAGCTCGCCCATAGGGGTGCTCGTGCGGCATAGTGCGCGTGTGAGGGAGGCCATAGGAGGGAGAGAGGAGGGGGACAGGGGCCTTGCGTGTCCCGGTCGTCGAGGCCGACCGACTGGCAAGAGGGGAGCACTCGAGGTGGTCAGGCCATGCATTGGACGGCGGCTACAGTGCGGGTGTGCACTGTAGCGCACTCTGGAGCACCCTTTTGGCATGCCAGTGCATACCATTTGCCTCCAGGGCATTGCCTAGCGTGTCCACTAGTGTCTAGGGGAATCTAGGTGGGTAAAACAAAGTGTAGAATGCATTGGATGCTGTCGGGGGTTCCTTGGTTGAGAAGATAAGCTAAGAAAGAGAGGAGAAACTGTTGTCCAGAGAGGTTAATGGAGGATTTTACCATGCCAATCATTGAGCTATGTCCATGCCAAGTTTACTGGAGGTAAAGGTGGACTAGTAAGGGCTCTCGTAAAATTTTGAGCTCAAGGAGAAGAGTAGAAGTGGTTAAAAGAATTAATCCTAGAATACACCTAAAGGTGTTTGATGAATTTTTGGGCAAGTAAAAAGCCTCCACTTGTTGTGGGTTTTAACAGGATAAAATGATGGGTAAAAATAGGAGTGATAACAAGTTTTGAGCTCATATGAGAAAAGTTGGCAATACAAATGTTGTAAACCCTAGAAATGGGAAGAAATGGATTTTCTTAGATCTAGCTATGCAAATCCATTCTCCTTGATGTACCACTTGGGGTGGTGGCATATTTTGTCCATTAGAGCATGCACAAAAAGTTTGGGACCAAATGGGGAAAGTTGGCAATGCAAAACTACCCAATTCTTGAAATCAACAGAAATGGGTTTGGGGGGATTGGGACAAGTTAGTCTTTTCTCCTTGATGCACCACTTGGTGTGGATGCATTACTCGAGTATTACGACATGCCCACAAAGTTTGAGATCAATTGGAGACAGTTGGCAATGTAGAGTTGCTCAAGTTTGGATATGGACAGAGATGGTTTTGGTATATTTTGATGAACCAAAACAGTTGGGATTGAGATGAAACTTCGCAAGATGAACACATATATCATATGTCCCATGCTATAATTTTCCTGGATTTATTTGAGAATATTTCTTGTAGAAATATTTCAAATGCTTGAAATAGGCAGAAATGGTTTTAAAGGGTTTTGTCCAATTTTTTGAACATGACCATGTGTTGAAACTCTTATATATGGACAATGTATGTCCATTGAGATTTCCTAAATTTTTGCAAATATTTTGAAAGCACAAAAATAATTTCCCCTATAAAAGACCATTTTTGGCCTTAACAAAAAGCCTTTAAATAAAATTATAAAATAATCTTTAAAAATAATATTTTGTGGTTTTGGGGAGTTATATATATATTGTAGGTTGCAAATAAAGCATTTGGGAAAAAAGGATCCACACAATTTGGGGACATGCAGTGCAAACCTCAACTCAGGGTTTTTTGAAAACCTACTTTGAATAAATGCTTTTTGGCAAATTAATATTTTCTAAAAAATATTTGTAAGTCCTATTCACATGGCATGATCATTGGACAAGAGTTGGGATCAAGGAAAAGAGTTCTTGAGGGTAGGAGGATGTTTTATGAATTATAGAGCACCAACAAGCAATCAAACAAGCAAGCAAAAAAACACATGTCAAGCATTACAATGCACTCAAAAAGTTTTAATTGGCCCTAATTTTTGAGTCATGATAACTTAGTCATGAGGCAAAACACAAGGTGTGACAGTCCATCCACGTCCGGTGTGCCTGTAGCTACTCGGACGGGCGACAGTGTGGATGCAGACGGAGGAGGCGGAGGTCTTGAGCTTCCATGACGCTTTGGTGATCAAAGTCAAGCGAGCGTAGTCGTTCGTAGCGACGACGGCAACCCATGCGTCGGTAGATCTAAGGACGGAGATGTACTGCCTACGGGCGGCATAGTGAACTCCAAGGACAGAATGGCGTCTTCTAAGACACCCACGTCGGTGCTTGCGCCGTGGCCTTCTCAGGTCGCACGCAATGGACAGAGCTGTGGTATTGATGATTCTAAGTGTCGCCATGGAAAGACTCCAGAACATCACTCCCTAGATGCGCGGGACCAGCATGCACGCCAAAATGCTGGTGGAAGTGGCGCGCGGTCGCGGGACAGTGATGGAGCTCCTTCTAACATGGTTAGGAGTCAAAGCACCTCACGTTCTTCGCACCTTTTGCCACCGCTTACACTAGCAGAAGCGTTGGCGCAAGCACAACTACTCCTGAATTTTCCTCCTACTGCGGAGAAGCTTGAAGAGTGGAGAGCTACTATTTAGAGCCTCATCAGCCTCACCGATGGAGATGGGCCGCAGCGGGCAGAGCCTTCGCGGCGACAGTCCATCGAGCCGGCGTGCACTGATGGCGAAAAGACTGGAGGTGGCAAGACCATGGTGCACTCTCCTCCGCGGCGGCAATAGCGGTCGCCGACTCGACAGATCGGCGCCTGTGATGACGATTCAACGGCGTCGTCTGATCCCGAACTCACTGCGATCAACGTCAAGTTCTTCGGGAGCGAAGCAAAGAATACTCTCGGACTACCATCGAGCAGCGGCGGGAAGCGCGCCATCAATCTGATAGGCACGCAGGACCCACTGTAGACAAGCTTGTGCCAGGGTATCCTGTCGATCTAACTTATGAGGTGGGTTGTCCAGCTTTCACCCGTGAGCTGCCGCGAGTCCAGTGGCCCAATTCCCGAAAGTTAAAACCGGAGGTCCGAGAGAAGTACGACGGCAAGACTCATCCGTCGGAGTTCTTGAGCGTCTACACCATTGCGGTGCAGGCTGCTGGGGCTCGGGACGACAAGATACTCGCCAACTACTTCCCATTGGTACTCAAGCCCAATGTTAGGTCATGGTTGATGCATCTATCAGAGAATTCCATTTCTTCTTGGGCAGATCTATGCCATGAGTTTGTTGGTGCCTTTACCAGAGGCCACCAAGCTCCTGGCCAGGAAAGTGATTTGCATCTCATCCCCTAGAAAGAGGGAAAAACCTTGTGCAAGTACCTTCAGAGATTCAGCCGTATACATCACAATAGCTCAGACGTTCATCCTGCTGCTGTTGTTAGCGCGTTTCATCAGAACTTGCGAACCGCAGGATGCGCGAAGAGCTAGCGATGAACAAAGTCAGGGATGTCGCCAAGCTCTATGCTCTGGGTGATAAATGTGCTCGAGCTGAAGAAGGGAGGAGACTCCCCGGTGAGGATGCTGGCGCTGGAGTCGACTTTGAGGATGAAGAGGTCGCCGCTTCGGCGAAGAAAGGCCGACGGCAAAATAGGAAATGCAAGGGCAAGGCCATGCTTGCCATCGAGGAATCTAGCAACCTCGACACCACCAAGAAGACCAAGGTTCACGGCCCTGGCAAGGAGGTTGCCGGGTGCGCCTCCTGTCAGGCCTTGGCGGTTGCCAACAAGCCATAGGGCTCCGACAAGCAGTACTGCAAGATCCATCGCACCAAGGGCCACGATCTCCAAAACTGCCGGCAAGTTGAACAGCTTGTCGAGAGGCAAAAAGCTGAGTATGTGAGGTGAGATAAGGAGAAGGCCCAAGATGGTGCAGAGGAGTCTGGCCAGAAACACGGTGGCCTAGGAGGTCGCCGCGACAATGCCAAGCAACAGAAGGAGAGGCCCGCTCGAGGCCGCGACAAGGAAGAGGGGGGGTGACGATGGCAACGAGGAGGACGATGAGTTCAGCGAGCATGAATTTCAAAAAGCTACATAAGTCATGTGCATCGACGGAGGCGCCTCGTTGCATTCTTCTCACTGTCGACTTAAACAGTGGGCGCGCGAGATTAGTGCGACAGAGCCATCTATCGATGCCCGGAAACCATTGAAATGGTCCAACACGCCTATCATTTTTGATGCCGAGGATCACCCTGTTCGCACAACTACGGTCGGGTGTCTTCCATTGTTGGTTTGGCCAAGAATTCGCAACCTCAAGGTGACGAAAATGTTAGTTGTTGGTGGGTCCGATTTGAACTTGATCTCACCTGATGTCATCAAAAGTTTGCAAATTCCCGATGAAGATCTCGAGAAAACGGGCACGTTTTAGGGGATCAATCCAGGGAGGAGCCAACCGAGGGGTAAGATCACACTACCGGTAACATTTCGTAGTGACCTGAACTACATGACAAAGAAGATTGTTTTCGACGTCACCAAGATTCCATTGCCATATAATGGGATCCTTGGCCGTCCAGTGCTGGCCAAGTTCATGGTGGCATCGCACTATGCTTATAATGTATTGAGGATGCCCGGGCTAATGATCGTCATCATTGTCAACCCCAACAAGAAGGATGCGCTTATCTGCGCGGACCAACTTTACCAGGAGGTAGTTGCAGCACCTACTCCTAAGGCACTTGCTCCTGCCGCTGAAGCTCTCGGGGGGACGAAGACCGGCAAGACCTATGGTACATACTCTGGCAAGCGCACCTCCTCGGAGTGCTACGCTCCTGTTGAGGATGTGCCGGAAAGCTCCATCGGCAAGAGCAAGAAATCCAAGGCAGGTCCATCGGAAACTAAGAAGGTGCGCATCAAGGAGGATGGTATGGGAGGAACTTTCACCATAAGTTCCACCCTCAATGACAAATAGGAAAGCGCGTTCATTGCCTTCCTGCGGGCGAATGTCAATGTGTTTGCATGGCAACCATCTGATATCCCCGGTATTCCCAGGAAGGTAATTGAGCACCATCTTGCTGTCTGTCCTCTTGCATGGCCCATCAAGCGAAAAGTTAGGAAGCAAGCCTTGGAGCGGCAAGAATTTATTGCTGAGGAAAATCAGGAAATTGGAAGCGGAAGGTTTGGTCAGAGGAGTGCTCCATCCAACATGGTTGGCCAATCGAGTTGTAGTGCGCAAGGCGAATGGAAAATGGAGGCTGTGTATTGATTATACAGATATCAATAAAGCTTGTCCAAAAGATCCTTTTCCCTTGCCGCGCATCGACCATATTGTGGACTCCACTGTCGGCTATGATTTGTTGTCATTTCTTGACGCTTATTCAGGATATCATCAGATCTTCATGGCTAAGGAAGACGAAGAGAAGACCGCATTTATCACCCCATGTGGTACGTATTGCTTCATACGTATGCCTTTCGGGTTGAAAAGTGCTGGTTCAATGTTTGCAAGAGCAATCCAGATCGGTTTTGAGCCCCAGCTACATAGAAATATGGAAGCTTATATGGATGACATAGTGGCCAAAACCAAGGACAAAGCAACGCTCATACAAGATCTAGAACAGACGTTTGCAAATCTGCACAAGATCAATTTGAAGCTCAATCCCGAGAAGTGTGTGTTCGGCGTCCTGTCCGGCAAGCTTCTCGGATTCTTTGTGTCCCAACGTGGGATCCAGGCGAATCCTAACAAGATCAAGGCAATTGAGCAGATTGAAGCACCAAGACGCGTCAAAGATGTGCGTCGTCTTGCCGGCTGTGTTGCGGCTCTGAGTAGGTTCATCTCCAAATCGGCTGAGCACGTGCTGCCCTTTTTTAAAATCTTGAAAAAGGCAGGTCCAATGAAGTGGACTCCGGAAGCAGAGGTAGCGCTGCAGGATTTGAAGAGGTACCTCTCCTCTCTGCCAATACTAGTCACACCTAAACCACAAGAGCCGTTGTTGCTATACCTGGCGGCAACGAATCTGGTGGTTAGTGCTGCATTAGTGGCATAGAGAGAAGTCGACAAAGAAGTAGCGATGGAGGCAGGACCGCCAAGCAACGAGCCAGGATCTTCCCCGGCAAAGTCTGGTGCCGACAAGGCAAGATCTGCGCAGATAAATGAAGCAACACAAAGGAAGAAGATGCTGCAGCGCCTAGTTTATTTTGTTAGCTCCCTTTTGCAGGGAGCTAGGTCAAGATACTCTGGCGTGCAAAAGTTGCTCTTCGGCCTCCTTATGGCCTCGAGGAAGCTGCACCATTATTTCCAGGCACATGAGATCACCGTCGTCACTCGCTTTCTGTTGCAATGGATTTTACAAAATCGAAATGCGACCGGCAAGATTGTGGAGTGGGCTTTGGAACTGTCAAGCTTTGGTCTCAAATTTGAAAGTACTTCAACTATTCAGAGCAGATCCTTGGCAGAGTTCATTGCATAATGGACCCCAACGCCGGACGAAGAGATCCAAGAAACAACTCTCCCCGAGAAGGAAACGAATCAAGAATGGATTATGTTTTTTGATGGGGCTTTCTCCCTGCAAGGCGCCGGTGCTGGCGTGCTGCTTGTCGCACCCACCGGAGAGCACCTCAAATATGTAATTCAAATCCACTTCCCCGGGAGAAGTCGACAAACAACACTGCAGAATATGAAGGGCTGCTTGCCAGTCTCAAGATCGTGTCAGACCTTGGAATTGAAAAGCTCATCGTCAGAGGGGATTCATAGCTTGTCATCAAGCAAGTAAACAAAGATTATTAGAGCCTGTTGATGGAAGCCTACGTAGATGAAGTGAGGAAGTTGGAGGAGCGCTTTGACGGTTTGCAAACAGAGCATGGTCCTCGTACAGAGAACAACATTGCCAACGACCTGTCAAAGCATGCTGCCCTCAAGTTACCTGTGGAACTAGGGACTTTTGTGCTCCAATTGTATCAGCCATCCGTAGCACTATCAGCAAGGCAAGATAAGAGAAGTAAGTTGAATTCTGGCTAGTACTTTCCCACAGAACTCCTACAAGCTGCCGGCAAGGAAGTTGTCGGGAACAACGCCAAGCCTGCCGGGGGGCAACAGGCTCCGGTAGGGCCTCGAGCCCTTGCCATAGACAGAAACGCTCCCACGACAGTAGATGTGCCTTTAGTCCTTGCTATTGAGCCCCAGACTCTAGCATGGGCACAACACATTGTTCAGTTCCTTCAAACACGAGAACTCCCTGACGAACAGGAAGAAGCGGAGAAAGTAGCCTGATACGTCTCCAATGTATCTATAATTTATGAAGTATTCATGCCATGTTTTCCATAATTCTATATGATTTTGGTATGATTTTATTAGAACTAACCTGGACTGACGCTGTTTTCAGCAGAACTACCGTGGTGTTGTTTTTGTGCAGAAATAAAAGTTCTCGGAATGAGCTAAAAATTTATGGAGAATATTTTTGGAAAATATAAAAAATACTGGAGTGAAGAGTCACAGAGAGGAAGGCCGAGGAGGCCACAAGCCTCAGGGATGCGGCCACCCCCCTAAGGCATGCTCCCAGGCTTGTGGTCCCCTCGGGAGTCCACCGACCTCCCTATCAGCTATATAAATCCTCAAATATTCCAAAACCCCCAAGGCATAACCTAGATCGGGAGTTCCGCCGACGCACACCTCCAGAGCCATGAAAAACCAATCTTAGCCCTCTCCAGCACCCTGCCCGAGGGGGTCACCATCACCGGAGGCCATCTTCATCGTCCCGGAGGGGCCATGAACACCATGGAGGCCATGGACCAGAGGGAGAACCTCCCCCTATAGAGGAGGGAGTCCATGGAGGAGGAAGCACAAGGGGGAGACCCTCTCCCCCTCTCTCCCGGTGGTGTCGGAGTGCCATCGGGGGAACCATCGCCACGGTGATCGTCTTCATCAACATCACCTTCTTCATCACCATCCTCATCTCCTTTTAGCGGTCCACTCTCCCGCACCCCGCTGTAATCACCTACTTGAACATGGTGCTTTATGATACATATATGATCCAATGATGTGTTGCCATTCTATGATGTTTTGAGTAGATTACTTTTGTCCTTTGGGTTGATTGATGATCTAGATTGGTTTGAGTTGTATGTTTATTTTGGTGTTTTCCTATGGTGCCTTCCATGCCACGCACACGTGAAGGATTCCTGCTGTAGGGTGTTGCAATATGTTCATGATTCTCTTTTAGTGGGTTGCTTGAGTGACAGAAGCATAAACCCGAGTAAGGGAGTTGTTGCGTATGGGATAAAGGGGACTTGATGCTTTAATGCTATGGTTGGTTTTACCTTAATGATCTTTAGTAGTTGTGGATGCTTGCTAGAGTTCCAATCATAAGTGCATATGATCCAAGTAGAGAAAGTATGTTAGCTTATGCCTCTCCTGTTGGGAAACGTCGCATGGGAAACAAAAAATTTCCTACGCACACACAAACCTATCCATGGTGATGAGCATCTACGAGCGGGAGAGTGGATCTACGTACCCTTGTAGATCGCTAAGCGGGAAGCGTTAAGAAACGCGGTTGGTGTAGTCGAACTTCTTCGCGATCCAAATCGCCGAGCGTCCCGCGATCCAATCACGAACCGTCCCGCGAACCAATCATGAACCGTCCCGCGATCTCGTCACGATCCGTCCCGCGATCCAATCACGAACATCTCGTGGCCTTGATCACGATCCTTCCGATCTAGTACCGAACGGACGGCACCTCCGCGTTTAGCACACGTGTAGCTTGATGATGATCTCCACCGTCTTGATCCAGCAAGAGGAGGTGGAGAGGAGAGAGAGTTCACCGGCAGCGTGACGGCGCTCCGGTGATGGTGGTGGTGGAGCAGTTCCGGCAGGGCTTCGCCTAAGCGTTGCAGAAATTCGATCTAGAGGAGCACCGGTGAAACGGGTAGCACATGGCCGTAAGTTGTGTCCAAAAACCACCCAATCCACTAGTATATATAGGAGGAGAGGAGGGGGAGAGGGGCTGGCGCACCAAGTCTCCCTAGGGGAGTCGGCCGGCTAGGAGGAGCAATCCTACTTCTCCTCCAATCCTAGTTGGAGTAGGATTGCTTCCTATTGGCTGATTTCCCCTTTTTCCTTTAGGATTTCCACTCCCTGCACCATGGGCCTTTGTGGCTGGTTTTCCCAGCCTACTAAGGGCTGGTTAACACTCTCCCACAGCCCATGGACCTCTTGGGGTCGAAATACCCCTCCCGGAGGCCTCCCGGTACACTACCGGCACTCCCGGTACACTACCGATGAGCTCGAAACTTTTCCGGCGACCAAACTGGGACTTCCTATATATGAATCTTTACCTCCGGACCATTCCGGAGCTCCTCGTTACGTCCGGGATCTCATCCGGGACTCCAAACAACCTTCGATCACCACCATACATAACTCTATACTACCGAAACGTCACCGAACCTTAAGTGTGCAGACCCTGCGGGTTCGAGAACTATGTAGACATGACCGAGACACCTCTATGGTCAATAACCAATGGCGGGACCTGGACGTCCACATTGGTTCCTACATATTCTATGAAGATCTTTATCGGTCGAACCTCTATGTCAAGGATTCAGTTAATCCCGTATAACGTTCCCTTTGTTTTTCGGTATGTTACTTGCCCGAGATTCGATCGTCGGTATCTCCATACCTAGTTCAACCTCGTTACCGGCAAGTCTCTTTACTCGTTCCATAATACAAGATCCCGCAACTAACAATTAGTCACATTGCTTGCAAGGCTTATTGTGATGTTGCATTACCGAGTGGGTCCCGAGATACCTCTCCGTCACACGGAGTAACAAATCCCAGTCTCGATCCATGCCAACTCAACAGACACCATTGGAGATACCTGTAGAGCACCTTTATAGTCACCCAGTTACGTTGTGACGTTTGATACACACAAGGCACTCCTCCGATATCCATGAGTTGCATGATCTCATGGTCATAGGAACATATACATTGACATGCAGAAAACAGTAGCAATAAACTGACACGATCGTATGCTACGTTTGTAGTTTGGGTCTTGTCCATCACATCATTCTCCTAATGATGTGATCCCGTTATCAAATGACATCACATGTCAATGGCTAGGAAACCCTGACCATCTTTGATCAACGAGCTAGTTCACCAGAGGCATACTAGGGACACAGTGTTGTCTATTTACCCACACATGCAATGTGTTTCCAATCAATGCAATTATAGCATGGATAATAAACGATTATCATGAACAAGGAAATATAATAATAAACACTTTATATAATGTCTCTAGGGCATATTTCCAACAGTCTCCCACTTGCACTAGAGTCAAAAATCTAGTTCACATCACTATGTGATTTACATGGTAATGAATCGAACACCCATACAGTTCTGGTGTTGATCATGTTTAGCCCTTGGAAGAGGTTTAGTCAACGGGTCTGCAACATTCAGATCCATGTGCACTTTGCAAATATTTATGTCCTTCTCCTCGATGTAGAACCGGATGGAGTTGAAGCGTTGCTTTATGTGTCTGGTCCTCTTGTGAAACCTTGGTTCCTTGGCTAGAGCAATGGCACCAGTGTTGTCACAGAACAGATTTATTGGATTCAGTGCACTGGGCACTATTCCAAGATCTGTCATGAACTGCTTCATCCAGACACCTTCCTTCGCTGCCTCCGAGGCTGCGATATACTCCGCTTCGCACGTAGAATCAGCTACCACACTTTGCTTGGAACTGCACTAGCTTACGGCTCCCCCGTTAAGAATAAATACGTATCCGGTCCGGATCAGTGTCAAAGCTTGCATCGACGTAACCCTTTATGACGAGCTCTTCATCACCTCCATAAACGAGAAACATGTCGTTAGTCCTATTAAGGTACTTAAGGATATTCTTGACCGCTTGCCAGTGCTCCATTCCGGGATCACTTTGAAACCTTCCAGCCATACTTATGGCAAGGCTGACATCGGGTCTTGTGCACAACATTGCATACATGATAGAGCCTATGGCTGAAGCATAGGGGATGACGCTCATCTTTTCTTTATCTTCTGCAGTCACTGGGCATTGAGTCTTACTCAACTTCACACCTTGTAACACATGCAAGAACCCCTTCTTGGCCTGTTCCATTTTGAACTTCTTCAAAACTTTATCAAGGTATGTGCTCTGTGAAAGTGCTATTAAGCGTCTCGACCTATCTCTATAGATCTTAATGCCTAATATGAAAGCAGCTTCTCCTAGGTCCTTCATTGAAAAACTCTTATTCAAATATTCCTTCACGCTTTCCAGCATTTCTATATCGTTTCCCCTCGGGAGCAGTACGCGTCCTTGTCGACCTACGAGGTTCAATAGCGGCTTGATCCGAAGCTTCATGATCATCATCATTAACTTCCTCTTCTACTGTCGTAGGTTCCACAAAAACATCTTTCTACACTGCGCTACTCTCTGGTTGAAGTAGAGGTTCAATAACCTCATCAAGCTCTATTTTCCTCCCACTCAATTCTTTTGAGAGAAACTCTTTCTCAAGAAATGTTCCGTTCTTAGCGACAAACACTTTGCCTTCGGATCTGAGATAGAAGGTATACCCGACTGTCTCTTTCGGGTATCCTATGAAGACGCATTTTTCCGCTTTGGGTTCCAGCTTTTCAGGCTGAAGCTTTTTGACATAAGCATCACATCCCCAAACTTTAAGAAACGACAACTTCGGCTTTTTGCCAAACCAGAATTCATATGGCGTTGTCTCAACGGATTTCGATGGTGCCCTATTTAAAGTGAATGCAGCTATCTCTAATGCATAACCCCAAAACGATAGTGGCAAATTGGCAAGAGACATCATAGAACACACCATATCTAATAAGGTCCGATTACGACGTTCAGACACACCATTACGCTGTGGTGTTCCAGGCGGTGTCAACTGTGAAACAATTCCACACTGTCTTAAGTGACTGCCAAACTCATAACTCAGATATTCACCTCCTCGATCAGATCGCAGAAATTTAATCTTCTTGTTACGATGATTCTCAAATTCACTCTAAAATTGCTTGAACTTTTCAAATGTTTCAGACTTGTGTTTCATCAAGTAAATATACCCATATCTACTCAAGTCATTAGTGAAGGTGAGAAAGTAACGATAACCACCGCGCGCTTCAACATTCATTGGACCGCACACATCAGTATGTATGATTTCCAACAAGTCACTCGCCCATTCCATTGTTCTAGAGAACGGCTTTTTGGTCATCTTGCCCATCAGGCATGGTTCACATGTGTCAAGTGATTCAAAATCAAGTGACTCCAAAAGTCCATCAGCATGGAGCTTCCTCATGCGTTTTACACCAATATGACCTAAATGGCAGTGCCACAAGAAAGTGGTACTATCATTAACTACTCTACATCTTTTGGCATCAATGTTATGAACATGTGTGTCATCACTATCAAGATTCAATATGAATAAACCCCTAACATTGGGTGCATGACCATAAAAGATATTACTCATATAAATAGAACAACCTTTATTCTCTGAGTTAAATGAGTAACCGTCTCGCAATAAACAAGATCCAGATATAATGTTCATGCTTAACGCAGGCACTAAATAACAATTATTCAGGTTCATCACTAATCCCGACGGTAATCGAAGAGAGAGCGTGCCGACAGCGATCACATCAACCTTGGAACCATTTCCCACGCGCATCGTCACTTTGTCCTTTGCCAGTCTTCGTTTATTCCGTAGTTCCTGCTTTGAGTTGCAAATATGAGCAACCGAACCGGTATCAAATACCCAGGCACTACTACGAGAACTAGTAAGGTACACATCAATAACATGTATATCATATATACCTTGTTTGTCGTTGGCCGCCTTCTTGTCAGCCAGGTACTTGGGGCAGTTCCGCTTCCAGTGACCAGTTCCCTTGCAATGAAAGCACTCAGTTTCTGGCTTAGGTCCATGCTTAGGCCTTTTTGTAGGAGTAGCAACTGCTTTGCCATCCTTTTTGGTTTTACCCTTCTTGCCTTTGCCCTTGCCATTTTTCTTGAAACTAGTGGTTTTATTGACCATCAGCACTTGATGTTCTTTCTAGATTTCAGACTCAGCGACTTTCAGCATCGCAAACAGCTCGGATGATGACTTGTTCATCCCGTGCATGTTATTGTTCATCACAAAACTCTTGTAACTAGGTGGCAGTGATTGAAGAACTCTATCAATGATCGCCTCTTGCGGAAGGGAAATTCCCAACTCAGCTAGACGGTTTGAGTACCCTGACATTCTGAGTATATGCTCACTGACACACCCGTTCTCCTCCATCTTGCAAGCATATAATTTATCGGAGGTCTCATACCTCTCGATCCGGGCATTCTTCTGAAAGATAAACTTCAACTCCTGGAACATCTCATATGCTCCATGACGTTCAAAACGTCTTTGAAGTCCCGGTTCTAAGCCATACAATATTGCACACTGAACTATTGAGTAGTCTCCAGCACGAGCCTCCCAAGAGTTCTTAACGTCTTTGGAGGTCATGTCTTCTGGTTGGTCACCAAGCGGTGCATCAAGGATATATTGTTTCTGGGAAGCCGTAAGGATAATCCTCAGATTACGGGCCCAATCAACAAAGTTACTTCCGTCATCTTTCAACTTAGCTTTCTCTAGGAACGCATTAAAATTCAGGGGTGCTACTACGCGAGCCATTGATCTACAACATAAATATGCAAAGGTTACTTAGACTATTGTTCATGATAATGAGTTTAGTTAATCAAATTACTAAAACTCCCACTCAAATTGACATCCCTCAGGTCATCTGAGTGTAACATGATCCAAATTCACCAACTCAAGTCCGATCATCACGTGAGTTAAGTTGGCTTCAATGGTGAACATCACTATGTTGATCATATCTACTATATGACTCATGTTCGACCTTTCGGTCTCTTGTGTTCCGAGGCCATGTCTGTACATGCTAGGCTCGTCAAGTTTAACCCGAGTGTTCTGCACGTGCAAATATGGCTTGCACCCATTGTATGTGAACGTAGAGTCTATCACACCCGATCATCACGTGGTGTCTCGACACGACGAACTTTCGCAACGGTGCACACTCGGGGAGAACACAGTTCATCTTGAAATTTAAGTGAGGGATCACCTTATAAATGCTACCGCCGTACTAAGAAAAACAAGGTGCATAAAATGATTAACATCTCATGCAATTCATAAGTGACATGATATGGCCATGAACTTGTGTTTAAGATCTCCATCTTCAAAACACCGTCATGATCTCCATCGTCATCGGCACAACACCATGATCTCCATCATCTTGATCTCCATGGGGTTGTGGCGCCAGCCCTGCTTCTACTTCTATTGCTACCACTTAGCGATAAAGTAAAGCATTACATAGCGCTTAATGATTGACACGCAGCTCATACAATAATTAAAGACAACCCTATGGCTCCTGCCGGTTGCCGTATTCACCGACGTGCAAGTCGTGAAAATCTATACATCACATGATCATCTCATACATCACATATATCTCATCATGTAATTGGCCATATCACATCAAAACATACCCTGCAAAAACAAGTTAGACGTCCTCTAATTGTTGTTGCATGTTTTAGGTGGCTGCTACGGGTATCTAGCAAGAACGATTCTCACCTACGCATAAACCACAACGGTAATACATAGATTGCTTTTCAACCTTCTCAAGGACCGCCTTTGTCGGATCCGATCCAACTAAAGTGAGACAAACTATCGCCCGCAAGCCATCTAAGCAACAAGTTGCGTCGAGGGAACCAGTCTCTCGTAAGCGTACGAGTAATTTTGGTCTGAGCCGTTTTATCTCACAATCCCGCTGAACCAAAATCCGACCAAGGGAGGAAGCAATCTAAGCATCAACGCCCACAAACCTTTTGTGTTCTACTCGAGATCTCATCGAACCATCAACCTAGCTCTGATACCACTGTTGGGGAACGTTGCATGGGAAACAAAAAATTTCCTACACACACGCAAACCTATCCATGGCGATGAGCATCTACGAGAGGGAGAGTGGATCTACCTACCCTTGTAGATCGCTAAGCGGGAAGCGTTAAGAAATGCGGTTGGTGTAGTCGAACTTCTTCACGATCCAAATCGCCGAGCATCCCGCGATCCAATCATGAACCGTCCCACGAACCAATCATGAACCGTCCCACGATCTCATCATGATCCGTCCCGCGATCCAATCACGAACGTCTCGTGGCCTTGATCACGATCCTTCCGATCTAGTACCGAACGGACGGCACCTCCGCGTTCAGCACACGTGCAGCTTGATGACGATCTCCACCGTCTTGATCCAGCAAGAGGAGGTGGATAGGAGAGAGAGTTCATCGGCAGCATCACAGCGCTCGGTGATGGTGGTGGTGGAGCAGTTCCGGCAGGGCTTCGCCTAAGCGCTGCAGAAATCCGATCTAGAGGAGCACCGATGAAACGGGTAGCACGTGGCCGTAAGTTGTGTCCAAAAACCACCCAATCCACTAGTATATATAGGAGGAGAGGAGGGGGAGAGGGGCTGGCGCACCAAGTCTCCCTAGGGGAGTCGGCCGGCTAGGAGGAGCAATCCTACTTCTCCTCCAATCCTAGTTGTAGTAGGATTGCTTCCTATTGGCTGATTTCCCCTTTTTCCTTTAGGATTTCCACTCCCTGCACCATGGGCCTTTGTGGCTGGTTTTCCCAGCCCACCAAGGGCTGGTTAATACTCTCCCACAGCCCATGGACCTCTTGGGGTCGAAATACCCCTCCCGGAGGCCTCCCGGTACACTACCAGCACTCCCGGTACACTACCGATGAGCCCGAAACTTTTCCGACGACCAAACTGGGACTTCCTATATATGAATCTTTACCTCCGGACCATTCCGGAGCTCCTCGTTACGTCCGGGATCTCATCCGGGACTCCAAACAACCTTCGATCACCACCATACATAACTCTATACTACCGAAACGTCACCGAACCTTAAGTGTGCAGACCCTACGGGTTCGAGAACTATGTAGACATGACCGAGACACCTCTACGGTCAATAACCAATGGCGGGACCTGGACGTCCACATTGGTTCCTACATATTCTACAAAGATCTTTATCGGTCGAACCTCTATGTCAAGGATTCAGTTAATCCCGTATAACGTTCCCTTTGTTTTTTGGTATGTTACTTGCCCGAGATTCGATCGTCGGTATCTCCATACCTAGTTCAACCTCATTACCGGCAAGTCTCTTTACTCGTTCCGTAATACAAGATCCCGCAACTAACAATTAGTCACATTGCTGGCAAGGCTTATTGTGATGTTGCATTACCGAGTGGGCCCCGAGATACCTCTCTGTCACACGGAGTAACAAATCCCAGTCTCGATCCATGCCAACTCAACAGACACCATTGGAGATACCTGTAGAGCATCTTTATAGTCACCCAGTTACGTTGTGACGTTTGATACACACAAGGCACTCCTCTGATATCCGTGAGTTGCATGATCTCATGGTCATAGGAACATATACATTGACATGCAGAAAACAGTAGCAATAAACTGACACGATCATATGCTACGTTTGTAGTTTGGGTCTTGTCCATCACATCATTCTCCTAATGATGTGATCCCGTTATCAAATGACATCACATGTCAATGGCTAGGAAACCCTGACCATCTTTGATCAACGAGCTAGTTCACTAGAGGCATACTAGGGACACAGTGTTGTCTATTTACCCACAAATGCAATGTGTTTCCAATCAATGCAATTCTAGCATGGATAATAAACGATTATCATGAACAAGGAAATATAATAATAAACACTTTATATATTGTCTCTAGGGCATATTTCCAACATCTCCCTCATATAAAACTGCAATGATGATTTCCGATCTTGTTAACAATTGCCTAGGATAATTCCACACACCAAGCCATCATTATTCCACACTTGCTATTTGTAATATATTGTAATATTATGATAACAACACCTATATTTATATTTTAGTTCTCCGATATCATGCAAAGCTATCCTCTTCGTACCCACAACGTAGTTACATTTCTCGTTTCTAGTTGGAAGCAAACGTTCGGTGTACGTAGAGTCGTATCGGTGGCAGATAGGACTTGAGAGAATATTGATCTTACCTTTAACTCCTTGTGGTTTCAACACTCCATACTTATCACTTCCACCTTTGGAAATTGCTACAATGATTCCTTGCACTAACGAACCGTGAAGGTTTCATATCCCTATTTTCTCTTCTTTATTTTTCTTACAGGATAGAAGGTTCCCTCGCATACAAGTTTGCTAGGGGGATGATGGTATGGACACCAACAGGCGATCTTCAGAATTGACATCTTGCAAAAAGGAGTACTGCAACAAAAAGCTAAGTTGCAAAACTCTAAGTGAATTTTTTACGGTGAAGTTATTTTCCTTGGACGATTTCAACTTTTGTATGGGAAACCTGCACGCGAAGAAACCTTCTCGTGATTGGTTGCGCCCTTACTCTATTTCGAGTCCACTCAACAGCTTAAGTGGCTACATTGAAAACGTCAAGGTATCTTGCCGGCAGCGACACCTCCAGCAGGCTGCTAAGGATTCGCTCTTCAAAGCACTCGTGGCAGGGCTGCATGCACCGACAGGTTTCCGATAAAGCGTAGGGCATGTACCATACAAAGAGAAATCTGACAAGAGGAATAACATGCATTTATTCAAAACACAACCAATTATATTACATTAAAAGTTGCTGTGATTCTAACTTAAGATAAAATTGTCTTTGGCATGGAATGGTGGCGATAAGGAGAAGTGAAGCAGCTAGTCCCTACGCTGGCCTTCGACCCTCTTGACTTGGTTCACCTTGTCTATGATGGGAATGACAAGTTCTTCGAGTGCCTTGACATCCACATCCTTTCATAAGTGGTCGGGACGTTGGTGAGGTTGATCCCGGGGTTCTTGTGTGCCACTTTGACGAGCACCTTGAGGAGGACGGCCCGGTTGAGTTTGTGGGATTCGTTGGCCAGATGGGTTGCTCGATCAGAATGGAGCTGCTTCAGGGCATTAATTATGCCCTCAAAGAACATGGCAACCTGGCACTCGGAGACACCCTATCGTTGGAAGAAAGGTTGAAGTTCTGCAGGCCCATGGTGGACAACTGTGCAGCAAGCCTTTCTGCCACATCAACAAGGCGCTCAGTCTAGATCTTCACACTTGTCACATAGTCGTTATGAGTGGCGGCGATACTCTTGAGTAGGTCCTGCTCATTCCAGAGATCTTTGATCAAGACCTTCTCATTAGCCGTGCCGTTCTCAAGGGACTCATTCAGCGTGGCCAGCTTCAGCTTCAGATCAGCAATGGAGTCATTGGCTGAGGTGAGTTGCTTGGTCTTGTCGGACATGGCAACCTGTATCTCCGCCAGGCTATAGAGAGCCTTCTCTTTGTTGGTCTTGAGCATCGAGATCTCCTTGTCGTGGTCCTTAAGGTCCGCCTCTAGCCTCTTCACCTTATCGTCGAGCTTGTTCTTGGCGGCCTCTGCAGCTTCGGTAGCATTGACGACTTCCTTCAGCTTGCTGGCGTGGAATGTGACCAGAGCCTCGAGGGCTTCCTTGTGTTTTTGCTCTAGCTCCTGGGTTCGTCGCATGACAAGCTTTTCAATTTCTTCATCCTTGCGGCGAAGCTTGTCGGCAAGCGCCCTCTCACGAGCGGCAAGGTCCTCTTCATAAGCATCAAGCCCGACACGATGTTCTGTTAAGCGAGCTTCCTCTACAGCAACCTATTGCGAGGACTCTTCTTGCGCCTTCTCAATGTTAGACTGCTTTGAGAGGAGCTCGTTCCAGTTTTCGCTCAGCTACCCCATACCAGTTTTCAACTCTTGGAAAGCTTTGGTGAACCAGGCTTGCGTTTCCTTAAGGCGCTTCTAGAAATCCGCCTCCGTTGCTTCAATAATTGCTGCTCTGGAGCCCAACTTCTCCTTTCGAGTGCGGTAGAGTGTCTGGAGCTTTTGAAAGTTGTCGCTCATGGTTTGGAGGAGTTGTTCTTCCTTGGATTGGTTGCTGGCACTTGGTTCGTCGATAACTTTGAGTCCAGCAGCAGTGGTGACTTCCCCATCAAAGGTTTCTCCTTCAGTTGGCAACCCAGTGCTTGTCATTCCTGGTATGTTGACAAACAGGTTCTCGTCAGCCTTGAGATATCTGCTTGAAGAGGGGGCTTCGGATGTTGACTTCTTATCCTCAACAGCCGCCTCACCGGCAACTGGGGGCTCCATGGCCGGCGTAGCAACTAGCGCTCCTACGGCAGGAATGCCGTCAATATGGTCACAAGACTCCTTGCCGGCCTTCTCAACACACTCCTTGGTGGTTTCTTCTTGTACGTCCTTGGCGGCCTCATTAGCGGCAAACCTGGCGGCCTCGACGACAACATTTCTGCCGGTCTCCTCGATGACGACATCGACATCCATTTGTTTCGTCGAAGGGAGACTTGAAAGCCAAAGAACGGGGAACAAGATGAGACCAAGGTTGAAGTTCAAGAAGATAATATATATAAAGACAGAATGAAAAGTACTCTGCAGCGAGCGGTTTACCTGCACCAAGATGTTGAGAGGTAGTTTCTCCTTTCCCGGCAACATTGGTTGCCGATGTAGGAATGTCGGTGCCTGTGCTTGCCAGCCTTCCCTCGGCAAGAATGGGCTCGTCAGCAGAAGCCCTTGCAGGAGATCCATCTCTGGGCAGCGTAGTCAACGGAGGCGGCACATCAGGGGTGGACTCCGATGGCTCTCCTTGTTGCTGATCTTCTTCTACAAGCCCGGTGATGTCAGTGGCGAAGATACACGTCCCAATGCTCGCTAGTGGGAAATGAGTAATGAACTCACGCTGGGGGCTATGTTGAGGACTGCGTCGTGGGCTGGGCTCCGGGCTGATGTTGATCATCTCTGGCGCACTTGTGGTGCTTGCTGGCGGCTCATCGCTTGTTGAAGTCTTTGCCTTCTTCACCATCCTTTGCACCGGCGTTTCCGTATCTCAGGGAGGACAGGGCAAAGCAAGGCAAACAAGTTAAGCGAAGCTGGAAATTCAGAGGATAAAAGATGTGATAGGATCCTTACTCTTCTTCTTCCAAGCTAAATGCAGAGAGGTCGAAGTCAACCTCTGCCATGGTGTCCGTGTGAGGAGGAGAAGGAGTGGTCCTGGCTCGCTTGGCTATACCAGAAGCGGAGGGTTGCTGTTAAGATTCTTGCCGCTGCATAGCCTTGGCAGCCGCCCCCTTGCCGAGGGCTTCACCACTCGAGGAAGGTTGGAGAACTGAGGCACCGAAGGAGGCTTTTCGAAGAACACGATTCTTATTCTTATCGATAGCTGGGGGCTCCTCGTGAAGCTGCCTATCGACTGTATCTTCGGCAGAAGGACCCCTGGCAGCGGTGCCACTCTGCTCTATGGCAACCTCGCCCTGCCTCGCAAGTTTTCCCTCTGATATCACTTCTTCTCCACTAGCTTCCCCTTCCCTGAAGCCATCACTATCGGCCTCCGCGGCAAGATTCACCTCTTCCATCCCGTTGGCGATGTACGCTACTTCTTCTTAAGTGGTGGGGCGAATGAGGTTCGTTTCTTCCCGGATGGCCCTTTCCGACAAGTTGTCAAAGAACTCTTGTGCCTGCTCTGCGGATGGCTCTTCCCAAGTTTAGTAAAGGCCGTGAGCATTACACACCAGCATCATGGCGATGATTGAGGCCAAGGCAGAGTTGTTGCATAGAGGGATTACGCCAGCTGGCAACTCGTACCTTGCATCAAGCCTGAATAGTTTGTGGCAAAGAGCTGAGTGATGCATGACTGTCAAGTTGTTATTCAAGCTAGGGTGCATCCTCATGATATCTACCACATTCCGGAACTCCCACGCTGGTGTCCCTTTGTTCTATAGAGGGGTGATGCACCGGCGAAGGAAATCAGCGCCAATCATCTCTATTGTGAGCCCGACAACTTTAAGGCGGTGGATCCTGGTAATTGCAACTGTGAGCTTCTCATCTTGAAGATCGAGGGCGCTCCAGTCATTGCCGCACACCATCTTTGTTTGTCGAGGCGAACAAAAGGGCTGAGGATCTTTCTCCTGAATCCAGCACCACTTGGCCCGCCATTCTTCCCACTTCTCGCGGAAGACCCCGTCTGGGTATATCTCTTTGTTCCATGACCTTGGGATCCAGGTGATAGAACCAGAAAGAGCCTCTCCCTTTTGAATGCGAGGAATGAAATAGTGGTGGAAGAGGGCTGTGTTGGGGATTACTCCGGTGAAGTTTTCACAGAGATGGACAAAGACTGACATGCATGTTATGGCATTCGGCGTAAAATCCAAGAGATGGAAGCCGTATGTGTACATGATGTCATTGAAGAAATTAGAAAACGAGGGACAGAGCCTATGGTAAAAGTAATTGGCAAAGAAGGGGAATTTATCCGGGCCACCCTTGGAGGAACCTAGACTCACGCGAGTAGCAGGATGGGCCTTCGTATCCCTCGCCCACATGCACTGGTATCGCCCCTTCAAGACGATCACATCAAGCGCAAAAGTGAAGATGACGTGCTCCCTCCACATCTTTGCTAGCTTGCTCTCCATGAAGGCAGCTTTCACCTCCTTGCCCCTGCTTGCCTTGTGCGGCATGGCGGCTATGGGAGCAGAGGCTGAGGACGGAGAGGGCGTGGAGGCGGTGGATGAGTGGGAGTGGCTCTGTTTCAGGCTCGAGGAAGGAGACGACAGTGGTTTCAAGATTGGAAAGGACAGGACGTAAATGAGCAAGCGCCTCTACGGATTACTTCTTATGGGGAAGGCACGAGGCTGCCTCTTTACTAGTCAATGTGAAACACTTTTGCGAGCGCGCTGCAATTACAGTCGCTCCGCGCATGTATCCCATGTCGCACACTCAGCATGCGTCATGGGGGGCGCAGTAAGCGGAATGATTACAATTGCTATCTCCTGCCATGCGTGCCCGTGCACCATTTGGGCCTAGCCCAAAAACGCCTTGCGCCCGTGTATGGCCTAGGCCCAGGGGCTCCTGTTGGTGTACTAAAGTTTGGGTCTTTTAGTACCCCATACTTGTGCACGGACGGTTGTAGCCACACCAGCGTCAAGGCCTGCCGGGGGATAGCTGAATGCAAGTGCAGGAATGTTAAGAACGCATTCAAGTCAATAATCAGAAGACAGAAGATCAAAAGTTGGGACCCCGGCAAGATCTTGTCGGGATGGCTTACGACGCCCCGACAGGACCCGCACCCGGCAAGACCTCGCTAGCCTATCACCACTCCAGCGCAGTGACCAGCCTGTCAGACATGCCTTATCCTCCTGATTACATGTCAAGGCGCTAACGATGATGGGATTAAGCAGTGCTGATGGGATGGCCTCTTTTTCCGTCCCCAAGAAAGTTAGGGACAACTAAACGGAGCATTTAATGCATTTGTCCTATGCCGTCAGTATTAGGTATGATAATACTGTAGCAACTGTACACCTCATGTATGTATTGTGTGCCACTGTTGGTGACCCCTTTGACATATAAAAGGAGCCCCAAGGTGTAGTTGTAGGGAGGAGGACCTTCTGGCCCAAGCACATGCTTAGCGGCTGTGTACTGTTCATCACATAGCGCTCCTGGAGCCAGAGCTCAAAGACTCACAATACACTAAAGCAGGACTAGGGTTTTACGCTTCTCAGCGGCCCGAACCTGGGTAAAAATCCCTCGCGTTGCTCATTGGATCTGCTCTTTGTGCACGCCTTCTCCCTACTGAACCATAAAGGGATCCACGCGATCCCATAGGTGTCATACGTCGACAAACTTTTTCTTTTGTTGGTATGTGAAACTAGGCGGTATAAATTTAGCAACAATGTAATTAGCATAATCAGCATACCAAGGAGCATTACGCGAAGCATTTATGACAGCTAATTTTTCATTAGGAAATCTATCATCAATAGGTAGTCGATCATCAAGAACATTTTCTAACCTAGACAAGTTATCCGCTACGGGGTTATCAGCACCCT
The DNA here is from genome assembly GCA_022496015.1 of Hordeum marinum. NCBI lineage: Eukaryota > Viridiplantae > Streptophyta > Magnoliopsida > Poales > Poaceae > Hordeum > Hordeum marinum. Next base: position 153,749,943 of record CM039674.1, read on the forward strand.
TTCTATCAACAATATGCAAATCGAATTCTTGTAGCAGAAGAACCCATCTGATAAGTCTAGGTTTATCATCTTTATTTTCCATAAGATATTCAATAGCAGCATGATCAGTGTGAACAATTACTTTAGAACCAACAATATAAGGCCTGAACTTATCACAAACAAACACAATTTCCAAAAATTTCTTTTCAGTGGTAGCATAGTTTCTTTGAGCACTGTCTAGAGTTTTGCTAGCATAATGGATAACATGTAATTTCTTATCAACTCTTTGTCCTAGAACAACAGCAACAGTATAATCACTAGAATCGCACATAATTTCAAAGGGTAGGTTCCAATCAGGTGGTTGAACAATAGGTACAAAAATCAAGGCGCTCTTAAGAATTTCAAATGCTTCTACACAATCATCATAAAAAATGAATGGAACATATTTTTGCAAAATATTAGTGAGAGGCCTAGAAATCTTAGAGAAGTCTTTAATAAACCTCCTATAGAAACCATTCCGACCAAGGAAACTTCTTATACCTGTTATATCCGTAGGACACGACATTTTTTTAATAGCATCAACTTTGGCTTTGTCAACTTCAATACCTCTTTCGGAGATTTTGTGTCCCAAGACAATACCCTCATTCACAATAAAGTGGCACTTCTCCCAATTCAATCCAAGCTTAGTTTCTTCACATCTCTGCAAAACTCGATCAAGGTTGCTCAAACAATCATCAAAAGAAGTTCCGTAAACGGAAAAATCATCCATGAAAACCTCAACAATCCTTTCACAAAAATCAAAGAATATAGTAGTCATATGTAACATCCTAAATTTGGAATGTTATAATAAATAGGTCAATGATTGTTTGTCTAATTGAGTGATTGAATTTGAGTGAAACTTTGAAAATTTTAAAAAAACTTTTGAATGGGAGGGAATGACATGACTTTCCCCTTTTGCTTTTGAATTCAAAATCAGTGAGAGAAGATGACATGACTTCTCCATAATAAAACATTTGAAAAGTAAATTTGAAAACTATTTGAAATCTTTCTGTTATGGAGTTCATTTCATATTTGGTTCCATTTTAAAGTTTGAAAGAATTCAAATTCCCTTGATAAAATTTTGAGAGGAGTAATATGACACTCCAAACCAGGGGCCATTTGAATCTTATTTGAATTTATAAAACTTAGAAAATTATTTCTGAAATATTTCATAATAGGTTTCAAAGCCATTTTTAAATTTGTTTTAAAAATTCATTTTTCTCCAAAAATAAAATATATGGAAAATAGGGTAAAATGATTCCCTTCAAAATAAAAATGGAGATAAATTAATTTGAAGCCATTTTGGTATTTTTAAAATGTTTCAGTTTCCTCTTATTTAAAATAGTAGCACTGTTTGATTTTTCTCATTTTGTAAGAATTTTATTTGACTCTGAAAATATGTTCATCTTTTAGAATTTATTTTTCTGGTCATCTTGATATATAATATGTCTACATAAAAGTATTTTTTTAGTTTTCCTTTTATTCAACTTCCTTTTCTGTTTTTGTTTTATAAAAGGAAAACATTTCTTTTATTAGGAAAGACCCCAAGGCCCACTTGGAAACATTCGGCCCGTATCTCCCCGTGCCCGTCCGAATGTGGATTAGATCGGGCACCCGATCTGTTTCCTTCCCCTCTCTCTCTTGCATGTGGGTGCCACCGCCCGACCACATCCTCCCCACGATCTTCTCTTTCGTTACCCCGCTCCCCTTCCTTACCGACGAGATCTCGCCGGAGCAAGCGAAATCCCTCGCGGTCCCCTTCCATCTGGGCGCCCTGATAGCCTGGCTATTTAAGCCACCAACCCTGCATCCCGTTCTGCCCGAATGTTGCTCGCTCGGGCCCCACCCTCGCTCGTGATCGCTCGCCGGAGATAGCCATGGCTGTCGCGCCATTGCTGAACTGCTGCTTGATCCCGACCCCTAGAGCCATCACACTCACCACCATCCGCCTTGCCGCACTCACCCGAACACCCCGTCTAGTAACCCGAGATCAAAACCCCCAGAGCCCCCTCGTCGTCGACGCCCAAGCACCACCGCCGCTCACGAGCTTGCCCCGCTCAACCCCGTCGCCCCCGAGCCACACCGAGGTCCCCATCGTCGTCATCGCACTCGTCCGCATCGCCTGGTGCTGACGCCATCACCGAAGGACCACCGGAGATGTATCCCCGTCGACCTCGCCGCCTCGGCCTCGCCGGAACCTCGCCGGAGACCTCCTCCATCGTGGTAAGTCGCCGAAGCCCTTTCTCAGCGTTAGATCTAGGGTGAACGGCCATGATTAGAACGTAGTGTTGATTATAAACACCGAAACGTTTTCTGTTAGAAGCCGACCATCCGCTTGTTTATTTCGCACACGCACATGCCCAGCCAATCACAGCCTACCACGTAGCCCCTTCCGATAGATAGGATTTTTGTTTTCTTTTAGTTTCTGTTTTTAGACAGAAATAGTTTCTATTTTAGAAATTGAATAACTATTAGAATTTTTAGCATTTTTGAGTGATTATTTTTGCATGCTATCAAATTTTTTATCTAGTTTATGTAGATATAAAGTTTGGCTATATTTGAATAATTTAAATTTGAATTCAAACAGATTTGATTCAAATCTTATTTTCTGAATATCTTGAGTTTAAAAATAGATTTTTGGTTGATTCTTTTTGCTACTGGTCACTAGTGATCTTATTTACCGGTAGGTAGAATTTGGGAATTTTAGAATATTATAAATTAGGGTTTCAAGCAAAACAGATCCTGTTTTAGTTCTTTTTAGGTTTATTTATATTTCTTTTATTTTAAATTGTTTTAATTTATTTTCTTTTATATTAGTTGGAAAATTTTACCTTGTTTTCTGTTAGTTAGAAGTAGTACTTCAACCAAATTTATTTTTATTTTATTTATTATTTTTGATAGCATGAAATCAATTCTAGTTTCATAATAACTTGCAAATTGATTTCATTGCTAGTTGGATTTCCTATTTGAAATTATTTTCATAGATTATTTTGTAAGTTTTACCTTCTGTTAACTTAGTTATTATATATTTTTGTTTTCTCTTATTTTAGTATTTTATTGTCTTTCTTGTTGTTAATTTTATTAGGTAAAAACTTATGTTGTTTAGAGTATTGTTTTCTTAGTTCTTAGTTGTTCTTCAAAACTAATTCTTTTGCTAGTAAAATATTTACTAAAATACTTTTGTTAGGTTTTACTTTGTTGTTGTCTTACTATTTGAAAACATGATTTTTTTGTTGAGAAAACCAACCCTTGGTTATGTTGATGAAGTTTTGTTGTTTTGAGTTTTGTCTTAAGTATTTCCTTCATCGCAACTCTTTTGTGTTTGATTTTTGTGTGGCTTCTTATTTGATAGTATTGATTTCTAGAAGTGTTAGCTTATGAGTGCAATGTTTGATTATATAGATTTCATCGGAGAGTGGCGAATAGTTCTATCAAGTTATTTTTTGAGAGTGATATCATCTTCTTCAACTTACGAGGCAAGTTCACTCTTATCATATTACATTACCTATGTTTTATTTGCATTAGAATCAATATTTCCATCCACATCCAGTAGGATATTGAGCTTGAACTTGTAGTAGTATCATGAGGTAGGAGAAACCCAACACCCTGTTACCATTGTCCGGGAAGGGACGTTACTTCACAATTGCTATGCTTTAGTAGACGGGGTTGGTTGTGAGATTCAGGACTATTGTGAGGTTAATTAATTATCTCAAGACTTTCATGATGATCAAGACTTCAAGACTTCAAGGACTCAATATACCTCTGGGTGGATTGGACATGCATTTTGGCAGCCTGATATCTATCATGGTTATGCCCAGGAATCCTAGTATCTACCTGTGATCATCCCAACGGAATGCCACCCAGGCTCAACGAGATGGATGGATACTTCAAGGACGTAAAGCTTATGTGTGCAGCCGCAAGTCAATATGGGCTCTGGCTTGGTTGACCATAGTGGTGACTTCGGTAGGTCAGTTGCTACGAGATATAGAAGAACGGTAGGATTTGGATGGGCACTGACTTTCTATCGGAGGATCACTATGGAAGACCATGTTCCGATCGTCCCATTCTCAAACACCAGGCAATGCGAGGACATAATAGGAGGGATCGATTTTTGCGGGTAAAGTATACAAACCTCTGCAGAGTGTCAAACTAATCTATTAGCCATGTCCCCGGTTACGGACAACATGAGCACCGGAGATGATACTATCAACCATTCTCAACACAAAATTAATAAATTTCATGATGAGTGGGTATATTAATAATTTTTGGGACATGAGAATTGGTTGGTGGAACCATCTCATTAACAACCAACTGTTAGTAGTGGTTTCCGTTCCATACCTTTGTCATAGGGAAAATAAAACCAGCTTTTTCTGCAAAAACTCAGACACAGAGCCACAAAGCCTTTTGCATATAGAATAGTCTTTATCATTTTTTCTATGGTGATCTTGCCGGTACATTCAATGTGCTGACCTACACGTCTGCAACGTCTTATGTTGTAGATACTTTTCTACGATGAGTAAGAGTACGATTTAGGGTTACGGTCTACACTCAACCTGCCATTGGTGTTTATTAGGACTCCACTCCCATTGACTGTTTCCGCTGTGATTTAAAAGGTATATATCAGCTTTATGATATTTACATGTGATTGCACTTTGATATATACATTGATGTATTGTGTGTGCCAGCATACTGATCCAGGGATGGCACTACACACAGAGGCTTGACTCGTTTTGAGTCGGGTCGCTACATCTTACATCTTTGAAAGGTAGCAGGTGCATTACACGATCCAAAAGGCATTCGTCTATATGCGAAGGTACCGAAGGGGCAAGTAAAAGTAGTCTTCTCTTGGTCCTCTTTTGACATAGGAATTTGAGAGAAACCAGAATAACCGTCTAGAAAGCAAAAATGTGTGTGTTTGGATAGTCTTTCTAGCATTTGGTCAATAAAAGGTAGAGGGTAATGTTCTTTTCTAGTATCTTTATTTAATTTCCTAAAATCAATTACCATTCTATATCCTATAACAATTCTTTGCGGGATCAATTCATTTTTATCATTAGGAACTACAGTAATACCTCCTTTCTTAGGGACACAATGAACGGGACTAACCCATTTACTATCAGCAATACGGTAAATGATACGTGCCTCTAGAAGGTTAATATTTCATTTCTTACCACTTCTTTCATTTTAGGATTTAACCGCCGTTGGTGATTAACAACTGGTTTAGCATCCGTACTAGGCAATTCTTTTTCATGGGGTTGTCTACAAAATTTAGAGAAATTAAACTCATGAGACGTGTCCCCAAAACTTATAGTAACAGTTTCCTTCTCACAATCTATCCTGGCATTAACAATATTCAAGAAATGTCTACCAAATATAATGGGACAAAAATCATCTTGTGGGGAACCAAGGACAAGAAAATCTGTAGGATATTTTATTTTCCCACACAAGAGTTCAACATCTCTAATAATCCCAACTGGTGCTATAGTATCTCTATTAGCAAGCTTAATTGTAACATCAATTTCCTCTAACTCAGCTGGTGCAATATCATTCATAATTTCTTTATATAAGGTAAAGGGAATTGCACTAACACTAGCACCCATATCACATAAGCCATGATAACAGTGATCTCCTATTTTAACAGAAACAACAGGCGTGCCAACAATGCGTCTATGTTTATCTTTAGCATCAGGTTTAGCAATTCTAGGAGCTTCATCACAAAATTTAATAACATGCCCATCAATATTATCAACCAAGAGATCTTCAACCATAGCAATACTAGGCTCAACTTTAATTTTCTCAGGGGGTGTAAGTGTTCTAACACATCTCTTATGAACCATAGTTGAAGCTTTAGCGTGTTCCTTCATTCTAACAGGGAAAGGTGGTTTCTCAATATAAGCAACAAGAATAATAGGATCAACATTATAAGTAATAGATTCCTCTTCAACTTTAATAGGTTCAACTACTTTCACTTCAATGGGAGTACAATATCTGAACCACTTCTCCTTAGGGAGATCAACATGAGCAGCAAAAGATTCATAGAAAGAAGCTACTATCTCAGAGTCAAATCCATATTTAGTGCTAAATTCACGAAAAGAATCGATGTCTACGAAAGATTTAACACAATCAAACTTAAGGTTCATACCTGACTCCTTACCTTTGTCGATTTCCCAATTTTTAGAGTTGCATTTAATTCTTTCCAATAAATCCCATTTGAAGTCAATATCTTTCTTCATATAGGAACCATCACAAGAAGTATCGAGCATGGATTGATCATTACGAGAAAGCCGATCATAAAAATTCTGAATAATAATTTCTCTCAAGAGCTCATGATTGGGGCATGAATATACCATTGAATTAAGCCTCCCCCAAGCTTGAGCAATTCTGTCTCCTTCACGAGGCCAAAAATTATAGATATAATTCCAATCACAATGAACTAGATGCATATGATAGAACTTCTGATGAAATTCCATTTTCAATCTGTTGTAGCTCCATGATCCAATATCATCACATAGACTGTACCATGTCAATGCCTTATCCTTCAAAGATAAAGGAAATACCTTCTTATTGACGTGATCGTGGGGCTGATCTACAAGCTTAAATAGTCCACAAACTTCATCCACATAGATTAGATGCAAATCAGGACGTAGTGTTCCATCTCCTGCATAAGGATTAGCCAGCAGTTTCTCTATCATACTCAAAGGAATTTCATAATAAATATTTTCAATAGGTTTAGTAGGTTGAGGGGAAACTCTTTGCGCTTCCGGTCAAGGTGAAGACACCTCGAAGAAGCCCCTCAAAGTATTACTTTCCATAGTAACAAGTGACACTAAATTTCAGCACACTATATAAAATTTTCCTTACCAGATTCCACTTACCAAAGGCGCTTCACTCCCCGGCAACGGCACCAGAAAAGATTCTTGACGACCCACAAGTATAGGTGACCAATCATAGTCCTCCGATAAATAAGAGTGTCGAACCCAATGAGGAGCAGAAGGAAATGACAAGCGGTTTCCAATAAGGTATTCTCTACAAGCACTGAAATTATTGGTAAGAGATAGTTTTTCGATAAGATAATTCATAACAAGTAACAAGTAACAGGTGTAGCAAAGGTGCATCAAGGTAGCCCAATCCTTTTTGTAGCAAAGGATAGGCCTGGACAAACTCTTATATAAACGAAAGTGCTCCCGAGGAGACATGGAAATTTCTATCAAGCTAGTTTTCATCATGCTCATTTGATTCACATTCGTTACTTTGATAGTTTGATATGTGGGTGGATTGGTGCTTGGGTGATGTCCTTACTTGGACAAACCTCCCACTTACGATTAACCTCTCTCAGAAGCATCCGCAACTATGGAAGAAGAACTAAGATAAATCTAACCATAGCATGAAACATATGGATCCAAATCAACCCCTTACTAAGCAACACATAAACTAGGGTTTAAGCTTCGGTCACTCTAGCAACCCATCATCTACTTATTACTTACCAATGCCTTCCCCTAGGCCCAAATAATGGTGAAGTGTTATGTAGTCTAAGTTCACATAACACCACTAGACGAGAGACAACATACATCTCATCAAAATATCGAACGAATACCAAATTCACATGATTACTTATAACAAGACTTGTCCCATGTCCTCAGGAACAAACGTAACTACTCAAAAATCATGTTCATGTTCATAATCATAGGAGTATTAATTATCATAAAGGATCTGAACATATGACCTTCCACCAAGTAAACCTACTATCATCAACTACAAGGAGTAATCAACACTACTAGCAACCCACAGGTACCAATCCGAGGTTTGAGACAAAGATCGGATACAAGATATGAACTAAGGTTTGGAGAGGAGATGGTGATGATGAAGCTGTTGATGGAGATTGACCCCCTCTTGATGAGAGGATCGTTGGTGATGATGATGGCTTTGATTTCCCCCTTCGGGAGGGAAGTTTCCCCGACAGAATAGCTCTGTCGGAGCTCTAGATTGCTTATGTCCAAGTTCCACCTTGAGACAGCGGCGCTTCATCCCGAAAGCTTCCTTATGATTTTTTCCAGGTCAAAGCCCTCAATATAGCAGAATATGGGCGTCGGGGACCTGCCAGGTGGGTCACAAGCCCTCTAGGCGCGGCCAGAGGGGTGGTCGCGCCTGGCAGGCTTGTCACCTCTTGATGGACCTCCTTTGGCATTTGTTTCGCCCAATATTTTTTATATATTCCAAAACAATTCTCCGTAACTTTTCAGAACTTTTGGAGTTGTGCAGAATTGGTCTCTCATATTTTCTCCTTTTCCAGTCCAGAATTGCAGCTGCCGGCATTCTCCCTCTTCATGTAAACCTTGTAAAATAGGAGAGAAAAGGCATAAGTATTGTACCATAACGTGTAATCACAGCCCATAATTCAATAAATATCAATATAAAAGCATGATGCAAAATGGATGTATCACATCTCTGTTTTAAAAGCTCGGCCTCTGGCACCTCTTCAAATCAATGCTTCCCTATGCGAAGGGCCTATCTTTTACTTTCTAGTACTTACCTTTATACAAGAGTCATGGTGATCTTCACCACTTCCTATATTTTGCCGTTTTCTCTTGGCAAGCATCGTGTGGTGGGGAAAGATCCAAGCATATATGGTCATTCAAATTTATTTGATCATGAGTTATTATTGTTGACAATTATTTATATGATAAGTATGTTGGGAGGAGAAACATTAAGCCCCTATCTTTCTATGTGTTCGACGGATGCCATTTACTCTAAAAATATGCTTTGAGTGTTAGCACTCATGGAAGACTATATGATGGTTGAGTATGTGGAATTTTCTAAATCAAAGCTCTTACATAGACCCTTCCTGAAAATAAGATGAATTGTAATTGTTTGGTGACTAAAAGCATAATTTGTTAGTTTTCAAGAAACTTTATGGTCTATACTTTAACATGTGATTAGCTTGTTACTTGATCATGAGAAATTTTATGAGATCAACTACTGTTTATGATATATAATGATGCTAGAAAAAGTGTTTGGAACTATCATTGATCAAATTTATGCACTACGCTAGCATTCACACTTCATAAATTATTTCTTTTATCATTTACCTACTCGATGACGAGCAGGAATTAAGCTCGGGGATGCTAATATATCTCCAACATATCTATAATTTATGAAGTATGGACGCCATGTTTAAAATAATTCTATATGGTTTTGGTATGATTTTATTAGAACTAACCCGGACTGACGTTGTTTTTAGCAGAACTACCGCGGTGTTGTTTTTGTGCGGAAATAAAAGTTCTCGGAATGGGCTGAAAATTTATGGAGAATATAAAAAATAATGGAGCGAAAAGATACTGGAGAAGAGTCCCAAGGGAGTCACAAGCCTGCCAGGCGCGGCCACCCCCTGGTCGCGCCTAGCAAGCTTGTGACCTCCTCGGGAACCTTCCCGACATGGGACCAACACCAAATACTCCTATAAATACCCAAACCTACAAAAAGAAACCTAGACTGGAGTTCCACTGCCACAAGCCTCCAAAGCCACGAAAAACCAATCGAGAGCCCGTTCTGGCATCCTACCGGAGGGGTAAACCATCACAAGAGGCCATCTTCATCATACCGACGGTCTCCATGACGAGAAGGGAGTAGTTCGCCCTCGGAGCTGAGGGTATGTACCGGTAGCTATGTGTTTGATCTCTCGCTATCTCTCGTGTTCTTGAGATGGCACGATCTTGATTTACCATGAGCTTTATTGATATAGATGAATCATATGGAGTTTCCCCCTCTCTATCTTCTTGTGATGAATTGAGTTTTCCCTTTGAAGTTTTCTTATCAGATTGAGTCTTTAAGGATTTGAGAACACTTGATGTATGTCTTGCGAAGGGATATATGTGGTGACAATGGGATGTTCTAGTGATCCACTTGATGTATGTTTTGGTGATCAACTTGCGGGTTCCGTGACCTTGGGAATCTATGCATAGGGGTTGGCACATGTTTTCATCTTGAATGTCCGGTAGAAACTTTGGGGCACTCTTTGAAGTTCTTTGTGTTGGATTGAATATGATGAATCTAAAATTGTGTGATGCATATCGTATAATCAAGCCCATGGGTACTTGTGGTGACATTGGAGTATCTAGGTGACATTAGGGTTTTGGTTGATGTGCATCTTAAGGTGTTATTTTAGTACGAACTCTAGGGCTGTTTGTGACACTCATAGGGATAGCTCATACGATTGATCAGAATAAATAACTTTGAGGTGGTTTCATACCCTACAATAATTTCTTCGTTAGTTCTTGCTATTTGTGACTTTGGAGTGAACTCTTTGTCGCACGAGAGGTATTTACATATGATTCAACTATGTCAATATTGTTGAGAGAAATTGCACTAGTGAAAGTATGAACCCTAGGCCTTGTTTCTAAGCATTGCAATACCGTTTGTGCACACTTTTGTCATTAGTTACCTTGCTGATCATATATTTCCAGATTACAAAAACCTATATCTACCATCCATATTGCACTTGTATCACCATCTCTTCACCGAACTAGTGCACCTATACAATTTGACATTGTATTGTGTGTGTTGGGGACACAAGATATTTCTTGTATTTGATTGCAGGGTTGTTTGAGAGAGACCATGTTCATCCTACACCTCCCACGGATTGATAAACCTTAGGTCATCCACTTGAGGGAAAATTGCTATTGTCCGAAAAAACTCTATGCTTGGAGGCCCAACACGAGTCTACAAGAAGATGGTTGCATAGTAGACATCAAGAGTTTCGGCGGTGAAGCGGAGAGTCTAGGTTAAGTTTTGGTGGTTTCTCTATTTATAGGATTTTTTGGCATTGGAATCATGCAAAATGGAGTTACAAGGGGCCCACTATCTATTAGGGCCCTTTGACCCCCTGGGCACGCCCTAATAGCTTGTGAGCACCTGGTGGCCCCTCTGTTGGTTCTTCGCTCCAATATTGCTCATATGATCCAGAAAAAAATCATGAAAAAGTTTGGCAATTCCGAGAACTTCTATTTTCTGCACAAAAAGCAACACCACGGTAATTCTACTGAAAACAACGTTAGTCCGGGTTAGTTCTATTTAAATCATATAAAGTGCATAAAAAACATATAAAATAATTATAAACATAGGTAAATATGGCATGGATACTTCATAAATTATCAATATGTTGGAGACGTATCACCAGGTAGACACCCCGACGGTTGCGGCCAGGTACATCGCCTCTGTAGGATCGGGAAGAGAGGTCTAGATGGGGTGACTAGACACTTAACACGACAAATGTGCAATTTTTAGTTTTGTTGAGATTTAGGCAGACTTTAACACAAGTTAAGTCAAAACCAATATTTTCTACATAAGCATATCTCAAAGATTGAGCAGCGAAAAATGAATATCATGCAAGTGCAAGAAAGTAAAGGGGGTAGAGATAGGAAGATCAAACACAATGAAGACACGGTGATTTTTGGCATGGTTTCGATTTGTGGTGAAATTGTACATCCTCGTATGGAGACTTCAACCCATAGAGGGTATGTGTTGCGCGAGTCCATGGAGGGCTCCACCCACAAAGGATCCACGAAGAAGAAACCTTGTCTATTCCACCCTGGCTTACGTACACGAAGGACTAGCCTCACTTGGGGTAGATCTTCATGACGCTGGCGATCTCCTTTCCCTCACAAACTTCTTTGTTCAACTCCCAATGATTTGGAGGCTCCCAAGTGACACCTAACCAATCTACAAGACACCAATGTCCAAAAGGTAATAGATGTTGTGTTGATGATGTACTCCTTGCTCTTCTGCTTCAAGAGATAGTCTACTCAACACTCAATCACTCTATCACAATTTTTTGCTTGGTGGTGGAGAGGGATTGGATGGAAAGCAACTTGGGAGTCTAGAAATCAAGGATCATATGGATGAAGTGGAATCCCTTCATCTCAACACAAGCATAGGTGGTTCTCTCTCAGAAAATGGATATGAGAGGTGCATGCTTCATCATGGTTGCTCTCCCTAAGAGTAGGTGTTGATGGAGGGGTATATGTAGTCAACATAAAATATCTAGCTATTACTCACTTTATGCCCAACTCGGTGGAACCGATAATAAATCTTGGAGGCACCGAGTAGTGCAAAAGAATCAAAGGTTTATGTTTTAGTGTGACCGGATGGTTTCACTCGGTGGGAACGTTTGGGAGATGACCTAAGCAATTCCTCACTTTGGTGGCTCTGATTGATTTCCCTCGGAGGTTCCAAAATGAAAACAATGGTTAACAGAAGCTTGGCACATGCATTTCGGTGGGATCGAATGCCATCTCTGTTTCATCGAGTTACTAGGGTTTAGGCTGTGGCTGATGTCTTGGATATCTCGGTGGGTCAGGATGGAATGGTTTGGTGGGACTGAGATAGACTTGAGGTATCTGGACAAGTTTGAATGTGAGAATGTGATTGAGGATTTTGGATCCAAATCTCTAAGTGCTTGAGAAATTGAGTCATTATCAAAACCTCATCACCTTTTAATAGTATTGGCTCCTACGGACTCAATGTGATATTGGATCACCAAACCAAAAATAGAGTCTTGGAACTTTTGCTAATCTTTGTCCTTAGCATTTTGGAGGGTTCACTTCTCCATCCATTTGCTTGTCTAGTTTGAACTATTCCCAAAATGTACTTGAGGAAACTATTAGTCCAACAATATGTATGTTGACAGTAATTACCGAAACCACCAAGGGAGCAAGTGTGCTTTTTATCTCCCCCATTTTTAGTAATTGATGACAACACACATTAAAGCCTCAATTCAGTTTCAACAAAGTATATGAGAGCTTTGAGAGACATATGACTAGGATGTGCTCCCCCTACAAGTGTGTAGTCTTTAGAGAATAGTATCCTTTGTAATGCAAATGCACAAAGAAGTGTTAAACTTGATAATTCATATGCTTCTTGGCTATATGCAGCAGAGTAAGAATGTGAATGAAATATATTCATGTTCACGAGTCTCCCTTGCAAACAATATGTGCAAGAAGCAAGAGATCATCATGTAGATGAGTGAGATGCATATACTTACCTTAAAGTAATTGTGGGTTTTACATGAAGAGACAAACTTGAGAAAACTAGGGTTAGATAATACAAATGTTTTTCTCTGATACAAATGCAAGTACTTCAAGAATATGAAGGCCTGGATGACATGTAAAAGGGCTGATATCACTTGCTGAATGCTACTTGTAAGGGGCCAAGCCCTCAGGCTTGATCTTTCACACTTGGTGGGGGGGGGATAGGAGAGAGATCAAGAGAAATACTCAAGAGAAACTCCAATCACACATCCACTAAATCCACGAAACACAAGATGATACAATGATTTGAGTTCGACACGGGATACATGTAAAGATGATAGTTCTTCCCACTCAAAGGGATGGGGCCTTGGAATCCTTAGAGGATCTTCCCTATGAAAGGGGCCTTGACATCCACTTGGATATTCTCACATAGAGGTCATCTTCATGAGAAAGAGGAAGTGGAAGGAGCAATGCTCATCTAACTCAATAGCTAAACATATGCTAAACCTAGTGGACGAGGTGGGGTCACTTTGTTGGAAATATGCCCTAGAGGCAATAATAAATTAGTTATTATCATATTTACTTGTTCATGATAATCGTTTATTATCCATGCTAGAATTGTATTGATCGGAAACTCAGATACATGTGTGGATACATAGACAACACCATGTCCCTAGTATGCCTCTAATAGACTAGCTCGTTAATCAAAGATGGTCAAGGTTTCCTGGCCATGGACATGAGATGTCATTTGATAAACGGGATCACATCATTAGGAGAATGATGTGATGGACAAGACCCAAACTATAAACATAGCATATGATCGTGATAGTTTATTGCTATAGTTTTTTGCATGTCAAGTATCTGTTCCTATGACCATGAGATTATGCGACTCACTAACACCGGAGGAGTACCTTGTGTGTATCAAACGTCGCAACGTAACTGGGCGACTATAAAGGTGCTCTACAGGTATCCCCGAGGGTGTCTATTGAGTTGGCATGGATCAAGACTGGGATTTGTTACTCCATGTAACGGAGAGGTATCTCAGGGCCCACTCGGGAATACAAGATCACAACAAGCCTTGCAAGCAATGTGAATAAATGTTAGCCACAAGATCTTGTATTACGGAACGAGTAAAGAGACTTGCTGGTAACGAGATTGAACTAGGTATAGAGATACCGACGATCGAATCTCGGGCAAGTAACATACCGAAGAACAAAGCGAACTACATACGGGATTAACTGAATCCTTGACATAGAGGTTCAACCGATTAAGATCTTTGTAGAATATGTAGGAACCAATATGCGCATCTAGGTCCCACTATTGGTTATTAACCGTAGAGGTGTCTCGGTCATGTCTACATAGTTCTTGAACCCGCAGGGTCTGCACACTTAAGGTTCGGTGACGTTTCGGTAGTATAGATTTATATATGGTGGTGACCGAAGGTTGTTCGGAGTACCGGATGAGATCTTGGACGTCACGAGGATCTCCGGAATGGTCCAAAGGTAAATATTGATATATAGGAAGTCCTCTTTTGGTCACTGGAAAAGTTTCGGGCTCATCGGTAGTGTACCGAGAGTGTCGGGATGGTACCGGGGGACCATCAGGAGGGGTGTCACGCCCCGAGGGGCCTCATGGGCTATGGGAGGAGACAAACCAGCCCCTAGTGGGCTGGCTGAAGCCTCCATTAAAGCCGATGAGGTTTGAGAAGGAAAAAAAATCCAAAGGTGGAGAGGTGGAAAGAGTTTCCAAGTGGAAAGGAGGAATCCTACTCCTAATAGGATTGGAGTAGGACTCCCCCACCTCCAATTTTGACCAACTCTTAAGGGTTTGAGGCCACTTCCTCCCCCCTCCCTCCTATATATACTAGAGGATTTAGAGGGGAAAGCTAACCCTAATTGCCACGTGCTCCCTCTACTTCATCTAGATCGGTTTTCTCGTCTAGTCTAGTTCGGCGGTGCTTAGGCGAAACCCTGCCGGAATAGTTCTACCACCATCACCGCTGCACCATCGCACTGCCATAGAACTCATCTACCTCTCTGCTCCCTCTTGCTGCATCAGGAAGGCGGAGATCGTCATCGAGCTGTACGTGTTCTGAACGCGGAGGTGCTGTCCGTTCGGCGCTAGATCGGAAGGACCGTGATCAAGATCGCGAGATGAATCGTGATTGGATCGCGGGACGGATCATGATATGATCACGGGACGAATTGTGATTGGATCGTGATGGGATCACGGGACGCTCGGCGATTTGGATCGCGAAGATGTTTGACTACATCAACCGCGTTTCTTAACGCTTCCCGCTTAGCGATCTACAAGGGTATGTAGATCCACTCTCTTTCTCGTAGATGCTCATCACCATGGATAGATCTTGCGTGTGCATAGGAATTTTTTTGTTTCCCATGCAACGTTCCCCAATAGTGGCATCATGAGCTAGGTCTATGTGTAGATGAGATCTCGAGTACAACACAAAGGAGTTTGTGCGCGTTGATGCTTAGATTACTTCCTCCCTTGGTCGTGTTTTGGTTCAGCGGTATTGTGGGATGAAGCGGCCCGGACCAACCTTACTCGTACGCTTATGAGAGACTGGTTCCATTGACTGATGTGTAACTTTGTTGCACAAAGATGGCTGGCGGGTGTCTATCTCTCCTACTCTAGTTGGATCTGATTCGACAAAGGCGGTCCTTGAGAAGGTTGAATAGCAATTTGAGTATCACCGTTGTGGTTTATGCGTAGGTGAGAATTGTTATTGCTAGATACCTATAGCAGCCACGTAAAACTTGCAACAACAATTAGAGGATGTCTAACTTGTTTTAGGGTATGTTGTGATGTGATATGGCCAATTACATGATGAGATATATGTGATATATGAGATGATCATGTATTGTATAGAATATCACGACTTGCATGTCGATGAGTACGGCAACCGGCAAGATCCATAGGGTTGTCTTCAATTATTGTATGACCTGCGTGTCAATCATTAAGCGCTATGTAATGCTTTACTTTATCGCTAAGCGGTAGCAATAGTAGTAGAAGCATGGTGGGCACGACAACCCCGATGGCGACACGTTGATGGAGATCAAGATGCTGGAGATCATGGTATTATGCCGGTGACGATGGATATCATGCCGGTGCTTTATAGATGGAGATCAAAAGCACAAGTTCATGGCCATATCATGTCACTTAAGATTTGCATGTGATGTTAATCCTTTTATGCACCTTGTTTTGCTTAGGACGACGGTAGCATTATAAGGTGATCCCTCACTAAAATTTCAATATCAATTGTGTTCTCCCTGAGTGTGCACCATTGCGAAAGTTCGTCATGTCGAGACACCACATGATGATCGGGTGTGATAGACTTTACGTTCACATACAACAGGTGCAACCTAGTGTTGCACGTGCAGAACACTCGGATTAAACTTGACGAGTCTAGGATGTACAGACATGGCCTCGAAACACAAGAGACCGAAAGGTCGAACATGAGTCATATAGTAGATATGATCAACATGATGATTTTCACCATTGAAACCACCTCAACTCACGTGATGATCGGACTTGAGTTGGTGAATTTGGATCATGTATCACTCGAATGACCGGAGGGATGTCAATTTGAGTAGGAGTTCTTAAGTAATATGATTAATTGAACTCATTATCATGAACATAGTCAGTAGTGTCTTTGCAAATTATGTTGTAGATTACTAGCTCATGTTGTAGATCCCTTGAATTTTTATATGTTCCTAGAGAAATAGATTTGAAAGATGATGGTAGCAATATTGCGGACTGGCTCTGTGATCTGAGGATTGTCCTCATTGCTGCACAGAAGGCTTATGTCCTTAATGCACCGCTCGATGCGCCACCCCCTCTAGCGTCGTCTATAGATGTTGTGAACATCTGCCAGGCATGTTCCAATGACTACTTGATAGTTTAGTGCATCATGCTTTACGGCTTAGAATCGAGGCTCCAAAAACGTTTTGAACATCACCAAACATATGAGATGTTCTAAGAGCTGAAATTGGGATCTTAGGCTCGTGCCCGTGTTGTGAGATATGAGATCTCCAACAAGATTCTTTGCCTGCAAGATGAAGGAGAATAGCTCAATCGTTGAGCATGTGCTCAGATTGTCTGGGTGCTACAATCGCTTTAATCGATTGGGAGTTGATCTTCCAGATAAGAAAGTGATTGATATAGTTTTCCAAGTCGCTCTCACTAAGCTACTAGAGCTTCGTGATGAACTATAAAATGCCAGGGATGGAAATAATGATCCCTGAGTTGTTCGCAATGTTTGACACCGCGAAGGTAGAAATCAAGAAGGAGCATCAAGTGTTGATGGTTAGTAAAACCACTATTTTCGAGAAGGGCAAGGGCAAGGAGGGAAACTTCATGGATGGCAAGTCAGTTGCTGCTCCAGTGAAGCAACCTAAAGTTGAACCCAAACCCGAGACTAAGTGCTTCTATTATGAGGAGAGTGGTCGCTGAAGCGGAACAATCCTAGATACTTGGTAGATAAGAAGGCTGGCAACATCGACAGAAGTATATTTGATATACGTGTTATTGATGTGTACCTTGCTAGTACTCCTAGTAGCACCTGGGTATTGGATACCGGTTCGGTTGCTAAATGTTAGTAACTCAAAATAAAAGCTACGGAATAAACAGAGACTAGCTAAGTGTGAGGTGACGATGTGTGTTGGAAATGTTTCCATGGTTGATGTGATCAACATCGCACGCTCTCTCTACCTTCGGGATTAGTGACAAACCTAAATAAACATGTTAAGCATGAACATGATTAGATCATGTTTATTGCAATACGATTATTCATTTAAGTGAGAGAATAATGGTTATTCTTTTTACATGAATAATACCTTCAATGGTCATGCACCCAATGAGAATGGTTTGTTGAATCTTGATCGTAGGAATACACATGTTCATAACATAGATGCCAAAAGATACAAAGTTAATAATGATAGTACCACATACTTGTGGCACTACCACTAAATGTCATATTGGTGTAAAGTGCATGAAGAAACTCCATGTTGATGGATCTTTGGACTCATTCGATTTTGAATCGGTTGAGACATGCTGACCATTTCTCTTGGGCAAGATGACTAAAACCCCATTTTCCGGCTTGATGGAACGGGTAAGTGACCTTTTGGAAATGATACATGTTGATGTATACGGTCCAATGAGTGTTGTAGCATGCGGTGGATATCCTTATTTTCTTACCTTCACTGATGATTTGATTAGATATAGTGTATATTTACATAATGAAACACAAGTCTGAATCGTTTGAAAAGTTCAAGAAGAATCAGAGTGAAGTTTGAAATCATCGTGACGAGAAGATAAAATGTCTACGATATGATTGTGGAGGTGAATATCTGAGTTACAAGTTTGGTATACAACTTAAGACAATGTGAAAGTTGTTTCACAACTCAAGCCACCTGGAATACCATAGTGTGATGGTGTGTACGAACGTTGTAGTCGAGCTCTATTGGATATGGTGTGAATTATGATGTCCCTTATCATTTTTCCACTATCGTTTTGGGGTTATGCATTAGAGACAACTGAATTCACTTTAAATAGGGCACCATCTAAATCCCTGAGACGACACCATATGATTTGGACGAAACCTAAGCTGTCATTTCTTAGAGTTTGGGAATGCGACACTTATGTCTGATAAGCTCGAACCCAAAGTGGAAAAATGCGTCTTCATAGAATACCCTAAGAACAGTTGGGTATACCTTCTATCTTAGATCCGAGTACAAAGTGTTTATTGCTAAAACTGGGTCCTTTCTCAAGAAAGAGTTTCTCTTGAAAGAATTGAGTGGGAGTAAGATATAACTTGATGAGGTTGTCGAACCTTTATTTCAGTCATAGAGTAGCGCATCACAGAAAGATGTTTCTGTGGAGCCTACGTCAGTTGAAGAGGAAGTTAATGATGATGATCATGAAGCTTCAGATCAAGTTACTATCAAACCTTGTAGGTCGACAAGGACACGTACTATGCCTGAGTGGTATGACAACCCTGTCTTAGAGGTCATGTTGTTGGACAACGAAGAACCTACAAGCTATGGAGAAGCGATGATGGTCCCGGATTCTGACAAATGGCTAGGAGCCATGAAATCCGAGAAAGGATCCATGTATGAAAAAAAGTATGGACTTTGTTAGACTTGCCCGTTGAACGGAAGGTTGTTGAGTACAAATGGACCTTTAAGATGAAGATATACGCTCATGGTGAATGTCACTATTTGTAAAGCTCGACTTGTTGCAAAGAAGATTCCGCCAAGTTCAAGGAGTTGACTGCGATGAGACTTTCTCACTCGTAGCGATGCTAAAGTATGTTGGAATTATGTTAGCAATTTCTGCATTTTTTCAATTATGAAATCTGGCAGATGGATGTCAAAACATCGTTTCCTTGAGGAAAGGTTGTATGAGATACAACTAGAAGGTTTTGTCAGTCCTAAGGATGCTAAAAGGTGTGCAAGCTCCAGTGATCCTTCTATGGACTGGAGCAAGCATCTCGGAGTTGGAATATACGCTTTGATGAGGTGATCAAAGTTTTTGAGTCTATACAAAGTTTATGAGAAACTTGTATTTACAATAAAGTGAGTGGGAGCACTATAGAATTTCTGATAAGCATATGTGGATGACATATTGTTGATCGAAAATGATGTAGAATTTCTAGAAAGCATAAAGGGTTGTTTGAAAAGAGTTTTTCAAAGGAAAACCTGGATAAAGCTATTTAATTATTGGGCATCGAGATCTATAGAGATAGATCAAGACGCCTCATGAGACTTTCAATGAGTACATACCTTGACAAGATTTTGAAAGAGTTCAAAATGGATCAGTCAGAGAAAGAGTTCTTGCCTGATTTCTAAGGTGTGAAGTTGAGTGAGACTCAAAGCTCGACCATGATAGAAGAAAGAGAAATGACGAAGGTCGTCCCCTATGCCTTATCCATAGGCTCTGTATAGTATGCCATGTTGTGTATCGCACCTGTGTGTGCCTTGCCATGAGTCCGTCAAGGGGTACAAATGTGATCCAGGAGTGGATCACTGGACAACGTCAAAATTATCCTTAGTAACTAGAGGACTAAGGAGATGTTTCTCGATTTTGGAGATGATAAAGAGTTCGTCGTAAAGAGTTACGTCGATGCAAGCTTTAACACCAATCCGAATGACTCTTAGTAGCAATCTGGATACGTATAGTGGATCAACCATTTGGAATAGTTCCAAGTGTAGTGTGGTAGCAGTATTTACAGTATGACATAGATATTTGCAAAGGACACACGAATCTGAATATCGCAGACCCGTTGACTAAAAGACCTCTCTCACATGCAAAGCATGATCGAGCCCCAAACTCATTGGGTGTTAGATTCATAACAATGCGAATCACATGGTGATGTGAACTAGATTATTGACTCTAGTGCAAGTGGGAGACTATTGGAAATATGCCCTAGAGGCAATAATAAATTAGTTATTATCATATTTCCTTGTTCATGATAATCGTTTATTATCCATGCTAGAATTGTATTGATCGAAAACTCAAATACATGTGTGGATACATAGACAACAACATGTCCCTAGTATGCCTCTAATAGACTACCTCGTTAATCAAAGATGGTCAAGGTTTCCTGGACATGGACATGAGATGTCATTTGATAAACGGGATCACGTCATTATGAGAATGATGTGATGGACAAGACCCAAACTATAAACATAGCATATGATCGTGTTTATTGCTATAGTGTTATGCATGTCAAGTATCTGTTCCTATGACCATGAGATCATACAACTCACTAACACCGGAGGAGTACCTTGTGTGTATCAAATGTCACAATGTAACTGAGTGACTATAAAGCTACTCTACAGGTATCCCCGAGGGTGTCTATTGAGTTGGCATGGATCAAGACTTGGATTTGTTACTCCGTGTGACGGAGAGGTATCTCAGGGCCCACTCGGTAATACAACATCACGACAAACCTTGCAAGCAATGTGACTAAATGTTATCCGCGGGATCTTGTATTACAGAACGAGTAAAGAGACATGTCGGTAATGCGATTGAACTAGGTATAGAGATACTGACGATCGAATCTCGGGCAAGTAACATACCAAAGAACAAAGGGAACTGCATATGGGATTAACTAAATCTTTGACATAGAGGTTCAACCGATTAAGATCTTCGTAGAATATGTGGACCAATATGGGAATCTAGGTCCCGCTATTGGTTATTGATCGTAGAGGTGTCTCGGTCATGTCTACATAGTTCTCGAACCCGCATGGTCTGCATACTTAAGGTTCGGTGACGTTTTGGTAGTATAGAGTTATATATGGTGGTGACCGAAGGTTGTTCGGAGTCTTGGATGAGATCCTAGACGTCACGACGAGCTCCGGAATGGTCCAGAGGTAAAGATTGATATATAGGAAGTCCTGTTTTGGTCACCAGAAAAGTTTCGGGCTCATCAGTAGTGTACCGCAAGTGCCGGGAGGGTACCCGGGGACCATCGGGAGGGGTGTCATGCCCCGAGGTTACTCATGGGCTGTGGGAGGAGACAAACCAGCCCCTAGTGGTCTGGACGAAGCCTCCACCAAAGCCCATGAGGTTTCAGAAGGAAAAAAATCCAAAGGTGGAGAGGTGGAAAGAGTTTCCAAGTGGAAAGGAGGAATCCTACTCCTAATAGGATTGGAGTAGGACTACTCCACCTCCAATTTTGACCAACTCTTGAGGGTTTGAGGCTTCTTCCTCCCCTCCCTCCCTACTATATATACTAGAGTATTTAGAGGGGAAAGCTAACCCTAATTGCCACGTGCTCCCTCTACTTCATCTAGATCGGTTTTCTCCTCTAGTCTAGTTCGGCGATGCTTACGCGAAGCCCTGTCAGAATAGTTCTACCACCGTCGCCGTTGTGCCATTGTGCTGCTGGAGAACTTCATCTACCTCTATGCTCCCTCTTGTTGGATCAGGAAGGCAGAGATCCTCATCGAGCTGTACGTGTGCTGAACGTGCATGTGCCGTCCGTTCGATGATAGATCGGAAGGACCGTGATCAAGATCGCAAGACGACTCGTGATTGGATCGCGGGATGGATCATGATGAGATCGCGGGATGGATCGTGATTGGATCGCGAGATGGATCGTGATTGGATCGCGAGATGGATCATGAGGGGATCGTGGGACGCTCGGCGATTTGGATCGCGAAGACGTTCGACTACATCAGCCGCGTTTGTTAACGCTCCCCGCTTAGCGATCTACAAGGGTATGTAGATCCACTCTCCCTCTTGTAGATGCTCATCACCATGGATAGATCTTGCGTGTGCGTAGGAATTTTTTTGTTTCCCTTGCAACATTCCCCAACACCCTTATATAGTCTTGGGCGAGTTGAGGGCGAGAGAGAGGGATAAATGAGCCTTTGGGCCGAATCTGCCCACACAGGGGTCGGATGTTTGGGCCGGAGGCCGGATGTCCAGGGCTTCATGACATGCCAGATGTTTGAGCCGCTAGCCAGATGTCTGGAGCTAGAGGGGCGCTTTCTACGATATTCTGGACAGGGGGTGCCGTATTTCCGAGCTGGGACAAGGATGTACTGCCAGGGGGTGGATGTCTGACCATTGTTGCTTTAGCTCACCTTCCTTCCTGGACCGGTGGCGCTGGAAATCAAACCCCTGGGCCGGATGTAAGACCATTGGGAGGTCTTGGCGCCTTCCTTTGATACTTGCCTTCGTCGTCCGTCTTCGTGGGGGCTTGGCCTTCACTCCGAGTGCTTTGAGGTCGTCTTCATGGTACCTAAGCATGCATAGAGTTTACGCTTGAGGTAGTATCCATGTCTCGATAGGTTTGAATGGGAGTTCATTAAGGAGATATGTCACCTTGGTTTCGATTACACGTGCACGAGATCTTGTCATAGGGACACTTGGAGCTTGATGGGTTGGTGTAGAATACACGGGGATGACCATGGGATGCTCTGCATCATCTCCCCCCTTAGGAAATATCCATCCTCGAATCGATATCCTCATTACCAAGGAAACGAGATAGGTCCTTGACGTTGAAGATGTCGCTCACGTTGTACGTATCACGTGGAAGTTTGATCTTGAATGGTATGTCGGCTTGGGAAATAACTTGGACTTGCGGTTGGTGGGGAACCTATCATTGTGAAGGTGTAGCCACATAAGATCACCGGTGTTGAACACCATAGGGTGCTTGTTGATGTTATGCTTGGTGGTGACTTGTTCCACTTGATGTTCTATCATGTGCCTTGTCTCTTCATGCATCTTCTTGATGTATCCTACCCTTGTGCTTGCGTCCATGTTTGTTTGTTCTTGAAGTGGTAGCGGAAGAATGTCCAATGGGGACAAAGGGTTGAAGTCACACACCACTTTGAAGGGAGACTTGCCGGTGGTGGAGTGGCGCGTGTGATTGTAGGCGTACTCAGCGATGGGTAGGCACTCTTCCCATTCATTGATGTTCTTCTTAATCAACACACAGAGTAGCATAGACAACGTCCGGCTGGTTACCTCCATTTGTCCATCGGTTTGTGGATGATAGGTCGATGAGAAGATTAGCTTGACTCCGAGCTTGGCACATAGCGTCTTCCAAAAATAGCTTAGGAACCTGACAGCATAGTCTGACACAATGGTCTTGGGACTCTGATACGTCTCCAATGTATCTACAACTTCTGCTTGTTCCATGTTGTTATATTATCAATCTTGGATGTTTTACAATCATTTTATAGCAACTTTATATCATTTTGTGGGACTAACCTATTGACATAGTGCCCAAGTGCTAGTTGTTGTTTTTTGCTTGTTTTTTACTTTGCAGAAAATCAGTACCAAACGGAGCCCAAACGTCATGGAAAGTTTTGGAGATTTTTTGTGGACTAGAAGAACTAGGATGGGCCAAACAACCACCAAAGAGGGGGCCCAGCGTGGCCACCCACCAGTAGGGCACGCCAGAGGCCCCTAGCACGGCCTGGTGGAGCGTGCCCACCTCGGAACTCCCCCCAACCGACTATCAAGCCTATAAATTCCAAAATATTCTAAAAACTCTAGAGTTGTCGACGAAACACAATTCCAGCCGCCGTAGGTTCCAAAACCTCAAGATCCAATCTAACACCATCACAGAGGGGTTCATCTTCCTCATAGGTGCCTCTCCGATGATGCGTGAGTAGTCCACCATAGAACTACGAGTCCATAGGCAATAGCTAGATGGCTTCCTCTCTCTCTATGATTCTCAATACAATGGTCTCTTGGAGATCTATTTGATGTAATGACTTTTGCGGTGTGTTTGTTGGGATCCGATGAATTTTGAGTTCATGATAAGTTTCTATCCATGAGTATGATTTGAGTCTTCTTTGATCTCTTATTTGCAAGATTACTTATAGCCTCGTATTTCTTCTTTGAATCTTTGGTTTAGTTAGGCCAACTAGATCGATTTTTCTTTCCACGGGAAGAGGTGTTTTGTGATGGGTTCGATCTTGCAGTGTTCTTTCCCAGTGATAGAAGGGGCATCAAGACACGCATGTATCATTGCCATTAAGGATAACAAGATGGGGTCTATTCCTAAATGAATAGATCTTGTCTACATCATGTCATCGTTCTTATTGCATTACTCCATTTCTCCATGAACTTAATACAGTAGATGCATGATGGATAGCGGTCGATGTGTGGAGTAATAGAAATAGATGTAGAATCATTTCGGTCTACTTATCTTGGACGTGATGCCTATATAATGATCATTGCCTGGATATCGTCATGATTATTTGATCTTCTATCAATTGCCCAACAATAATTTGTTTACCCACCATCTGCTATACTCATGAGAGAAGCCACTAGTGAAACCTACGACCCCTGGGTCTACTTTTCCAACATATTGCTTTTCAATCTACTATTTTGCCATTTTGTTTTCAGATCTATTAATACGAAAAAAATACCTTCATGCACTTTTTATTTACTTATTTTATTTCGTGTTCTTGCGAGATCTATTTGCCAAAACTATCATTACCTAATCCATCTTGTTACCATAGAGAGCTTGACAAACTCTCTTTCGCGTCGAGATGCAAGTATTTGTTATTTGTGTGTAGGTGCTGTTTACGTGGGTGCGTGATCTTCCTCTACGGATTGATACCTTGGTTTCATAATTGAGGGAATACTTATCGTCGTTGTGATGCATCATCCCTTCCCCTTTGGGGAAATACCGACGCAGTCTCAAGCCACGTCAAATGAATTTCTAGCATCGTTGCTGGGGAGGAAGCAATCTTATCTACCAAGTTCCTATTCACAAATCTCATCTCCTTGCAATTTGCATTATTTGCCATTTTCCTATCGATTTCCTCTCCCCCACTTCAAAAATTTTCCATTTTGTTTGCCCCTCTTTTTTGTTTGCCTTTTTCTGGTCAAATCTCTTGTTTGCTTGCAATCTTGTTTCCGTAGTCATGATGACTCAAGAAAATGCCAAGATTTTTGATTTTTCCGATACCAATAATTATTATTTTATTAGCACTCCTATTGCTTCCCCCACCACTAGTGTGGAGTCTTGTGGTATTAATGTCGCTTTGTTGAATCCTGTCATGAAAGATCAATTTATCTGTACTCCTAATGAGGATGCCGCTTCCCATCTAAACACCTTCGTGGAATTATGCGATATGCAAAAGAAAAAGGATGTGTACAATGATATTGTGAAGTTGAAATTATTTCCTTTATCCTTGCGAGATCGTGCCAAAATTTGATTTTCTTCTTTGCCTCGCAACAGTATCGACTCTTGGGATAAGTGCAAGGACGCTTTTATTACTAATTATTTTCTACCCGTGAATATTATTTCCCTTAGAACTCAAATCATGAATTTTAAGCAACATGAGCATGAACATGTTGCACAATCTTGGGAAAGAATGAAATTGATGCTAAGAAATTCTCCTACTCATGGTTTAAATCTTTGGGTGATCATACAAATTTTTTATGCGGGATTGAATTTTGTCTCTAGAAATATTTTAGATTCCGCCATAGATGGAACTTTTTTGGAACTTACTTTGGGTGAAGCTACCAAATTTCTAGATGATATTATGGCAAATTATTAACAACGACATACTAAAAAAGCACATACTAGTAAAGCGGTTAATTCGATGAAAGAAATTAGTACTTTGAGTGAAAATGTTGATGCTCTTATGAAGTTGGTTGCTAGTAAAAATGCTCCCATTGATCTTAATGATATGACTTTGTCTACTTTGACTAAGCAAAATAGTGATTCCGTAGCTGTGAATTTCATCTCGCGAAATAACATCAATAACAATGCTTATAGAGGTAATTGTAATCCTAGGCCTTTTCCTGGAAATTCCTCTAATAATTATGGTAATTCCTATGGTAATTCTTATAATAACAATAATAATAGTAACATCTCTTATCTTGATAATATTTTAAAATAATTTATCAATGCTCAAAAGACTTTCAATACTATGATAGAAGAAAAGTTGAATAAGATTCATGATATGTCTAGAAGCATTGCTATAATTTCCCATGATGTAGAAAATCTCAAGTTGCATGATTTTCCACCTAAGATTAATGAATCAATTAAAGCTTTATATGTTTCTATAGATGAAAGTAAGAAAAGAACCGCTATGCTTAGAGCTAAAAGAGAATTTTTAGAAAAAATGTTTTCTAGCGATTACTTTCATAACAATGACGAAGATCTTAAAATCATTGGTTTTTGGTCTGTTGATTCTTTGGTTAGAAATGCTAAAATTGATGATAAAGGTACTGAATAAGAGTCAACTTTAGCTCGAGGGCGTCACAATGATTTGGAGGGTGAAAATCTTGATGAATTTTTTGATAAAAGTGGGTTTGGAGAGGTTAAAACTTTAACTAGTGATGTGCCCACTATCTTTGATTGCATAGAATTTAATTATGAGAGTTTCTCCTTGTTTCATTTTATTTCCTTGCAGCAATCCATGATAAATTTACCACATGCTTATGAACAAAATAAAGCTTTTACGAAACATATTGTTGACGTCATAATGAAATCCTTAGAAGAGAAGTTGGAATTAGAGATTTTGATTACTAGAAAATTGCGTGATTAGTGGGAACCTACCATTAAAGTGAAAAATTATTAATGATTTGCTTTGTGTGATTTGGGCGCTAGTGTTTCCACAATTCTGAAATATCTATGTGATGTGCTTGGTCTTACCAATATTGAAGAACGTTCTCCTAATTTGCACTCGGCGGATTCTACTATTAAAAAGCCTCTAGGAATAATTAATGATGTTCTTATTCTTGCCAATAGTAACTATGTGCCCGTTGATTTTATTGTTCTTGATATTGATTGCAATTTGTCTTGTCCTATCATACTTGGTAGACCATTTTTACGCACTATAGGTGTCGTGATTGATACGAAAGAAGGCAATATTAAGTTTCAATTTCCTATTAGAAAGGGTATGGAACACTTCCCTAGAACAATAATTAAGACACCATATGAATCAATCATGAGGGCCTTCTATGGAGTGAAAACTAAGGGTGACAATACTTGAATCTATTCGTTATGCCTAGATAGGGGTGTAAAACGATAACGCTTGTTGGGAGGCAACCCAATGAATAAATTATTTTTATCTTTTACTTGCTATTTTTGAGTGTTTTCACAATTACTCTTCTATTATGATTGTGTTTTTATATTTTATTTAGTGTTTTTGCCAAGTAAATCTTTTAGGATGATCCATAAGATGAGTAGAAACAATGCTGAATCCGAAACAGAAACTTTGTTCCAAGTGCACGAATTTTCATTTTTTTACCAAAACATGATATTGAGCTGAAATTTTAACACAGTATTTCAAATTCTTTACGTTGTCCTAAATTCTCTGAATTTTTAGAGTTCCAGAAGTATGGCTAGAGTACATATTACTACAAACTTTGCCGATTGAGACATATTTTGTTTTTGTTGCATTGTGTGCTTGTTTTGATGAATCTATGGATTGTATTGGGGGGTATAAGTCATGTGAAAGTTAAAATACATTAGTTATAATGCAATAATAAAATATGAATGGGTTTACAATAGTACCTATAGTGGTGATTTGCTTTATTATACTAACGGATCTCACGAGAATTTTGTCAAGTTTTGTGTGATTGAAGTTTTCAAGTTTTGGGTGAGATCACGATGGATGAAGGAATAAGGAGTAAGAATGGGGATTCCCATGGCACCCCAAGGTAATATACAAAGAGTAACAACCAACTAATCTTGGGGATGCTTTGAGTGGCATCCCCTCTTTCTTCTAACAACCATCGGTATTTTACTTGGAACTATATTTTTATTCGTCACATATCATGAGTTTTGCTTGGAGCGTCTTGTATCTTTGCTTTATTTGATTTTTATTATTGCTGCACACACCTATTTTAGAGAGTCAAAATTATTATATGGTTTGCTAGAATGGATCTTTATGCTTCACTTAAATCTATTGAGCAAAGGAATTGCTCTAGTGTTTCACTTATATCTTTTTGAGCACAGCGTGCTTTTACATGTTTGAAGAAATGCTCTCATGCTTCACTTATATTAATTTTAGAGTTAATAATTTTGAATAAATTGTCTCATAATTCACTTATATTATTTTGAGATATGAAACTTGTATGCTCATGTTATTCACTTATATCCATGTGAGCTTGTCAAAAGCAATGGTAATATATGAATCTAGTCCCAAAGTGATAGATATTCAAGAGGGATATAATAAAAACTTTCATGAAGATCATTGGACAAATTAAACTTGACTCTTTGTAATAGTTTTGAGACATGACAATAGTAATATGTGAGTTATGTTGGTGAGCAATTATGCTTAGTAAGAATATCGATGTTAAGGTTTGTGATTCCCTATGCAAACACGAAAGTCAATAGTTGTGCTACGAAATTACATCCTACTTATGGGGCATTATTCGGTGTTAGTTATGCTTAATGCTAGCTTATGTGATTTTTTTATTTCTTGGTTGGATGCTTCTCAATCTATTTGCTAGCCTTCACTTGTACTAAGTAGAAATACTACTCGTGCATCCAAAATCCTTAAACAAGTTTTGCCATATGAGTCCACCATACCTACCTATGTACGGAATTTCCATGACGTTCCAAGCAAATTTGTATGTGCCATCTCTAAATTTCAAAATAAACCTTTTTGTGTGCTCGTACCGCTCATGAAACGGTAGGGGGTGACTCATATTTTTGTGTGTGTATCATGAACGGTAGCTAATATTTGAGTGTGTATCATGAATGGCTCAATGATTGAGAATGATGGGCTAGAGATACCTTGCTTTAGCGTTGATATTTTGAAAGACATGGTTGCTTATTGATATGCTTGAGTATTAAAGTTTTCATGTCAAAACTATACTACTACTTTGAACAATCTAAAAGTTCAAATGTCCATGCTACAAAGAAAAGAATATATGATGAACATGTTAGGCAACATTCCACATAAAAAATTCTGTTTTTTATCATTTACGTACTCGAAGGTGAGTAGGAATTAATCTTGGGGATGCTGATACGTCTCCAAAGTATCTATAATTTTTGCTTGTTCCATGCTGTTATATTATCAATCTTGGATGTTTTATAATAATTTTATAGCTAATTTGTACCATATTTTGGGACTAACCTATTGACATAGTGCCAAAGTGCTAGTTGCTATTTTTGCTTGTTTTTTACTTCGCAAAAAATCAGTACCATACGGAGACCAAACATCATGGAAATATTTGGAGATTTTTTTTGGACCAGAAGAACCAGGATGGGCCAAACAACCACCAGAGGGGGCCTAGGGTGACCACCCTCCACTAGGGCGCGCCAGAGGCCCCTCGCGCGGCCTGGTGGATCATGCCCACATCGGGACTCCCCCCAACCGACTATCAAGCCTATAAATTCCCAAATATTCTGGAAACCCTAGAGGAGTCGACGAAACACAATTTCAGCCGCCGCTAGTTCCAGAACCTCGAGATCCAATCTAACACCATCATGGAGGGGTTCATCTTCCTCATAGGTGCCTCTCCAATGATGTGTGAGTAGTCCATCATAGACCTATGGGACCGTAGGCACTAGCTAGATGGTTTCCTCTCTCTCTTTCTATGATTCTCAATACAATGGTCTCTTGGAGATCTATTTGATGTAATCACTTTTGCGGTGTGTTTGTTGGGATCTGATGAGTTTTGAGTTCAGGATAAGTTTCTATCCTTGAATATGATTTGAGTCTTCTTTGATCTCTTATTTGCATGATTACTTATAGCCTTAAATTTCTTCTTCAAATCTTTGGTTTAGTTAGGCCAACTAGCTTGTTTTTTCTTGGTATGGGAAGAGGTGCATTGTGATGGGTTCGATCTTGTGATGTTCTTTCCCAGTGATAGAAGGGGCAGGAAGACACACACGTATCGTTGCCATTAAGGATAACAAGATGGTGTCTATTCCTATATGAATAGATCTTGTCTACATCATGTCATCGTTCTTATTGCATTACTCCGTTTATCCATGAACTCAATACACTAGATGCATGCTGGATAGCGGTCGATGTGTGGAGTAATAGAAGTAGATGCAAAATCATTTTTGTCTACTTATCTTGGATGTGATGCCTATATAATAACCATTGCCTGGATATCGCCATGATTATTTGATCTTCTATCAATTTCCCAACAGTAATTTGTTTACCCACCGTGTGGTATACTCATGATAGAAGCCACTAGTGAAACCTACGGGGGCCGGGTCTACTTTTCCAACATATTGCTTTCCGATCTACTTTTTTGCCTTTTTTTGTTTTCAGATCTATTAATCCAAAAAACCCAAAATACCTTGCTGCACTTTTTGTTTACTTATTTTATTTTGTGTTCTTGCGAGATCTATTTGCTAAAACTATCATTACCTAATCTATCTTTTTTACTTTAGAGAGCTTGACAAACTCTCTTTCACGTCAGATTGCTTGTATTTGTTACTTGTGTGCAGGTGTTCTTTACGTGGGTGAGTGATCTTCCTCTATGGAATGATACCTTGGTTTCATAACCGAGGGAAATACTTACCATCGATGTGCTGCATCATCCCTTCCTCTTTGTGGAAATACTGACATAGTCTCTAGCCATGTCAGACTCCATTTAATCTCAAGATCTCCCTACAAAAGAGATTTGTAATATGTGAAGCATCATCAATCTTGTGACATGGCAGGAAATGTGCCATTTTTAAAAAATGGTCCACAACAGCAAATACAAAATCATGCCCATTCTTAGTTCTTGGCAATCCAAGCACAAAGTCCATGCTTATATCTTCCCAAGGTGTGAAAGGTATTGGAGGTGGTATGTATAGATCATGGGATTGAGTTTTTGATTTAGGTTTGCGACATGCAGAGCAAAGGTTGGTGAAGCGTGCCACATCATGGAACATCTTTGTACAAAAGTATTTGTGGGACAGCATGGCAAATGTGTTGTTGCGTCCAAAGTGACCCATGAGTCCTCCATCGCGAGCCTCTTGCAAAAGCAACAAACGAAGAGAAGACTCGGGTATGCAAAGTTTGTTATCACGCATAAGATATCCATCTTTCATATAATATTTCTCCCACCAATTGGTAGCTTGGCATTTGGCATAAGGAGTAGCAAACGAATAGCATGGTCATACAAGTCTTTGATATGCTTAAACCCCATGACGTTTAATTCAAGTTGAGTAAATAGCATGCATTTGCGGGAAAGAGAATCCGCTACAACATTCTCTTTACCCTTGATGTACTTAATGACATAGGGAAAGTATTCAATGAATTCACTCCATTTAACATGTCGTTTGTTCAAATTTGTTTGACCTTTAAGGTACTTAAGCTTTTCATGATCGGTATGAATAAAAAATTCACGTGGTTGAAGATAATGTTACCAAACATGCAAAACTATCACCAAAGCATATAATTCCTTAGCATATATGGGGTGGTTAAGTTGTGCACAGGTTTTTTTTTACTAAATCACGCAATTGTGCGTTTCCCTTGCATGAACACTCCTCCTATGCCATTACCACTAGGGTCACAATGCACTTCAAAAGTTTTGTCAAAGTTGGGTAATGCGATCAAATGTGCATGTGTAAGCAAAAGTTTAAGATCATGAAATTTGGTATCTTGGGATGGTCCCCAAACAAAAGGAGCATTCTTCTTGCTCAAAGCATGCAACAGAGATGCAATGGTGCCAAAGTCCTTACCAAATTGACGATAAAAGCCAGCTAAGCCAAGGAAACTATGCACTTGTTGCAAATTCATTGGTAGGGGGCAAGTTTTAATAGCTTGAATTTTAGTTCATCGACCTGAACACCCTTAGAGGAGACAACAAATCCAAGATAAACGAGCTTTTCAACACTTAAAGTGCAGTTTTCCATATTAGCATAAAGTTGTTTGTTTCGAAGGACTTGCAAAACTTCGCTAACATGTGACACATGCTCTTCTAGAGATTTGCTAAACACAAGAATATCATCAAATCAGACAAAAACACAATATTCAATGAGATATCGAAGAACATAATGCATCACACGCATGAATATACTAGGCGCTTGAGATAGACCATAGGCATAACCGATACTTGTGATCTGTGTTGGGTTTTCTATGAAGAGGAATGAGTGATGCAACACAATGAGGATAAGTATTTCCCTCAATTAAGAACCAAGGTTTATCAAACCAATAGGAGTAACATGCAACCCTGTCTTCAGCGACTTCACACAAAGAAGTAAACACTTGCACCGAGTGCGGGCAAGAGGGTTGTCAATCCCCTTGGACTCGTTATTTGCTAGCTTATAAGTAGTGTGGTTGGTAGTAGATAATTATAAATTCCAAAATAAAATAAAAAAGTAAATAATTTCAGCAAGGTATTGAAAGCTTTTGTAAATATATAAGTGAATCGTCTCGGGGGGCATAGTTTTCATTAGTGGACTCTCTCACGAAGTAGGCATACGATGGGTAAACAAATTACTGTTGGGCAACTGATAGAAAAGCGTATAGTTATGTGATATTCACAACAATGATTATGAGTATATAGGCATCACATCCATAAGAAAATAGGCCGACTCCTGCCTGCACCTATTACTATTACTTGATACATCTCCAACGTATCTACTTTTCCTAACACTTTTGCTCTTGTTTTGGACTCTAATTTGCATGATTTCAATGAAACTACCTCAGACTGACACAATTTTCAATAGAACTACCATGATGTTGTTTTTGTGTAGAAATAAAAGTTCTCAGAATGGAGAAAAACTTTTTGGAGATTTATTTTGGAATATTTAAGGAATTATGGAGCCACAAGCTACCTAAGAGGGCGCCCAGTGTACCCACGCTCCACCAGGGCGCGCCAGGCCCCCCCAGCGTGGCCTGGTGGCTAGTGGACACCTCGTGGGTCCCTTAGCCCTGATTCCAACGCTATAAATACCGAGTCGTCGCCACCTCCTGCTCTTCATCGGGAGGCCAAATCTGGAGTCCGTTTGGGGCCCCAGAGAGGAGAATATTTGGTCTTTGTCATCATCAACTCTTCTCCATCGCCAATTCCATGATGCTCCCCACCGGGAGTGAGTAATTCCTTCGTAGGCTTGCTGGTCGGTGAGGAGTTGGATGAGATTCATCATGTAATCGAGTTAGTTTTGTTAGGGCTTGATCCCTAGTA
The DNA here is from genome assembly GCA_022496015.1 of Hordeum marinum. Taxonomy (NCBI): domain Eukaryota; kingdom Viridiplantae; phylum Streptophyta; class Magnoliopsida; order Poales; family Poaceae; genus Hordeum; species Hordeum marinum. The sequence continues at coordinate 153,783,572 of CM039674.1, forward strand.
TCCACTATGTGCTAAGATTGATGTTGCTATGACTTTGCCATGCTTAATGCTTGTCACTAGGGCCCGAGTGCCATGATTTCAGATCTGAACCATTTATATTATCGTCATTATATCTATGTTCTTGATCCGATCTTTCCTAGTCATATGCACCTATTACGTGTTATGATCCGTCAACCCCATAGTGACAATATTTGGGATACTTCACGGTGATGACCGTAGTTTGTGGAGTTCATGTATTCACTAAGTGCTAATGCTTTGTTCTGGTTCTCTATTAAAAGGAGGCCTTCATACCCCTTAGTTTCCTTATGGACCCCACTGCCATGGGAGGGTAGGACAAAATATGTCATACAAGTTCTTTTCCATAAGCACGTATGACTATATACGGAATACATGCCTACATTACATTGACAAACTGGAGCTAGTTCTGTGTCGCCCTAGGTTATGAATGTTATATGATGAATACCATCCAACAAATAGTCTGATCCAGTGCCTACAATCTTTTCCACTTATTGTTTTCACTAATTTACTACTATTGCTGCTACTGTTACACTTGCTACAAAACTACTACCGTTATTGTTATCGCTACTATTACTGTTACTACTTCTGTCAACATATCATATTACTATGCTACTGATCACTTTGATGCAGATATTTATCTCCATATGTGGTTGAATTGACAACTCAACTGCTAATACTCTCAAATATTCTTTGGCTCCCCTTGTGTCTAATCTATAAATTTGGGTTGAATACTCTACCCTCGAAAACTGTTGTGATCCCCTATACTTGTGCGTTATCAAGACCTTTTTCTGGCGCCGTTGCCGGGGAACATATCTATATTTGTTGATCACTATGAAGAATCTTAAGGATACTAAAACCAAGATTTTTCCTCTAAGACGAGGGGAGGTAAGGAACTGCCAGCACACTCTACAGTTGATTCACCTTCTGTTATGAGTAATCTTGCAACACCACCACATGCTATTAATCCTGCTACTGATGATGCTACTTCTGCTATGAATGATGCTTATGATGATGCTAGTACCATGCTTGATGAAACTGTGCCATTAGGTGATTTTCTTGATGAAGAAATTGCTAGAGCTAAAGAGAATGAAATCATTGAAACTGCTGAATCTGCTGAAACTAATGAGAACTTTGAAACTGATGATTATGAAACACCTAATAGGCCTAGCTCTCCTAGATTTGAAATGCCTAAGGTACCTGAAGGTTATGAATGATGTTTGTAAGGATAGGAATGATGTTAAGAAACTACTATGCAAGTATAAGGAAAAGACTCTGAATGCTAAGATGAAATGTGATCCTAAGTTTGCTACTTCACATATGTTTGTTACCGGTAAGGATTCTGAATTCTCTGTCGACCCATAGTTAATTACTTTGGTTGAATCTGATCCTTTTCATGGCTTTGAAACTGAAAGTATGGTAGCACACCTTATTAAGCTGAATGATAGAGCCACCCTATTTTCTCATGATGAGAAGATTCCCTACTATTATATTCTCAAATTATTTCCGTTATCATTAAAGGGTGATGCTAAGATATGGTACAATACTCTTACTCCTGGTTGTGTGCGTACTCCCCAGGATATGATTTACGAATTCTCTGAAAAATATTTGCCTTCTCATAAGAAACAAGCTGCCTTACAGGTAATATTTAACTTTGTGCAAATTGAAGAAGAGAGTCTCCCACAATCTTGGGAGAGGCTTCTCCAAGTGCTTAATGCTTTGCCTGGTCATCCTCTTAAGAAACATGAAATACTTGATATCTTCTACAATGGACTAACTGATGCTTCTAGGGACATCCTAGATAGTTGTGTTGGTTGTGTTTTCAAGGAACAAACTCTTGAACAAGTCGAGGAATTATTGAATAATATATTGAAGAATTATGATGATTGGACTCTCCCTAAACCGCCAATTGAACCCGCTCCGAAGAAGCGGGGTATCTTATTTCTCATTCCTGAAGATATGCAAAAAGCAAAGAAATGTATGAAGGAAAAAGGTATTAAAGTTGAGGATGTTAAGAATTTACTACCTATTGGAAAAATACATGGGCTCAACACACCCACATCTCCACAGGTGGTAGACATAAATTCTTTATTAAAGTTTGATGAAGGTGATATCCCTTACAATAAACATCCTAGTCAATGCTTATATGAGTTTGATAACTACATTATGAAGCAAGAGCACTTCAATGCAAATGTTCCGAAACACTTGAAATATAATTCTGATATGATTGCTCGCTTGAGTGACTTGCTATTTAGAATTAGTAATGATGTTAGAGGTGTAGGAAAACATGCCTCTATGGTTCAAACTCAATTAGAACAAGTTGCTAAATCTCAAAGAGAATTGCTTGATGAAATGAATAATAATATGAATGATCATGCTGTTAGAGTAGTAACTAGAGGATATAGAATGACCCAAGAACCTCTTTATCCTGAAGGTCACCCTAAAATAATTGAACAAGAATATCAAGGAATTAATGCTGATACACCTAGTCCTTATAAGAAGAATAAGAAAAAGAAACATTATAGGGCTATGCATGCTTCTAGTGAACCTGAGATAGAAAAACCTCCTAGTGATAATAATGATGTTTCTATTTCTGATGCTGAAACTCAATCTCGTAATGAACATCCACCTAGTGATAATGATAATGATAGTGATGTTCATGAGGATATTCAACCTAGTAATGATAAAGAACCAGATAATGATGTAGACATAGAATCTATTGTTGATCTTGATAACCCATAACCTAAAAATAAACGTTATAATAAAAAAAGACTTTGTGGCTAGAAAACATGGTAAAGAAAGAGAGCCATGGGTTCAAAAATCCATGCCTTTTCCACCTAAACCATCTAAGAAAAAGGATGATGAAGAATTTGAACGCTTTGCTGAAATGATTAGGCCAGTCTTTTTGCGTACCCGTTTAACGGATATTTTAAATATGCCTTCTTATCCTAAGTACATGAAAGACATCATCACTAATAAGAAAAAGATACATGAAGTTTAAATATCCACCATGCTGGCTAATAATTCTTTTAAGGATGGAGTACCTAAGAAACTTTGAGATCCTGGAATACCAACTATTATATAAAAGACTTTATTTGAATAAACTCACACCTACTAAAATATCATTGCAAATGGCTAAAAATCAAATGCCATACCTATCGGTATTTGTGAGGATGTGTCCGTTGTTGTTGCAAATGTTACTATCTTAATGGAGTTTGTTATTCTTGAGATGCCCGAGGACGACAACATGTCGATTATCCTTGGTAGATCCTTTTTGAATACTACAGGGGATGTTATTGATTGTAATAAAAACAAGTTCACTTTTCATATCAATGGTAATGATCATACGGTGCACTTTCCGAAGAAACAATTCCAAGTAGATGGTGTGAATGTTATTGAAAATTCTTTGTCCCTCATTATTGGAAGTTTTCAATTACCTCTACCTACCATCAAAAAGAAATATGATATCATTATGGTTGGGGATATGCCTATCCCTGTTGAGGTAACCTAGTGTTTTATGAAAGTTCTTCGGTTTCATGCTAATTGAAAGTGGTTGTTAATAAGACTTGATCAAACCTTATTAATGGATTATTTTCGAGAGGTATGAAGTTGATGAATTTAGTAGACACAACTCTCTGTTTCCACCTTTAGTTTCTGTTTTTTAGTCAAAGAAAATAAAATGCCATGCTTTTCCAATTTTCTGTTTTTCTTGTGCAATAAAAAATGACCCAAACATAAAAATTCTCATAATGCACTGAAAATTTAACATGAATTTTTTCTAATTATCTATGAATTTCTGGGACAAATAACACCAGAGGGGCTGCAACAGGTGGCCACGCTCCACCAGGGCGCTAGACCCCCCTAGCGCGGCCTGGTAGAGGGTGGGCCCCTGGTGGGTTCCCTCACTTATCTCTTTACCCCATGTCATCTCCTACCTCGTGAAAAAATCACCATTACTCTCTCCCTCGTGTTGTTGCTCAAGAACCCATAGATTTTGATCTCTTTGCTCAAAGCTCTATTTCCGAAACTGTTTTAGGGGATTGCTTCTCGGTATGCAACTCCCCCATTGTTCGAATTAGTTTTTGATTTAGCGGTTTATTTTTAGAATAATTAGCTACTCTTGGTGCTGTTGTAGATGACATTGCATGTCGAATTCTTAGAGTTCTAAGTAGTTTGAATGCTTGATATGGCCTCTATGCATCCCTAGGAGTATTTGCTATCATTCTTATTTTGTTTTGTTAACAAAATTTTGTGTCACAATTTTTTTCCAGAAATTGTACGAAAACAAAATACAATTCTTCACGAGCTCTTCAAGGAGGAGATACTCCGGAGCATCATCAAGTGAAAGCTCTATACGACAATCTTATGTTTATCCAAGTGCAAGCTCGATACTGGACGCTCAAACTAAATCATGCCTTTGGCCGTGTAACACTTTCATGGAATGTGCAGGTATTAAGGAAGAATTTGAACAGTATGCTCGCAACGCCGATCTGGTTCCCTTCATCGAAGGTAAGTGCACTCAACACTTCACTCTCACGGAGATAGTTACTAAGAAATTCAAATATTTTCCTTGTTTGTCAAGAGTTTCATCTAGTTTGTATGATAATGCTTTCACCATGCCTTTAGACGTATTTTATGACACGTGTAAAATTCCATATTGGGGTTCGCTAGACGAACCAACTAAACCAGAGTTTGAATCATTATTGAGAAACATTTGTTGTGGTCAAATTAGAGGAGTGACACAAGGTAGGATAAAAAGCATCCATTTTCCTTCTATTCAATGCCTTGCACTTTTTAATGGTAAATGCATTGTAGGCAAGCGGGATTGTAGAACACTTTGTGCTCATGATTTGAGTCTTATTTACACTGCTTTAACTAGAACTAAAGACTACAACTTAGGAGAAATTATCAAATAGAGATTGAGTCTCAATGCTTCCAATGGTAATTTCTATGGAGGGAGTTATGCTTCTCGCCCCGCTACGAGGTTGGGAGTATCCCCTTGGCCTAATGATCATGTGTTACCTAACTAGTAATTAGACTTTGATGCCATAAAACACCATAGATTTCTTACAGGCACAGTTAATAACTATACCTACAACTTGAGGTTTGATAATGGTCCCATTGTGCCTACTGTATTGCCTGCTCCTGCTCTCTTTGATTTTAACAACAAGGGAAGATACTTCGTCTATGAGAGTGAGGCCCGTGCATACAATGCAAGGGTTAAAGCTACCAGGAGGACTGAGGTGGTTGCACCAAGAGCCTTGGTAGGCTATCACTCAGTCCATTATCTAGGCCATGGATGGTGATTACCAAGCTAGGCCTAAAGCCTAAGCTTGGGGGAGTACGTATTCCCACTGACATTACATTCATGTTCACACATTTCTTTTCAGTTGTCGGTGTTCACACTCTTTCATTGTATTATCCATGCTAGATTTATTTTTCTCATTTTCTTCCTGTGTTTTGAATTTTTTTTGAGAAAAATCCAAAAATACTTCTTGCTTCTTTTCGTTTTTCTTTTCAGTTTAGTTAGTTATAGTATTAAAAGAAAACCCCAAAAGATTTCTCAATTCTTATTTTGCTTGTTGGGAGTTGTCCTGTGTAAATAGTTTTTCTCGTTTTTGTTTTCCTCCTCTTACTTGCTTTCTTCAAGAAAAACTAAAAAATCTAAAAATATTTTAGTGTGTTTCTCTGAAATTCTTTTCCTTTTATCGAGTCATACCAAGGAGAAGACCACAATGAAAATTTTGAGTGACTCTCATATGCATTACTATTGATCTAACATAGAGCCCATACTACCTTGTCTTCTCCTCTTGAATAAAATGTTTGCAGATTCTAGCTTAGTCCATGGCACTCTTGCACTATTATTAATATCATTCGATCGTGCAAGTGAAAGGTAATAATGACGACATTTGATGAATTGACGACGGCAGAGAAAAGCGGGTATAAACTCAACTTGTTCTTGTTTTTGTAATTATGTTTAACCTAGTATCCATGATTCAACATATTATGATTGAACATGTTTGCAATGGCAATTAGAGATTATAGTGATTCATGCCATGCTCTAGTAGCTAGGACTAGATAATGATTTATCTTGGTTGTCAACATGCATTAAAATGGTTGTGATGTAGTATGATGATATGGTATCCTCCTCTTAATGTTTCAAGAGACTTGACTTGGTACATGTTCACGCATGTAGTTGAATCAAAACCAACATAGCATTCATGATATTTATGTTCATGGTGTCCATATCCTACTCATGATAGCATTCAATGTTTATTATTCATAATGCATGTTTATGATAGTATTTGCTCTCTAGATGGCTGCTTCTCAACCTATTTGCTAGCCTTCACCTGTACTAAGTGGGAATTCTGCTTGTGCATTAAAAACCCTTAAACCAAAGTTATTCCAGATGAGTCCACCATACCTACCTATATGTGGTATTACCCTACCGTTCCAAGTAAATTTGCATGTGCCACCTCTAAAATTTCAAATGAACATCTATTTTGTGTGCCTAGACCACTCATGGAGCGATAGGGGGTGGTCAATATCTTCCATGTTAAATGGGTTACTCTCATGATGAGTGTTTATTCACTCGTCCTTGCACAAGAAGGGTGGTAATAGGGATTCCCAATCCCGAAATCAAAATAAATGCAAATAATTAAACAAAACTCCCCCAGGAACGTTGTTGGTTTGGACGGTACCCGTGGATTCGGCTCGCTGCGGAGTGTGTTTGCTGTTAGAGGGCGAGTAAACATTTACTTTTACCACTTGGGAACCACCACTAATTTGTTTAACATGGAAGATATTGATAGCTCGTGGTCGTAACATTGACAGGAAGGGTGTACCTCCCAAAATTATACTTATCTCTTATTTAATCATTGAGCGGTGGCACCTCTTCAAATCCCTACTTCCCTTTGCGAAGGGACTATCTATTTACTTTAATGTTGAGTCATCACCTTCTAAAATAAGTGCCAGATTTGAGAGGACTATTGTCATCCTCGTGCATTGTGTATAGTGAATGTTGGATGCATCATGACTGCGTCTTCTCTACCATGAATTACAATGTCTAGTCGCCGCTTGAACTTTGGAGGTGCTCTGCATTTATGTTTTGCGGTCTCAAAAAGGGCTAGCAAGATACCACTATTGTCATATTATATCATGATTGTTTTGATAAATTGTTTGCACTTGAGATATCTTATTATTTCTCGCTGGTTGCTTGTGTCATTGATATGAGTTAATATAGTCTTTAGGAGTTATTGTTGACATGGTTAGTCATGATCTTTGCTGAAAACCTGGGTGCTACTTAAGCATATATATGTAAACAAGAACAAAAGAGTTCGTAAAAGTTTTCCTTTCTCACTTTCAGTTTGTCAACTGAATTGCTTGAGGACAAGCAAGGTGAGGGAGTCCTGGACTAAGGGGTCCTCGGGGAGCTGGCTTGTCTCCCCATAGGCCCGCCTGGTAGGCCGTATTCTGACCGTCGCAGGAGGGGCCGGATACATCGAGACCCAATGTTCTAGAAGGAAGTCCCGAAGGCACGTCTTGCACTCCAAGTAAAGATGAAGAAATCGACATCTTCATCCCCGACAGGAGACCTACCATGTGTAAACCCTAGGTACCCCCCGGTGTCTATATAAACCGGGAGGGTTTTAGATTGTAGGACAAATAAACTCATCTAGGGTTTTAGCTATCTGATCTCGAGGCAGATCAACTCTGTAACCTTCACACCATCAATATAATCGAGCAGGACGTAGGGTTTTACCTCCATGGGAGGGCCCGAACCTGGGTAAACATGGTCTCCTTCATCCCTTGTTACCATCGATCCTAGTCTCACAACTCGAGACCCCCTACCCGAGATCTGCCGGTTTTGACACCGACATTGGTGCTTTCATTGAGAGTTCCACTGTGATCACCAAAGGAATCTATGGCTTGCATTGTCATCAACGAAAAAGTCCGTCACATGGACACCTTTGTACCCGGACAGATCGCCGCTTTTGGTTGCATTGTGCTGCACGCTGACCCGACCGGCCGTCTTGGCCAGGTCCGGAGTTTCGCCCCTGATCAAGAGGTGAGATTCGGGAACCTAGAGTTCTCCGTAGACTATTGGGGCGATCTTTCGCTAACCGGGCTCGCAATCTCATCTAACGTGCCCGAAGACTCCGAGGCCTTAACCTCGGATTCCGCTTTCGATCCCTTCCACGGGACCAACCCCGGTGATGATCTGGCTCTTAGTTCGGATCCGTCCATTGCACCAGATGGCCAGGGACCAATTCGTTCCGAACACACTCCTTTCGTGGACGCATCGGAGGTTAACTCCAAAAGCTATGAGTAGATTGACCCGATCGAGCTCTCGACACTCAACGAGGCTCTAGATTGGATCTTATCGATGAAAATTACTGACGACCCAACCCCGATCTACGTTCAGATTGGCCTTGAGGTGAGTCAAGAGGAATTTTCATCCCACCCACCACCCACTAGGTAGCCACTGTCAAAGACTTAACCGACATGTTGGACTGTGCCTCCAAAGAGGCAGAAGACATGGATGAAGAGGAATGCACCCCCACCCCCATCAACACCGGGCGATGGTGCCACCTCCACCTATGACGTCTACATGGTGGATACTCCAGCCGATAACGGCGAGCACACACCTATAAACAATGGCGAGAAATCTGGTGAGGCGCCATCAAGGCACCAGAAACCGTGCAAACGATAGAAGAGAAAAAAAGGGAAGGGAAGCTATTGCTGGCATCGGGGAAAGCGATACCCCGGAAGACCTCGGTGATCCCGATCTCCCTGAGTAGCCGCTAGGGGACAAGGATAGGCCGGAGGACCAGTGTGACCTCGAGGATCTAAAGGATTCCGAGGATGACAACTACCTCCCCCTGTAGAGGAGGAGGATAGCCCGGAAGCCGAAGACTTCACCATCCCCGAAAACCTTGAGGATTAGGAACAGTTTAGGCAACAACTTATAGCCACTGCCCGAAGCCTAAAGGCAAAAGAACGGCAGCTTAAGGCCGAACAAGATAACCTCAACGATAGATGGACGAGGGTCCTATCAACCGAGGAAGGATGCAGTACCGGTCTAGTGGACCAACCCGAGAGCTATCCACGCTGACGGCTGTTGCCATAATTCGACGACGAGCTTGCTAATACGTTGTCTCCCAGGCACACTCCATACGACCATCTGGACCGCCCTCCCTGAGGACGAGATAGGCTGATGACACCGGTTATAGGCCGACGATACCCCGCAGAAGGGGAAAAGAGCCAATAGAGCCCGATGACAGGTTTTACCTGTGACACGGCTTGGACTATAGAACAGGTCGTACGAGATCCATCTATGGATCCAGAGTGTACTCCTCCGATAGACGGGATGGGTACCGGCCTTGGCTCGACTGCAAGAATAGAGGTTGGGAACGAAACCAGGCCAGAACAGACGCCGACTACCGGCGTGACATAGCCCGGGTTAGAGGCGCTACCCACCCACTGTGCTTCACCGACGAGGTGATGCAGCATCAGTTCTCGGAAGGATTTAAACCCGTGAACATAGAGCAATATGACGGAACAACTAACCCAATAGTATGGATCGAGGATTTCCTCCTCCACATTCACATAGCACGAGGAGACGATGTCCACGCCATCAAATACCTACCCCTAAAGCTTAAGGGCCAGCTCGGCACTAGTTAAACAGCCGCCCCGAAAATTCTATTGGGTGCTGGGAGGATCTAGAGGATGCATTCCGATCTAACTTCCAAGGCACCTATGTACGACCGCCGGACCCCTCCAACCTAAGCAACGTCGTCCATAAGGCAGGAGTGTCCGCTCGACAATTCTAGAATTGGTTCTTGACCAAGAAAAATGAAATCGTTGATTACCCGAACGCCGAGGCAATAGCCTCTTTGAGGCTCAATATTCGGGATGAATGGCTGGCTCGCCAACTCGGTCAGGACAAGCCTAGGACAATGTCTGCCCTTATATCACCCATGACTCTCTTTTGCGTGGGTGAGGATAACTGGCTAGCTAGACGTAGCCACAACCTCGAAGACCCTGGAACCTCCAAAGTTCATGGCGGAAACCGGAAACCAAGACGCAACAAAAATAATCACCGGCACAACAATAGTGATGCCGATGACACGACCATCAATGCCAGTTTCCGCAACGCTCGAACTGAGCAGCGGAAGAAGCCTCCTAAAGGCAATCGTGATGGTCCTACCCCATTGGACAAAATCATCAAGAGGCCCTGCCAGATCCATGGCACTCAAGACAAGCCCACCACCCACACCAACCGTAAGTGTTAGGTGTTGAAACAAGCCAACAAACTCGCAGCCGAGGAGCCAGGCAAGGGCTCACGCAACAAGGACAACGATGAGCCCCGCGGTCCGATCAATGGTGGATAGAAGTAGTTCCCTCCAGAGGTAAAGACTGTGAATATGATATACTCCACTCACATACCCAAAAAAGAGAGGAAGCGTGCCCTTCGCGAGGTCTACGCCATGGAGCCTGTAGCCGCAAAGTATAACCCATGGTCGGCATACCCGATCACCTTCGATCGACGAGACCATCCGACCAGTATCCATCATGGGGGGTCAGCCACCCTCGTCCTAGATCCCATTATCAATGGGTATCACCTCACTAAAGTCCTAATGGACCGAGGAAGTAGCCTCAATCTGATTTACTCAGACACGCCGAAAGACATGGGTATAGATCTATCAACGATCGAACCTAGCAACACTACCTTTAAAGGAGTGATCCCAGGCGTCGAGGCCTAGTGCACGGGCTCGGTGAGCATGGAATTAGTGTTTGGATCGCCTGATAACTTCCGTAGGGAGCACTTGATCTTCAAAATTGTACCTTTCTGTAGCGCTTATCACGCCCTGCTAGGCCATACAACGTTCGCTCGCTTTAACGTCGTCCCACACTACTCATACCTCAAGCTCAAAATGCCCGGACCCAAGGGGGTCATTACTGTCAACGGCAATAAAGAGCGTTCCCTCCGAACTGAGGAACATGCATTGGCCCTGGCGGCTGAATTCCATTACGATGACAATCGACAAACGCCTACATCTGCCATAAAGGCACATAAGGTTGACAAACGAGCTCGGATTCAGTTCGAACTCCGAGAACCTTCTTCTCCCCATAAATAGGGACATTCTCCCCATTGCACGGCCCTAATACCCGCCAAAAATGTGCTGAGAAGACACAACTTCGCACTCAAGGTCCCATGGGCAATGTCGTGGGAACAAGCCTGATAGTAGAAGGTAGGGGTATGAAAGGAAGGGGCAGAGTCCTAGCTACGTCGAGGATATACACACGGATGTATGAGTTCAGGCCCCTCTCATGGAGGTAACAACCCTAAGTCTCAGTGCTCTGGAGCCTTGTCATGTGGAGAATAGAGATTACAAAGGTTGTGAACCCTTATGCCAAAGGTGAGGGGCGGCTTATATAGAGTTAGCTGCCCCTCATAATTGCCAGGCATTCAAGGGTCCGATCGTGGGTATAAAGACTAGCGTTACTAGTAACATACTCATAATTGTTATTAATGATGATTGCCTAATGCATGCCTATTGGTTTCTCAGGGGCGACTTCTGGTCTTCTGTTGTCGACTAGAAGCGGGGTCGTCCGAGTGACAGGTGACCATCAAGTGGAGGAAGGAGCTACCAAATGGATTGGTTGTGGAGTGACTTGAACTCCATGGAGAATCCAGTCGGAATCTCTCTTGTGGTCCTTAGGTTTTCAAACACAGTGTCCATAAGTAGGGTATCTAGGTCAGGCCTAGGGCCCTACCCTAGGTACATATCCTCGTCATTAGCCCCCGAATGGATCAGGGTTCGAGTGGTGAAGGGGGGTATTGATGCTAGTTCGACACAGGGCACCAAATCTTCCGAATGATTTTCGGGGCTTCAATAAATCTTCCGAATTCTTCATCATTCGCCCAGATCGACTCTGTCTTGAAAGTGTCCGAGTGAATGTTCAATGCCAATTTAATTCCGAGTGACCTAAAGGGATCTGTGGATGTGACGGGTCGCTCGGTCAGGCCCGGATCTTGCGGGATACGAAAATTTGGGAAGCACGCGTGTTCGCGAAGATGACACCATGATCGGGGCAAGTGGGAGCACGATACCTCGATTTGCATGCCGCTCATTTCGCCATGTATAGGGTGCCGTCTGCGGTCAGTATTTGCGGGGATCTTGTGGGCCCACATGTCAGTGAGGCACTCGGTAGGGTATAAATCCCAAAGCGCCGCAGCTCGCATAGTGTTTCTCCCCAAATCTCCTCTCTTCCTCCACCTCCCTCGTCTCTGAAAGTGCGTTATATCGACTAGAGGGGGGTGAATAGGCGATTTTTACAAATTCATCACTTGAGGAATTTCAACTTTGAGGAATTTGAAATGTGATGAATAACTAGCAGCGGAATAAGTACTCAAGTGCATGAGGAACATAGTGACAACATAGTCTTCATGATGAAATGAAACATGCACAAATAGAGAGTAGCGTGATACAGGATGAGCAGTGATGAACAAGGCAACTTGAAGAATTTGAGGTGAGGAATTTGCGAAAGTCTTCAGTCAAATTCTTCAAACAGTAACAATCAATTTCATCAACAGGTTTATGAGGAATAAGGAGGTTGAGGAAATAGAACCAGGTAGCTCGATGAAGACAATGGTTTGATGACCCAGTTCCAACTGCTATGACAGTCGTACATCTAGTTTGGAGCGGCCTGGTATTTAAACCAGAGGACACACAGTCCCAGGACACACAGTCCTTACCGTATTCTCCTTGAGCTAAGGTCACAAGTCCTCGCCCAACACTCATGGTAAGTGTTCAGGGTAGACTTCCAAAACCCTCACAAACTGGTCACCCGACGATCCACAATTTACTGCTGGATGCTCTAGACCAAGGTCACTTCATGGTCCCCAATTGACTGCAGGAGCACTAGACCATGACGCCTAACCGTCTGGAGGATACACAGTCCTCAAAGGTAACAAGCGTCGGTTCCACACAGGAATTTCTTCAGTGACGCTCAATCACTATGGGTTTTGTGGTTTGGTTGTGGGTTTTTCCTCACTGATGATTTTCTATCAAAGTCCTTAGAGGATGGGTTGCTCTCAAATGACAAGTGTCAGTTCTTTCTCGGAGCAGCTGACCAGCTAGTGGTCGTGGGGGTCAGCTATTTATAGCCAGGGTGCAACCTGACATGATAAGACATAAATGCCCCCAATAATATGACCGTTATGTGGATAATAATGATTGGGGACAGCTGGCGCTAAGCACAGCAATGGTCGGAATTTCGAACTATGAAAGTCCTCAGCTTATCATGATCCTCACTTGTAGGCAATTCGCACTGGCGAAATCCTAACTCCTCATTCAGATCAATTTCCTCAGAGACCAGAAGAACTTCGTCTCTGTCACTAAAAAACTTGTCTGAACTGTAAGAGATTTCCAAAGGCTTCACTCGAAGGATTGTATGGGTTGAGGATTTTGGAGTTGAGCATCAGTTGGAAATTTTCCTTAGTATTACCTCGGCCCCCTTTAACAGTACGGTGTTTCCTATGACTCAAATAATGGAAATGAAACTACGAAAACAAAAGTCTTAACGCTTCATATTTCTCGTTCATATCTTCAAGGTCACACCAACTTCTTCATTTTCTAAGTCTTCAGCAAAGTCTTCAGAAAGTCTTCAGCAAAGTCTTCACTTGAAGACATACATTTTTAGGGGTCGATAATCTCCGAATATATCAAACTCCTCATCGACTTATAGAGCCCGTGTACACTCACAAACACATTAGTGCCTTAACCTATAAGTCTTCAATACACCAAAATCACTAAGGGGCACTAGATGCACTAACAATCTCCCCCTTTTTGGTGATTGATGACAAATAGGTTAAGTTTTCAACGGGAATAAACATATGAAGTGAAAGTACAGATTTTGAGGAATTTGATTGCAAGATATAGAAGAACTCCCCCTGAAGATGTGCATATTTCAGGAATTTGCTTTGGGCTGCAAATGCACATGGCAGGTTCAAAACATGGAGAACTCCCCCTATATCTTGTAATTCATACACGCATTTGAATATATGAAATGAAGAATTTGAAATGCGTGAGGAAAATGGTGTCTAACGAAATTCAGCATGCAAGCATTAAGGTATTTGAGGAAATAAACATGCGAGGAAATAGTTCAAGAGTGTCAGACCACCGTCGGACTTAAGTTTACAACTCAATAACCAAAAACTTCAGAAGAGCAAGAGTTGTAACTTAAACGAAAATATCCCATATATATAGACCCGCTTGAAGACTAACTCAAATTTTCTCCCCCTTTGTCATCGAAGACCAAAAGGGAATAAAAAGTGATGACTAACGCCCCATGAGCAATTTCATCTTGTTGGTGAAGAAGGAGAGCCAGCATTGTCGGGGTCGATTGGTGATGCAGGGCCAGCAGCAGTATCTTCAATGTCTTCATCTTCATCGCGCTCGCGAGATGAAGAATATGAACTGGTGACCATCAGAGGAACTTGGACTTTCTTGAACTTCTTCTGAGGACAGCGAGCGAAGTCAGGATATTCTTCAAAGTTCAGCTCATTCAATTCTTCAGAAGACATGATGTGAGTTAGCATAGCCCAAGAGCGCTTGAGGTTTTCATGAGCATAATAGTGGTTCCTCTTGATAGTGTTCTACGTCACAGTCATATTCTGCACAATATACCCAAGTTGATGCTTTACCCACTTATGATTGCGATCGACCTTCTGATGAAGACTTATAAGAAGTTTGCGATCAGTCATCAATCGAGGGGCACACTCCTTGGGAGGTGAGGCCTTTGCATCAGAGTCTTGTGTGGTAGTGTCATCATTTGTGGAGAAGGAAGCGGCCTTGTGAAACTGTCCATCCAGGGGACGTGTTCCTTCATCAATAATAGACTTGCCTTTCCCTTAAACTGATGAAATTGTACTCTTGATGACTTCAATGGGTGGCAGGAAACTAAAGTGATTCTGGAAATCAGCTTTGTAGTGCACTGAGGACTTATCCCTGATGAATTTCATAATCTAGGGTGCATATGGCTTCTGCTCAAATGGAGCGACAGCAGCACTGGCCAAAGTCCTCATGAAGAAATCATGCAAGTTAATGGGAATACCATGGATGATGTTGAAGAGCATATTCTTCATGATTCCTTCAACTTCTTCTTCTTTAGAGTTGTGACCCTTCTAAGGACATAGTGTGTTTGTCAATATGTGATAGACTGTGTGAGGCACATAGAGCAGATCCTTCACTAAGAAGACTTGGCGTTGAGGCTTTCTAGATGGCAATGTCTTCATCAGCACATTCATCAGTTGATTGGGTAGAGGAGGTTCATCAAACAACTTGCGGGCTTCTTCTGAGGGAATTTGGACTGGGACACACTGAAGCAATTCAGATACTTGAGCAGTGAAGTGTGTTGTGCCAGTCATCCAGTCCAATATCCAAGAGTTGATGTCTGAGGAATCTCCGCTGATGTGCAACGTGGCATAGAATTGAAGGATTATTTCCTCATTCCAATCACAGATGTCAACGCAAAATGGAAGAAGTCCAGCATCATATAGAACTTCAAGCACAGGAGTAAATGATGGAAGACTTTCCATGTCAGCGTGAGGAATCTGATGGTGCTCGAAGACTTTCTTCTTCGCATAGAGGACTGAAGCATAGTAATTCAGTTGAGTGGCAGTCCAGAACCTGTTGCGTCCAGCTCTCGCAGCGTCATAGGGGTTCGGTCCTGAGAAGAACATGTGTTCATCGAAGAAATTGGTTTTGAGGAATTTGGGACGAACAGAGCCTTTGAGAGGCAGTCTTGGCTTGGGTTGAAAATTTGTCCGTGTACGCCCCTTGATCTCCGTTGGCATGGAAGGAACAGTAGTCTGAGTGACTTGAAGAGATGGTTCCTCAGTAGTGGCCGGAGCATCAATTTCCTTAGTTCTTGCAGCTGGAATTTCTTTAGGGTCTGGAAGGTACAGGTGTTCAGAATCTTCAGGTATTTCCTCAGTTTGTGCAGGTGATTGAGGAATCGACATCAGGGGAGTTGCCACAGGTGAATTGGGATGTGCAGATTCCCAATATTCATCATTGATGACAGGAGTAGTGTCACCAATGTCAATTTCTTCATCAATTTCTTCAGCGCCAGCAGTTAGCAGAAGCTGAGGCGATGATACCTTGGGAGTTGATGCAGTGTCATCAATGACGATTTCCTCATCAAGAGGCTCTGAGGAAGCAGCCGAATGATTCTCTTCTTCTTGAGGAATATCATATGCTTCCCCAATTGGCACAATAGCATAGGCTGGTGCAGAGGAAATTGGAGTTGCATCAAGTGGTGTTGCTGAGGAACTTGTTAAAGTTTTCAACTTCTTCAACACAGGGGCTTCAGAAGTTGATGCTTTTTTGAGGGGATTTTCCTCAGCAGTAGGATTTTCTTCAGGAATGACTGATGCAGCCGCCCTGGGTGGTTCAGTTTCTTCAGGCACAGCGGATTCTTCAGCTGGCCTATCAGATTCTTCAGGCACAACATTGGAGGTTGTCCTGGCATGTTCTTTAGTGGTCTGAGTTTCCTCAGCAGCACTAGCAGTTGCTTCTAGTGCAGAAGCATTTTCTTCAACAGTTTCTTCAGGCTGAGCATTTTCATCAGCAGCCTGAGGAATTTCATCTTCAGTCTGAGCAATTTCTTCAGACTGAGTATTTTGTGGTTGTGATCGAGCTGCAACCCTGGTGTTGTGATCCTTTATAACTGCTTGAGCAGCCCTGACAAGTCTGACCTTGGTGCCCTTCCATTCAGCATCATATTTCTGTTGATCCAGAGAGAGAGTGCGAATCTCGGACTGAACTGTGACGAGTTGATTTGGGGTCAAATTCATCACATTTTCGCGCATAAACTTTTCTTTGCGAGTCTTGTTCCTCTTAGCTCTCAGAGCTTGCTCTCTCTTCCATTGTTCTTCAGAGATGAAGTGGGTGAGGACATGATCCACTTCTGGAGGCAGATTTAGTGAGGAAAGTGGAGTGCTTGGGTCCTCATGCCATATATCAATGAAGTTGAGGATCATCTTGGGATCTAGCATGAGAGGAACAGAGCTACCCTTTGCTTTACCAGCCCTGTGCTGACTTTGTCTGATGATTTCTACCAATTCCTCATCATCAGCTTCATCATCATCACTATCATTTTCAACAGAACGTGAGGGGACTGTAACCAGAGCCTTGCTGGTGTGATGACTTGGTCTTTTACCACGTCCGGCTGTCTTCTTCAGTTTAAGCGCAGAGGGACTGGTTGAAGACTTTGCAGTTGTGAAGGGGCTTGCAGTGAGCTTCGGAACTATGGTGAAACCCTCAGTCCTTTTGCATGTTGCCAGATGCATTGGGCTTGAGGACTTTTTAGCTATTGCAGATGACTGAGGAGCAACAGTTCCAGGTGCTGAAGGTTTTCTGGGCTGAGGCCTTTGACCTTGAGGAATTTGCACTGAGGATTTTGATGTTGAAGAACCAATCTTCAAAGCAGATTTCTTTACTAGTTTCTTTGGAGCACTAGCAGAAGCTCCGACAGAGGCAACAGCGACAGAATCCTTGTTGAATTTCTTCACTGCCTCTTTGGTTTTCCTCGCCAGCTTGGCTTGTTGCTTCTCCCACATGTCAGGAAAGTCATCACCAGTTTTGAGGCTAGTAGGATCAGCAGTTTGGTTTGGAGCAAGAGGAGGTCTGCTGCAAGGTGGTTTCACAGCGAATTTCATCATGTATTTTGGAGTTACATAATGATATTCTCTCCATTCTTTGGACCATCTCCTCTCAATCTTTTGCACATGGATCTTCCTCTACTTGGTCGTCTCCTTTCCATGAGTTTCTTCGTCAGGTGTGTAATATTCATCATACAGATCCTTAGGGATCTCAAATGCAATGTGCACATCTGGCTTTTACCCTCCTTTCTGAGGTTTCTTTCCATCAGACATTTTCTTCACTTGAGGAATATGAACTCTTGAAGATTCCGAAGAGGTACACAGTTTTTCTTCAAGTAGCATTACAAATGAGTTAAGTTGATGAGAACCTAGTGATTCATCAGCGGACATGTTGTACCTGTGAACAGAGTATAGGTGCGAGGAATTTGAAGAGGTCATATGCGTTCTTAAATTTTTTGAAGAAAAATAGGTGTGAGGAATTTGACCATGGTTTTCTTGAGGAATTTCACTAAGTGTTCTTAGCCTTAGGTTCCAGAGTTGTGCAAATTTGAGAATTCGCACAATTGCGGAATCTTGAACAAAGTCATTACTTAGGGAAAATCATCAAGTATCAAGTGTGAGGAGATGTAAGGTGCTTGTGTATTTGATTTATAACGTATAAACACCTATTGAGGAATAGTAGTTGTAGTTGAGGATCAAACAGGGGCAGTAAAAATAAAATTTAATTCCCCTGGTGAAGAACACGACGAACACAGAGATGAAATGAGGAAGTTCGTCCATTCAGATCTCCCACGCCCTAGCTTGGCAGAAGGAGACGGCTACAGCGGTGGCGGGATGAAGATTTCCGCGGCCGATGCGAGTACGACGACAACGAGGTTGAGGCAGCAAAGCTCTTCCTCACCGGCGATGATGACTTTAGCGGCGGCGCTAGGTTGAAGCTCGGGAGAGGGATGAGATGCGGAGTAACCGAGCACAGTTGTAAGGGCATATTTCTCCTTAAGGGGTTTTGGTGATTGATGACAATATGTTTGCGGACTAATCGTGTGCGTTGAGCTTTTCAGATAAATCAAGTCTAGGCACAAGACGATTCAGTGCCCCTCGGAGTCTCTCGGAGACGGTTGTTCTTTGCGTTCCTTTTTGGTGGTTTTGATTCTTAGGAAAGCCGTACTATCAAGAGAGGGTCCGCATCGGAAAAGTCTGGGTGCACTCAACACGTGCACATTTATCCTTTGCCCGTCTTTCCCTCTCTTCAGTGGAGCCCCCAACCTGTTATCTCTCTCTCTATGCAAAAATGAATGCCTGCGAAGTGTTTGAGTTCAGTGGCCAGCGGTAGTACCGCCCCAGGGTGCGGTAGTACCGCACGAGCCTGCGGTAGTACCGCTCGTGGTTGTGGTAGTACCGCAGGTCGCCGCGGTAGTACCGCTTGCCCCTGGCCTGACCTCTACCTCTACGGTAGTAGGCACGGATGTAATTTTTTACATCCGCCCTGCTATGGTAGTACCGTGATTCCCGCACGGTACTACCGTGCTGACTTTTTTCGCACAGTTTCCTATGCGGAGGTTGGCACGGAAGTAATTTTTTTACTTCCGTGTGCCTCCAGTACCTGCCTCTACCGAGCCGTGCGGTAGTACCGCATGGGCTCGCGGTAGTACCACTGTGGCGGTCCTACCGCTAGCGCCGTAGTGCTATTTGACCATAGCCAGGTACTTCCGCACAAGCGGTAGTACCGCACTACCCTGCGGTAGTATCGTAAGCCATCACGGTAGTACCGTGGGTTCTGCGGTGCTACCGTAATGTGCGGGGCTGGCAAGTGGGTAACGGTTGGAAATTTCCCCCTACTATATAAGGGAGGTCTTCTTCTCCAAGAAGGTTACCTCTTCCTTCCCAAAACTCCATTGTTGCTCCAAGCTCCATTTTCGCCCGATCTCTCTCCCTAGCCAATCAATCTTGTTGATTTCCTAGGGATATGTTGAGAAGGCCCGGATCTACACTTCCACCAAGAGAAATTTGATTCCCCCCCCACTAATCCTTGCGGATCTTGTTACTCTTGGATGTTTGAGCACCCTAGACGGTTGAGGTCACCTCGAAGCCACATTCCATTGTGGTGAAGCTTCGTTTTGTCATTGGGAGCCTTTAATTCAGTTCTGGAGATAGCCCCAACCTTGTTTGTAAAGGTTCGGTCGCCGCCTTCAAGGGCACCAATAGTGGAATCACGACATCTCGCATTGTGTGAGGGCGTGAGGAGAATACGGTGGCCCAAGTGGCTTCTTGGGGAGCATTGTGCCTCCACACCGCTCCAACGGAGGCGTACTTCCTCACAAGGGAAGGAACTTCGGTAACACATCCTCGTCTCCACCGGTCCCACCTTTGGTTACTTCGCACCTTTACTTCTACAAGCATTTATTGTATCATTTTACTTGCTTGTTTGTGCTTTTGTATTGAGTAGCATCATATAGGCTTGTCACCTAGTTGCATATCTAGTTAACCTATTTGTTGCTTAACCTTTATTGTTAAAGAAAAGCTAAAGATTGGTTGTTGCCTATTCACCCCCCTCTAGTCAACCATATCGATCCTGTCAATTGGTATCAGAGCTACGTCTCTTTAATTAAGGGTTTCACCACCCAAAGAGTATGGCTGACGACGAGGCTCGGTTGGGAGAACTTCCCGAGGCCATGGTTGTGAACACGGTCTCACGCGAGGATTTGAACGAGGCTTTGACCTTACTCAAATCCTCCATGGCTACCGAGGTTCAATCCTTGTTTAAAGATTTTCTTAATACTCTTAAATTGTCTACCGATGCGGGCCAAGTGGTTGAACCCACTAACTCGTCATCGGATGTCAACTCTGATAAGGAGGGGGGTAATTCCGACAGAGATAATCATGCTCAAAGAGTTAACGGGTTGGGGAGCTTTGCCTCTGTGCCCCCTCTCGTGGTTTATGGAGGACCGGTGCACCCACCTCATATAGTCAATCTCGGTCCTCCTCCTAAACTTGTTAAGAATGATTTTGCTAACTGGGTTTTCAGTATCAAGTCTCATTTAGATCACAGCTCAATTCATCTCATGAGAGTCATTGAAGAAGGATATTATCCTCATGATCCATGCAATCTTACTCCAAGAGAACAAGCGGATAAGCAGCTGAATTCGTCCGCCCTGTTCATACTCCAAGCTGCGATTCCTCCTGAAGATCTACCTCACCCGCGACCCTTCACCGTTGCTAAAGAATGTTGGGAACACATCATCTCCATGTACAAGGGCAGCTCAAGCATTCAACGGTCAAACTATCAAGTTGTTCTTGATCAGTCAGATGAGTTTGTGATGATAGAGGATGAAGAACCGCGTGAGCTCTATAGAAGAGTGAATGCTCTCGCTGTTTCCCTCAAGGATCATGGGAGCAAGGATGTGGATGATACTTGGATCAAGCGCAAGTTCCTGAAGGCTATCATGCCCTACAACAAGGCCATGTCCGTTGTCATTCATCAAAGGCCAGACTTCCACACCTTATCATCTGGAGATGTGTTGGATGAATTTATCGCAATGAACATCCTCAACACGACAGCCGACAATGATCTAGCCCGCGTTCAACGGTCGAGAAAGTCTTCTCCCAATCTTGCATTGAAGGCCAAGGTTAGTCAAGAGGAAGAAGATGAAGAAGAAGAAGTTTGCCCCGAGGACACCAAATATGCATATCATGAGCACATGGCTCTTGCGTCCAGACAATTCTGGGGCAACAAGAGAAACTCAAGGCCAAACTTCTCCAAGAACAACTCAAATGGGCCAAAGGGAAAGCAACGTGTGAGAACTTGCTACAACTGTGGTAATGTAAATCACTTTGTGGCGGAGTGTCCATATGAGAAGAGGGAAGACAATGGTGGCAAACTCATTCGCAAGGATAAAGCCATGTCCTTCCCAAACAAAACCAACTTTGTCAAGAAGGCTCCCCACAAGGTGTTGGTCGCTCAAGAAGAGTATGCTTCAGATGATGATGTTGATGATGAAGACACAAGCGGTGAAGGGATGGCAATGGCATCCATGGCAATTGCTTCTTCTACCCCAACGAAGGCATCACTCTTCGACGCCCCCAATGAGAACGTCATCGCAAGGTGCCTCATGGCTAAAGGTATCTCTAAGGTAACCTCCAACGTCATTACCGCAAACATTAAGGCTTCCATTTCTTCCACTTCATCCTTAGATAAAATGAATGAATTTGAGGAAGGAAAATAAGATAAGAATGAGTTTGACAAATTCTTGGCCAAACTAAAGGGAGAGTCCAAGAAGCACTTTGTTGCTCTCTTGGAACAACTTGGCGAGGCCCATGACACTATTGAGTCTCAAGAAGAGAGTCTTGAGGAACTAAGAAGTCATAGTCGTGACTATGCTGATGAGATTGTTGATCTTTCTATCTCTCTTGAGGAAGAGCAAGGTCTTCGTATGACTCTTGAGGAGTCACAAAATGTTGATCTTACTAAGTTATGTAAAGAATATGATCATGCCATTGTTCTTAATCGTGCTCTCAAGTCTGAGAATGTTTCACTTGGGGTGGATCGTGATCGTCTCAAGGTTGAACTTGACACTCTTGTCAATGCTCACAAGGCATTGACGTGTGCTCATACCTCGCTTAAGGAGTCACACGATAGACTACAAGTGAAACTCACTAAGGAAATTGCCACATGTCCTCCTTTTGTGTTGATTGATAATGCATCTGCTACTAACCCCTGTTGTGAGCATGCACATATTGCGGAGGAGAATGCCATGCTCAAGGAACACCTTAAGAAGGGTCTGGTAACGTGCATCCAAGGTGAGAAGACTCTCAATGACCTTTTGACTTCTTAGAAGGAAGTTGTGGCAAAAGAAGGTGTGGGGTTTGTCCCCAAAATAAATGAGAAGAAGAAGGCTAACACCAAGGAAGCTCCATAGTCAGAGAAAACCTTTGTAAGAGCTGGTGAAGGTCCTCATGAGGAAAAGAAAATCCAAGCTACGTTGGAAAATGCCAAGAAGGGCAAGAGCAAGAATATCCAACCCAACAAGACCGGCGACTTTAACCCCTCTTATGTGTTATGTCGTGCTAGTGATGGTCATGTTTATGCCAAATTTGTTGGTCCTTCTTATGAGTACATTGAATGGTGTATCTGGGTTCCTAAGACCCTTGTTGCTAACATGAAAGGACCCATTAAAGAATGGGTACCTAAAACCAAACATTGATCTCTTGTAGGGGTTTGCTTCTGGGGGAACGTCATGGTTGCTCGATAGTGGAGCGACAAATCATATGACCGGAAGCAAGGACTTGGTGGTGGACGTTCATCCGGACACATCTATGGCCACCCAAGTCTCGTTTGGTGATGATGGAACGTCAAAGGTTTTGGGTCTGGGTAAGGTGGTAATCTCTCCGGAACTCACCATAAAGAATGTCATGCTTGTTGAAACCATTGCGTACAATCTACTATCAGTTTATCAACTTGCAACCATGGGTTTTATTACTTTCTTTAGTATTGACTCTTTGACCCTTTTGTGGAGCAAGACTCTTAAAGTAGCTTATGTTGGGTATGTCGAGAACGGTCTCTATGTGGTGAACTTCTCGGAGCAGCCCACTAAGACTGCGACATGCTTAATGGCTAAAGTTGATGTGGGGTGGCTTTGGCATCGCCGGCTAGCCCATGTCAATATGCGATCTTTGCAAAGTCTCCTCAAAGGGGATCACATCCGTGGACTAAAAAATGTGAGCTTTGTCAAAGATCGTGTTTGAAGTGCTTGTATCGAAGGAAAACTTCATGAGAAGGCTCATCGCCCAACCACTACAATATACTCTAAGAGGACCTTAGAGCTCCTCCACATGGATCTTTTTGGCCCTCCATCTTATGACAGTCTTGGTGGGAGAAAATATTGCTTGGTGATTATGGATGATTACTCAAGATATACTTGGGTTTATTTCTTCAAGAAGAAGAGTGAGACTCAACAGACCGTCATCGACTTTGCAAATGAAGTCCAATGCCAACATGATGCAAAGATTCTGTTGATCAGAAGTGACAACGGCACTGAGTTCAAGAACTACACCCTGAATGAGTTTCTCAGTGACGAAGGGATCAAGCATCAATATTCCACACCTTACACCCCTCAACAAAATGGTGTTGCGGAGAGGAAGAACAGGATGTTGATTGATGTGGCAAGAACCATGATGGCGGAGTTTAAATCTCCGTACAACTTTTGGGCCGAAGCCATCAACACAGCATGCCATGCATCTAACCGACTCTATCTTCGCAAAGGGTTGAACAAGACCCCATATGAGATTCTTACCGGGAACAAGCCCAACCTCGCATACTTCCGGGTGTTCGGCTGTAAGTGTTTCATTCTCAAGAAAGGTGCTCGTTTGTCTAAATTTGAATCTAAAGCCCATGAGGGCATTTGTTGGTTATGCTGCAAACTCTCATGCTTACCGTGTCCTCAACAAGTCCACGGGACTAATTGAGGAGACGTGTAACATAGAGTTTGATGAAAATAATGGCTCCCAAGTGGAGCAAAGTGGTCTTTGTGATGTAGGTGATGAAATTCCTCCTCAAGCCATAAGAAGAATGGGTGTGGGATACTTCCTACCCGTTGAGGAACCCCTTGTGGACGAAGGAGAAGGACAATGTTCCACTCAAGTGGAACCATCACCGACGCATGACCCACACGCTTCCGATGAACCAACTGATGGTCCTCTACCACTTGATCAAGATCAAGGGCAAGATCAATCCACTGTAGATGGTGTTTCACCAAGTGTTTCCCAAGATCAAGTTCCCGCCTCCGATCCATCTCAAGATCAAGATCTTCTTCAATATCAAGAGCAAGCACATGTAGATGGTCAAGATCATCAAGCCGTTGTGTCTCTAGTAACTGTCCCTCAACCCTCCATGGAAGAAATCTTAGTGAGACAAGCTGCCGAGAATGTCACCAAGAATGCCAACAAGCTCAGACTTAGACGACATGTGTTGAAGAACGTCTACGGTGACCTAAAAAAGGGGGTAACCACTCGTCAACAATTAACAAACTTTTGTGAACATCATGCGTTTGTTTCTTGCATTGAACCTCTTAAGGTACAAGATGCGCTCGAGGATATGGAGTGGGTTGAAGCTATGCATGATGAACTCAACAACTTCGAGCGCAACCAAGTGTTGCGATTGGTGCCAAGACCTAAGGAGAATCACAATGTTATTGGAACAAAATGGATCTTCAAAAACAAGCAAGATGCGAACGGTATTGTCATTCGCAACAAGGCACGACTGGAGGCACAAGGATACTACCAAGTCGAGGGTATCGACTACGGTGAAACTTTGGCTCCTGTTGCTCGTCTTGAATCTATTCGCATGTTACTTGCATATGCCTCTCATCATAATTTTAAATTATATCAAATGGATGTCAAGAGTGCTTTTCTTAATGGTCCTCTTAAGGAGTTGGTGTATGTCAAGCAACCCCCGGGGTTTGAGGATCCCAAGTTCCCCAATCATGTATACGTTCTCGATAAGGCTCTCTATGGCCTTAAACAAGCCCCACGTGCGTGGTATGAGCACCTTACCGAGATGTTGCAAGACTGTGGGTTTGAAATTGGGAAAATTGACCCCACTCTTTTTACTAAGAGGGTCAACGGGAACTTGTTCATATGCCAACTATATGTTGATGATATCATTTTTGGTACTCCTAATAAAGCTTTCAATGAAGAATTCGCCACTTTGATGACAAACAAGTTTGAGATGTCCATGATGGGAGAGTTGAAGTACTTCCTTGGCTTTGAAGTCAAGCAACAAAGTCAAGGTACCTTCATCAATCAAGCCAAATACACCCAAGACATGCTCAAGAGGTTCAAGATGGATGAGCTCAATCCTCCCAAGGCCAACACTCCCATGCAACTCAAATGCCATCTTGACAATGATCCCAATGGTAAAGCAGTGGATCAAAAGGTATATCGCTCCATGATAGGATCTTTGCTTTACCTTTGTGCATCTAGACCAGATATCATGTTAAGTGTGGGTATTTGTGCACGATTTCAATCCACACCTAAGGAGAGTCACCATGTGGCTGTCAAGCGAATCTTTCGATATTTGGCTCATACCCCAAACTTTGGCTTAAGGTATCCCAAGGGGGCTTCATTTGATCTTGTTGGATATACTGACTCAGATTGGGCGGGAGACCGTGTGGATAGAAAGTCCACTTCCGGAGGCTGCCAATTTCTTGGTCGGTCTTTGGTAAGTTGGTCTTCAAAGAAACAAAACTGTGTTTCTCTCTCGTCCACCGAGGCCGAGTATGTAGCTGCTGCCAGTTGTTGTGCTCAGATTCTTTGGATGAGGCAAACTTTAAAGGATTACGGTGTCCATTGTGACAAAGTGCCTCTTTATTGTGATAATGAAAGTGCTATCATGATCTGCAACAACCCAGTTCAACATTGCAAGATGAAGCATATTGATATACGTCATCACTTTCTTCGGGAACACGTCAAGCGGGGAGACATTGAGCTTATTCATTTGAGCACTAATGAGCAACTTGCAGATATCTTCACGAAGCCTTTGGATGAAGCAAGATTTCGCGAGTTAAGGCATGAGCTAAATATCATTGATTCGAGCAATGTGGATTGACTTAGGGCACACCTCCCCACACTCATCGTTATGTCTTTTCTAGATATAGGCATGGATTTAGGGGGAGTCTAGTTCTCTCAATGAACTATTCCTCCTCCTATTATGCATAAATTAATCAATAGTCTATCACTTGCCATTTGTGATGGTCATGGTGCTTCATAGACGAGTCTTGGTCATGGTCCCAAGGAGAATTCTTCGTGGTGCCATACCTCCTGACTCAAACATAGGTGGCTCTAGGGCCACCGCCCTCTTCTCGTCTCCGCTGGAGCATTATTCTTCTTGTCCTGTCATGCGGAGTCTGGAAATTTTACCGGATATTGTCTTTCTTTTCGTGTATGCTTGATCTTTGTGTTTTTCTCCGAGACTGCAGCACAGTACTACCGTGGAGGTCACGGTACTACCGCTGGAGCGGTACTACCGCTCGATGCGCGGAAGTAAATAATTACTTCCGCCCGACGAGCGGTACTACCGCGATGACCAGCGGTACTACCGCAACGACGAGTGTGTGGGGGAGGTTAAGCGCGGGGCAGGGGGTTATGCCATCTCCCCCATACCCCAGTTTCCTCTTCTCCTCTCGCCTCTCTCTCTCCTCTCCTCAAACGGCTGCTGATCTCATCGCCGGATCTTCTCCTCCGGCCACCGGATTCGTTTTTGCTCCAGTGGGATTGTTCCCCTCGTCGTCCTCTTGCTATGGACACCTGTATTTCCCCTAATCCCTTCGTGTTTTGCATCTCTTCTTTTGCATCTAGGTTTTTGGAGTCATATGAGGTGTTAGAGCTCTTTTTTCATCCAATCTAAGCATGAGGAGATGTGTTTCTAGGGCTAGTTTGTTTAGAAGTGCGCATTGATCGGATTAAATGGAGTAGTTCTGGATTTAGGGGAGTATCATGAGATTGTTTCGTGGGTTTGTGCAGATCCGTTCTGTGCGGTACTACCGTGGATTCACGGTACTACCGCTGGAGCGAAAGTAAAATTTTACTTCCGCCTTCATCACGGTACTACCACTACGGCGGGACTACCGCGCTGGGTGCGGAACTATTCTTTTACTTCCGCGGCCAGGGCGATACGACCGCCCCATCCATGGTACTACCGCCCTAGCGGTACTACCGCGTCTGGAGCGGTTGTAAAATTTTACTTCCGCCGGAATCCTATGCTACTCCTCTCGTTCCACAATTTCCTCGTTTTGTCCTGTCCATTCTTGCTTCTAAATGGGTTTTGTGTTGTGCTTTCGTTTTGCCTTATTCTCTCGTTTGTCGCTGTGTTTGCGTTGTGTGTACTAGGTGGTGGTTCCAGCTCCGCTTCGCGCCGTTCCAATCCATCTCGCGACACCAGTTCCAAGAGGCTCCACAATCCAGATGTTCCTGATGGCTCCCGTCCATCCCAACGCTTCAAGAGGACTGCCACCAAGCTGAAGCCAGTCGTTGAGAACTATGACAACATGCCTCAAGCTGAATTCCTGCAACGTCGGGTGATCAACCCCTATGACAAACCAAGGGTATCCTCTCAGGCCTTTGGATTGTTCTGGTCCAAGCAGCAATTTCTCATTCATGCAGATGTGATCAAGGGCAAGAAGAATCTATATGTTCCGGTTCAATCCATTGATCTGGAACACATGAGGAAGGATCCGAAATACTTTGGTGAGGCTCTTGAGTTGGTGGACCAGCTGGCTATTGCAGACATCATCTCCTTCAACCTTGACTTCGATCCAGAGCTTGTCGGTCAGTTCTACGCCTCAGTGCACTTTCACTCTGATGTGGCACGAACTATGACATGGATGACCAATGGAGAGCAACTTACTGCCACTTGGACGGATTTCATGGGACTGCTTCATGTTCCTGATGTTGGGCTTGATGAGCCACTTGGTCTGCGCCCTCACGGCAACCCTCAGGCAGCCGGTAAGGACCGGCTCTTGCCCTACCACATTCTGAAGACCCTTCGATCTGGTGAGCAAGTCCCTATGCTCAACCCCTTCTTGGATGTCATGCATTGGATCTTCCATAACACCTTGTTTCCTCGCATGGGAGACAAAGACAAGGTTCACTCATACTTGGTGGATATGCTGCTGCTCTGTGAAAAAGGGAGGAATGAGCCCATTAGCGTTCTGGATGTGTCTCATGTGATGTGGTCTGAACTTCGCACAGCCATCTTTCATCGGAAGGTCCCCATTTATGGGCCATACTTGTTCCTCCTGATTCAGCATACTTGGAACAAGACCTTCCCTGCTCAGGACTTGCCGGTGCACACGTTTCTTCATGAGCCCATCCGTCTACGTTTGAAGGACAAGTGGGCCAACAGTACCACCAAGCCACCATCTACCCACATGGAGGTCGATGAGGATGACTTCGACGAGGAGGCTGATACTAGTTCCGAGTCCTTTGTGCCCCCCTCTTCTGAGCCATCTTGGGCCAAGAAGCTTTCTATCAAGATGAAGGCCTTGTTCTGCATGCAGGCCAAGGGTCAGTATCAGGCTCATGTTGCTCAGAAGGAGAGTCGCCAACGTGACAAGCGCATCCTGAGGAAGCTTGGAGAGCACATCTCCAGTGGGTCTGAGCAGGAAATCACCCCTGAGGCCACCTGGATGGCTAACCAGCAGTATCAGTGGGATGATTCAGATGCGGAGTCTGCTCCAGCTGCTTCCGATGGTTCCGAGGAGCCCGATGCGTGAGCGTCCTTCCTGGGAGCTACCACCTAGGTGTTAGGTGTCCTCTCTGCCTTTTTGGCGTCTCGATGCCAAAGGGGGAGAGAGTGTAGGATTTGCTGTGTTTGCATTTGCCTTTTCATCGTCTCTTTGCTTTCATTGAACCCTGCCTTATGTCGTCTTTGTGTGTGTGAACTGGTGATTCTCTTTATCATATGGTGTGAGACATATGCTATCTCCTCTCCGTTATTATCGTCTCGTATGATCACGTAGCTAGTGAATCTGCCCATGTCGTTCCATTATCTTTATACTCACTTGCTATATCTAGTTCCCATACTCAGTGTCGTTCATTCGGTAGCAAAGATTACATTGTCTATAAAATATAGGGTTGTGTTGATCCTAGTGTGTGTGCCATGCAGTCCAAAGCATATCTATAGTGTGCACACATCTAGGGGGAGCTATTCTATATTTTGTAGGTCTTGAGGTTGCAAATACTAATTATATATCCTTTTGTGCAAATCCCATATTGTCATCAATCCACCAAAAAGGGGGAGATTGTAAGGGCATATTTCTCCTTAAGGGGTTTTGGTGATTGATGACAATATGTTTGCAGACTAATCGTGTGCGTTGAGCTTTTCAGATAAATCAGGTCTAGGCACAAGACGATTCAGTGCCCCTCGGAGTCTCTCGAAGACGGTTGTTCTTTGCGTTTCTTTTCGGTGGATTTGATTCGTAGGAAAGCCATACTATCAAGAGGGGGTCCGCATCGGAAAAGTCTGGGTGGAATCAACACGTGCACATTTATCCTTTGCCCGTCTTTCCCTCTCTTCAGTGGAGCCCCCAACCTGTTATCTCTCTCTCTATGCAAAAAGGAATGCCTACGAAGTGTTTGAGTTCACTGGCCAGCGGTAGTACCGCCGTAGGGTGCGGTAGTACCGCACGAGCCTGCGGTAGTACCGCTCGTGGTTGCGGTACTACCACAGGTCGCCGTGGTAGTACCGCTCCAAAGGAGCGGTAGTACCTCTTGCCCCTGGCCTGACCTCTACCTCTTCGGTAGTAGGCACGGATGTAATTTTTTACATCCACCCTGCTATGGTAGTACCGTGATTCCTGCACGATACTACCGTGCGGACTTTTTTCGCACAGTTTCCTATGCGGAGGTTGGCACGGAAGTAATTTTTTTACTTCCGTGCGCCTCCAGTACCTGCCTCTGCCGAGCCGTGCGGTAGTACCGCACGGGCTCGCGGTAGTACCGCTGTGGCGGTCCTACTGCTAGCGCCGTAGTGCTATTTGGCCAGAGCCAGGTACTTCCACACAAGCGGTAGTACCGCACTACCCTGCGGTAGTACCGTAAGCCATCACGGTAGTACCGTGGGTTCTGCGGTACTACCGTAATGTGCGGGGCTGGCAAGTGGGTAATGGTTGGAACTTTCCCCCTACTATATAAGGGAGGTCTTCTTCTCCAAGAAGGTTACCTCTTCCTTCCCAAAACTCCATTGTTGCTCCAAGCTCCATTTTCGCCCGATCTCTCTCCCTAGCCAATCAATCTTGTTGATTTCCTAGGGATAGGTTGAGAAGGCCCGGATCTACACTTCCACCAAGAGAAATTTGATTCCCCCCCACTAATCCTTGCGGATCTTGTTACTCTTGGGTGTTTGAGCACCCTAGACGGTTGAGGTCACCTCGAAGCCACATTCCATTGTGGTGAAGCTTCGTGGTGTCGTTGGGAGCCTCCAATTCAGTTGTGGAGATAGCCCCAACCTTGTTTGTAAAGGTTCGGTCGCCGCCTTCAAGGGCACCAATAGTGGAATCACGGCATCTCGCATTGTGTGAGGGCGTGAGGGGAATACGGTGGCCCAAGTGGCTTCTTGGGGAGCATTGTGCCTCCACACCGCTCCAATGGAGACGTACTTCCTCACAAGGGAAGGAACTTCGGTAACACATCCTCGTCTCCACCGGTCCCACCTTTGGTTATTTCGCACCTTTACTTCTACAAGCATTTATTGTATCATTTTACTTGCTTGTTTGTGCTTTTGTATTGAGTAGCATCATATAGGCTTGTCACCTAGTTGCATATCTAGTTAACCTATTTGTTGCTTAACCTTTATTGTTAAAGAAAAGCTAAAGATTGGTTGTTGCCTATTCACCCCCCCCCCTCTAGTCAACCATGTCGATCCTATCAACAGTTGATGGGAAGGGGGCATTTATAGAGGAAGTGAAAACCGATCCTCCCGAAGATTTTGGACAGGATTGCCCCTGACCTTTGCTCTCCACGCGACAGGTGTCACCCATGATCTGGGTAGTGAAGATTGTGGAGGATCGTGGGTTATCCAGGCGCGGGAACCGGAACCGCCGAAAATTTTGGTAGTGAAGATTTCAAAGTTTTCGTTCGCAAATTCTTCAGCTGTCAAGGACACAGTGAAGACTTGAACAAGTTTCAAAGTAGAACGCATATGAGGAATTTGTGAACAAACTGGGTTGAGTTTAGCATAGATGGGGAAAGGGTCCGATCACATTCACTTAGATGAAAATCAACTTGAAGAATTAGCAATAGGTGAATGCTGTTGAGGACAAAAAAACTCATATATATATAGTCAATGAAGAATATGAATCTCAAAAGTTTTGAAGAATTTGAAAAGTTGATGAATTTGAAAACTTGAGGAATTTGCAAATTTGAGGAATTTGATAATTTGAAGAATTTGCAAAAGTGCTCAATTTTGAAGAATCTTTTGGTTGTGGCGTAACCAACCGTATAAGAATGATGATTTCAGACACCGCTTACAATTGTCATAGAGTTTTGAGAATCAAATTCTTCGTTAATTTCTTCACACTTAGAGAGTTATTCTTCATTGATTGAAGAAAAACGTTACTTCGTGTGTTGCACATCTAAGTCATGAATTTTGCATACATGTTAGGATGTGTGTTCTTCATCAAAGAACATTCGAAGATTCTAAGATATTTAGATCACACCGCAACTTGCAAAATCTCTTTTCATTCAAGGGCTTTGTGAAGATATTGGCCAGTTGTTCTTCAGTGGGAATGTGGTTGATGGAGATGTCGCCCTTGAGTACATGATCTCGAAGAAAGTGATGACGAATTTGGATGTGCTTGGTCTTGGAGTGCTGAACTGGGTTGTACGCAATCTTGATGGCACTCTCGTTGTCGCAGTAAAGAGGCACATTCTTCAGCTTGATGTCGTAGTCCTTGAGGGTTTTCTTCATCCATAGTAACTGAGCACAACACGAGCCAGCAGCAATGTACTCAGCTTCTGCAGTGGAGAGTGAAACGTAGTTCTTCTTCTTCGAGGACCAACAGACTAAGGATCGTCTGAGGAAATGACATGTGCCTGAGGTTGACTTGTGATCCACACGATCTCCAGCATAGTCAACATCAGAGTATCCGATGAGGTGAAGATTTGAGCCCTTGGGATACCACAATCCAAGTGTTGGTGTGTGAGCTAAGTATCGAAGAATATGTTTCACAGCCTTATGGTGTGATTCATTCGGTGTTGCTTGGAATCGAGCACACATGCAAACACTTAGCATTATATCAGGCCTAGATGCACATAGGTACAATAAGGAGCCAATCATGGAGCGGTATACCTTCTGATCGAAATCTTTACCATTTTCATCAATGCAGAGATGGCCTTTTGAAGGCATTGGAGTTTTGACGCCTTTGCAATCTTGCATGTTGAATTTCCTCAGAACATCTTTGAGGTATTTCTCTTGTGAGATGAAGATGCCATTGTCTTGCTGACGAATTTGAAGACCTAAGAAGAATTTCAACTCTCCCATCATAGACATTTGATATTCTTCACTCATCATATAGGCAAATTCATCACTATAATGTTTGTCAGTACATCCAAAGATAATATCATCAACATATATTTGGCATATGAACGATTCATTGTCATAGGATTTCGTGAAAAGAGTAGGGTCGAGTGAACCGGGTTTGAATCCTTTCTTCATGAGGAATTCCTTCAGAGTGCCGTACCATGCCCGAGGGGCCTGCTTGAGGCCATAGAGGGCCTTGTTTAGTCTGAAGACTTTGTCAGGATGCTTAGGATCTTCAAAACCTGGGGGTTGAGCAACATATACTTCTTCCTCAAGCTTACCATTTAGGAATGCACTTTTCACATCCATTTGATATATGATGATATTATGATGGTTAGCGTAAGCTAGTAATATGCGAATAGCTTCAAGTCTAGCAACAGGTGCAAAAGTTTCATCAAAGTCAATTCCCTCAACCTGTGTATGGCCTTGAGCTACAAGTCGAGCCTTGTTCCTCACCACAAGACCATTTTCATCTTGCTTGTTGCGGTAGATCCACTTGGTACCTCTGATGTTATGCTTGCGAGGATCTGGCCGCTTGACAAGTTCCCACACGTTGTTGAGCTTGAACTGATGCAATTCCTCTTGCATAGCTTGAATCCATTCGGGCTCCTTGAATGCTTCATCAACTTTGGTGGGCTCTAAGATAGAGACAAAGGCAAAGTTCCCTCAAAAGTTAGTTAGATGTGAAGCTTTTGAGCGTGTGAGAGGACCTGGTGCATTGATGTCATCGATGATTTTGTCAATCTGCACTTCATTTGCTACTCTTGGATGAGCAGGTTGATGAGGCTGAGGATTTTCATCAGCACCATTTTCTTCAGGTATATCAGCATGAGAGTCTTCATTTGTTGGAATGATTTCCTCAGTGGGTATGACATCTTCAGTTGCCTTCAGCTTGATGGATTCCTCAGGAGATTGTGCATCTAACATTAAAGGCAGGTGCTCTCTTTGCGAGCCATTAGTTTCATCGAACCGCACATCTACAGTTTCAACCACCTTGTGATGGTAGGTGTTGAAGACTTTGTAGGTGTGCGAGTCCTTTCCAAAACCAAGCATAAAACCTTCATGTGCTTTCGGTGCAAACTTAGAACTGTGGTGAGGATCTCTGATCCAGCATTTTGCATCGAAGACTTTGAGATAACTTACATTGGGTTTCTTGCTTGTCATTAGCTCATATGAAGTCTTCTTGAGGAATTTGTGAAGATATACCCTGTTGATGATGTGGCATGTAGTATCAATTGCTTCAGGCCAGAAGCGATGAGGGGTTTTGTATTCGTCAAGCATGGTTCGAGCCATCTCAACAAGAGTCCTGTTCTTGCGCTCCATGATGCCATTCTGCTGAGGAGTGTAAGGAGCACATAACTCATGAGTAATACCAAGTTCATCAAGATATTCATCAAGGTTAGTGTTCTTGAATTCAGTCCCATTATCACTCCTGATATGCTTGATCTTGATGCCAAACTTGGTGGAGGCCCTTGAAGCAAATCGTCTGAAGACATCCTGCACTTCATTTTTGTACAGAATGATATGCACCCATGTGTAAAGAGAGTAATCATCAACAATGACAAATCCATACAAACTTGAAGAATTTGTTAGTACGGAGTAGTGAGTGGGACCAAAGAGATCCATATGAAGCAATTCAAAAGGTCGAGTAGTGGTCATGATTGTCTTCGAGGGATGCTTGGATCTGGTCATCTTCCTAGATTCACATGCACCACAAAGGTGGTCCTTGAGGAATTTGACACCCTCGATGCCAATGACGTGCTTTTTCTTCACGAGTGTGTGCAGGTTCCTCATACCAGCATGTCCAAGTCGTCGATGCCACAACCATCCTTCTGAAGACTTTGCAAGTAAGGAAGTGGCAGGTTGAGGACCTGTAGAGAAATCAACAATATACAAGTCTCCTCTCCTAAAGCCTTCGAAGACTTTGGAATTGTCAGATTCCATGATGAAAATACAATGATATTTTCCAAATATGACAACCATATCAAGATCACAAAGCATCGAGACAGACATAAGGTTGAACCCAAGGGATTCAACAAGCATCACCTTGTCCATGGTTCGGTCCTTTGAGATAGCAACCTTACCAAGTCCCAATACCTTGCTTCTTCCTTTGTCTGCGTAGGTGATATGCTTCAGAGGAGATGGAGTGAGTGGCAAATTCATCAGTAGATTCTTGTCACCCGTCATGTGGTTTGTGCATCCACTATCAAGAACCCACTCATTAGCTTTTAGAGTATCATCCTGCAGATGAATTAGTACAACTTACGAACTCATATGCTTCAAAGTGAAGAATATGATATCAATTTCATCAGACAGAATTCCAACACATAAGATAGTAAGCAAGTAGAGTGAGGACGTGAGAAATGAAGAATTCATTTCATCATGGTTAGCTTGCATCCTTTCAAGCATTTCCTCAGGTCTCCAGCAAATTCATCAGATGTTCAAATTCATCTGGAGACCTGACCCTGCATAAGATGTCAGTTTGTTTTCTTCACCACCACATCTGGAGGGGTGGCAAAGAGTTCATCATTCTACGAGCACCATGTGAGAAGGGAGGCATTGAAGCAAGTGCGCTTCGTTTCACAGGGCGAGGGTTAGAGTATTCAAATGAATAAGCAGAGAAATTCTTCGAGGACTTATGAACATAATGGTTTGAAGAATAATGCACATATTCATAGCTCTTAGGTTTTTCCTATGAAACAGCGGCATTAGCATGAGAATGATGATTTTGACCATTTGAGGAATCTGTTCCAAGTGAGGACTTTGATCTGGGGTTCCGATTTTTCATCAGTGGTGTCGTGAGGACATTCACTTGAAGATTTTGTATGTAGCTCTCGGGAACCCAGATTTTCTTCATAGGAGAACCGTTCCTGCAGTTAGTTCCAACATATCTAGCAAATACTTCACTTCTCTGATTTTTGAAGAATCTGTAATTGTAGTCAAGTGACTCATCAGAGGAATACGAAGTTTCACAAGTAAAGTCAGATAAAGTGGATGGATCTACAGGAGATCCTTTTGCAGTAACCCATGAGGTTTTGGGATACTGCTCAGGTGTCCAATAGGATCCATCAGCATTGAGCTTCCTCACAAAGGCAATACCCTCTTTCCTAGGGTTCCTATTCAGAATCTGCTTCTTGAGGACATCACAAAGGGTTTTATCCCCTTTTAAACTTTTGTACATGCCTGTCACATACAATTCCTTCACCCCTGCATTGTCATCACTAATACTTGTGGTATCCTCAGATGAGGAATTTGAAACCACTGGAATAGTTGAAGGATTTGCAGCAATAGAAGCATTTGAACATTCACGTGAAGAATTAGCAGTTTCACGTTCGATGCATTTCAAACAGGATGGAACAAATTCTTCCTGAGAGGTACTGATCTGTTGAGCCAGTAAGGAATCGTTTTCCCTTTGGAGATCCTCATGTGACACCCTCAGCTTTTCAAGATCTTGCTTTCTTTGAAGAAATTCATATGAAAGCTTCTCATGATCGGCTAAGAGGTTGTTATGATGACTCTGAAGGTTATCATACTTTGTCTGAAGATTTTTAAGATCAACAGACAGAGTTTGAGTCCGATCCACTTCACGGTTTAACAGATCATCGCTTTTGTCTAGCATTTTCTGAAGCTTTTCAAGTGCACTTTGTTGCTTAGTGGCAATTTTAACAAGTTTAGCATAGCTAGGTTTCACATATTCATCAAATTCACCTTCACTTGATTCAGATGAGGAATGATGTTTGTGTACCTTTGAGCCTTTTTCCATGAAGCAGTAAGTGGGAGCATAATCATCATTGCTGATGTCAGAGTCGTTGGAGTAGTCGTATTCTTCATCGTTGAAGATAGACTTGCTGATGAAAGCGGTAGAGAGAGCAAGGCTAGCAACACTAGATTCTGATTCCTCCTTAGATTCTTCATCTTCTTCATATTCTTCAGATTCTTCCCCAGAATCCATTTCCTTGCTGATGAATGCTCGAGCCTTTCTAGAACCATTCTTCTTGTGCTTTGAGGACTTTGAAAATGAGGACTTTGCAGATGAGGACTTTGAAGATTTCTTCTTTTTCTTTGAGTCATCAAAACTATCATCCTTGTATTTCTTCTTCTTCTTTGAGTCTTTTTCCCAGAGAGGACAATCAGAGATAAAGTGGCCAGGCTTCTTGCAACGATGACATGTTCTCTTTTTGTAATCTTCTGAGGAATCTGATTTCCTCAAGCCACTTTTTGATGACTTTCCAAATCCACCTCTTCTTGAGAACTTCTGAAATTTCCTCACAAGCATAGCTAGTTCCAGACTTAGTTCTTCAGGATCACCAAGGCTGTTGTCAGAATCTTCTTCTTCAGATGAGGAAATTGCTTTTGCCTTCAGAGCACGAGATCTTCCATAGCTTGGCCCGTAGAGGTCTCTTTTCTCAGCTTGTTAGAATTCATGAGTATTGAGTCTCTCAAGAATATCAGCAGGATCAAGAGCTTTATAATCTCCATGTTCTTGAATCATCAGAACGAGAGTATCAAATGAGGAATCGAGAGATCATAGCAGTTTCTTCACCACTTCATGGTGAGTGATATCAGTGGCACCTAGTGCTTGAAGTTCATTGGATATATCAGTGAGGCAATCGAATGTTTGCTGAACATTTTCATTGTCAAGTCTCTTGAAGCGGTTGAAGAGATTGCGAAGAACATCAACACAAGAGTCACGTTGAGTGGAAACACCTTCGTTGACTTTGGAAAGCCTATCCCAGATAAGCTTAGCAGACTCCAAAGCGCTTACTCTGCCATACTGACCTTTGCTCAGATGGCCACAGATGATATTCTTCGCTTGAGAATCCAGTTGCTTGAATCTCTTCACATCAGCAGTTGTGACAGTGGGAGCGACAGAGGGCACACCATTTTCCACAATATACCAGAGATCATTGTCAATAGCTTCAAGGTGCGTACGCATCTTGTTCTTCCAGTAGGGGTAGTCCGTCCCATCGAAGGTAGGACAGCCCACAGAAACCTTGATCATACCTGCAGTCGACATAACTAAAACTCCAGGTGGTTAAACCAAAATCACACAGAGCGAGGGAGTACCTGCTCTAATACCAATTGAAAGTGTGTTATATCGACTAGAGGGGGGGTGAATAGGCGATTTTTACAAATTCATCACTTGAGGAATTTTAACTTTGAGGAATTTGAAATGTGATGAATAACTAGCAGCGGAATAAGTACTCAAGTGCATGAGGAAAATAGTGACAGCATAGTCTTCATGATGAAATGAAACATGCACAAATAGAGAGTAGCATGATACAGGATGAGCAGTGATGAACAAGGCAACTTGAAGAATTTGAGGTGAGGAATTTGCGAATGTCTTCAGTTAAATTCTTCAAACAGTAACAATCAATTTCATCAACAGGTTTATGAGGAATAAGGAGGTTGAGGAAATAGAACCAGGTAGCTCGATGAAGACAATGGTTTGATGACCCAGTTCCAACTGCTATGACAGTCGTACGTCTGGTTTGGAGCGGCCTGGTATTTAAACCAGAGGACACACAGTCCCAGGACACACAGTCCTTACCGTATTCTCCTTGAGCTAAGGTCACACAGTCCTCGCCCAACACTCGTGGTAAGTCTTCAGGGTAGACTTCCAAAACCCTCACAAACTGGTCACCCGACGATCCACAATTTACTGCTGGATTCTCTAGACCAAGGTCACTTCATGGTCCCCAATTGACTGTAGGAGCACTAGACCATGACGCCTAACCGTCTGGAGGATACACAGTCCTCAAAGGTAACAAGTGTCGGTTCCACACAGGAATTTCTCCAGTGATGCTCAATCACTATGGGTTTTGTGGTTTGGTTGTGGGTTTTTCGTCACTGGTGATTTTCTATCAGTCCTCAGAGGATGGGTTGCTCTCAAATGACAAGTGTCAGTTCCTTCTCGGAGCAGCCGACCAGCTAGTGGTTGTGGGGGTCGGCTATTTATAGCCAGGGTGCAACCTAACATGATAAGACATAAATGCCCCCAATAATATGACCGTTATGTGGATAAGAATGATTGGGGACAACTGGCACTAAGCACAACAACAGTCGGAATTTCGAACTATGAAAGTCCTCAGCTTATCATGATCCTCACTTGTAGGCAATTCGCACTGGCGAAATCCTAACTCCTCAGTCAGATCAATTTCCTCAGAGACCAGAAGAACTTCGTCTCTGTCACTAAAAAAACTTGTCTGAATTGTAAGAGATTTCCAAAGGCTTCACTCGAAGGATTGTATGGGTTGAGGATTTTGGAGTTGAGCATCAGTTGGAAATTTTCCTTAGTATTACCTCGGCCCCCTTTAACAGTACGGTGTTTCGTATGACTCAAATAAAGGAAATGAAACTACGAAAACAAAACTTCATATTTCTCGTTCATATCTTCAAGGTCACACCAACTTCTTCATTTTTAAAGTCTTCACCAAAGTCTTCAAAAAGTCTTGAGCAAAGTCTTCACTTGAAGACATACATTTTTAGGGGTTGATAATCTCCGAATATATCAAACTCCTCATCGACTTATAGAGCCTGTGTACACTCACAAACACATTAGTGCCTTAACCTATAAGTCTTCAATACACCAAAATCACTAATGGTCACTAGATGCACTAACAGTCTCCAGCGCCCCACTCTACTCTGCTTCGACGAACTCTGCCACTGCGATGTCGAAGGGAGCCATGAAGAAGCTGGAGTGCGCCAAGAAGGGAGCCATGAAGGGAAAGTCCAAGAAGTCCACGACAGCCAGGTTCACCGCGCCGCAGGGGTGGATCTAGGGGGACTTTCTCCCATCGACAATCACCTCCACGGACGTCAAGAACCTCGTCATCGACGGGCTCGTGGTGGACGGTGCTTGGAGGTTGTCGGAAGGGGAGCGCGAGGCGGAGCCGCGCGAGGTAGAGCATGTTCTTCTCCTCTCCCATGTCGAAATAGGTTTTTCCATGCCTCCCCACCCATTTTTTAGAGGATTCTTGAACTTCTTCGGAGCTCAGCTCCATTACTTCCCCCAAATGCGATTTCCTACTTGTCTGTCTTCATCACTCTGTGCGAGTGTTTCTTGGGCTGCTCTCCCCACTAGGGACTGTTCAAGCACATTTTCACCGTTAGATCTCAGACGGTAAAAAACGCCCATCCTGAGGACGGAAAGACTCATGTAGTCCAGCTGTGTGTGGGGGTCTAGGAATTCAAAAGAGAGCTCGTAGTACTTTTCCTTCCATGACTTTTCCCGAGTCGGTTACAGGTTGGCAGTCGACCTGGTTTTATTGCAAGGACGC
The DNA here is from genome assembly GCA_022496015.1 of Hordeum marinum. NCBI lineage: Eukaryota > Viridiplantae > Streptophyta > Magnoliopsida > Poales > Poaceae > Hordeum > Hordeum marinum. Next base: position 153,823,614 of record CM039674.1, read on the forward strand.
AGCTTCTCCCAATATGTCGACTGGCCTTTCTCCCTTCACATTAGATCGTCCAGTCGTTCCCAAATCCTTGAAGGTGCTGGAGGGGGAAAAAGTCCAGGTTGGAATCTTGGTGGATGTTGTAGGAACCCTTATCCATGGTGGAGTCACTGGTATGGATCTCTTGGAGACATTCCTCAGTCGACGGATCCAGCCTCTCCAAGCAAGGGATCGCACTATGTGGCATTATGTCGGTCTTGAGGACTCGACCAGGACACAACCGGAGGAGATTTCACAAAAAACTGTCGAGCAGTGGCTTCGTAGTATCACCGGAGCTTGTGACAAGCCTCTGGGCATGAAGAGAATCCAACCCTACTCTGCTGCAAATCCACCAAAGAATCTGGTAACTCTTGTCCTGTCGACTATCATTCCATTCTATCGAGTGATTGATTGAACTGTTGACTGGCTGCACTGTTTGAAACATGCAGGAGTGGATGCACATGCACTCGCATGTGCCCAATGGGAGCAAACCTAAAGACGGTGGGGAAAGCGAGGCTGGCAGCATGGACATCCACTGCGTTTATGACGGTGAAGACGAATATGAGGACTTGGGTGACAATGAGGAGGAGGTCGAATCTCCACCATGCGCCAAACGTCGATCCAAGTCACGTTAGGACCCTGCCACTATTGCGGACAAAGGCCCAATTCCAAGTGAAAGGAACTAGAAGCGGGACCGACCCTCGACCGTCGAGTCGGGCGAACGATCGACGAAGCAGCCCACACCCAATACAGGAAAGCCCCGCAAAGCTCTGCCCCACATGAAGATGGATGTGCCCTTCGTCTCAACGTAAGTATTTGCTTTCATCTTTCGCTGTCGATTGCAACTTCTAATTTTTGTTGACCGAGTGGAATTTGATCTCCCAATGCTGCTACCTCAATGACGTTGCCTCCAAGGGACGGAGAGGAGCAAATGGATGTGGATACTGCTGATGCGGCCACTTCTTAGAGAGGTAAGTAAATCTTTACACAGATCTGATTCTTGAAATTCGTTGATTGCGAAAGTCAATATCGCCGATTGGTATTTGCATAAATCATTCAACTGGAGGATGACGAAGAACAACCTCGGGGTACCGGGGGTGAGGGTGAGACCTTAGGTGCCCCGCGCATACGCGCTCGAAGAACTCGGTCGGGTCAGACGCTCCAGCGGTCGACTACTGGATCTTCCCAGGGAATAAGCGACTCGACATGGGTCAGAACCGATCCTGCAGTACCGTTGTCGAGTGCTCCACCAGCCGTTTCGACCATCGTGACGTCAACTCCAACCGAACTAGCACAGACTACCTCGATTGCTCCAGCCGCCACAACGATCTCGCCGGTGACTGCTTTTCCTCTGCACCGCATTCCGGAAGATCAGACCAGAGCTGCAAAGGAGGCCATGATCCAGGCGGAACAGATGATGCTGCGCACCAAAGAGGCATACGAGGCCAGCAAGTTGGCTTACGATGCCAGCACAACGCTTCACACCAATGTCGGAGTAAGTTCGATTGTAAGTACATTTCTGATTGAATTCCTGTCTTCTTTGATTGTACACCTGCTGGGTGTTTTCCACTTGGATGATGTTTGAAAGTTCTCCACTCGAATAGATCAGGTCTTAATCAAGTAGATTTCAGTCCAGTGGGGGCACGCTGAGTGCACCCACTAGGTGTAGTCCCCGAGACCGCTGTCGAGTGCTTGCACTGGCAGGGGTCTTATAGTTCATTGTATGCAGAATACATTTGCTACTCGACATGTCGAGTGAAGTTTATCCTGACAACACCACACTAAAGCTTCCTTGAAGGTTTCATGGATATCATTTCATCAACCATGATATGATGCTACTTCAAAGGTGCGGGGTGCGGTGGCGGATCACTCAACAGATCGAGTGTTAGTAGGTCCTGTGGGGGCACTCTGAGTGAACCCACTGGGTGTAGTCCCTGAGACCACTGTCGAGTACTTGCACTGGCAGGGGTCTTAGAAGAGATGATATTCATATGCTTGCACATGGTTTTTTTATTCTTTGCCAATCGACAGATCGAGAGTTGATAGATCTAGTGGGGGCACTCTGAGTGCACCCACTGGGTGTAGTCCCCAAGACCACCGTCGAGTGCTTGCACTGGCGGGGGTCTGATAGAGACCATCGAATGCTCAGACAGGGTAGACCTTGTCGAATGTTTTAGGAACCAGTGGGGGCACACTGAGTGCACCCACTGGGTGTAGTCCCCGAGGCTAGTATTGATCGTAGACGATAAGCAGTAGTCTTAAAAACTTGAACTCAAGACTTTTGCTGTACATGGAGTACTCTTACCACTCGACATGTCGAGTGTACTTTTTTTTCTTAGCCATCCCACACCAAAGCTACCTTGTAGGATTCATGGACATCATTTCATCAACCATGATATGATGCTACTTCAAAGGAGCGGAGTGGGGTTGACGGGTCACTCGACGGATCGAGTGTTAGTAGTTCTGGTGGGCCCACTCTGAGTGCACCAACTGGGTGTAGTCCCCGAGACCTTCATTGAGTGCTTGCACTCGCGGGGGTCTGATAGAGACCATCTTGTCATCGTTTTCTCACGACAGATGCCATGGGTAGGCTTATCGTAGGTGATTGGGGCCGGAGGACGCCGACGGGCTCCGGAAGCGGGATTAGGTACAAGCAATGGTGACACACAATGTACCCAGGTTCAGGGCCCTCCATGGGAGGTAATACCCCTAGTCCTGCTTGGTCTAGTTTGATGGATGGGTGTGTTTACAAGGTCGCTCCTGGAGCTGAGTCTACAGGAGGAAAAGCGAGCAGCCGGCTCACCTTCCTCCGCTACCAAGTGTGAGGATGTGGGAAGTGTCTCGTATGAGTCTGCACGAGAGTCATCTGTCCCCATTGAATGGGGGGCTCGGGGGGGTTTATAGGCCAACCCCGGCTTACAATATTCCTAAGGTACACAGGTGGGGGACCCGGCTGGCAGCCACTCCGGCTGACCAGGGGGTCCTGCCCTTCGAGGCGTCTCGTCGCCTGTAGGTGTTGGAAATATGCCCTAGAGGCAATAATAAATTAGTTATTATCATATTTCCTTGTTCATGATAATCGTTTATTATCCATGCTATAATTGTATTGATCGGAGACTTAGATGCATGTGTGGATACATAGAAAAAACCATCTCCCTAGTATGCCTCTAATAGACTAGCTCGTTGATCAAAAGATGATTAAGGTTTCCTAGCCATGGACCTGAGATGTCATTTGATAATGGGGTCACATCATTAGGAGAATGATGTGATGGACAAGACCCAAACTGCAAACGTAGCATATGATCGTGTCAGTTTATTGCCACTGTTTTCCGCATGTCAAGTATGTGTTCCTATGACCATGAGATCATGCAACTCACAGATATCGGAGGAGTGCCTTGTGTGTATCAAACATCGCAACGTAACTGGGTGACTATAAAGGTGCTCTACAGGTATCTCCGATGGTGTCTATTGAGTTGGCATGGATCGAGACTGGGATTCGTTACTCCGTGTGACGGAGAGGTATCTCGGGCCCCACTCGGTAATGCAACATCACAATAAGCCTTGCAAGCAATGTGACTAATTGTTAGTTGTGGGATCTTGTATTACGGAACGAGTAAAGAGACTTGCCGGTAACGAGGTTGAACTAGGTATGGAGATACTGACGATCGAATCTCGGGCAAGTAACATACCGAAGAACAAAGGGAACGTTATACGGGATTAACTGAATCCTTGACATAGAGGTTCGACCGATAAAGATCTTCGTAGAATATGTAGGAACCAATGTGGACGTCCAGGTCCCGCCATTGTTTATTGACCGTAGAGGTGTCACGGTCATGTCTACATAGTTCTCGAACCTGCAGGGTCTCCACACTTAAGGTTCGGTGACGTTTCGATAGTGTAGAGTTATGTATGGTGGTGACCGAAGGTTGTTCCGAGTCCCGGATGAGATCCTTGACGTCACGAGGATCTCCGGAATGGTCCGGAGGTAAAGATTCATATATAGGAAGTCCCAGTTTGGTTTCCAGAAAAGTTTCGGGCTCATCGGTGGTGTACCGGGAGTGTCGGTAGTGTACCGGGAGTGCCGGGAGTGTACCGGGAGGCCTCCGGGAGGGGTATTTCGACCCCAAGAGTTACATGGGCTGTGGGAGAATAATAACTAGCCCTTAGTGGTCTGGGAAAACAGCCACAAAGGCCCATGGCGCAGGAGAGAAAGTCCTAAAGCAAAAACTGGAAAATCAGCCAAAAGGAGGCAATCCTACTCCAACTACGATTGGAGGTGAAGTAGGATTGCTTCCCACCTCCTATTTTGGCCGACCCAAAGGCCTTGGCTGCCTCTCCACCTCCTAGTGGATTGGGTGGTTTTTGGACAGAATTACCAGCCACGTGCTACCCGTTACACCAGTGCATAGTTTCTCCTCTAGATCGGTTTTCTGCAGCGCTTAGGCGAAGCCCTGCAGAAATTGCTCCACCACCATCACCGGAGCGCCGTCACCCTGCCGGTGAACTCTCTCTCCTCTCCACCTCCTCTCGCTGGATCGAGACGGTGGAGATCGTCAACAAGCTGCACGTGTGCTGAACGCGGAGGTGCCGTCCGTTCGGCGCTAGATCGGAAGGACCGTGATCGAGATCGCGAGACGGTTCGTGATGTGATCACGGAACGGATCGTGATGAGTTCGCGGGACAGATCGTGATCAAGATCGTGAGACGGATCATGATGTGTTCGCGGGACAGATCATGATGTGTTCGTGGGATGGTTCGTGATTGGATCGCGGGACGCTCGGCGATTTGGATCGCAAAGAAGTTCGACTACACCAACCGCGTTTCTTAACGCTTCCCGCTTAGCGATCTACAAGGGTACGTAGATCCACTCTCCCTCTCGTAGATGCTCATCACCATGGATAGGTTTGCGTGTGCGTAGGAAATTTTTTGTTTCCCATGCGACGTTCCCCAACAGTGGCATCATGAGCTAGGTTGATGGTTCGATGAGATCGCGAGTAGAACACAAAAGGTTTGTGGGCGTTGATGCTTAGATTGCTTCCTCCCTTGGTCGGATTTTGGTTCAGCGGGATTGTGAGATGAAGCGGCCCGGACCAACATTACTCGTACGCTTACGAGAGACCAGTTCCCTCGACGCAACTTGTTGCTTAGATGGCTTGCGGGTGATAGTTTCTCTCACTTTAGTTGGATCGGAGCCGACAAAGGCGGTCCTTGAGAAGGTTGAAAAGCAATCTATGTATCACCGTTGTGGTTTATGCGTAGGTGAGAATCGTTCTTGCTAGATACCCGTAGCAGCCACGTAAAACATGCAACAACAATTAGAGGACGTCTAACTTGTTTTTGCAGGGTATGTTGTGATGTGATATGGCCAATTACATGATGAGATATATGTGATGTATGAGATGATCATGTGATGTATAGAATTTCACGACTTGCATGTCGTTGAGTACGGCAACCGGCAGGAGCCATAGGGTTGTCTTTAATTATTGTATGACCTGCGTGTCAATCATTAAGCGCTATGTAATGCTTTACTTTATCGCTAAGCGGTAGCAATAGAAGTAGAAGCAGGGCTGGCGCCACAACCCCAATGGCAACACATTGATGGAGATCAAGATGATGGAGATCATGGTGTTGTGCTAGTGACGATGGAGATCATGCTGGTGTTTCGAAGATGGAGATCTTAAACACAAGTTCATGGCCATATCATGTCACTTATGAATTGCATGAGATGTTAATCCTTTTATGCACCTTGTTTTGCTTAGTACAGCGGTAGCATTATAAGGTGATCCCTCACTTGAATTTCAAGATGAACCGTGTTCTCCCCGAGTGTGCGCCGTTGCGAAAGTTCGTCGTGTTGAGACACCACGTGTAGATCGGGTGTGATAGACTCTACGTTCACATACAACGGGTGCAAGCCAGATTTGCACACGCAAAACACTCGGGTTAAACTTGACGAGCCTAGCATGTACAGACATGGCCTCGGAACACGAGAGAACGAAAGGTCGAACATGAGTCATATAGTAGATATGATCAACATAATGATGTTCACCATTGCAGCCACCTCAACTCACATGATGATCGGACTTGAGTTGGTGAATTTGGATCATGTATCACTCGAATGATCGGAGGGATGTCAATTTGAGTGGGAGTTCTTAAGTAATATGATTAATTGAACTCATTATCATGAACATAGTCGAAGTGTCTTTGCAAATTATGTTGTAGATTACTAGATCGCGCTGTAGCTCCCTTAAATTTTTATATGTTCCTAGAGAAATAGAGTTGACAGATGTTGGTAGCAATATTGCGGACTGGGTCCGTGATCTGAGGATTGTCCTAATTGCTGCACAAAAGGCTTATGTCCTTAATGCACCGCTCGGTGCGCCACCCCCTCTAGCGTCGTCTATAGATGTTGTGAACATATGACAGGCACGTTTCGATGACTACTTGATAGTTTAGTGCATCATGCATTACGGCTTAGAATTGAGGCTCCGAAACGTTTTGAACGTCACGGAACATATGAGATGTTCTAGGAGCAGAGATTGTGATCTCAGGCTCATGCCTGTGTTGCGAGATATGAGATCTCCAACAAGATTCTTTGCCTGTAAGATGAAGGAGAATAGCTCAATCGTTGATCATGTACTTAGATTGTCTGGGTACTACAATCGCTTGAATCAAGTGGGAGTTGATCTTCCAGATAAGATAGTGATTGATATAGTTCTCCAAGTCACTGTCACTAAAGCTACTAGAACTTAGTGATGAACTATAATACACCAGGGATAGAAGTATTGATCCTTGAGATGTTCGCGATGTTTGACACCGCAAAGGTAGAAATCAAGAAGGAGCGTCAAGTGTTGATGGTTAATCAAACCACTAGTTTCGAAAAGGGCAAGAGCAAGGAGGGAAACTTCATGGATAGCAAGTCAGTTGCTGCTCCAGTGAAGCAACCCAAAGTTGAACTCAAACCCGAGACTAAGTGCTTCTATTATGAGGTGAGAGGTCGCTGAAGCGGAACAACCCTAGATACTTGGTAGATAAGAAGGCTGGCAACATCGATAGAAGTATATTTGATATACGAGTTATTGATGTGTATCTTGCTAGTACTCCTAGTAGCACCTGGGTATTGGATACCGGTTCGGTTGCTAAATGTTAGTAACTCGAAATAAAAGCTACGGAATAAACGGAGAACTAGCTAAGGGTGAGGTGACGATGTGTGTTGGAAATGTTTCCAAGGTTGATGTGATCAACATCGCACGCTCTCTCTACCTTCAGGATTAGTGACGAACCTAAATAAATGTTATTTGGTGTTTTGCGTTAAGCATGAACATGATTAGATCATGTTTGTTGCAATACGGTTATTCATTTAAGTCAGAGAATAATAGTTATTCTGTTTACATGAATAATACCTTCAATGGTCATGCACCCAGTGAGAATGGTTTGTTGAAATCTTGATCATAGTAATACACATGTTCATAACATTGATGTCAAAAGATACAAAGTTAAATAATGATAGTACCACATACTTGTGGCACTGCCGCAAAATGTCATATTGGTATAAAGAGCATGAAGAAACTCCATGGTGATGGATATTTGGACTCATTCGATTTCGAATCTGTTGAGACATGCGAACCATGCCTCTTGGGCAAGATGACTAAAGGACCCCGTTGGATGGAGCGGGCAAGTGATTCATTGGAAATGATACATGTTGATGTATGCAATCTAGTGAGTCTTGTAGCGTGAAGTGGATATCGTTATTTTCTTACCTTCACTGATGATTTGAGTAGATATAGTGTATATTTACTTAATGAAACACAAGTCTGAATCGTTTGAAAGGTTCAAGCAAATTCAGAGTGAAGTTTAAAGATCATCGTGACAAGAAGATAAAAATGACTGCGATATGATCGTGGAGGTGAATATCTGAGTCACGAGTTTGGCATACAACTTAAGACAATGTGAAAGTTGTTTCACAACTAAACGCCACCTGGAACACCATAGTGTGATGGTGTGTCCGAACATCATAGTTATGCTCTATTGGACATGGTGCGTGCTATGATGTCTCTTATCGTTTTACTACTATAATTTTGGGGTTATGCGTTAGAGATAACTACATTCACTTTAAATAGGGCACCATCTAAATCCGTTGAGATGACACCATTTGAATTATGGTTTGATAGAAACCTAAGATGTCATTTCTTAATACTTGGGGCTGCGACACTTGTGTGGAAAATGTTTTCACCTAATGAGGTCGAACCCAAGGCGGACAAATGCATCTTCATAAAATACCCTAAGATCAGTAGGGTGAACCTTCTATCTCAGATCCAAGTGCAAAGTGTTTGTTACTAAAACGGATCCTTTCTCGAGGAAAAGTTTCTCTCGAAAGAATTGAGTGGGAGGAAGATAGAACTTGATGAGTTTGTTAAACCTTTGTTCAACCAGAGAGAAGCGCAGCGCAGGATGTTGTTTCTGTGAAGCCTACGTTAGTTAAAGAGGAAGTTAATGATGATGATCATGAAGCTTCAGGATCAAGTTACTATCGAACTTCGTAGGTCGACAAGGATGTGTACTGCTCCTAAGCGGTACGACAACCCTGTCTTGGAGGTCATGTTGTTGGACAAACGATGAACCTACGAGCTATGGAGAAGCGATGATGGGCCCGGATTCCAACAAATGGTTGGAGGCCATGAAATCCGAGATAGGATCCATGTATGAAAACCAAGTGTAGACTTTGGTAGACTTGCTCGTTGGACGGCAGGTCGTTGAGTACAAATGGCTCTTTAAAATGAAGACAAACACTGATGGTGAATGTCACTATTTTTAAAGCTCGACTTGTTGCAAAGATGTTTGTGACAAGTTCAAGGAGTTGACTACGATGAGACTTTCTCACTCATAGTGGTGCTAAAGTCTGTTTGAATTATGTTAGCAGTTGTTGTGTTTTCAATTATGAAATCTGGCAGATGGATGTCAAAACATCGTTTCCTTAACGGTTTACTTGAGGAAAGGTTGTATGTGATACAACCAGAAGGTTTTGTCAGGCCTAAGGATGCTAAAAGGTGTGAAAGCTTCAGTGATCCTTCCATGGACTGAAGCAAGCATCTCGGAGTTGGAATATACGCTTTGATGAGGTGATCAAAGTTTTGATGTTTATACAAAGTTTACGAGAAACTTGTATTTGCAATAAAGTGAGTGGGAGCACTATAGAATTTCTGATAAGTATATGTGGATGACATATTGTTGATCAGAAATAATGTAGAGTTTCTGGAAAGCATAAAATGGTCATTTGGAAAGTGATTTTCTAAGCAAGACCTGGATGAAGCTACCTAATTGTTGAGCATAAAAATCTATGGAGATAGATCAAGATGCTCGATGAGACTTTCAATGAGTGCATACCTTGACAAGATTTTGAAAGAGTTCAAAATGGATCAGTCAGAGAAAGAGTTCTCGCCTGATTTGTAAGGTGTGAAAGTTGAGTGAGACTCAAAGCTCAACAACGGCAGAAGAAAGAGAAAGGACGAACGTCGTCCCCTATGCCTTAGCCATAGGCTCTATATTATGCCATGCTGTGTACCACACCTGTGTGTGCCTTGCCATGAGTCCGTCAGGGGGTACAAGAGTGAACCAGGAGTGGATCACTGGACAGTGGTCAAGATTATCCTCAGTAACTAAGAGACTGGGGAGATGTTTCTCAATTCTTGAGGTGATAAAGAGTTCGTCGTAAGGAGTTACGTCGATACAAGCTTTAACACTAATCCGGATGACTCGTAGTAGCAATCTGGATACGTATAGTGGAGCAGCCATTTGGAATAGTACCGAGCGGAGTGTGGTAGCAGTGTTTACAGTTTGACATAGGTATTTGCAAAGTGCACACGGATCTGAATGTTATAGACCCATTGACTATAATACCTCTCTCACATGCAAAGCATGACCGAGCCCCAGAACTCGTTGGGTGTTAGATTCATAACAATGCGAATCACATGGTGATGTGAACTAGATTATTGACTCTAGTGCAAGTGGGAGACTATTGGAAATATGCCCTAGAGGCAATAATAAATTAGTTATTATCATATTTCCTTGTTCATGATAATCGTTTATTATCCATGCTATAATTGTATTGATCGGAGACTTAGATGCATGTGTGGATACATAGAAAAAACCATGTCCCTAGTATGCCTCTAATAGACTAGCTCGTTGATCAAAAGATGGTTAAGGTTTCCTAGCCATGGACATGAGATGTCATTTGATAACGGGGTCACATCATTAGGAGAATGATGTGATCGACAAGACCCAAACTGCAAACGTAGCATATGATCGTGTCAGTTTATTGCTACTGTTTTCCGCATGTCAAGTATGTGTTCCTATGACCATGAGATCATGCAACTCACAGATATCGGAGGAGTGCCTTGTGTGTATCAAACGTCGCAACGTAACTGGGTGACTATAAAGGTGCTCTACAGGTATCTCCGATGGTGTCTGTTGAATTGGCATGGATCGAGACTGGGATTCGTTACTCCGTGTGATGGAGAGGTATCTAGGGGCCCACTTGGTAATGCAACATCACAATAAACCTTGCAAGCAATGTGACTAATTGTTAGTTGCGGGATCTTGTATTACGGAACGAGTAAAGAGACTTGCCGGTAACGAGGTTGAACTAGGTATGGAGATACCGACGATCGAATCTCGGGCAAGTAACATACCGAAGAACAAAGGGAACGTTATACGGGATTAACTGAATCCTTGACATAGAGGTTTGACCGATAAAGATCTTCATAGAATATGTAGGAACCAATGTGGACGTCCAGGTCCTGCCATTGGTTATTGACCGTAGAGGTGTCTCGGTCATGTCTACATAGTTCTTGAACCCGCAGGGTCTGCACACTTAAGGTTCGGTGACGTTTCGGTAGTGTAGAGTTATGTATGGTGGTGACCGAAGTTTGTTCGGAGTCCCGGATGAGATCCCGGACATCATGAGGAGCTCCGGAATGGTCCGGAGGTAAAGATTCATATATAGGAAGTCCCAGTTTGGTATCCGGAAAAGTTTCGGGCTCATCGGTAGTGTACCGGGAGTGCCGGTAGTGTACCGGGAGTGCCATAGTGTACCGGGAGGCCTCCGGGAGGGGTATTTCTACCCCAAGAGGTCCATGGGCTGTGGGATAATAATAACCAGCCCTTAGTGGTCTGGGAAAACAGCCACAAAGGCCCATGGCGCAGGAGAGAAAGTCCTAAAGCAAAAAGTGGAAAATCAGCCAATAGGAGGCAATCCTACTCCAACTAGGATTGGAGGTGAAGTAGGATTGCTTCCCACCTCCTATTTCGGCCAACCCAAAGGCCTTGGCTTCCTCTCCTCTCTTCTCCTCCTATATATACTAGTGGATTGGGTGGTTTTTGGACAGAATTTCCGGCCACGTGCTACCCGTTACACCGGTGCATAGTTTCTCCTCTAGATCGGTTTTCTGCAGCGCTTAGGCGAAGCCCTGCCGGAATTGCTCCACCACTATCACCGGAGCACCGTCACCCTGCCTGTGAACTCTCTCTCCTCTCCACCTCCTCTCGCTGGATCGAGATGGTGGAGATCATCATCAAGCTGCACGTGTGCTGAACGTGGAGGTGTCGTCCGTTCGGCGCTAGATCGGAAGGACCGTGATCGAGATCGCGAGACGGTTCGTGATGTGATCATGGAACGGATCGTGATGAGTTCGCAGGACAGATCATGATCAAGATCGTGAGATGGATCGTGATGAGTTCGTGGGACGGATCATGATTTGTTCGCGCGATGGTTCGTGATTGGATCGCGGGACGCTCGGCGATTTGGATCGCGAAGAAGTTCGACTACACCAACCGCGTTTCTTAACGCTTCCCTCTTAGCGATCTACAAAGGTACGTAGATCCACTCTCCCTCTCATAGATGCTCATCACCATGGATAGGTTTGCGTGTGCGTAGGAATTTTTTTGTTTCCCATGCGACGTTCCCTAACAGTAGGGTCCACCGACTGTGTGGTCCCATCGCCTACTGGGGCCCGCCAGCCGGCTCCGCGATTGGCCCTCGCCCACCTGCCACGGCATGGGCCGCCCGGGAGGCATTGTCTAGTGCCAGCCAGCCGAAGTCTTCGGTACGGCCGGCTGCACTGTAGCCACGTCGGGGCAGGTAATCGAGTGGACAGGGGTGTGTCGGCACTGTTTTCCCGCCCGGTCACGCTCGCCAAGGTCAGTGGCCCAGACGGCCGGACTGTAGCCATGCGCACATGTGCGTCAGTGGCCACTGTGGCTACAATGATGCCTGTCATGGCGGTCACATCTTGTCGCCGTACTCGTGCGCAAAGGGACGGGACGTTGCATGTCCGCCCCGAGGTCAACGGAGGAGGCGGGCCGGGGGTCGAGCTAGCTCCTCGACCAGCCGTACGTGTCGCCAGCCGGTGACAGCTCGAGCCGGCCGCGCTTCAGCCGGCCGTGGGTAGCCGGTTGCATAGTTTTTCTTTGAAGTGGGGGGAGAACCCCGTTGCTTTGGCCTACCTAGGGGTAATAACCCCGTCAATAGTCCCCGAAGCCAGCGGGGGATCGCGTCCAGCAGACGGAGGGGAGCTGATGGCTTTCCCCTAGCGGTACCCGCCACCAGCGCGAAACCGAAAGGCCAGCCGGGTCGGTGGTTGGACCCAACGCCTCGGGTTTCGGCATGTCACCTTGGGTCCCAGGTCGGCCTGCCACGCGCCACGTGGCGGGTAATGATGTTGCAGGCCCCGCGCACGCGGGGAGACGGGACGTCACCCTGGGCCTAGCCTTCTAGGCCTCGGGCGTAGCCCAGTAGGCCTCGGGGCGCAGGCCAGGATCCTCTGCGCCCCGAAGCGGTCGTTACGGCCCAAGCCACCCACTCGTGCATGGAGTTTCCGGGGGAGTGGGCACAATTAATCCCCATGTTCCCCGGTCATGGCCTCCCCATTTAAAAGGGGAGGAAGGGCAGGGGCGGAGATACCCACACCCCCTTTGCCTCCTTGCTTGTTTCCTCTTTGCCTTCCTCACCACCTCGCGCAACACCGCTCTCGAGCTTGCAAACGCGCCCGCACGCCACCATTCCGCCGCAATGGCCGACGACCGTGGAGGAAGCTGGGCTGGATCCGTCGTCACTGAGGAGGATATCGCAGACCTCCACCGTGCGCGCATGCTACTGCCGGTAGAGAGCGTGGTTGCCCATGCGTTGGGCGACGAGGGGGTGCCTGCATCGCAGCCAGGGGACCATGTCGTCTTCCTCTGGCATTTCTCCCATGGTTTCGGGATCCGGTGAGCCTATTCTTCTGGCTGCTCATGGACACCTTCGACCTTCAGCCGCACCACCTCGTCCCCAACGCAATCCTTTACCTCGCCGGCTTCGTGATGATGTGCGAAGGGTACCTAGAGGTCCTCCCCTTTCTTGAATTCTTCAACGCCCTCTTCTACCTCAAGGCGCTGAAGAGCAGTGCCTGCGAGGGCACGTCGGTGTGCTGTTGTGGCACCTTGCGCTTCCCACCCTTCTCTCTCACTGATTTCGTCAAGGGGTGGCATCGGGCATTCTTCTACATGAAGAACGCCGACCCAAGCCTGGACTACATCCGGCTGCCGTCGTTCGTCAACGTGCAGTACTGCGGGGCGAACTAGCCGGGAGCCGCCCTGCGCGGAGTGGCCCTGGCGGAGCTCGGCCGGCTCGCGCAGCTGAGGAGCACTAAGGGGTTGGTCTCGCGCTGGGTGCTGCCTCTCCAGTTGATGCTGCATCGGATCTGCGGCATGTCCGACCAGACCCCTGTCGGCTGACGACTGTCGACCCGACGCCGGCTCAGGTGGCGACACGGGTGAACGCCATCACGACATTCAAGCTAGCACTGATGTCATGGACATTCGGCATGGAGCTGTATGACCGCATCAACCATCCCCCTGGTATGTTTCGTCGAGACGGCTTCTTTTTATTTCAATCTTTCTAGCCGATAGTCGGCAGCGGACCTTACTTCTTCATGCTGACCGCAGCTGTTGGTGCGACAAAACACGTCAGACGGCCCGCACCTCCAAATTTTTGAGGCAGAGCACGACCACTCTGACTTCGAAGATTACGAGCAGGGAGACCCGCCTGAAGAGGGGGTGGACTCATCGAGAGGGGTCGAGGAGCCGGCAGACCCACGAGCCGGCGGGCCCAGCGGAGCCGAAGGGTCCCGTGCAGCCGGGGAGCCCGTTGGAGCTGGTGAGTTCCCTATTGGTCCCACAATCAAGGACTAGACAGATGATGATGATGACGATGATGATGATGTGATGATCCTGAATGCGCCTGCCCCCTTAGCTTAGTAGGGCCGGCGTGGGCGGAGTGAGGAGCGGCCGACCCAAGCCCTGGCGGCCGAAGCCACGAGCCGGGCGAAGAGGCCGGCTCAGGAGGAGTCGGTGGCTCCGCCGCCCGTCCATAAGTGGGTGAAGGTGGCTGCACGGAAGCCGTCGGTGCACGCCAAGCGGGCTTTACCCGTCGTCACCGGGTGAGTTTTTTTCTTCTTGTTGCGTGCGTTTCCTTCCAAGTCGCGGGTCGGTGGGTGTCTAACCCTTATGCACCACAGGGACCCCATCGAGCTCCACGAGGGGGAGTCAGCGATGGATCCGACGGACACCGCTAGTCGGCTGGCCCGCGAGCACGCGACCACCCAGTGAGAGGAGAAGAGGAGGCTCGCAGAGCTGCGAGCCTCAAAGTTCGAAATGCAAGGCGGGGCCTCGCATTCCGGGACTTCGAGCGGCAGGAAGCGGAGGAGGTCCGCGGATCCCGCGCGGGCGTCGAACTCAGCGGCGGAGTCGACCCATCTGTCGAGGCCCCCGTCGAGCGAGCCGTGAGGGGCGGCTATGGAGCCGCCCGCGCCTCCGTCTTTGGAGGAGGTAGCCCGAACGAGGGCGGCGGCTACGGAGCCGGCCCCCGAGGCGACTAGGCCGAAGGTGCCGGAGGTGACTCCACCTGTGGCCGAGTCGGCCTTGGTTGATGCGCCAGAGGCTCCGGCGGTCCCGGAGGCGGTGCTGGAGGCGGCGGCCATGGAGATGGAGGTGCCATCCGTCGCGGTCGTTGCATCGGGCCGACGAGAGGAGGAGGTGGTACTGGTGCCGAGCGATAGGCTAGTGGGGAGCGACTCCCGGGCCCTCACCGTCACTAATCCTCTCCCGGCGGCCAGCACCGGGGTGGGTGGCAGCGGCGTCCGGGTCTGGAGGTCCATGCAGGATGTGCTCCGGGACTGGGAGGCGCTGGCATGCGTCCCAACCCTTCTAGCTCCCTCGGCAAGCGGCCCGGTCCCCGCACTTGGGGAACTGGGGAGCGTCTTGGACCGGTGCCACCAGGAGCTAGCCCGTTCGCAAAGGTGGTCGACACCACTCTGTGGCACGCGGAGGTAAGCGTCGTCATCTTTAATGATTTTTTCAATGGGGGCGCGCAAGTGCAACCACTGGGTGTAGCCCCCGAGATGCAGGCTGGCTGACAGGCTGACGGGCAGCCGGGCCGGATCTCCTTGAGCGATTTTTGACCTTGACTTCATGTGGCAGGAGGGGAACTCCTAGCGACAGAAGCTGTTCGAGGAGGTGGTTTCCATCCACGACCGCGGCAAGCACGGCTTCTACCGGCTGGAGGAGGAGCTGACGCGGGTGCAAGGTATGTCGAGTTTTGCGGAAGGGGCACGTAGCCCCCGGGAGCCAGGCCGACTGCCTTACAGCTAGAGCAGATGTAGAAAGGCCGGCTGATGCTGCTTTGTCTTGCAGATGAGCTGACCGCCCTCTGGGCGGAGAAGACAGGGGCCGTCTCGGATCGGGACTGGCTGGCCCAAAGCGTCCAGATGGTCACGCAGGAGAAGCACTGGCTAGCCACGCTGCTAGTGGACGGGGAGGTGGCCCAGGACCGCCTCAAGGCCAATGTGGCACGGGAGGTGATGGCCAAGGAGATGGTCGTCAAGGAGGCGGTTGAAGCTGCCCGGCAGACCGCCGCCCTCCAAGGCGAGGTGACCCACCTCGAGAGGACGCTCGAGGAGCTTAAGGGTTCCCTCTCTGAGGCGGAGGCGGCTTTGGTGTCGGAGAAGGATTCGTCGCTCCACTTTGGCATCGAGGTGTACGACTCCATCGAACGTAAGTGTCCGTTTTTCCTTTGTCTAGTCGGTTGCCTTTTTCTTTGTTGGTTCTTGTTCTTGATTTGCCTCTCTTTCCTTATTCCCTTTCTTCTCTTTGGGCGCTTCCCAAAAACTCAGCGCCGCGCTGAGCGTGCCGTCAAGGAGCACCGGAGTACCTACGGGCGCGCGGGCGCTCCATCGAGGAGGACACCGCATGGGATATGGTGGAGCTTGGGCTCGCCATTCAAAACCGACTGGTCCACCTTGAGCAGAGCATGGAGCGGCTAAAGACGGCCGGCAAGGAGATCATCACCGCCTTATGGCCGGGCCGTGGAGGAGCTCCGGAGAACTGCGTGGCCTTGTGGCTGGAGCATGTCGTGGCCCGGCTCAAGGTTTGGAAGGGGTCGGCGGCGCGAGCCGGAGCGTAGTTGGCGCTCCGGTTTGTAACTTCGTGGTACCACGGCGTGGACTGGACCGGTTGGCCACCATACGGGACGAGCCGACCGAGGAGCGGGCAGCCCGTGAGCCGGCCCTTGTCCACCGCGCCGACGAGCTCGCGTCGTACGTCGACCCGGACGAGCTCATGCCGGCCCTTGGCGAGGACGGCAAGCCGGGAGCCGAAGACTCCTTCGGCATCCCCCAAGGTCCGGAGGACGAGGAGGTTACCGACGAGAGTATCGACTCCAGCGGTGAGACGGCTGGGACTGCGGAGGCCGCCTCGAAGGACAAGGGAGCCGACCCGAAGGCCGCAACCACCTCGGGGACGAGAGTCGAGCCACCCAGCGACGCACCGGCTGGAGGCGCGCCGGCTGGCGACGCGCCGGTGGCCTGAGCCCCCGGGCGTCTTATCTTTTTTTGTTTCTCCTACATGTTAGGTTTTAAGTCCACCCACTAGGGGTGTAATGTAATGAACCGTGATGGCCGTGGGCCTCTTTTGTCTTAACATTCGCATTGTGAATATTTGATGTGTTTGCCTTATTGTGTGTGCTTGCTCGTCCTTACCCTTTTTTTGCCCTATTGGTTCTGTCTGTTCTGCCACCATTCCCCTTTGGTTTCGACCCCGCCAGCCCGACAGCCGGGAGCCGGTCTCTAGCAGGGTCGGGGCGTCCGCCTCGAGGGAGCCGGTGCTGAACTAAGGAATCGCGAGAGCTTTTTAGGGTACGTAGAGTGGCAGAGGCGAGGCGGTGGTCCGGTTGGGCCTAGCCGGCATGTCCTTTGCGATCAATCTTTCGTGTGCGCTAAGCTTTGCCACCCCAAGGCCCCATCAGTCGGACAACCGGGAGCCGGATCTGTAGCTAGGAGGGGTGGGAGGGCTTGCTCGGCCACACTACTTGGTAAAATTTTGGGAGAGGCGACCTAGGACCAGCCGGCGAGCCCCCGGGCCCGGGAGCCGGATCGGGGGGCCGGTGAGTGAGGATACCTTTGAGAGAGACGAAAATGGTGTGCCCCAAGAGCCGGCCTGGGGCACCCATTGCATTCATAAGCCCAAAAGGGGAGGGATACATACATACACTGGTCTTTTCAGCAGTAAAACAGACAGAGGAGCACCGCGTTCCATGGGCGCTCGGTCTCCTCGCCGGAGGCGTTTCTTTTGCGCTTATGCGGCTTCTGGGCGTCTATTAGGTAGTACGCATTATTGTGCAACGCCTTGCTGACGATGAATGGACCCTCGCATGGGGAGGATAGGTTGTGTTGTCCGGCTGTCCATTGGATCCGCCTGAGCACCAGGTCCCCTTCACAAAAGGAGAGCGGCCGGATCCGTTTGCTATGGTAGTGCTGGAGCTTCTGCTGGTAGATCGCCGTCCGGCTCAGGGCCAGCTCGCGGGCTTTTTCGAGTAAGTCAACATCGTCTTCTCTTGCCTCCTATGCGTCCTGCTCCGTGTATAGGGTGACCCGAGGCGAGTCGAACTCGATGTCGGTGGGGATGATCGCCTCGGACCCGTACACAAGGAAGATGGGCGTGTAGCCGGTTGATCGGTTGGGGGTGGTCCTGAGACTCCAGAGGACAGCCGGCAGCTCGTCGACCCAGCAGCTGGCTAACCTCACCAGCGGTGTCATGAGCCGGGGCTTGATGCCGGACAGGATGAGGCCGTTTGCCCTCTCAACCTAGTCGTTTGACTGTGGATGAGCGATGGAGGCTAGGTCGAGCCAGATTCCTTGCTTGGAACAGAAACGCACGAGTGCGCCCTTAGCGAAGTTCATGTCGTTGTTGGTGATGATGTTGTGGGGGACGCCATAGCGAACCACGATGTCGTCGATGAACCAGACGGCCGTGGGCCGTCCAGCTTCTTGATTAGTCGTGCCTCGATCCACTTGGTGAATTTGTCGACGGCCACTAGCAAATGTGTCATCCCGCCTCGTGCGGTCTTGAAGGGACCCACCATGTCCAGCCCCCAGACGGCAAAGGGCCACGAGAGGGGGATGGTCTGTAGGGCTGATGCCGGTAGGTGGCTCTACATGCTGAAGCGCTGGAAGCCCTCGCACTCGTCGACCAATTTCTTGGCCACCTCGAGAGCGGTGGGCAGTAGAAGTCGTGATGGAAGGCCTTGGCCACCAGGGTCCTGGAGGCAGCATGATGCCCGCACTCGCCCTGGTGGATGTCGAGGAGGATCTCCAGACCCTTTTCTGGCTCGACACATCGCTAAAAGACGCCGGTGGTGCTATGATGGACGAGCTCGTTGTTGACGATGTTGTATGCCGAGGCCCGACGCTGAATTTGCCTCACCAAGGCCTCGTCCAGGGGAAGCTCGCCACGTAGAAGGAACGCCAGGATGGGCTATTACCAAAAGGGGGCCGAGACAGGGGCCGGCTCGGGAGCCCCCGGGCGTAGATGATCAGTCCCCGGGTCCGGCTCGCCAGCCCCCGAGGCCGGCTGGTCGATTTTCATCATGAGTCGTGTCGTTGGAGCCGGCGGCCTCGGATGCAGCCGGCTCAACTGGTGTCGGCAAGGCGACCAAGGTTGAGGGAGTTGGTGGCGAAGATGTCAAAGGGACAGCCGGAGCCGTCGATGGGCCGGCGGCGTCTGTCGGCACGAAGATGGATTCCAATTCTGGGAAGGCTTGATCGATGGCTTGAGCAGTCGCTTGAGGGAGACACCGGCTGGGATGGCCTGCCGGGTGGAGCCGGTCTTTGCTAGCACGTCGGCCGCCTCGTTGTCCGACTGTGGGACGTGATGGAACTCACAACCCTAGAAGGAGCGGTGAGATATTGTACGAGGAAGCGGTACCTAGCCATGTTGGCATCCCTGGCATCCCACTCGCCAGAGACCTGTTGTACCACGAGGTCGGAGTCGCCGAAGCATAGGATGCGCCTGATGCCGATCTCCTTGGCGAGCCGAAGGCCATGGACGATGGCCTCGTACTCGGCCACGTTGTTGGAGGCGGCGAAGTGTTTCTAGAGGGCGTACTTGAGCTGGTCACCTTTCGGGGAGGAGAGGACTATGCCGGCACCCAGGCCGGTCCTCATTTTTGAGCCGTCGAAATGCATGCGCCAATGTGTGGAGTCCAGGAGAGGCGGCACGAAGTCGGTTTCCTCCCAGTCGACGAGGAAGTCGGCAAGCGCCTATGACTTGATGGCGGTGCCAGGTTCGTACAGGATCTCGTGATCAGCAAGGGCGATGACCCATTTGGCGATCCGGCCGGTGGAGTCCCAGCCACGCATGATCTCGTCGAGCAAGGCCGTGCTCACCATGGTGATGGTATGCTCCTAGAAGTACTGCTTGACCTTCTTGGCGGCGAAGTATATGTCGTATCACATCTTTTGGTAGTGGGGGTAGTTCTTCTTGGACGCAGAGAGGACCTCGCTGAGGTAGTAGACGGGGCGCTGGACCGGCAAGGACTTGCCCTCCTCCGACCGCTCGACCACCAAAACAACATTGACGACGCGAGTGGTCGCCACGATGTAGGCGAGCAACGATTCCTTCTCAGCCGGTGCGGCCCAGATGGGCGCATGGGTGAGAGCCTTCTTGAGGCCACGGAAGGCCTTGTCCGCCTCGTTGGGCCAATCGAACATGCCCGACTTCTTGGTGTGACCCGGCTCGATCAGAGTTGTCTTGCGAAGGAGCCCGTAGAGGGGCAAGGCTTTCTCCCCCAGCCAGCTGATGAGCCGCCTGAGTGAGGAGAGGCAGTCGGTGAACTTCTGGATGTCGCGGAGCTGGGTCGGCTTGAGCATGTGCTCGATTGCGCTGATCTTCTCTGGGTTAGCTTCGATGCCGTGGGCGGACACGAAGAAACCCAGGAGTTGGCCCGCGAGGACGCCGAAGACGCATTTCTCCGGGTTGAGCTTGATCTTGTATTCGCGAAGGTCTCCCGGAGGTCGTCAAGGAGGCTGACGTGCTTCTTGGTTTTGACGACGATGTCGTCAACGTAGACGTGGACATTCCTGCCTATCTGAGGCAGGAGGCACTTCTGCATGCAGCGCTGGAAGGTGGCGCCTGCGTTCTTCAGGCCGAAGGACATCGTGATGTAGCAGTAGGCCCCGAAGGGCGTGATGAAGGAGGTCTTGAGCCGGTCTTCTGAATCCAGCTTGATCTAGTGGTAGCTGGAGTAGGCGTCCAGGAAGGACAAGAAGTCGCAGCCGGCCGTGGAGTCGATGACTTGATCGATCCACGGCAGGGCGAATGGGTCCTTGCGGCACACCTTGTTTAGGCTGGTGTAGTCAATGCACATGTGCCAGGTCTTGTTCTTCTTCACCACCAGGACTGGGTTGGCCAGCCAGTCGGGGTGGAAAACTTCCATGATGAACCCGGCTGCGAGCAGCCGGGCGATCTCTTCTCCTATAGTACGCCGCTTCTCGTCGGAGAAACGGCGTAGGGGTTGCTTTACCGGCTTGACGTCCGGACAGACGTGTAATTTGTGCTTGGCGAACTTCCTCGGAACACCGGCATGTCCTTGGGGGACCATGCAAAGATGTCCTGATTCTCATGGAGGAACTCGACGAGCTCGCCTTCCTATTTGCTGTCGAGGCGGGAGACGATGGTGGCACACTGAGCGGGGCTGGCCGGGTCGAGCGGTATTTGCTTGGTGTCCTTGGATGCTGGAAGGAGGACTCGCCAACGGACTACGAGGGGGGAGCCGACACGGCCGGCTGGCTGGCAGCAAGGGCCACGAGCCGGACGAGCTGCCGCTTCTCCTCGGCGATTTCCAGGGCCTCGGCCAGCCGACTGCCGTCTTGAGCACACTCGATCGATATCTTGTAGTCACCCATGATGGTGATGATTCCCTTGGGGCCCGACATCTTGAGCTTGAGGTAAGCGTAATGGGGTACCACTATGAATTTGACAAGGGCCGGCCAACCCAACAGCGCGTGGTAGGGACTTGCGAGGTCCATGACCTCGAACAGCACCGGCTCGCGGCGGAAGTGGCCGGGTCCGCCGAAGAGGACGTCGATCGTGATCTTGCCGACGGGGGAGCAGGACTTTCCAGGCATGATGTCATGGAAGACCGTCCGGCTCGCCTGTAGGTCTTCTATCTTCAGCCCCAGCTTGTGCATCGTGTCGAAATAAAGGATGTTGATACTGCTCCCACCATCTACTAGCACCCGTGAAAAGCGGCAAGTGCGCTTCTCGGTGGTGATGGTGGGGTCGAGGACCAAGGCATAGCTATCGGGACTCGGCATCACAGCGGGATGATCTGCCCGGCTCTAGGTGACCGGTTTCTCTGACCAGTGCATGAACTGGGGAGTTGCCGGCATGGTGGCATTCACCTCACGATGGAGCCAGTGTTGAGCATGTTTGCTTGTCTCTTCACTGGTGAAGACAACGTAGTAACCGTCCTGGTTGGGGAACTGGTCATGAAGATGATCGTTGTTTTGGGCCGAAGACGGAGCCGGCGCCGGGGCGGCAGCTGGGGCCGGGGCCGGCGCGCGGGCAGGCGGTGCGGGAGGAGCTGGAAGGCCGTCCCCCCAGGCCAATCGTTGTGAGAAGCTGCACTGTCGGAGCGTGTGCATAGAGGGTTTGGCCCCTGTGTGGTTCTTGCAAGGGAGGTCGAGCATCTGCTCAAAGGTGAGCTTTGGCTGCTAGGCAGCCTTGCCAGTGCGATGGCACTAGCTGGAAGACTGGGCAGCCGGCTCCTGCTCCTCGATGGTGGTGACCTACCGGCTCCCATAGTAGGGATCCAGCTGGTCGTTCTTGCGTTTGTTGTTCTACGACTGTCGATTGTCGGCAGCCGGTCGGGACGTTGCCAGTGTCTTCGTCGCCTTGTCGGGCGGGGTCGTCTTGACCCGGATGGCTGAGTCAGCCGTGGCGTACTTGTACGCCTTGGTCATGAGCTCGGCGAGTGTGGCCGGCTCGGAGCACAGAAGCTTGTGCTTGAGGGGTTGCCGTCTCGACAGCCTTCGATGAAGTATTGTATGGCTTGTACCTCATGCACCCCCTCGCAGGAGTTGCGGAGCTCGGTCCACCAAATGAGGTAGTCGCGGAGGGACTCGCCCGGCCCCTGAACGGACATGGCGAGTTCACGGGAGCGGCCAGGCCGCTTGTAGGTGCCGGTGAAGTTGCGGACAAAGGCTTCTTCGAAGTCCGTCCAAGTGTTGATGCTGCCGGCCGCCAGGCTGTTGAGCCAGGTGCGGGCCAAGCCAATCAGCATGAGGGGAGCGTAGAGAACGGCTACGCGCTTGTTCCCCCTGGCGATGCCGACCGTGGTGGTGTAGTCGATCAGCCAGTCCTCGGGCTTGGCGGACCCGTTGTACTTCAGGGTGTCTCGGGGAAGCGTGAAGCCGGTTGGAAATGGCTCGTTGCAGATCCGAGGGACAAAACAGGCCGGGCCAATGGAGCCCTCCTCCTCGAGGAGGGCAGACTGCGCAAGTTGGTCGATGTGGTTGCGGGCGTCGTTCTCGCTGCGGGGGACGCTTGGCCCGATCCCGGCCGAGAGCTTGGGGTGGATGACGGGCGGAACCGATCATTCCGGCTCACGCCGCGGGGGCGAAGTGTGCCCACGGCTGCGCCGGCTGCAGGCAGTCAACGCCTTATGGCGGCCGCTACGAGGCAGGTTGTTGGTGCGTCGGTAGTTAACAACCGGCTGCTCGCTCCCCGGTAGCTGAGAGGGTTGGGGATTGCTAGCCTCGACCCGGCAGCCGGAGACGCGAGGGGAGCAGGAGTGCTGGGCCGGCTGACGGCCAGCACTCCCCGTGCCCTCGTGCTCGGGCCGGGGACCTTCGAAGGCAGCGCCGCCAGCTGCGAGCAGATGCTGCTGCGCGTCAGCGGCGTCGATGAGGTCCTTGATGTGACGCTCGTGGGCGGCACGTTCTTCGCCCTCCAAGATAGCCAAATCCTCGTAGGCTACCTTGAGGGCCCGCAGGTTGGCTGCGGGGGTGTCGTAGATGGGCATTTTGCCGCCCAGGATCTCGGCGACCATGCGACCGCGGTCACGCACAGCCCCACACCGGCTGGGCTCAGTGCCAGTCGAGGTGAGACCGTAGGCGGAAGCGTATTCCCGTTGGGCGGCCTCCATGTGGTGTCGCGTGGCTATGAGGGCGGTGGTATCCTCAAACAGAACGCGTCGAGCCGCCTCGAGCTCGGCCGCGGCGGCACCGGGGTTTGCCGTCGGGGTAATAGGGGTGCTCAAGCCTTGAAGGGCCAGCACCGAGCGGGTCGGAGGTGCCACCGCGGGTCGCGGCGGCGTTAGCCTTGGCCCACGCATGTCCGGAGGAGGTGGAGGAGATGATGGCCATTGCCCCCATGCGATCGTGGGAGCTGCTGGACTGGGTCGGAGCAAGTGCGCCCACAGCCGTGGGCGGGCCGGCGTAGACGAGCACCTGGCTGGGGTACTCGTCAGCGGCCGGAGCTTCGGCGAGGCTGAGCCTGCCGAAACGCTCGGTGAGCGCATCGATGTCAAGCGTGAGGTCGATGGAGCTACCCGCAGGGCATGCCGGGGCAAACCCCATGAGCCCGTGGTTTCGCCTGGACATGCGGCGACGGCGGGGAATGGCGAGGGGTCCCACCCGGAATATGAATCCGGACGGCGCCGCGTACAGCCCCGCGATGGGCGCCATTTGTCGTCGTTTTCTCACAATAGATGCCATGGGTAGGCTTATCGTAGGTGATTGGGGCTGGAGGACGCCGACGGGCTCTAGGAGCGGGATTAGGTACAAGCGGTGGTGACACACGATGTACTCAGGTTCAGGGCCCTCCGTGGGAGGTAATACCCCTAGTCCTGCTTGGTCTAGTTTGACGGATGGGTGTGTTTACAAGGTCGCTCCTGGAGCTGAGTCTAGAGCAGGAAGAGGGAGCAGCCGGCTCGCCTTCCTCCACTACCAAGTGTGAGGATGCGGAAAGTGTCGTGTATGATTGTGCGCGAGAGTCGTCTGTCCCCGTTGCATGGGGGGCTCGGGGGGTTTTATAGGCCAACCCCTCGGCTTACAATATTCCTAAGGTACATTGATGGGGGACCCGACTGGCAGCCTCTCCGGCTGACCAGGGGGGCCCACCCTTCGAGCCGTATCGTCGCCTGTAGGGTCCACCGGTTGTGCGGTCCCATTGCCTGCTGGAGCCCGCCAGCCGGATCCGCGATTGGCCCTCGCCCACCTGCTGCGGCATGGTCCGCTCGGGAGGCATCGTCTAGCGCCAGCCGGCCGAAGTCTCCGGTACGGCCAGCTGCACTGTAGCCATGTCGGGGCAGGTAATCGAGTGGACAGGGGCGTGTCGGCACTGTTTCCCCGCCCGGTTGCGCTCGCCAAGGTCAGCGGCCCAAACGGCTGGACTGTAGCCATGCGCACTCGTGCATCAACGGCACTATGGCTACAATGATGCCCGTCGTAGCGGTCATGTCTTGTCTCCATACTCGTGCGTAGAGGGACGGGACGTTGCATGTCTGCCCTGGGGTTGATGGAGGAGGCGGCCCGGAGGCAGCCGCCCACGCCCAGTCGGTTGGGGATCGAGACGGCTCCTCGACCAGCCGTCCGTGTCGCCAACCGATGACAGCTCGAGCCGGCAATGGGCAGCCGGTTGCATAGTTTTTCTTTGAAGCGGGGGGGAAGAACCTCGTTGCTTTGCCCTACCCAGGGGTAATAACCCCATCACATCTTGAACTCGGGGTTGTTTACGGTACACGGAGTACAAGAGCCACTCGACATGTCGGGTGGACTTTTGCTTGAATTCTTCTTCCCCTGAACACAGGTTTCATGGACATCATTTCATCAACCATGGTATGACCCTAATTCAGGGTAGTTAGGTGGGGCGGGGTGCACCACCCAGTCGACTGTTTTTGACCTTCTGCACTCAGGAGTGTAGGTGTTTCTTGTCGACTGGATTTCTTTGTTTGTTGATTTCAGAGAGCTTGTGAACTTGGCGTGCAGTACAAGGACCTTGAGGATGAAAGGAACCAGCTGCAAGTGGACTTGGAGGTCTCCAACAGCAGTTTGGAGCGAGTGCGGACTGAACTGAAAACTCTGGGAGGTAACTTCTGTCGACCCAATGCATTCTTATCCTCACTTTCCGTGCTTTGAACTGAGTGTTTTCACTCGAACAGATGTACGTGATGAAAATCGTCGACTCCAAGCGCGACTCAACAATGCTATTTCTTTAGATACCACAAAGAAGGCGCTGGAGGACAAGGACAAAGTGCTTGCTGATGCTCAACAGGTGGCTAGGGAGAAGACTGAAGTTGCTGAGCAGAAACTGGTCGCCGCCAAGAAGATGGAGGTGGAGAACTCCAAGCTGAAGCAGGAATGGGTGGAACTCATCAAGAAGACTAAGCAACTGACCAAGAGGAGCAATGGCTTGGAGAAGCATCTGGGGGAGTTCGTGAGAAAGATGTACATCATGCTCGACGGTAACTATCCTTGTCGACTGAACTTCATAAAATCCTTGACGACTGTATTTCATTAAACCTCCTCTCATTCCTTCTTCCCAACAGAATTCTGCCAAGACTTTGAAAAGGAGACTGTGAGAGCCTGGCTTAATAGGAATGATAGACTACTCATATCAACAAGGAATTCCTTCTTTCCCGGAAGCCCACTCAAAAAGAACTCCAAAGTTAAGCATGCTTGGCTTGGAGCAATTCTAGGATGGATGACCGACCGGGAAGTTGGTCCCGGGTGTGCACGAGTGAGGACAAAGTGCGCAGGAAAGACTAGTGTTGGTATGTGGAGCCAGTCTAGATCCCGCCAGGCGTAACGGGGTGTTACAATTGGTATTAGAGCCGACCCTTGTGGTTACATGGGCATGCGCAGGCATGTGGCGCATGGCATATGTGGCCCGTCGTGGCACACAGCATGGCACATGTGCTAGATTGGACGTGCATACGTGTGCCAAAAGGAACGTTCCTGATGGGCCGATGAGGACGTCGGTTCCTTTGAGTGGGGGTGTATGTGAGAGCCTGGCTTAATAGGAATGATAGACTACTCATATCAACAAGGAATTCCTTCTTTTCCGGAAGCCCACTCGAAAAGAACTCCAAAGTTAAGTGTGCTTGGCTTG
Organism: Hordeum marinum; assembly: GCA_022496015.1. Classification (NCBI taxonomy): domain Eukaryota; kingdom Viridiplantae; phylum Streptophyta; class Magnoliopsida; order Poales; family Poaceae; genus Hordeum; species Hordeum marinum. The sequence goes on from CM039674.1 coordinate 153,850,107, forward strand.
GAGCAATTCTAGGATGGGTGATCGACCAGGAAGTTGGTCTCGGGTGCGCACGAGTGAGGACAAAGTGCGCAGGAAAGACTAGTGTTGGTCTGTGGGGACAGTCTAGATCCCGCCAGGAATAACGGGGTATTACAGAGATTGAAGAAGTCGAGCCCAATTTGGATACCACCAAGTCACCTGTTGGTGATGGAGTGGCAATGAACATGTTCCGACTCAACGTCAGACTCTAGGGCATTCAAGCATATGTCCTTCGACTAAAAGCTGTGATGGAGAAGATCGACAAGGAACTGTGTCCAGAAGACACCCTTCAGCTTGACCTTACATCCATGATGGCACGCCTTAACGACCTTCCCAGTCGAGTGCAGGCTTGGAAGAAATCCGCTAATCCGCTGCTCGCTGCGGAGCCGATGTGGCGCTTTCCCTCGTAAGAGTCCATTGAAAGGAGGCAAGGGAGGAGAAATTGAAGGAGCTCTGAGTGATGAACACGAAGAAGCTTCAGTTTGAAGACTTCATGGAGACCTTCATTAACGCAGCCACGAGGATCGTAGATGGGATCGACTTGGACACATTCGTCGAGCCAGCCAGCCCGTCGGGTGCTTGATAAACTTGATTCATGAGAAAACTTTATTTGTCTCGGTATGCCGAGTGGAAATGTATCGGCCTAAAAACTCTATTCAGGCCTTAAGCCTGAGCAGGTTCGCTTGCGTGCAAAACATTTATCCGCGACGAGGCCTCTGAATTTATCCGTGTTTGATTTTCAATCGTTTGATCGACCAAATTTGTTTTTGTCTTAGGCGAAAACTGGTTCACAGCTAAGCCTTCGAGTGTGAGGATTGCTTGACACTCTGAATATTTTCGAACTTAGGCGAAGACTGATTCGTAGCTAGGTCCTCGAGTGGATGGACTACTATCCACTCGGCAGCGTTTTTAACTTAGGCAAAAGCATGTTCGTAGCTTAGCCCCCGAGTGTAAGGATTGCTCAACACTCGGAGTAGTTTCGAACTTAAGAGAAGACTAACTCGCAGCTAAGTGTTCGAGTGAATGGACTGCTATCCACTCGGTAGGGTTTTAAACTTAGGAGAAAGCATGTTCGCATCTAAGCCTCCGAGTGTAAGGATTGCTCAACACTCAGAGTAGTTTTGTACTTAGGCGAAGACTGATTTGCAGCTAAGTTTCTGAGTTAATGGACTGCTATCCACTCGGTAGGGGTTTTAACTTAGGCAAAAGCATGTTCGTAGCTAAGCCCCCGAGTGTAAGGATTGCTCAACACTCGGAGTGATCCCAAGCGATGAATTACTTGACCGGAGTCGACGAAAAGACTGTAGAAGTCAAACTTGCATACATGACATGCTTTGAAATATTTTTATTACATCAAAACCACTCTATTCCTAAGTATAGAAATGCTGGAGCAAATCTGCGTTCCAGGCTCGCGGCTCATCCATCTGTTTCTTGAGGTTGTACAGGTGATAATCTCCGTTGTTCAACACCTTGGTGACGATGAAGGGACCCTCCCACGCATGAGCGAGCTTGTGGGGTCTGTGTTGATCCACTCGGAGCACCAAATCTCCCTCATGAAACGACCGACTCTTAACATTTTTCGCATGAAAGCGGCACACATCTTGCTGATAAGCTGTGGTCCGGATCAATGCCAACTCTCGCTCTTCCTCTAGGAGGTCTACGCCATTCGGCTTTAGAATAAAGTTCCACTCGGGGAGAGTTGTGAAACAAATCACTCGGCAGGATAGCTTCGGCTCCATAGACCAGGAAAAAAGGAGTACGTCCAGTCGATCAATTAGGCGTTGTTCTTAGGCCCCAAAAAATAGATGGCAGCTTTGTCACCCAGGCTTCGCTGGCATGATTTAAGTCGCGCATGAGATGAGGCTTCAAACCTTGCAGGATGAGGTCGTTAGCTCGCTCAACTTGTCCATTGGTTTGAGGATGTGCAACGGAAGCATAATCCACCCAAGTACCCTGGGAGGTGCAGAAGTATCTAAATTCTTCCGAGTCAAAGTTGGTGCCATTATCCGTGATGATGCTATGGGGAACGCCATATCAGAAAATTATTTCCCTCATGAATGTGATCGTCGTACGAGAGTTCAATTTCTTTATCGGCTTGGCCTCAATCCACTTTGTAAATTTGTTGACTGCAACGAGCAAATGAGTGAATCCGCCTTTTCCAGTCCGAAAGGGACCAACCATGTCTAGGCCCCAGACAGCAAATAGCTAGCCAAGGGGGATTGTCTTCAGAGCAGACGGCGGCTTGTGGGATAAGTTTGCATAGAACTGACACCCCTCACAATGGTTGACAATGTCTTTGGCCATCTCATTGACCTCTGGCCAGAAGAAACTAGCTCGGTACGCCTTGGCGATGATTGTCCGTGAGGACGCATGAAGGCAGCAAGTTCCCGAGTGGATTTCATCTACAATCACTGGGCCTTCTTCAGGGAAAATGCAACGCTGTGTTACGCTAGTCGCGCTTTCTCTGAACAACTGATCCCCTATCACAGTAAAAGCTTTCGACCTGTGCACAATCTGTCGTGCTTCTGTCTCGTCTTCAGGGAGTTCTTGTCTAAGGATATATGCAATATAGGGCACCGTCCAATCGGGAATGACGACCAGAATCTCCATGGCTAAATAAATAACTGCAGGGACATTGACTTCGGTCGGATCTATGGAACTCATAGCTTGCGGGGACTCTTCAGTAAAGGATCTTCCTGTACCGAAGGAGTATGGAGATGTTCTAAAAACACATTGCTGGGGACGGGTCGTTGAGTGGATCCAATCTTTGCCAGCTCATCAGTTTCTTGATTCTTCACTCGGGGAACATGATGAAGTTCTAGACCTTCAAATTTCTTCTCAAGCTTTCTAACGGCACTACAGTATCCAGTCATAGCAGGGTTTCAAATGTCCCACTCCTTCATCACTTGATTAACCACCAAATCTGAGTCGCCATAAACCATCAGGCGCTTGACGCCGAGTGAGATAGCCATGCGCAACCCATATAAAAGTGCTTCATATTCTGCTTTATTGTTGGAGGAATCGAAGTGGATTTACAGGACATAACTGATTTTGTCGCCCTTCGGGGATACTAAGATAACGCCAGCACCGGACCCATTCAACATTTTAGAACCATCGAAGAACATGGTCCAGTGTGTCGAGTGAACCTGGATTAGCTGCTGATGTTCGATCCACTCGGGCATAAAATCTGCAAGAGCCTGAGACTTGATCACTTTGTTGGCTTCAAACTTGATGTCAAGGTATAAGAGCTCGATTGCCCACTTAGCCACTCGACTAGTTGCATCCCGATTGTTGAGAATCTCGGATAATGAAGCATCACTGACGATTGAAATCGAGTGGTCTTGAAAATAATGTGCCACCTTCTTTGTTGATAGGTAAATACCATAAACCAACTTCTGGTAGTGGGGATATCTTTGTTTCGAAGGAGTCAATACTTCAGACACATAATAGACTGGACGTTGAACTTTGTAAGCCTTGCCCTCCTCTTCTCGCTCGACAATTAACACTATACTAACGACCTGATTAGTAGCCGCGATGTAAGGAGCAAGGGCTCTTTGCTGCGAGGAGCAGCAAGCACTGGCTGGGTTGAGAGCAGGTTGAGCTCGACAAACACTGCTTCGGCCTCTGGAGTCCACTCTAACATGTCAGACTTGTTTATCAGTCGGTACAAAGACAATGCTTCTCACTGAGATGAGAAATGAACCGACTCAATGCTGCCAAGCAACCTGTGAGCTTCTGAACATCGTGCACTCGCATGGGAGTCTTCATTCGGGTAATGGCGCTAATTTTCTCAGGGTTGATGTCTATCCCTCATTCAGAAACGAGAAAACTGAGTAACTTGCCGCCAGGGACACTGAAAGTACACTTAGCTAGATTCAGCTTTATATCGTACCTCCTTAGATTAGCAAAAGTTTCGGCCAAGTCAGCCAACAGGTCGGAACCTTTGCGGGGCTTGACGACAATATCGTCCATGTATGCCTCGACGTTCCGAGGGATCTGGTCAAGTAAACACTTCTGAATCATGCGCATGAAAGTAGCGCGGCAATTTTCAAGCCGAATGGCATGGTGATGTAGCAAAAAGACCCGAATGGGGTGATGAAGGCTGTTTTTATTTCATCTTGGCCAAACAGACGGATCTGATGGTACCTAGAGTAAGCATCTAGAAACGATAAACGCTTGCATGCCGCGGTCGAGTCAACAATCTGATCTATGCGGGGGAGCGGGAAATGATCCTTCGGGCAGGCCCGATTGATATGCTTGAAGTCAATACACATGCGTAGTGACTTGTCCTTCTTGGGAACCATGACAACATTCGAGAGCCACTCGGAGTGGTAAATCTCCCGAATGAACTTGGCTTGCAAGAGATGAGCCACCTCTTCACCGATTTCTTTATGCTTCTCTGATGCTGATCGACGCAAATGCTCCTTTATGGGCTTGGCCTTGGGGTCAACTCTCAATCGGTGCTCAGCCAGCTCCCTGGGAACCCCAAGCATGTCAGCAGGCTTCCATGCGAAGATATCCCAGTTCTTATGGAGGAACTGGATGAGCTCGGCTTCCTATTTGCTATCGAGTGTTGATAATATATTGGTCGGAGCGGCAGTTGAATCTATCGAGGGGATGTGTACTTTCTTCACTTCCCCTTCCGACTGAAATGCTGACTCGGAAGCAGGCTTCTTAGTGCTCAGCAAATCAGCAGGGTCAGCACTCTTCTTGTATTCTTCTAGCTCGACCATGGCCATCTGGTGATCGGCGATTTTGGAGCCTTGCTGGAGGCACTCTTCAGCCCGCTGTCGATTGCCAATGACCGTGATCACACCTTTGGGACCTCAGATCTTCAACTTGAGATACACGTAACATGGACGGGCCATGAAACGAGCATACACGGGTCAACCCAGAATGGCATGATAAGCGCTATGGAAATCCACGACTTCAAATGTCAACTTTTCCTTTCGAAAATTTCTATTTGTTCTGAATGACACATCCAATGCAATCTGGCCGAGTGAATTGGCCTTCTTCCTTGGGATGACTCCATGGAATTGCATGTTGCTCTCACTCAGTCGGGACATCGGAATGCCCATCCCTTTAAGGGTATCTGCGTAAAGGATGTTCAGGCCGCTACCACCGTCCATGAGGACCTTGCGGAGTTGAGTGCACCCCACAACCAGATCAACCACCAAAGCCTATCGACCGGGAGTGGTCACGTGAGCGGGATGATCCAACTGATCAAATGTGATGGCAGTTTGAGACCACTTGAGGTAGGTGGGGTGGTAGGTACGGCCATGTTGACCTCCTTGTTGATGACCTTGAATCGACTGTTGCTTTCAACATCAGCAAAAATCATCAGTGTAGCGGTGACATCAGGGAACGTTTCTTTGTCTTCATCATCCTTCTCAGGAGTTTTCTCACTCGACGGAGTCTCCTTGAACTGCTGAATGAGCAGTCGACACTGTCGAGTGGTATGCTCGGGCAATATCAAGTTGCCTTCTTCCTCTTTCCTTGTGTGGATTGCACACAGTAGATCCAACACATCAGTCATCGACTGATTCTTTCCTTTCTTGGGGTTAAACTGTCATTTGGCCTTCCCTTATTCTTTCCTTGGGCCGCCAGAGCGGCCGCCTCTGCCTGGACAGGGCCATCAGCCTTCCGCTTCTGCTTCCGACTTGAATTTCCGCCGGCCTCATTGTTGACTGCTTTTCCTTTGTCGTTGTGGAGGTAGTCTTCCTCTTCTCCATTGGCGTACCGAGTAGCGATTTCCATCATCTTAATTGGCGAGATGTTGCATGTTTGACCAAACTTCAAGTAGAGCTCTCTGTACTTGACTCCAGCCTTGAAAGCACAAACAACCTGATGTTCAGAAACATTTTCCATTGTATGATGCAAAGTGGACCAACGCTGAAATCCCTCAAGGCCTCATTGGTCTTCTCAACACAATGCTGCAAGTCAACCAGCCCGGCAGGACGCTTACAAGTGCCTTGAGAAGTTCTGACGAACACTCGGGCAAGATCCTCCTAGCAGTATATGCTAGATGGAGCCAAGCGATTCAGCCATGCACGAGCCGAACCATCCAACATGAATGACAAATGTTTCATCGCGACGTTATCATTGCCACTACCAATCTGAACTGCCAATCGGTAGTCGTCCAACCAAGTCTCTAGATTTGACTCGCCAGAAAACTTCCCGATCCCAACCGCCAACTTGAAGTTGGGGGGATCTCTGCAGAACGTATGGCTCTGCTAAAGCACTCGGGACCAGAAATAATAGTTGTGCTTCCACTCGGAAAATCTCTGTCCTGTCCATCTCTGTGGGCTCTGCCTTTGTCGATCCGCCTCTAAGTGAGGAGATCACGAGCATCAAACCCTGTATTCTGCTCGTCACTGAATGAGTGCCTTTCGTCCTGGTGCCGGGGCACGTGTGGACCACCCTATGGAGGAGTGGGCACTCGATGGTGGTCATCACGGTGAAACTGATCTCTGAGCTGATCTTCACGAAAACATCTGCCCCTTCTGTGCAAGGGCGAACCAGGGCTATCTGCCGACTGAACAGTCTCTGCCCTTGATGAGTTATTGTGAATCCTATTGCGCGATTGCGAAACAACAAAATTCTGACGCTGCGCTGCATCCAACAATGCTCTAATCTGCATCAACCCTCTACCAGCATCTGACTGTGACAGATGAATGGAATCTGCTATCCTAGCAGCAGCTGGAACGTTTAACACAGGAGTACGGTATACCTCAACATTGTTGTGAGATCTAGTTGGAAAAAGTTGTCGCTGGCATCGACTGGAAACTGGTGGACGCTGGCGAGCGCGCTCGTCGAGCTCTCTCTGAAGCTCTTCAAGCCGTATGCGTGTGGCCTCCAAGGCTTGGGCCTCGGCGGTCGTACGAACGATGGGAGTATGAAGGACCTCACCATCGCGATGCGGCTGTTCACTCGACGGTCCGCCAGTTTCCCGCCTGCCGTGGCCGAAGCCCGGCGGCGGGCTTTGATGAGAACCAGCCATAAGGACCTTCGCTGCAGGATCACAGCTCTCGCACTCGGAAGGAACGTCAGACTGATCGGAGTCCGACTCCAACACGCCGTGAAGGGACTCGGCGGGCTCAATCACCGCAATCTGTGGAGAAGAAATTTGGCGAGCCGCTGGATGCCTGACCCAGTGCTGGAGTCGCGAGCGAACGGATCGCTTGCGATGACGAACAGCGGGCAAAGCCGACGAATACGAATTCGACGGCTGCCACAGCAACACGCCGCAGGAACTCGCGTGGAAGTGCGTAGCCCCACGGACTGGTAGCGCCTCGACGTCGAGAGGCGCTTCTTGAAGCCAGGCCGAATCGTCGGTGATGAAGGTGAGCGCTCCGAAACGAATCTCGTGGCCCAGAGCGAAAACACCGCCGGAAGACATGACGAGGTGTACAAAACGCAACCTCGCCGGAAGTCGCTTAGACGCCTGCCCCACGGTGGGCACCAACTGTCATGGGAACAAGCCTGACAATAGAAGGTAGGGGTACGAAAGGAGAGGGCAGAGTCCTACCTACGGCGAGGATGTACACACGGATGTATGAGTTCAGGCCCCTCTCGTGGAGGTAACAGCCCTACGACTCAGTGCTTTGGAGCTTTGTCATGTGGAGAATAGAGATTACAAATGTTGCGAACCTTTGTGCCAGAGGGGAGGGGCGGCTTATATAGAGTTCGCTGCCCCTCATAATTGCCACGCATCCAAGGGTCCGACCGTGGGTATAAAGACTAGTGTTACTGGTAACGTACTCATAATTGCTATTAATGACGCCTGCCTAACGCCTGCCTGTTGGTTTCTCAGGGACGACTTCTGGTCTTCTGTTGTCGACTGGAAGCGGGGTCGTCTGTGTGACAGGTGACTGTCGATTGGAGGAAGGAGCTACTGAATGGATTGGTTGTCGAGTGACTTGAACTCCATGGAGAATCCAGTCAGAATCTCTCTTGTGGTCCTTTAGTTTTCCAACACAGTGTCCTTAGGTAGGGTATCTAGGTCAGGCCTAGGACCCTACCCTAGGTACATATCCTCGTCAGGCAGCAATGGGGAACAACTATCAAAAGTTAAGTGTTCGATTGGACTGAACTACTGCATGTACGTATCTTTGGACAAACTTCAGGTACCATACAAGACCTGCTACAACATAAAGCTCATACATACATCGGTGACTTCTCAAGACCTTCTCTCCAAGGCCCGCTCACCGGCACAAATTACCCTCAAAGGAACGCAACTCCCTAGGAGGCATAGGAATGGACAGGCGATAGGGCACATCGAGGACGTCAGGCCACCCATCGAAGACCCCTGCTACAACCCCTCCTATAAACTTTATATTTTTAACTTCAAATACCTGTAAACAGTTGCTTCGGCAATTTGAGTTATAAGAATCATTGAGCAAATAACAGACCATTATGCATGGCCACTTCGTCGTATTTTATGATACATACTATGTTTCTTCCCTCACCAACACCCGTTGCGAAACCGTTCGGTACACATCATGATGCAATCGGATAATAGACCGGGGGCTTGAGTTCAAATATCGCCTTATGCATCACACCGACAGAATCAATCGTGTGTTCGGCTTCTTGGATTTCGCTTTATATGCATTGGTTCCAAACTATGTCTTGGGTCAATAGTTGGGTTGCCCGGCTCCTATGTTTGCCCTCTTATGTTCCGCTCGTTCGGCTAAAGGGGCAAAGGGAGAACCACTACGATTGTGTTTCCAGCTAGCCTGGTCAAGCACCTCAGGGGAGAAAGCCAAAAACTGACTGTCATAGTAAGACAGAATCGGTCTACAAATCCGAGCATAAATGTCATACTAAAACTTCGTTAGAGGTTATTCCGTGTCATACGATGGGTTTTGTACTCGTACAAACCATGTGATGCTGGCTTTAGCCGCGGTTCATCTGACCATCACAAACCATTGGGGGCTAGTCATCAGCCCCCGCATTCCTTTTTCAAGCTCCTACGGCTAAGTGAAAGCAATAAAGCATCATAGTCTGATTGCCTTGTCCCCCTGCACCACGGCCTTCAGGCACCGATACGTCGGCTAAGGGGCACACTGCAGAGGCCGAGACTGAGGGAGTCCTGGATTAAGGGGTCCTCGGGAGGCCCACCTATTCCTTATGGGACGGACTGTATGGACCGCTTGCAGAACTTTGGATTGATCGAAGGCCCTGTCTCCAGAAAGGAAGCTTCGAGAATTGTGGCATGTCCTCAGCGTCTATATAAGCCGGAGGGTTTTAGGTTGTAGACAGAAGACAAGTCATCTAGGGTTTAGCTATTTGATCTCAAGGTAGATCGACTCTATAACCTATGCATCATCAATACAATCAAGCAGGACGTAGGGTGTTACCTCCATAGGAGGGCCCGAACATGGGTAAGCATCATCTCCCTTGTCTCCTTTACCATGGATTCTAGTCTCATAGCTCGGAACCCCCTACCCGAGATCCTCTGGTTTTAACACCGACATTGGTGCTTTCATTGAGAGTTCCGCTGTGATCGCCAACGGAATCGATGGCTCGCCTTGTCATCAACGAAGAGGTCTGCAACACGGACACTTTTGTCCCCGGATAGATCTTTGCCTTCGGCAGCGTTGTGCTGCACGCCGATCCGGCCGGCCATCTAGGTTGTGTTGGAAGTTTCTACCCTGATCAAGAGGTTAGATTCGGGAACCTAGAGTTCTCCGTAGACTCTCGGGGCGACCTGTCATTAACCAGGCTTGCAGTGTCGCTTGCCACGCCCAAAGACTCCAAAGCTTTAACTTCGGATTCCTCTTTCGGTCACACCCATGGGATTAACCCCGCCGATGACCTGACTCTTAGTCCGGATCCGTTCATAGCGCCTGACGTCCAAATATTTGTTCTTGCCGAACACTCCACTCACCTAGACGCATTGAAGGTTAACTTCGAAGGCTTTGGGAAGGTTGACCCGATCGATCTCTCGACACTCAACGAGGCCCTAGATCGGATATCGTCGATGAAGATTACCGATGATCCAACCCCAATCCATGCTTAGATCTGTCACAGGGCAGGTCAGGACGAATTTTTTGTCCCACCCACCACCCACTTGGTAGCCACAGTCAAAGATTTAACCAACATGTTGGACTATGCCTCCGAGGAGGCAGAATACATGGATGATGAGCATTGCTCTCCCAGACCCACTAACACCGGGCGATGGGCCGCTACCTCCACGTACGACATCTACATGGTGGACGCTCCTGCCACTAATGGCGAAAACACGTCTAATAACGACGAGGACAAGTTGGGCGAAGTGCCATCAAGGCAACGGAAGCCGCATAAACGGTCAAAGACAAAAAGGGGAGAAAATCTATCATCGACACCAAGGATGGAGATACCCCAGAAGACCTTGGCGATCCCGCTATCCCCAAAAACCTGCTAGAGGGTCAGGATAGGTCTGAGGACCAGCGTAACCCTGATGACCTCAACGATTCCGAGGATGACAACTACCTCCCCCTGTCAAGGAGGAGGACATCCTGGAAGCCGATGACTTCAACATTCCCGATAACCATGACGATCAGAAACTATTCAGGCAACAGCTTATAACGACAACCCGCAACCTAAAAACAAAAGAACCTCAGCTTAAAGCCGAACAAGATAACCTCAATGATCGATGGACGAGAGTCCTCGCAGCTAAGGAAGGATACGGTACCGGTCTGCCAGACCAACCTAAGAGCTATCCATCAGAAGGTTGTTGCCGCAATTCAACGACGAGCTCATTGATACGTCGTCTCATAAACATACCCCATACGATAAGCCAGACCGACCTTCTCGAGGACAAGACAAGACGTCTAACGACACCAGTTATAGGCCAGTGATGCCCCGAACACAGGGAAAGGAGCCACTAGAGCCCGATGATAGGTTCGACCTACAACACGACCTGGACTACACAGCAGGTCGTAGGAGATCCATCTACAGATCTAGAGGGTACTCACCCGATAGACGGGATGGGTATAGACCCTGGCTCAACCACAACAATAGAGGCCGGGAACGCAACCGGGCTAGAACAGACACCGAATACTGGCACGACATAGCTCGGGTAAGAGGCGCCGCCCACCCATTGTGTTTCACGGATGAGGTGATGCAGCATCAGTTTCGAGAGGGGTTTAAACCCGTGAAGATAGAGTAGTACGATGGGACAACTGACACAACCGTATGGATTTTGGACTTGCTCCTCCACATCCACATGGAGCGAGGAGACGATCTCCACGCCATCAAATATCTCCCCCTAAAACTCAAGGGGCCAGCTCAGCACTGGTTAAAGAGCCTCCCCGAAAACTCCATTGGATGCTGGGAAGACTTAGAGGATGCATTCCTATCGAACTTCCACGGCACCTATGTTCGGCCACCGGATTCCTCCGATCTAAGCATCGTCATTTAGAAGCCCGGAGAGTCTGCGCAGCAATTCTGGAATCGGTTCTTGACCAAGAAAAACCAGATTGTTGACTGCCCGTACGCTGAGGCAATAGCCTCCTTCCGGCACAATATTCGGGATGAATGGTTGGCCTGCCAGCTCGTCCGAGATAAACCTCGGACCATGTCCGTCCTTACATCACTCATGACCCGCTTTTGCGCGGGCGAAGATAAATGGCTAGCAAGACGCAGCCACAACTCCGATGATCCCAGCACCTCTGAAGTTCGAGATGGCAAGAGGAAACCAAAGCGCAACAAGAGTAAGAGCCGGCACAACAATAGTGATGCTGATGACACGGCCGTTAACGCTGGCTTCTGCAATTCCTGACTTGGGCAGCGGAAGAAGATCATGGAAAGGCCTTGCCAAATCCATGGCACTCAAGAGAATCCCGCCAACCACACGCACCATAACTATTGGGTGTTCAAATAGGTCGGCAAACTCATGCTCGAGGATCAAGGCAAGAGCCCTTGCAGCGAGGATGAGGATGAGCCTCGGGGTCCGATGGGTGGCGGACAGAAGAAATTCCCTCCAAAGGTGAAAACAGTAAATATGATATACGCCACCCATATACCCAAGAAGGAGAGGAAGCATGCCCTTCGAGAGGTCTACGCCGTAGAGCCTATAGCCTGAAGTATAACCCATGGTCGACATACCCGATCACTTTTGATCGACATGATCACCCGACCAATATCCGTCATGGGGGTTCGGCAGCCCTCGTCCTCCACCCCATTACAGACGGGTATCACCTCACAAAAGTCCTAATGGATGGAGGAAGTAGCCTTAACCTGATCTACTCAGACATGGTGAAAAACATGGGTATAGATCCATCAAGGATCAAAACCAGCAACACTACCTTTAAAGGAGTGATTCCACGTGTCGAGGCCCGATGCACGGGCTTCGTAAACCTGGAAGTAGTGTTTGTTTCGCCCGACAACTTTCGAAGCGAAGACTTGATCTTCAACATTGTACCGTTCCGTAGCGGCTATCATGCCCTGCTTGGCTGAGCAGCATTCACTCGCTTTAACGTCGTCCCGCACTACGCATACCTCAAGCTCAAGATGCCCGGACCCAAGGGGGTCATTACTATCAACGGCAATACAGAGCGCTCTCTCCGAATTGAGGAACACGCATTGGCCCTGGCGGTCGAATTTAATTACAAGGATGATCAGCAAACGCCGACATCTGTCGTAAAGGCACGCAAGGTTGGGAAGCGAGCATGGTTTCAGCCTGGGCCCGTAGAACCCTCCTCTCCCCTTAAATAGGGACTCACCCCCCATCGCACAACCCTAAGATCAGCAAAGTACGTGCCAAGGAGGCACAACTTTGCACTTAAATTCCATGGGCGGTGGTGGGGGAAAATGGTAAGAGTTCGGCTGAACCGAACCACTACCATCAAAGTGTCTTCGGACACAATGCAGGTACCATCAAAGGACCTACCATAGGCGTAAAGCTCATCCACACTTCGGTGACTTCTCAAGACCTTGCTTCCAAGATCCGTTCGCCGAACAGTACCACCCATTGAGGTGCACCACTCCCTAGGAGGTGCAGGAGTAGACAAGCGACAAGGCACATCAAGGACATAAGGTCACCAATCGAAGACCCCTGGTACAACCACTCCTATAAAATTTCTTTGTTCAAATACTTGTAAACAGTTGCTTCGGCAATCCAAGCAATAAGAGTTGTTGAGAAAAATACAACATCACTATACATGTTTGTCTCGTTGTCCTTTTTGGCACATATTTTATTTTCTCCCTCTTCTCGCAAAACTGTTAGGTATATGACGATGCAACCGGATATTAGATCGGGGGATCGAGCTTAAAAAATCGCCTTACGTACAATTGATTATACGTTCGGCTTCTTTGCATTCGCTTTATATGCATTGGTTTCGAACTATGTCTTGGGCAAATATTTGGGTTGCCCGGCTCCTGTGCTTGCCCCTTTACGTTTCGCTCGTTCGGCTAAAGGGCAAAGGGAGAACCCCTGCGATTGTGTTTCCGGCTAGCCTGGTCAAGCACCTCAAGGGAGAAAACTGAAAACAGACTGTCATAGTATGCGAGAACCGGTCTGTGAATCCGAACTTAAAGTATTATACTCAAATCCTCGTGAGAGGATATTCCGTGTCATACGAGGGATTTGTTCTTCATACAAACCATGTGATATTGGCTTTAGCCACGGTTCATCTGAACATCACAAAACACTAGGGGCTAGTCATCAGCCCCCCGCAATCCTTTTCGTGCCCCTATGGCTAAGTGAAAGCAATAAAGCATTATGGTCTGATTGCCTGGTCCGTCGCACTCCATCGCCTTCGGGTTTTGATAACTCGGCTAAGGGACATAGTGCATTGGTAGAGACACCCCATGTAGTATCTACATGGGGGCTGAAGCCGACGACTCGCAGCTTTAAGTTTCAACGGCCACACATGAGTTATAAGGAACGCAAAATATTGGAAGCATGATAAATTATAATCTTGAAACATTAAATTATTTTCGGACACATTACAATCTACTCATACATGTTCTCTTTTGAACACTGTGACTCTATCGCCTGAGCACCCTCCATTACTTTGGAGAAGTATAGCTTGGGGCGCCTATGTTCCTTTCTAGGAGGTGAAGGAGCGGTGGCTATCTTAATCGGATCAAGCCCTGTCCAGTGCATCTTGGCCTTTGCAAAGGCCATCCGAGCTCCTTCGATGCAGGAGGAGCACTTTAGTGTGTTGATCCAGGGCGAGGCGTCGACACACTTCTACACCAGTCCGAAGTAACTGTCCGACAGTGGCTCGTTGGGCCATAGTCAGATACAGAGATCCCTCATGGCCGGCTTCGCTATCTGGTGCAAATCCATGAGCTGCTTTGGCTTCTTAGTAAGGAGAGGAGAGAGCTCGGGGGCTTTAAACTGCGCCCAGAATAGACGAGCTTCGTCTCCTTGTCCCTGCGAAGCATAGAGCTGATTCTCGTCCACTGCGCTCTTTTGGAGGTCGGATCAGGCGCCTAAGGAACGCCACACCTGGGTAAGCAACTCGAACTTGCTATCCCCGAAAACACATTGCAATAAGTACGGCTTACCATCCATTATAACCTTCACCTGGCAGACTTGCTCCTCAAAGAACCTCCTATCCACCCGCTCCTTTTGGAGTTTGGTTGAAAGGGTGGATAGTTCGGCGGCCTGGTCCTTGCCTTTCTGCTCAAAGACCTCACACTTGTGGTCGGGGTCCTTCAGCTCCTATTGGATCTCCTCCATTCGAGCCTCGTGCTTTTCGCTGGTGGCTCTTAAGGACGAAAGTGTGGTAGCCGCTCGTTCGGCCGCCGCTCTCTCGACTGCAGCCTCCTGCTTCGCATTCCATAGCTCGACCTTGAGATTTTCCAATTCCTTCGCCGAGGCTGTGTAAGCATCAAGAATAAGAGTATTGCATCGACAGTAGGATGGCCAATTTTTTTGGATACTAATAAGGCTTACCTTGCGCCTCGTCGAATCTCCTGTTAAGAGCATCAAGCTCGTCTTCGGAGCTTTTGAGCTTCCGATTCAGCTCGTCTAGCTCAGCGGCATTCACAGCCGCCGCCGATGACGAGGCCTGTAAAAATCAAATCCTTGTCAGGCTGCATGGGTTCAAAATTACTGAACTAGCGTCAATCTGATTCTATTTCCGGTCCTCTTAATGGTTGGTTAGAACGTTTCGAACATATAATTTAGTATATACTTCAGACAATGATCCACGATTGACCCCTAGGTGAGTTTTTTCAAACTCACCTAGGGCTTGGGGGCTGCCATGTACATAATGATAACACAAAGAAATTAATATTTTACAAATAGAGCGTCATGTGGCTTACCTAAAAGCCCGTCAGGAGACCCTTGAAGGCCTCCTTCAGTCCGTTGTCTATGGACTGAATGCTCTGCAATAACGCACCCATAAGGGTGCGGTGCTCCTCGGAGATGGATGCACTCAATATAGCCTCCCCCATAACTAGACACCCACTGGTCGGTGGTGCCGGTGGTGATCGGACAACCCGATCACTGACCAGGGATTGAACTAGTGCTTCCGTAGGCGTGGTGCGCTCCGAAGATGTCCTCGGAGGAGACTGAATGTCCACTCATCCGGTCTCCTCAGTATCCGGGTGGGGTCCTGCCCCCTGGTCTTTGGTGGCCGAGGCGTTAGCCTCGGCCATCATGTCGTCTCCCACACCGCTGGTGCCCGGCTCCATAGGAGCATGCTGGGACGACTCCTCTGTAGTGTCCTTCGTGGTGCCCGGAGGAGTGGGATGCGATGCATTCCCACTCTCCACTAGATCGGCGGGCGGGGTCTCCCCGTCCGAAACCTGGTAGGTGGGGAGGACGCGGCGGGCTGCAAAATCAATAAGTGCTCGCATGTTAGTAACCTTTAAACTTATCGTTGATAGTCGAGAAAGTCTTCGTATACTTACCTTCGAGCTGGGGACTTCACCCTTAGGTTCCTTCATGGAACCCTCTCGAAGTCATCGGACTCGGTATCTGAGTCTGAACTGTCGACGAACAGGATTACCTATGTCTGACACGCTTTCTTCTGGGCAGGAGGAGGTACATCCTCCGTGGCGTCCGATGACGCCGCCCTCTTTCTTGTGAGGGCGGAATCGTCCTCCCCCTCGTCCTCATCCTCATGATCCTCTTTATTCGAGGAGGCATGGGTTTCCTCGGATGCAGCCTCTGGCTGGTCCCTGATGCGAAGGCCCTATCGGCCTGGTTTCTTCTTCTTCTCCTTCTTTGCGGGCGCCTCATAAGGCGTCTCGACGAGCATCTCCGCCAACAGCCTGGTCCTGATGTCTTCGGGCTGAGGCGTTGGGCAGTCGATGCCCATGGCTTTGCTTAACCATTTCTACAAAAGTGATCGGAAGGACGTTTTAGATTTTCTTAAGGGAAGATAGAGCCGATCAGACAAAACTATGTTATACCTCAGTAGGAGGCTTATCGGCGTGTCGACCCCAATCCTCCTCCTCGGCTGGCCAATCCTTCTACGCCTTGAATAGCACCTTCCACAGCTTCTCCCGAGTAGTGTGGAAGAAGTGGCGAATCATGTGCTCATCATCGAGCCGGCGAGCCCACAAAGGAGTATCCCGGCGTTGGCAGGGGAGGATGCGCCGTCGGAGCATAACCTGGACCACGTTGGTCAGTGTGATATCATTCTGAACCATGGACGTGATGCGCTTATGCAGTTTGTCCACCTCATTGTCCGACCCCCAGTCGAGTCCCTTTTGGATCCATGAAGTCAATCTGACGGGGGACTGGATTTGAATTCGGTCGGAGTAGCTTGGCCTTCCTCCCTTGGCTCGATGATGTAGAACCACTCTTTCTGCCATAGTTTGACGGTGTCGATGAAGGTGCTGATGGCCATCCGACACGGGAGAGTTTGCCGATGACAACCTTGCCACAATCTGCGTGTTCTCCTACGACACACTTCGGCTTGATATTAAATATCTTGAGACAAAGTCCAAAGTGTAGCTCGACTCGCAAGAAGGCCTCGCAGACAATGATGTAGGATAATATGTGCATGAAGTAGTTCGGCGGGAGGTCATGGAAGTCAAGGCCATAGAAGAACATGAGCCCCCTAATGAAGGGGTGGAGCGGGAAGCACAGTCCCCGGATGAAGTGGGGAATAAAGACCACCCTTTCGCCTGGCTTGGGAGTGGGGATCACCTGGCACGCGGTGGAAGATGTTGGTAGGGAGGTAGTCGGCATCCTTAAGGTCCCGGATGTCCCCGTCGGTGACCGTGGAAGCCTCCCACTTGCCATTGGAGCCGGAACCTGCCATGGATTACCTCAGAGGAGGTGTAGTGGAAAACTTGGATCTGCGTTGTGGAAGCTCGGAAGATTGGGGAAGCGGAGGATGTGAATGGGAAGCGGGATGAGGCCTTGGGGTTTTCTTTCCCTTTTTATGAGGCTTATCGCTGTTTGGCCTCCCTGTGTTGTGTCGTGAATCCCTACGCTTCCCGAGACGTGTGTGTCATTGCATGCGCATGATTAAACATATCCCATATAAAACGGGGCACGATCTGTGCATTGATGGATCATGCTGATAACGGCCTCGAACTACGAATCGAGTTTTTGCAGCAGGTTCACCGCTCGTGGTGGGCCGTGACCTTTCATTAGAAAGGTCATCAGGGGACACTTTTTTACTCATTGATGTTTGGCCTTCAAGGCCGACCTATTCACGGTGTTAGGACGCGCCTCTAATCAAAAAACTACATGTCATCAGAGGGAAGAACTCACCTCGCAAGCCGAGACTCTGATTATACGAAGCACTTGAAGCTAAGACCCTTGGCATTGGAGGCAAGTTCGGGGGCTACTGAAGGGTCCTGGATTAAGGGATCCTCGGGAGGCCGACCTATTCCTTATGGGTCGGACTGTATGGGCCGTTTGTCGAACTTTGGATCGATCGAAGTCCGTGTCTCCAGAAAGGAAGCTTCGGGAATTGTGGCTTGTCCTCCACATTTGATGTAGAGAATAGGCATGTTTATCCCTTTGGCATGTCACCGACCATGTGTAAACCCTAGGTACCCTCGGCGTCTATATAAGCCGGAGGGTTTTAGGTTGTAGACAGAAGACAACTCACCTAGGGTTTAGCTATTTGATCTCGAGGTTGATCTACTCTCTCACCTATACATCATCAATACAATCAAGCAGGACATAGGGTGTTAGCTCCATAGGAGGGCCTGAACCTGGGTAAATATCGTCTCCCTTGTCTCCTGTTACCATCGATTCTAGTCTCATAGCTCGGGACCCCCTACCTGAGATCCGCCGGTTATGACGCCGACAGAGACACCCCATGTAGTATCTACATGGGGACTAAAGCCGATGACTTGCAACTTCCAGATTAAACGGCCACATGGAAGTCACAGCGAATGCAAAACTTAAAAGACATGATAAACCATGCAATATCATAAAGCATTAAACAGTCTTCAGACATATTACAATGCGCTCATTCATAAAATTTATCCTTCGAACATTGAGCCTCGATTGCCCGAGCACCCTCCATCACTGTGGAGAAGTATCGCTCGGGGCACCTGTACTCCTTTCCAGCGGGCAGAGGTGCGGTGGTCAACTTGGTCGGATTGAGCCTTGTCCAGTGCATCATGGTCCTTGCAAAGGCCATCCGAGCACCCTCAATGCAGGTAGAATGCATTAGCGCGTCAATCCGAGGTGCAGCGTCGCTCAACCTCCGTACCAAGCTGGAGTAGCTGCTCGGCAATGGCTCGTCAGGCCATAGGCGGATGCAGAGATCCTTCATGGCCGGCTCTACCATCCTATGTAGCTCCATCAGCTGCTTCATCTACTCGATGAGAACAAGAGCACGCTCAGGGGCTTCAAATTGTGCCCAAAAGAGCCGAGCCTCATCGCCTTCTTCTCGCGAAGCATAGAATTGGTTTGCGTCAGCTACGCTCTTTTGAAGGTCCAAACAGGCGCCCGAGGAATGCCACACCTGGGTGAGCAATGCGAACCTGCTATCACCAAAGGCACACTATAGTAAATACGGCTTACCGTCTGTGATAGCTTTGACTTGGCAGATCTTTCTTCAAAGAACCGCCTATCCACCCGCTCCTTTTGGAGCTCCGATTTCAGCGTGGATAGCTCGGTAGCTTGTTCCTTGCCTTTCTGCTCAAGGACCTCGCACTTCATGCTGGCATCCTCGATCTCCTGTTGCACCTCCTCCACCCTGGCTTCATGCTTAGCACTCACGGTTTTCAACATGGAGAGCACGGCTACTGCTTGTTTGGCTGCTCCCTTCTCGTCCACGGCCGCTTGCTTCATCTTTTTAAGCTCGGACTTGAGCTTCTTGACCTCCTTGGCCGAAGCTATGTAAGGAATAAATATATAATTACACTGGGTCACCAGTATGATAATTAAATAATAGAAAACCCAGATACCTTGCGCCTCATCGAACCTCTTGTTCCAGGCGTCGAGCTCCTCTTTGGAGCTCTTGAGCTTCCAATTTAGCTGCGCAAGCTCCGCGACATTAATGGCCGTTGTTGATGACGAGGCCTACAAACAATAAATACATATCAGACTATGTGCGTTCAACCCCCTTGAACTATCAAGAATTTGACCTTGTGCTCTGTCCTCTTAAGGGCTTTTAGAATAGTATGGGATGAATTATGTCTTGTGCATCGTTGGTTATTACTGGATAATTGAGCCCTGGGTGAGTATTTTCTAAACTCACCCAGGGCTCAGGGGCTGCTATATACATAATGATAGCGCGAACTTAATACAGTTAACATTTTAGGAAAAGGGTATTATGTGGCTCACCTGGAAGCCCGTCAAGAGACCATTGAAGGCCTCTTTCAGTCCGGTATCAATGGACTGAATGCCTTGCAACACTGCACCCATAAGAGTGCGGTGATCCTCGGAGATGGAGGCGCTTGATAGAGCCTCCTCCATGACCGAACACCCAGTCAACATAGGCACCAGTGGTGACCGGCTAGCCCTATCTCTAATTGGGGATTGAACCGGAAACTCCAAAGGCATAGTGCCATCAGGAGATGACCTTGAAGGGGACGGGACATTCCTCTTTCCATCCTCCTTACTAGCCAGGAGGGGCTCCTCCCTTTGGTCTTTAGCAGTCGAGGCATTAACCTCGGCCATGACGTTATCACCCCCACCACTGGTACTCGGCTCCAAAGGAGCCTGGTGGGATGACACCTCTGCGGCATCCTTCGTGGCCCCTAGAGGTGTGGGGTGTGACGTAGTCCCACTCTCCGCCAGCTCAGCAGATGGAGAGTCCCCATCCGATATTTGGTTGGTGGGGAGGACACGTGGTGGGATGCAGGTTAAAAGATGTCCATATATTTAAAACATTGAAAATTTTCATAGATGATTCAGGGAGTCTTCGGATTCATACCTTCGAGCTAGGGGTTTGACCCTTAGGTTCCTTTGGGGAACCTTCTCGAAGTCCTCGGACTCAGCGTTAGAGTCCGAGCTTTCGTCGGCCAGGATCAACCTTGGACGACATACCCTCTATGGGGCAAGAGGAGGTACGTCCTCCGCGGCGTCCAGCGATGTCGCCCTCTTTCTTGTGAGAGGGGAATCGCCTTCCCCCTCATCCTCATGCTCTTACTCATGAGTGGAGGAGGCATGGGTTTCCTCGGACATAGCATCCGGATGGTCCCGTATGCGGAGACCATCTTTGTTCTTCTTCTTCTTCTTCTTTTCCTTCTTCTCTGGTGTCGTGTATGGCGCCACAATGAGCATCTCTGCCAACAACTCTGACCTGGGGTCTTCAGGCTGTAGTGCTGGATAGTTAATTCCCTTGGCCTTGCTCAGCCATTTCTGCAAAGATGGGAGGGAAGGTGTTCAGTCCTTCTGTCAAAAAAAATAGAGCCAGTTGATTGAAATTATATTGTACCTGGGTAGGAGGGTTATCGGCGCTTAGGCCCGAATCCTCCTTCTCGGCTGGCCAGCTCTTGTGGGGATTGAACAATGCCTACCACATTTTCTCAGGAGTAGTGCGGAAGAGTTGCCGTACGGTAGGCTTGTCGTCAAGCTACTAAGACCACATGGGGGAGTCCTAGCGCTGGCAGGGAATGAGAAGGCGTTGAAGCATGATCTGTACCACGTTAACCAGCTCGATCTTGGCCTTGATCATTGAGGAAATGCGCTTCTGCAGCAATTCCACCTCAACGTCCGCCCCCAAGTCAAGGCCTTTTCTGAGCCATGAGGTCAATCTCATGGGGGTCTGGATCTGAACTCGGTTGGAGCAACCTGACCCTCTTCCCTTGGCTTGGTGATGTAGAACCACTCCTTCTGCCAGATCTTGATTGTGTCAATAAAGGTGTCGGTCGGCTACCCGGTGCGAGGGAGCTTGCTGATCACCGCCCCGCCGCAGTCTGTGTGCTCACCCGCGATGGTCTTCGGCTTGACGTTGAAGACCTTGAGCCAGAGGCTGAAGTGTGGCTCGACTCGTAGGAAGGCTTCGCAGACGATAATGAAAGCCGAAATATGCATGTATGAGTTTCTGAGGAAGGTCATGGAAGTCCAACCCATAGAAGAACATGAGGCCCCTGACGAAGGGGTGGAGCGGGAAGCTCAGTCCCCGGATGAAATGAGGGATGAACACCACCCTCTCGCCTGGCTTGGGGGTGGGGACCACCTGGTTAGCCTCTGCGGCATGGTGGAAGACGTTGGCGGGGAGGTAGCCGATGAGCTTTAGGTCCCGAATGTCCTGGTCGGTGACCGTGGAGGCCTCCCAGAACCCGCCATGGCTAAGCATGGAGGATAAATCGAGGAAGAACTGGATCTAGGCTCTAGAATCTTGGGGGAGATTGAGGAACCAGATGATGCGAACGGGAATCATGAATAGGCCTTGGGGTTTTCCCCTTTTTATGAGGCGTGATGCCGATTAGCCTCCCTTACTGCGCCGCAAATTTATTCGCTTCCCAAGACGTGTGTGCCGGTATACATGTGTAAAGTAAGTTGAGATGCTAATCATATTCCCGCGTGAAACGAAGCACGGTTTAAGCATTGATGACTCGTGCCAATGAAAAAACGGCCTCGAACCGCAGATCGAGTTTTCATAATTGGTTCAGCAGTCGTGGTAGGACACGACACTTTGTTAGAAAGGTCATCAAAAAACAATGTTTACACCTTGACGTTTTGCCTTCGGGACTAAGCAATTCATGGTGTTCGAACGGTCGTATGATCGGAAAAATTACGCGTCATCGGAAGCCAGACTAATCTCAGCCGATCATTAATGGGAGGAAGAACTCACCCTGCAAGCCAAAGACTCTGATCACATGAAGCTGCCAGAGCTGAGACCCTTGGCGTTGGGGGCTAGTTCGAGGGCTACACAGGGAGTCCTGGACTAAGGGGTCATCGGGTAGCTGGCTTGTATCCCCATAGGCCGGCCTGGTGGGCCGTATTCTGACTGTCGCGGGAGGGGCCGGATACATCGAGACCCTATGTTCTAGAAGGAAGTCCTGAAGGCGCTTCGTGCACTCCAAGTCAAGATGAAGAAATCGACATCTCCATCCCTGACAGGAGACCTACCATGTGTAAACCCTAGGTACCACCTGATGTCTATATAAACCGGGAGGGTTTTAGATTGTAGGACAGAGAAACTCATCTAGGGTTTTAGCTATCTGATCTCGAGGTAGATCAACTCTGTAACCTTTACACCATCAATATAATCGAGCATGACATAGGGTTTTATCTCCATAGGAGGGCCCGAACCTGGGTAAACACCGTCTCCTTCGTCCCTTGTTACCATCGATCCTAGTCTCACAGCTCGGGACCCCCTACCCGAGATCCGCCGGTTTTGACACCAACACAAGGGTTTAAGCTTGGGGGAGTTGATACCTCTCCAACGTATCTACTTTTCCTAACACTTTTGCTCTTGTTTTGGACTCTAATTTGCATGATTTGAATGAAACTAACCCGGACTGGCGCTGTTTTCAGCAGAACTACCATGGTGTTGTTTTTGTGCAGAAACAAAAGTTCTCGGAACGAGGCGAAACTTTTTGGAGATTTTTTTTGGAATATTTAAGGAACTGTGGAGCTAGAAGCTACCTGAGAGGGGGGCCAGGGTGCTCGCGCTCCACCAGGGCGCGCCAGGCCCCCTAGCGCGCCCTGGTGGAGGGTGGACACCTCGTGGGTCCCCAACCGTAATTCCAACGCTACAAATTCACATTTTTCTTGAAAAAAATAGAGAGAAGTTTTTACCTTGTTTCACAATACAGAGCCGCCACCACCTCATGTTCTTCATCCGAAGGCTAGATCTGGAGTCCGTTTGGGGCTCCACAGAGGGGAATCTTCGGTCTTCATCATCATCAACCCTTCTCCATCGCCAATTCCGTGTTGCTCCCCGCCGGGAGTGAGTAATTCCTTCGTAGGCTTGCTGGTCGGTGTGGAGTTGGATGAGATTCATCATATAATCGAGTTAGATTTGTCAGGGCTTGATCCCTAGTATCCACTATGTTCTAAGATTGTTGTTGCTATGACTTTGCCATGCTTAATGCTTGTCACTAGGGCCCGAGTGTCATGATTTCAGATCTAAACCATTTATGTTATCATCATTATATCTATGTTCTTGATCCGATCTTGCCTAGTCATATGCACCTATTACGTGTTATGATTCGTCAACCCCATAGTGACAATATTTGGGATACTTCACGGTGATGACCGCGGTTTGAGGAGTTCATGTATTCGTTAAGTGCTAATGCTTTGTTCTATTTCTCTATTAAAAGGAGGCCTTAATATCCCCTAGTTTCCTTATAGACTCTGCTGCCACAGGAGGCTAGGACAAAAGATGTCATACAAGTTCTTTTCCATAAGCATGTATGACTATATACGGAATACATGCCTACATTACATTAACAAACTGGAGCTAGTTATGTGTCGCCCTAGGTTATGAGTGTTATATGATGAATATCATCCAACAAATACTCTGATCCAGTGCCTATGATCTTTTTTCCACTTAATGTTCTTGCTAAGTTACTACTATTGCTGGTAATGTTACACTTGCTACAAAACCACTACTACTATTGTTACCGTTGCTATTACTGCTACTACTGTTGTCAACATATCATATTACTATGCTACTGATCACTTTGCTACAGATATTTATCTCCATGTGTGGTCAAATTGACGACTCAACTACTAATACTCTCAAATATTCTTTGGCTCCCCTTGTGTTGAATCTATAAATTCGGGTTGAATACTCTACCCTCGAAAACTATTGTGATCCCCTATACTTGTGGGTTATCCTTCACCCTCTAGATCCATAGATGGATCTTGTGTGATCTGCTTTAGCATTCAGGTTGTGTCGTAGGTTGAAATGGTCTTCGGGTTGTGCTGGCTCTTTCACTCTTCTATGGGGTTGTTCAGGTTGGTTTCCGGTTTTCTAGCCGCCCTCTCCCGTCCTCAAGGGGGGCTTTCTGGCTGGTCGTCCTTAGTCCATCTAGGTGGTGCAGGCTCAAGGGCCTCATCTTTGAACTCTGGCAGTAACCGACAATGTGGGTAAAATTTATTTTGCCCTTGCAGTTCCTGGCCATACCCTTCTTCAGTACCTAGGACTTGCACCAATCAGTCGTTAATGGTGTCTTATTCGGCCTTGATTTGCTATTGTTTTATCTTGAGGCTTCGAGCATGAGATGCCGCTTGAACCGTTCTTGGTCTAGTGGATCTTCGGGGACAATGAAATCCTCATCTCCGAGACTGACCTCATCCTCGGAAAGACGGAGGTAGTTGTTGTCTTCAGAATTTTCTAGGTCCTGAAGTCCTTCTGAATCCACATGCCCCTCCGACTCATCGAGTTGTGTTCGGAAGCAGCGGGGTCGACAAGTTTTTCTAGGTCGTTTGGGGTAGCGTTTCTCCGATGCCCGTGTTGCTTTCTCTGCCCATGATCGCCTTAGGTTTTTTGCACTGACGCTGGCTCTTGGGTGGATCGCTCTTCCCGTTGTTTTATTATCGGCGTGTTATAATCGCTCTTCCCTATGGCATCCTATTTAGGGGTATCCACCGTGTACACGTCATAGGTGGAGGTGGTTGTCCACTATCTAGTTCGGGGAGGAGAAATTGTGTCGAAATCCGCATATGTATCCTCAACCTCATCCGAGGAGAAGTCCAGCACATCGGTTAAATCTTCGACAGTGGCTACCAAGTGGGTGGTGGCTGGGAAACGAAATTCCTTATGACCGACCTCGAGATCAATCTGAGCATGGAGCAAGGTCAAGTCATCTGTAATTTCCAAAGTTTGAATCCAGGCCAACGTCTCATTTAATAGTGATCGATTGGCTGGACTAGTCTTCGGAACTGAAAGCACAACTTCTCCCTAGGTGGTGTTGGTAAATAATAACCAACATATATTTCATTGGACTAGTGTTTCCACTAAGTGTTTCTTATGAAAAAGTTCATTGATGGGTTGGCTAAAGGTCTATGTGGAGAACCTCCCCAAGGAATGGAAGGAATAGGATTGGCCATGCTTCAAGATTGAGGACTCTACTTTTTACATTTTGTGAGAAATCACCTTTGAGTCCATAGGAAAGACAATACTATTAAAAGGGCATGAGGTATTTATGATGATTTGGTTACTCAAGTGCTTAGAGATTAGCCACCAAAAATACTCACCCACTTTCCCACAAAAACCTTTTGTACAAAGCCAAAAGTCAAAATTCGGTGACAACAATATTTCTCATTCGGATCCACCGAGTTTTACCCTAGGCAGAAACCCAGCCAAACCCTAACACCTCGGTACTACCAAGTTTCCATTCGGTGCAACCGAGAATTAGTGACCAACTTTCTGTTAACCAATTTCTTAAAGTCGGTCCACCGAGTTTGAGGAATCGGTGACACCGGGATTTGGAAAGTTCCTAGGTCACCCATATTGGTACCATCTATCGGTCTCACCGAAACGGCCAAAGTTGCCACATTTCCATTAGTCGGTGCAACCGAGTTTTTACGCCGGTTTCACCGAGTTGGGCAATAATGTTGTAACGGTCGGATTTTTGGAGATGCCTATATATACCCCTCCACCACATCCCACTTGCAAGAAAATTACTCAGAACACACTCCCACTTGCCATATCCAATTTTTTGAGAGAGAACCACCTACCCTTGTGTTGAGGTCAAGATCATCCACTCCATATGGATCTTGATTACTCCCTTCGAAAACTGTTGTGATCCCCTATAATTGTTGGTTATCATTACTCCACCCATCGACCGCTATCCAGCATGCATCCAGAGTATTAAGTAAAACAGAGTAATGCTTGGAAAACAATGACATGATGTAGACAAAGAGAACTGAATTAATATGAATTAACCCCATTATTTTATCCTTAGTGGCAACAATACAGAGATGTATCTTGTCCCTTTCTATCACTGCGATATAGAGCATCACCAGATTGAGCCCACTACAATGCATCCATCTCACTGAAGAAATATCAATCTAGTTGGCCGAACTATTTCAACAGACCGGGAGATTTAGGAAGCTATAATAATCAAGTAAATAATAAACATAATAGATTTCAAAGAAGACTTAAATCTTTTATCATGATTAATCTGAACATAAACCCACAGTTCATCAGATCCCAACAGACGCACCGCACAAAACAATTACATCGGATAGATCAAAGCGAAGATGCGATGATCATTGTATTCAAGATTAAGAGATAGAGAGATAACCATCTAGGTACTAACTACGGACCCATAGATTTGTGGTAGACTACTCACACATCACCATGGGAGCAGCAAGGTTGATGTAGAGGCCATCTTTGATCGATCCCCCTCCGGCAGTGATGGTTTCCTGGACTAGGGGTACTCACCACGTCTTCTCCCGACCAGTGGGTCGGGGCGAGGACCTCTAGGGCGATTCAGTCATCGGCAACTTTGGGCAGCCCATAACATATACGAGGAAGATTCCACAAGAATTGGCGTACAAGACAAGGACTCCTCTAAATCCTAAGCCTCTGGTACATTATATAAACCGAGGCCAGGCTAGTCGACAGACAACCTCATATTCATTACAACAGTCTCGTGGTAGATACCTATACTATGTACTATCCTCATATCAATACAATCAAAAACAGGACTTAGGGTATTATCTCCTCGAGAGAGTCCGAATCTGGGTAAGATCATGTGTTCATGGTACCATCACTCCAAGACGCATAGCTTAGGACCTCTAATATGAGATATGTCGGATTTGATTCTGACATTGATGCGTTCATTGAGAGCCTGCTGGGTGTTCATCGCGGTTCGATGGGAATCGAACTCAATGATCAGGTGATGTTTTCCCGTCAGATCTATTTCAAGTAATGTTACGTTCTTTGCAAACTATCATTGTCCGCTCGCATATTTTTCCTGGATAGAAATTTCTTTTTAAGATCAATCTTCAGAGAAAATCGGGTGGCGCACACAATGCCCGCCTGTCCCTAATCCGAGCTGAACCTGAACGCCAAGGCGCACGGCCGCGGCAGTCACTACATATAATTTTCTGGTCGAGCAATAAGCGGCTCAGGAAGATGCTCTCTACAGGGAACATAGCGAAGCGCCGGTTGAATAGTTCCTGTCCTCGGGGATCATCGGGAAAGCTACTTGAATTCCTCAATTAATACTATTAGATTAAGCACAACACGCTTTCTGAGATACGATAATGCCTAACGCGTGTTGGTTTTGCTTTACTAGTGCACGTGGAGGATCAAATCTAATGTTTGATTATTATTGTTTTTGTTCTTCCTCAATTGTTACTGCAAATTCCTTTTGGGAGTCAACCGGCTTGATTGATTCATCTGCCATACAAGAGGCTATCGATCATGCATTTATCTTCAACTATTACCTGACGCATATTAAGTCTGTTGTTCGGACGCACGATAATTTCAGGTTTTATTTTTCCAAACTATTTATTTAACATGTGAAATTCTTATACACTGAATATTTTCAGTTGGTTTGTATTGCCTTAGTTTTGCAGAAATATTCTATCAGTATTTGTACATGGCGGTTTTCGTGCGTGTTAGCCCGGCCAGTAGACGTCTAAAATTGATTGTGACTATGTCATCATCTCGGCCAGCCGACCTAAGCCGGCGTCTCTGCGCCGCTACTCCACCGAGCTGACCTCAGAGCCTAGGCCATATTAATTTAGTTACTTTGCTTAAATTAAAATAAGTAGAAGTCTTTTTTTCAAAATGTCATTATTATTACTACCTTTTATTACTTTTAGCTTGCACTATATTATGTACGCATGTAATTGACTCCGATTGTGTAACACAGTCACCTCGGCATGCCGACGTCGTCACCTCGCCCCTATCGACCGAATTGTGTCCCCACCTTGTTGGACCGGGGGCTTTGGCATCGCTTCATCAACCTATTCTAGGGACTCTGGCGTCACCCTGCCGACCTGCTGCATCACCTTGTCTGGACCGGGGGCTGCGTATCACCACGTCGGCAACATTGTGTCATGACTTCATCGATCCGAGATCCTAGGTCGGCCATCTCAGGACCGGCTTGGGGGTTGGGGCCTCGACCCGTTATAAGCTCGACCCGCGTCATCAAAATCGAGCACATTAACCAGCTAACTCGCTTTCATGCTCAAAAAATCAATTTAAATTTTTGATTGGTTCGACCAAGAATTATATTTGTGTTAAATAAAAAAAATTGTTAAAAACACTTCCTTTTCCCATGATATCTAGAGGGCTTCGTCGTCGCGCTGCCGAACTACTCTGTCTCCTTGGCTGGACACGGGGCTTCGCCTCACTATAGCAACCATGTTGCGGTGCCACTTCTCAACTTGAGCTCTCTAGTCGATTACCTCGGGCTTAGGGTCTGGGACCTTGGCCAGGCCGAGGACTACGTCTCCGTCCCGCCACAACCCCAGACCGAACTGAGCACATTAACCAGCTAAATCATTTTCGTGCTCAGCTCTCTTTGAAATTTTACTTTTTGTTCGGTTCAACCAAACATTGTATTTTTTGTTAAACAAAAAAATGTTTGTTAAAAATTTCTTTACCCGATTTAACCGGGGGCTCTTAAATTTGTATGAGTCGTTTTCTAATAAATGTGTATTCTTCGTGGTCGTTGCAAAGTCTTTTTCTACTACTCCTATTTTCGACACTAGTGTATGGTCAATAGCCGGATAGCCTGGTTTCTTTATAAAGCCGCTCAAGTTTAGTTTGCTAAACAGGCCTCGGAGAAACACTCCGCCTTCAGGATATGAAGGTTGAAGCCAAAGGCTGGCCCGCTTGGAGTCCGGAGATTGAATCTATCATGTTAAAGCACGACCGAAGCACGAATTAATTTGAAGACCAATTTTGGATTGGCATGAAAATACTTGATTTAGTTCGGACGTCAACGTTTTTACATATGTTTTTTGGCTTTTCAAGCTTATGGCACTTTTAAGCTACGTGTATGTTCTTATTTTAGGAGGCGAGACACCCTCATGGCCGAGGTGCCCTACGTAATAATTCAGCTCGGGAGATCTTTTCTGACCCACGGCTCGGTATGTTTCTTTCCGACTTACACCTCGGCATGGGCGAAACGCACATGACATCTTGACTAGTTCCCGAGGAGATTCGATCCTCAGGTTAGTCAGCCGCACACAACCTGAATCTCGAGGGATGTTGTGTGTCTCCATCATAGATCTTGTAGTACAACGTCGGACACCTTTAAAGTATCGATAATATCAACGAGGGACTCCGACTAGAGCCAAACCCACCAAAAGCTAAGCTACGTTGAGCAATCCTCAGCAAAACGTTCTCGGATATTTCTTTTTATGCATCAATTTTGAACATGTCTTCGGTCAATAGTTGGGTTGCCCGGCTCCTGTGATTGCCTCCTACATTCCGCTTTATTCGGCTAGGTTTGCAAAGGGAGAACCACTACGATTGTACTTCCGATTTAACTGGTCAAGTACCTCAGTGAAGAAAGCCGAAAACTGACTGCCACAATGAGCGCAAACTAGCCAGCGATCCAATGACTCTCTCAAACTATAGACCGATAGAGGTTACCCCATGGCCTTTCATAAATTTGGATGGAGTTTTCACGGCTTGACCTCGGCTGACGCCAAGCACTAACCAGGGGCTAGTAACTAGACTCCCAAACTTTTAAGATCCTATGACTAAGTGAAAGTTATAAAGCCTAGATATCTGATTGCGTCGTTTCCGCTAAGACAACCACCTCCTAGCCTCGAGACGTCGGCTAAGGGTTGTTTTGTTACTGTGGAAACACCCTGCATAGCATCTACAAAGGGGTAGAAGCCGACGATGGGCCACTCTCAAATGATAAACGGTCACAAAGGAGTCAAATTAGCATATAGAATGAAAGTATTTGTATTCAATATGCGAGTGCTGCCTTCCATAATCATTGTTATAAAGCCATAAATATGCATCAATTTGACTTCAGATTTTGACCAAGATGGATTGCCTGGCTCCTGTTTTCATCCCCTACGTTCCCGATTGTTCGGCTAGGGGGTAAAGGGAGCACCTATGTGATTGTTACTTTCGGGTCATCTGGGTTAGTACCTCACACTTGGTGAAGCCGAAATCTAGCCATCTTAAGAATATAATTGGTCGGCAACGACAGAAGTGAAAATTTTGGTTCATTAAAGACCACAGAGTTTGGGAACATTCTCTGAACTAAATCCTCAATATTTTCCTCCCACATTGATTGGAGTTGAGGTTTCATGATCATGGTTAACATGATGTCCTGGGAAAAGGAACTTATAAATGATTTTTTTTGCCATATGATATTTCTTACGTTAAATAGTAATATAACACATCTCTGAGCGTACCTTTGTTTATGAAACTGCATGGCTGGATTGCCTTGTTTGTCGTAAATCTTTGCCCTTATAAAGGATTTATAAAGTAGGACACACACTCATCGGCTACTAGCCGAGGAGGTTGAAGCCGATGGTTGGTCAACAAAGTCTTGTACAATGCAGATCCGGGCATTAATGATGTAAAGTACTTTGATACATAGAATCAATACACATAAATTGAGTCAAATGAAACAAAGTTTGTGTCAAACAAATATCGATCCTTAATTCGACCATCCGTGCCCAAATTAAGGCTCGGGGGCTACTGAATTGCATATTCAATGCAGCAAAACCAAAGTGAAATACGGTTTTCGAGGAGATTCTATCATCGGGTTGGTCGGCCGCACCCAACCCGAGTCTCGGGAACTACTATGCACCGTGTTTGTGTCCCTAAAGTATGTTGCCGAGCAAGAACTTGATCCTCATGCCGATTTTGCAAATCGACCTAAGTCTCAGGGGCTACTGGCTATACAGCTCATCAGAGAATAAACTACACCAATCGGAAATAAATTCCGCAACAAACAGCCCGGGACCGAGGTGGTGCACCAACTCGGAAGCACTCCGGCATAAATCTCGGCTGCAGTTCGACATTGGAGCTCGTTGATACGTCTCCAACGTATCTATAATTTTTTATTATTCCATGCTATTATATTATCTGTTTTGGATGTTTTATACGCATTAATATGCTATTTTATATTATTTTTGGGACTAACCTATTAATCTAGAGCCTAGTGCCAGTTTTTGTTTTTTCCTTGTTTTTGAGTTTCGCAGATAAGGAATATTAAACGGAGTCCAAACGGAATAAAACCTCCGGAATGATTTTTTCTGGAATAAAAGGAAGCCACGAGACTTGACAACCAAGGCAGAGGAGCTGCCACAGGGCCACAAGCCCACTTGCCGCGACCAGGGGGGCCACCCGCGCCGGGCAGGCTTGTGGGCCCCTGACAACTCCCCTAACCCTAATCTTCGGCCTATGAATTTAGTCCTAATATGATGGCATCCAAGAAGGATATAATAAAAACTTTCATATTAAGTGCATTAACAACTATGAGAAGTTGGATTCCTTGCATGTAGTTTTGAGATAATAGGATGGTAATATGAGAGTCATGCTAGTTAGTAGTTGTGAATTGAAGAGATACGTGTGTTAAAGCTTGTGATTCCCGTAGCATGCACGTATGGTGAACCGTTATGTAACGAAGTCGGAGCATGATTTGTCTAATGATTGTCGACCTTTTGTGAGGGTCGGGAGCGCGCGATGGTTAACTCCTACCAACCTCTCCCCTAGGAGCATGCATCTAATGCTTTGTTTGATAACTAATAGACTTTTGCAATAAGTATGTGAGTTCTTTATGACTAATGTGAGTCCATGGATTATACGCACTCTCACCCTTCCATCTTTGCTAGCCTCTCTAGCACCATGCAACTTTCGTCGGTACATCAAACCCTCCTTACTCAAAACAGCCACCATGTATTCCTCAAAACAGCCACTATACCTACCTATTATGGCATTTCCATAGCCATTCTGAGATATATTGCCATGCAACTTCCACCATGTAGTTTTTCTATGACTTGCATCATCACTTCATATTGCATATAGAGTCATATCTTGTCATAGGAATCGAGTAGTAATTTCTTTTTCTTTGAGTTATAAGTAAATAAAAGTGTGAAGATATTTCATTAAAAGAGCATTGTCCCATGAGAGAAAAGGATGATGGAGGCTATGACTCCCTCACAAGTTGGGATGAGTATTCAGACTTTACAATAAATAAAAGAGGCCAGCGAAGACCAAAAAAAAAATAAAAGAGGCCAAATAAGCCCACCATAAAAAAATGAGAGAAAGAGAGAAGGGACAACTGCTACTATCTTTTTTCACACTTGTGCTTCAAAGTAGCACCATGATCTTCATGATAGAGAGTCTCCTATTTTGTCACTTTCATATAACTAGTGGATATTCATTATGCAGGACCACTTAGTTTTCTTTTTGAGCTTTCATACACTTATAGCTCTAAGTGCATTTGTTGCATGGAAATCTGTACTCACTCACATTGATATCTATTGACGGGCATCTCCATAACCTGTTGATACGCCTAGTTGATGTGAGACTATCTTCTCCTTTTTCCTTTGCACCTCCTCCATATTCTATTCCACTTATAGTGTTATATCCATGGCTCATGCTCATGTATTGCGTCAGAGTTGAAAAGGTTTGAGAACACCAAAACTGTGAAACAATTGCTTGACTTGTTCATCGGGGTTGTGCATGATTTAGATACTTTGTGTGGGGAAGATGGACCATTGCCAGACCATATGATTTTGTAGGGATAACTTTCTAAGGCCATGTTATTTCGAAAGGACACGACTACCTTGTTGGTGTGCTCGAAGTATTACTATTTTTATGTCAATATTAGACTATTGTTTTGAATCTAACGGGTCTGAATATTCATGCCACAATAAAGAATATTACATGGATAAATATGCTGAGTAGCATTCCACATCAAAATTTCTGTTTTTATCATTTACCTACTCGAGGACGACCAAGAATTAAGCTTGGGGATGCTGATACGTCTCCAACGTATCTATAATTTTTGATTGTTCCATGTTATTATATTATCTATTTTGGATGTTTTATATGCATTAATATGCTATTTTATATTATTTTTGGGACTAACCTATTAATCTAGAGCCTAGTGCCAGTTTCTGTTTTTTCCTTGTTTTTGAGTTTCGCAGATAAGGAATATTAAACGGAGTCCAAATGGAATAAAACCTCTGGAATGATTTTTTCTAGAATAAAAGGAAGCCACGAGACTTGAGAACCAAGGAAGAGGAGCTGCCATAGGGCCACAAACCCGCTTGCCGCGGCCTGGGGGGCCACCCGCGCCGGGCAGGCTTGTGGGCCCCTGGCAACTCCCCTAACCCTAATCTTTGGCCTATAAATTCCCAAATAATCCATCATTATTGAAGGGAGCCACGAAAACACTTTTTCGCCGCTAGAAGCCTCCGTTCCCGAGAGATCCAATCTTGGAGCCTTTTCTGGTAATCTGTCGGAGGGGGATTCGATCACGGAGGGCATCTACATCAACTCCATTGCCCCTCTGATGATGTGTGAGTAGTTCACCACACACCTACGGGTCCATAGCTAGTAGCTAGATGGCTTGTTCTCTCTCTTTTCTTGTACAATATAGATCTGGGCATTAATGATGTAAAGTACTTTGATACATAGAATCAATACACATAAATTGAGTCAAATGAAACAAAGTTTGTGTCAAACAAATATCG
Source organism: Hordeum marinum (assembly GCA_022496015.1). Classification (NCBI taxonomy): domain Eukaryota; kingdom Viridiplantae; phylum Streptophyta; class Magnoliopsida; order Poales; family Poaceae; genus Hordeum; species Hordeum marinum. The sequence goes on from CM039674.1 coordinate 153,884,089, forward strand.
ATCCTTAATTCGACCACCCATGCCCAAATTAAGGCTCGGGGGCTACTGAATGGCCTATTCAATGCAGCAAAACTAAAGTGAAATACAATTTTCGAGGAGATTCAATCATCGGGTTGGTCGGCCGCACCTAACCCGAGTCTCGAGAACTAGTATGCACCGCGTTTGTGTCCCAAAAGTATGTTGCCGAGCAAGAACTTGATCCTCAGGACGATTTTGCAAATCGACCTAAGTCTCAGGGGCTACTGGCTATACAGTTCGTCAAAGAATAAACTACACCGATCAAAAATAAATTCCGCAACAAACAGCCCGAGACCGAGGTGGTGCACCAACTCGGAAGCACTCAGGCATAAATCTCGGCTGCAGTTCGACATTAGAGCTCGTTGATACGTCTCCAACGTATCTATAATTTTTTATTGTTCCATGCTATTATATTATCTGTTTTGGATGTTTTATATGCATTAATATGTTATTTTATATTATTTTTGGGACTAACCTATTAATCTAGAGCCTAGTGCCAGTTTCTGCTTTTTCCTTGTTTTTGAGTTTTGCAGATAAGGAATATTAAACGGAGTCCAAACGGAATAAAACCTCTGGAATGATTTTTTATGGAATAAAAGGAAGCCATGAGAGTTGAGAACCAAGGCAGAGGAGCTGCCATGGGGCCACAAGCCCGCTTGCCATGGCCAGGGGGGCCACCCACGCCGAGCAGGCTTGTGGACCCCTAGCAACTCCCCTAACCCTAATCTTCGGCCTATTGGTAATTCTTGCAATAGGAGAAGTGCTTAGTTTTGGGTTCAATCTTGCGGTGTCCTTACCCAGTGACAAAGTAGGGGTAGCGAGGCACGTATTGTATTGTTGCCATCAAGGGTAAAAAGATGGGGTTTTCATCATATTGCTTGAGTTTATCCCTCTACATCATGTCATCTTGCTTAATGTGTTACTCTGTTCTTCATGAACTTAATACTCTAGATGCAGGTAGGAGTCGGCCGATGTGTGGAGTAATAGTAGTAGATGCAGAATCGTTTCGGTCTACTTGTCACGGACGTGATGCCTATATGCATAATCATTGCCTTGGATATCTTCATAATTATTCGCTTTTCTATCAATTGCTCGACAGTAATTTGTTCACTCACCGTAATACTTGCCATCATGAGACAAGCCATCTAGTGAAACCTATGGCCTCCGGGTCTATTTTCCATATTATATTTTCAGATCTAAAACCAAAAATACCAAAAATACTTGCTGCCCTATTTTTACTTTTAGTTTTACTTTCCGTTCAAGCATCCTATTATATCTATCTCTACTAGATCTCATCCTTGCAAGTAACCGTGAAGGGATTGACAACCCCTTTATAGCGTTGGGTGCAAGAGTTTGATTCTTTGTGTAGGTACATATATTGGTGGCTTGCTTGTATCTCCTACTGGATTGATACCTTGGTTCTCAAAAACTGAGGTAAATACTTATCTACTTTGCTTCATCAAACCTTTCCTCTTCACGGGAAACCAACACATGCTCGAGAAGTAGCACTCATCTGCGAAAAGGCACCTCGGAAGTAGTCTTGCATAAATCTCGGGTGCGAATGGTTGGCTCCATAAAAGACTATTCTGGCATTTAAGCTCGATTGAACACCTTCAAATTTTCAAGGACCGGGGTAATCTATGATACCTAGGATGTCGACCAGCGTTGGAGCTCGGCTGCCAAAAGACACCTCAGAAGTTTTCCAGCATAATGGTCGACTATAGTTCAGTGTTGGAGCTCGGCTGCAAAAATACACCTCGGATGCCGACCAGCGTGGGAGCTTGGCTGTAAAAATACACCTTGGATGTAGTTCAGTGTTGGAGTTCGGACACAAGAGGACACCGCCGCACGGGAAACACTTCAAACCCGAGGTGTGGCGTAAAAATATACAAGGCATTGATAAAGGCCGAGAATTTAAAGGGGCCCCTAGGATGCCCGATGTGTGAACTCTTTGGATACACTTCGGTGATCCTCAAGATCAGAGATGGGAAGATTTGTTGAACTAGTTTTCAAGACCGACGACCGAAGAGAAAGAACTATTCAGAAGAACTGAGGAGCATCCTCAACTTGAAGACCGGTTCAGGGGGCTAGTGACGGTTTCTTGGACTAGGGGGTAGTCACCATGTCTTCTCCCAACCAGTGGGCCACTTGGGGCGGCCCATGACATATACGAGGGAGATTCCACAGACTTGGCGCTCAAGACAAGGACTCCTCTAAATCCTAGGCCTATGGTACATTATATAAACCGAGGCTAGGATAGTCGATAGACAACCTCGTATTAATTACAACAGTCTCTTGGTAGATACATGTACTATGTACTATCCCCATATCAATACAATCAAAAGCAGGACGTAGGGTATTATCTCCTCGAGAGAGCCCGAATCTGGGTAAAATCTTGTCTTCATGTTACCATCACTCCAAGACGCCAAGCTTAGGACCCCTACTACGAGATATGTCGGATTTGACTCCGACAGGCAGGGCACCAGAATAGGGCTTCAGATGGGCACATGGCGGAACAGAGACTTTCAACAGCAAAAAAAGTGTTTCTGGAGGCTCTCTAGGGTTTCGGGTATTTATTGGAATTTATAGGCTAGAGAGGGGCGTCGGGAGATGCTCGAGAGGCCCACCACATATCAGGCCGTGACCACCCCCAGGGTGTGCCCTGATGTGTGGTGGCTCTCTTGTGGAGCCTCCGGCCTCCTCCTTAAGCTTCCATGCTTTCTTTTGGTCCAGAAAATCGTAAAAAAGTTTCGAGGCAATTGGACTTCATTTGGTACTGTAAACCTAAAAAAGCCAAAAACACGCAGAAAACAACAACTGGCACTTGGCACTGGGTTAATAGGTTAGTGTTCAAAAATAATATTAATTGACATATAGTTACCCAAAAAGTAACCTATAAAGGTAATATTATAGCATGGATCAACCAAAATTAAAGATATGTTGGAGATGTATCAATAACCAACCATTCATAAAGGCCAAAATATGGTTTTGAAAGTCGTTTTCCATTCATCGCCTTCTTGCGTGCGTATTTGGTAGCAGCCACTTTTAAGGTCAATTTTATAGAAAATTGTGCCACTACTTAGTTCATCTAGCATGTCATCAAGGCGTGGAATTGGGTGGCGGTACCTAACAGTGATAGCATTAATGGGACGTCAATCGGAACACATGTGCATACTACCATCTTTCTTAGGCACAAGAATAACCGGAACCACACATGGGCTTAAGCTCTCCCATACATAGCCGTTTTCGAAGAGTTTGTGCACTTGTCTTTGTATTTCTTTGGTTTCCTCAGGGTTGACATGGTATGGTGCTTTGTTTGGTTGAGGTGTGCCAAGGATGAGGTTGATGCGGTGTTCGATTCCATGAAGTGGAGGTAGTCTCAAGGTAGCTCATCGGGAAAAACATCCTCAAATTCCTGCAATAAACTAGACAAAGCCAAAGGAAGGTTTTTTGAAGTATTAGTCCTCACGACCTCATCTTTACACACAAGTACAAAGTGAAGTACACTTGACGGGCTCTCACTCACATCCCTTAAGTCTCTTTTGGTGGCTACCAATACTAGGTTTTTCTTGTCCCTCATCGTAGAGTCACTCAAATTTGGCTTGTGGCGCTCACTTTCTTCTAGATGTATCGCTCTCTCACTTTTATCTCCACGATGGGCTGAAGCGTGCTTGTTGGCCAGTGACTTGACTTGGCAAAAATGGTCGAAGCACATATTCCTTGCCCTTCATCTTGGAACTAGAGTGATTGGTCTGGCCATTGTCGGTGACACCACAGTCGTATTGCTAAGGTCTACTAAGAATTTGGTGGCACGCATACATGGGAACCACATCACACTCCAGCGTGTCTACCTATGCACCAATCTTGAAGGAGACTTGAACGGTGCGGTCGACTTGGAGCGTGCCGGATTCACTTAGCCATTGAACCTTGTAGGGGCATGGATCCTTCTTTTTGACCGATAGTAGCTTGGAGAAAAGTTATTCACTTGTCAAATTATGGAAATTTCTGCCGCCGAGATGACCTTGATGGATCTCGCTTGGATATTGATACATCTCCAACGTATCTATAATTTTTCATTGTTCCATGCTACTATATTATCGTTCCTAGATACTTTATATGCATTCATCTATTGTTTTATATCATTTTGGTGAACTAACCTATTAACCTAGTGCCCGGTGTCAGTTGTGTTTTCTTCTTGTTTTTGGCCTTTCAGGAATATTGTACCAAACGAAGTCCAAATGCCACGAAACTTTTTGATGATTATTTCTGGACAAATATAACACCCAGAAGCTTCAGAGGGAGATAGGAGGCCACACGATGTGGCGCCAAGCCAATAGGGGTGGTCGCGCCCTGATGGCATGGGACCACCTCCCGCAGACTCTTCACCTAACTCCTCCTCTATATATTCTCTAAAATGGGGGAAAACACCCGAGAGCCATCCAAAATGCTTCTTCCACCACCACAAGTCTTTGTTCCGCCGTGTGCCCATATGGAGCCCTGTCGAAGGGGGGATCGATCACGAAGGGCTTCTACATCAACCTTGTTGCTCCCATGATGATGTGTGAGTAGTTCACCGCAGACCTACGTGTCCATAGCTAGTACCTAGATCTCTCTCTCTCTCTGATCTTCAATACAACGTACATCGCATCTTCGCGGTGATCTATTCTATGTAATCTTCTTTGCGGTGTGTTTGTTGGGATCCAGTGAATTGTGGGTTTATGTTCAGATTATTCATGAAAATATATTGATTCTTTACTCAATTCTTATATGCATGATTGTTATAGAAGGAAAAATCCCAACGCAGTTTACAAGTAGCAGGAAGAATTTATGGCGCCGTTAACGGAGAGTAACACCAAATTCTTATCAAGTACCTTAGCACAAATTATCATTCACCTCTTCTACTTTTTATTTGCTATCATATTTTGCTTTATATAAAATCAAGAATACAAAAATATTTCTATTTTCATGTTGCTTAGTTATCTAGTTTACTCGTTTGCTTGCTAGTTTACTTGCTTGTTTGTCATTATGGCTAGTTCTTCTATCGTTTCGTGTACTCCCGAGAATAAAGTGCTTAATTTCAAACAAAGGGCAGGAAAGAGTTTAAAATATGTGTGGTATAGGATTTGCAATGCTCGAAATACGTCAACTCATAAGCGATCTACCCACATTTTGCATCGTAACTTTTATGCGGGTGTGACCACTTGGTATAGATTCATTCTTGACACCATTACCGATGGTAGTTTCTTAGCGAGTCACACTCCGGATGCTCATAATGCTATTGAAAATATTGTAGAATCACCTCCTATTATTGTTAATGGAACTGTTTTGACATTGGAAGACTAGATGCTATAGAAAATAAGTTGCGTACTATTGAGCGCATTGAAAATCTAGACAAGAAGGTCCATAATCAAGTAATTCAAGTTGGTTCTAAAGTACGAATTGTTCTAAATATGCTAGAAACGAGCAAAAGATTAGTGAACAGCTAGGAGAAAGTCCTTCTCGGATCGATAAGTTGGAAGAAACCCTTAATAAAATGGGCTCGCTTTCGTTCTTACTAAATATATGGGTAAAATATGTACAAACAAGAGACCAAAGTTTATGTATGTCCCTAATCCTACGAGTGTACACCTAGTAAGAAGAATGAGGATCTTAAAATGATTAGTGTGCACCCCTATAGACGTAATAAAGGAACTTATTGTCAAGTATCCTATTTTTATCCCTAGGAGTTTGGTCATCAACGAATTATGTGTTGAACCTCCTAGGAACCATAGTTGCATAATTGAGGAGGTGGAGGTCAAGGATGACAACACTTGATACTATGCAGTATGCCTAACTAGGCGCATAAAACGATAACGCTTGTTGGGAGGCAACCCAATAGTTATCTTCAAATTTTTCATTTTACTTTATGCTTTGGTGTGTTTACATGATATTGTTGTTGTGAAGATTGTGTTTTTATGTTTTAATTAGTGTTTTTTCCAAGTAAATCCTTTGGGATTGATTTGGAACATAGTAGAACTGATACGGTGCAAAAACAAGAACTTTTGCATCCGGTGCAGAATTCCTTTGACTTTGCCGAAACGTCTTTTGATCTAATTTTTTTACAAAGTATTTATATACAAATTCCCAGGTTATCCTAATTTTTCAAAAATTTCGGAGTTAAAGAAGGACGGTGTTTGTGTAGATCATTACAAAATGTTCTGTTTTAAACAGATTCTGTTTTTGCTTGCATAGTTTGTTTGTTTTGATGATGCTATGGATTATATCGGGGTGTATAAGCCATGCGGAAGTTATAATAAAGTACCTTATGAAATTATAAAATATGAATCAAATTATAATAGTACCTAAAGTTTTTTATTTACCTATTATACTAACAGATCTCACGAGTTTTCTGTTGTGTTTTGTGTGTTGAAGTTTTCAAGTTTTGGGTACGATCACGATGTATGAAGGAATAAGGAGCGGAAATAAAGCTTGGGGATGACCAAGGCACCCCAAGGTAAAATTCTAGGAAGACTCAACCGTCTATGTTTGGGGATTCCCTGGAAGGCATCCCCTCTTTCATCTCCATTCCATCGCGATGTCACTTGGAGCTATATTTTTATTCATCACATGATATGTGTTTTGCTTGGAGCATCGTTTATTATAGTTTGCTTCATTTTCAGTCTACTACAATCATTTTTTACTAGACACACACATTTGTGAGAGACACATGTTCATCATTATTTGTTACAATACTCTATGTGCTTTAGTTATATCTTTTGAGCTAAGCAGTTGCTCTAGTGCTTCACTTATATCTTTTAGAGCACGATGGTGTGTAGATTTTATAGAAATAATTGAACTCTCGTGCTTCACTTAAACTTTTTTGAGAGTCTAATAAATAGTAACCGTAATTTGCATGGGTTATAAGACTAGTCCAAAAAGGATATGTATTTAAAGAGTGTATAATCATAACCTTCGTGTAGCTCACCATATAAGAGAGGTTGTGGGTTAGTGATATTGATGTAGTAATATGAAAGGGCATGAGTACATGATTGTTGGTTAGCAAAAATATTGGTAGTTAAAGTGTTTTACTTGTTGCTCCTCTAAATATTGGTTATGGCATCATGATGATGTGTGAGCATTCTTATTCCTCATTGAAATCGTTCGGATCGGAGGCACGTGATGGTTAACTCCTCCCAACCTCCTCCCTAGGGGTATGCGGTAGTACTTTGCTTCGAGAGGGCTAATAAGGCTTTGCAATAAGTATATGAGTTCTTTATGACTAATGTGAATCCATGGATGTACACACACTCACCTTTCTGCATTATGTTAGACTATTTGTTATCATGCATTGCCCATTCTCACCTCGAGGATCGGTGCAGCTTTCACCGCTGCATCCAAACCCCGTGATATGATATGCTCTATCATAGATAAGCCTCCTTATATCTTCCTCAAAACATCCACCATACCTACCTATTATGGCATTTCCATAGCCATTCCGAGATATATTGTCATGCAACTTCCGCCGTTACAACACATGACTTGTGCGTTCATCATTATATTGCTTTGCATGATCATGTAGCTGACATAGTATTATTGGCACTGCCACCGTTCATCATTGTTTACATGTCAAGCTAGATCATTGCACATCCTGGTACATTGCCAGAGGCATTCATATAGAGTAATTTCTTTTTCATCATTGAGTTGTTATATCGAGTTGTAAGTAAATAAAAGTGTGATGATCATTATTATTAGAGCATTGTCGTAGTGAGGAAAGGATGGTGGAGTAATGATTCCCCCACAAGTCGGGATGAGCTCCGGACGAAAAATAAAAAAATGGGGGAGGCCAAATGAGCCCACCAAGAAAAAAGGGGGGAAAGGAGAGAAAGAAGAAAGGAAAGAATAAAATAATAAAAGAAAAAGGGAAAGGGAAAATAAATGAGAGAAAAAGAGAGAAGGGACTTTGTTACTATCCTTTACCACACTTGTGCCTCAAAGTGACACCATGTTCTTCATATAGAGAGTCTCGTGAGTTGTCATTTTCATATGCTAGTGAGAATTTTTCATTATAGAACTTAGCCTATATATTCAGATGACGGACTTCCTCAAATGCCCAAGGTCTTCATGAGCAAGCGAGTTGGATGCACATCCACTTAGCTTCCGTTGAGCTTTCATACACTTATAGCTCTAGTGCTTTCGTTGCATGGCAGCCCCTACTCCTCGCGTTGATATCGATTGATGGGCATATCCATAGCCCATTGGTCCACCTAGTTGATGTGATACTTTCTTTCTACTTTGACTCCTTTTTGATATACCACCACATTATATTCCACCTATATGCTATATCCACGGTTCACGCTCATGTATTGAGTGAGGTTGAAAATGCTAAAGCACGTTAGAAGTATGATCCAATTGCCAGACTTGACACCATAGTGCTCATGATTTTTACGTATGTGGTGAAGACAGAGTCATGCCATGCTAATATGATAAAATGAGTGGGTAGTAACATTTTTTAAGGATCATATGTTTTGAAAGTTAATGATTTTGTCGCTTATGTTTATGGATATTACTATGTTGATGTTTATTAGTTCATTGTTTCTCAAAGATCATACCTAAAATAGATTACATGTTGGGTAGCATGTCACATCAAAAATTCTGGTTTATCATTTACCTACTCGAGGACGAGCAGGAATTAAGCTTGGGGATGCTGATGCGTCTCCAACGTATTGTAGGATCTGAAGTATGTCTAGAGGGGGGTGATTAGACTACTTGACCAAATGAGATCTTAACATTTTCCCAATTTTAATGGTTGGTAAGTTTTAGCAATTCTATCAAGTCTAGCTCACCCTACACATGCAAATCTAAGAGTATAGCAGTAGAAAGTAAAGACATGCAAGTGTAAGTAGAGGGAAGGGACAGGGAGATCAAATGCAATGGGGACTCTAAGATTTTTTCCGTGATTCCAATAGGTGTCACTATCATACGTCCATGTTGAGACTTCAACCCACTAAGGGTAGTGGTCGCGTGAGTCCATGGAGGGATCCACCCACGAAGGGTGCATGAAGTAGCAACTTCGTCTATTCCATCACAACTTACTTCCATGAAGGACTAGCCTCGCTCGGGGTATATCTTCACGAAGTAGGCGATCTCCTTGCCCTTAAAAACTTCTTGGTTCAACTCCACATGAATTGGAGGCTCCAAAGCGACACCTAACCAATCTAGGAGACACCACTCTCCAATAGGTAATATATGTGGTATGAATGATGAACTCCTTGCTCTTGTGCTTCAAAAGATAGTCTCCTCAACACTCAATCACTCTCTCACAGAATTTGGCTTGGTAGAAGAGATTGATTAGGTGGAAAGCAACTTGGGGAGGCTATAAATCAGGATTCATATGGTTGGAGCGGAAGATCTTGATCTCAACACATCAGTAGGTGGTTCTCTCTCAAAAAATGAATGGTGGAAGTGTTTGCTTGTTTTGAGTGCTCTCTCATCGAATGAGAGGGAGGTGGAGGGGTATATATAGCCATCTCCAAAAATCCAATTGTTACAACATTATTTCCCAACTCGATGGAATCGAAGTAAAAAACTCGGTTGCACCGACTAGGGCAAAATGCTCTAACTTTAGGCTTTTCGGTGAGACTGGTATACAGCTTATCGGTGAGTCTGATTCGGTTGAAGTGGGAAGTTCCACACTTCTGTGACACCAATTTGCAAAACTTGGAAATTTTTATTTTGAGCAAATAGATAGCAGAAGGCTAGTCACTGGTTTTCAGTTGTATCAATTCAAAACTTGGTTACATCGAGTTGCTAGGGTTTGGCTTGGAAATCTATCTAAGTAAAACTCGGTATGGCTGATTATGGAAAGTTGGTGGCACTGAATTTGACTATAAGGATTTTGAAAAAATATATTGTGGGAGAATTCTTGAGGGGTTTTGGTGGCTAATCTCTAAGCACTTGAGCAACCAGATCATGATAGATACCTCATCCTGTTTTAATAGTATTGACTTTTCTATGGACTCATTTCTCACATAAATATAAAATGCATAGTCTTGAAGCTTTTGCCCATTGATGTTCCAAGCATCTAGGGAATCTCCTCACAATCCTAGTCAATCCATTTAGTGAACTTTTCCTGAAATATACTTAATAAATTCATTATTCTAATGAAATATATGTTGTTATTAATTACCAAAACCACCTAGGGAGAAGTTGTTCTTTCAATTTCCCCATTTTTGGGAATTGATGACAACATATAGATCAAAGCTTCGACATAAAATATAATCAAGGTATAGCATCGTCGCTTTGAGAAGTGTGTGATAACCAGAGCTCCCCGTAAATGTGTGCATTATTTTAAATTTGCGTTTGAATGCAAATGCACAATCGCTTAGGATCATGGGTCACTTTTCCATGTCACATACATCTTGGTGGTGCGCATAAATGATATCAATGGATTACAATGCACATAACACCAAACTTGAGTGAATGATCATCATATGAACATCACAAAGATATGAAATAGTAACATCAATCACAAAGCGTGTGATAAAACACCATAAAGTTTAAGATGAACAAAAGACATGCCAAATGTTTTCAAAGTCAAGTAGAAGCATCAAAAGCAACTCTCTCTCTCTAAGCCCTATGGTCTATATAATTTCTCCCCCTTTGGCAACAAGTTGCCAAAAAGCTCGAAAGTATTGAGCTAAATGTCGCTCTCGACATGGTCTCCTCCATGGGGAGATGAAGCTGCTCCGGTAGTCGTGGAAGGAGTCGATTAGAGAGCGTCAGCAAATGCTTCTACAAAAGTCCTCTATGCTGGTGGAGTTGACACCGAAGGTGCTGAAGGAGGCACGGTAGAAGTAGCAGCCGATGCAAACATTAAAGGTCTCACATCCTAAGCAGGCATAGTAGCAGATCGAGTCTGTGTCATGAATTGAGTCTGGACTAGCAGTGTACGGCTGTCATCATCGTCACCTGAGCTAGGCAAAGGAACTACATCTACCTCTTGTTTCAGTTGATTGACCGTGGTGGTCAGCTCAGTCACCTTGTTATCAAGGTCATGGAACTTTGTCTCCACTATCCTCTCGAGACTCTTTTGGTTCAGCAGCAGATCGTTGATGTTCTTCTCCATTCCCTGAATGGTACTAAGTAGATAGGCCAACTGGTCATTCTTCATCTTCAGAATTGGAGCACTAGTGGCTCTAGTTGCCTCTGCGTGGGCCTCTGTCTCAATTTCTGCCTATGAAGTAGATGAAGTGGGATGAGATGGAGCCATCACCACAACATTACCCTCAAAGTCTGGCTGGAGGGGCAGATGTTGACGATTAAGTAGATAGAGGTCCTTCCAACTTTGAAGTTGATGAGCATCTGAATATATGGAGCATATCCACATGATCTCTTCTGATTGGCGGCAGTCCTCTTGATGGTCTCAACAATAAGATCCATCACTCTGATCGTGGTGTGGGTGTCCACATGATGCATCATATTGAATCCACGGATCATCTTGTCATCTCTAGATTTGGGCATCAAAGTGTAACTCAATATGGTGTTGGAGGTAGAGAATCCAGCTTGCACAAAGTAGACACATCCAAGCTTGTGAGTCTTCACATACTCCTTTGGAATGTGGTTGTACATGGTTGCCATGGAGTTGTGGTTCATTTTGGTTTCTGAGTAAACATCCAAATCACCTTATTGCACCTTTGGGAATCCTAAGATAGTTGCCCACTCATCAATAGTTGACTGGTACTTGGTGCCTTCAGTCATCCACACTATCCTTCCATATGGATAGAAATGTGTAGTGGAGTAGAATTCCATAACCATCTCGTCATTCTAGGGAGTCATCTCTCTGCCAACAAACTCATCAATGCCTATGGCCTTGAAGCTCTCTTGGACATGAGGAAAATAGTCCAAGTTGTCCTTGCTGTATTTCCAATCAACAAATCTCATATCATTGACAACAGGATTTTTGTCAAGTAGAACAGACTCATAGAAGTCCTTATGCTCTTTTGTATGAAAGCGAGCATCAATAGCAGTCCTTCTCCTCACAATATAGGGATCACTGGCTCTCCACTTCCTAAGACTTTGATCCTTCCTTTCTTTAATACTCTCTACTATGGGATGATCATCATTGTGGTCTGGCATGTGAGGTCTAAGCTTCCTTAAAACAACATCTTCTTCTTCTGCAGCATGCCTCAAAGTAGAACCTTTATTCTTGTCTGCTTCAGGAATGTCTCTTGTGGTCCTCTTAGGCTTGGGGGCAACTAGCTTGGCCTTGGGAGCTAAGGGTTTAGCCTTAGAAGCAAGCTTGCTAGGCATGGCATCAGCCATCAGTTTCCTCTACTTGGAAGGAGGAGGGTTAGCAGTTGGGACCTCCTCTTCCTCTTCTTCATGCTCTCCTGGCTCTTCATACATGGAGGTTGGGCTCCCAACCACATGGATGGTTCTATTCCTGACCCTCTTTGCTGGCTTATTTGCCAAATATTTTGTACTCCCTGATGAACTTGTGTTTTCCAAAGATATAGAAATCCCTCTCTTTGCAGCAACTGACTGAGGGACCTTTTTGGCTACAACTCTTTCTTTCCTCTCGGGTTGCTTCTTGGATGTCACCTCATCAAGTATAAAGTCTTCATCCTCTTCATCGGAATTCTTGTGCTTTTTGGCCTTCGTGGCTGCCTTGAGCAAGACATGAAAACTGGGAGTTCCAGGGTCTGAAGAACTGGCCTCAGGACTAGTGCCTACATCCAAGTCTGCACTTGGCTCTCTGAAATGATTCTCGTTGTCATCAGATCCTAACATGATTGACCAATAACCATGTGAATTAGATATAGAGGAGTGGAATAGATGACCACCACAAAATTCAGAAGTTTTTGAAATTTGAGCTCAAAAAGTTATTACTAGGTATTCACAGTATGGAATTCGGTTCCATCGAGTTTTAGGTTTCAGAAATTTCGAGGCAACGCAACAGAAACAAAAAACTTGGTCACACAGTTCGGTTTCACCGAAATGTGACTCGTTCTCGCCGAAGATGTGCTCAAAAACCCTAATCTCCATTTCAGTAACACTGATAGGCACTTTCGGTTTCACCAATAAGTCCTTGTGCTGCACATCTGTGACACCGAGACGTTTCTACTTGGTGACTACAAGGTTGCATAATGCGGAAACCTAACCCTAAATTTCTTCATTCTATCTAATCTAAGGAACTTTCTAGTGGATAGAGTCATTGCAAACCATAGCTAGAGATGAAAAATAACCTAATGTGCATGAATTAGAGATTGGAGCACATGAGGTGTCAAATATTTACCCTAACTTGGCGGATCTTTGCTACGGTGGCAGCAGAGGAGAAGATTCCATTGGTTGATGTCTACTACACAACTTTATTCTTGTAGACTTTGTTGGGCCTCCAAGCACAGAGTTTTGTAGGACAATAGAAATTTTCCCTCAAGTGGATGACCTAAGGTTTATCAATCCATGGGAGGTGTACGATGAAGATGGTCTATCTCAAACAACCGTGCAATCAAATACAAGAAATCTCTTGTGTCCCCAACACACCCAATACAATGGAAAATTGTATAGGTGCACTAGTTAGGCGAAGAGATGGTGATACAAGTGCAATATGGATGGTAGAAATAGGTTTTTGTAATCTTAAAATATATAACCAACAAGGTAGCAAGTAGCAAACAGCAAGCAAAATGTTATATAAATGCTTGGAAATAAGGCCTAGGGTTTCAATAGTGCAATCTCTCAACAATGCTAACATAATAGAATCATATGATCATCCCTCAACGTGCGACAAAGAATCACTCCAAAGTTCATAAATAGTGGAGAACATAATATGAAATTGTTATAGGTAGTAGAACCCCCTCAAAGTTATCCATTCTGATCATTCTATTTGGTTGTTCCTACAGGTGTCACAAATAGCCCTAGAGTTCATAATAAAATAACACCTATGATACATATCAATCAACCCTGGTGTCACCTAGATACTCCAATGTCACCTCAAGTATCTATGGGTACAGCCCTAGAGTCCGTAGTAAAATAACACCTATGATACATATCAATCAACCCTAATGTCACCTGGATACTCCAATGTCACTTCAAGTATCTGTGGGTTAATTATTCGACATGCATCAAACAATTTCAGATTCATAATATTCAATCCAACACAAAGAACTTCAAAGAGTACCCCAAGATTTCTATCGAAGAAAGTAGGACAAGAACGTGGATCAACCCATATGCATAACTTAACCCATTGTCACCATGGAAATCCACACGTTGAGTACCAAAACGTATATCAAGTGAATCAATAGAACACCCCATTGTCACCACGGGTATCCACATGCAAGACATACATCAAGTGATCTCAAATCCAAAATTCAATCCAACATAATGGGATCTCAAAGGGAAAGATTCAATTCATCACAACAAGATGGCAAGGGAAGAAACCATATGATCCAACTATATTAACAAATCCCGCGATACATCAAGATCGTGACATCTCAAGAACATAAGAGAGAGGGAAAGAGATTACACACATAGCTACTAGTACATACCCTCAGCCCCACGGTTGAAGTGCTCCCTCCTCGTTATGGACACCGTCGGGATGATGAAGATAGCCTCCGCTGCAATTACCCCATCCGGCAGGGTGCCGGAACAGGGCTCTGGATGAGTTTTCTTCGGTACAGAGGCTTGCAGCGACGTAGCAGAAATTCTAGGTTAACTTTCGGGGGTTTCTGGATTTATAGGAATTTCCAACATTGGAATCACGTCAACCGGAGCCATGTGGGTCCCATAATCTAACAGGGCACGTTGAGCTCGAAGCGTTTGTTCTTCATGACAATGTTATTCTTGTTCTTGCTCTTGTTGATGACATCGTTCGCGCTTTCGTAGGCGATCTTGTAATCTATTTCCATGGAATGGATTGTCCGAAGCTTGATGTTGGCGAACATGAGGTGAACTTGAATAGGTGCGGTCGTCTCGAAGATGAGAACGCGCTCGAGGTGGACTTGCCCCGGAAGAAGAATTCGATGATTGGCGACTTGAGTGATGCCGCCTTGACGATGTAGATGTTGAAGGAGTGCGGTTGACCATCAAGGTATGGAATTCACATATTTGGATAGGTAGCTTGGTGTCGAAGTAGTCCCTCATACGCTCCTTCGATTGGCTCAAGTCGGTGGCAAGTTGCTCGATGCAGTCGTTTAAGACTTCTTGCGATTGGCGCATGGCTTTTTGTGCGCCAAAGAAATGCATCTTTGTGACGTAGTCGTTCTTGTCGTCCTCGTGCTCCTCAAATGTGGGGTTGGTTATGCTTGAACTATCCATAGTACTCAAGGAAATGTGAGTGGAAAATGAGAAGAACAATACCAAATTTACTATTTCGTATGTTGAAAACGGATCAAAGATCACTCGATGTGTAACATGGAAGTAGTAGAATTGGTACCGGAGTTTGTCACTCTGACACCTAGACAAATAAGGCTTATGGAGTAGCTTAGTTAGGATAGTGGCACAAAATTGAAGCAATTCATGAGTCAAGATTCAATAATGTTGAAAAAGATTCGCAAGTGAGACAAATAGATCAAGAACAATGATTGTACACAGAAACACACACATGGATATAAAATTGGGGTCATGCAACCAAAGAATGAGCACAAAATGTGGTATCCACGGGAAAAGTTTGTGTTGCATAACACAAGAGAGACGCTAGCATGAGTGCTCAAATGGGCGAGATACGAACTTGTGCACAACCTATAAGAGACAAAACGTGTCATATTTGTATCCCGACTATGCTATGTATGTATAAGGCGCGATGACATTTGCTCAAGTTATCCAAGATGATCAAGTATGAAATGCAGTTTGGCGATGCTATTGCTTTTGCTCTTTGCTTAAAGCTTGCTTCTCATTTTAATTGGCAATGATGTTTTTTATGGTCACTATGCGGAACGTGCACACCAAAATAGCTATTATGTATATGTGGGGACAATTTGCAACACAAGAGATAATGCTATGATTGATGCATGCAATTGAAGCTATGTAGAGTATGTATCACTAAAGTGCACAAGTAGCATAGCCTGGCAATACTCAATGGCTAGTATCGATAGGCAAGTAACGCAAATAGGCTCAGGGTGACAATGAAATGGCAAGGGAGTATGTAAGAGTGTCGTCGCTGTTACCATCCTTGCTTATGGTGGGGTGTGAACGATGAGTCGGTCGGCGACGATTCCGAGTGATGATGAGCGGCGGTGACGATGATGAACCGATCCTAAGTAGCCAAAACACCTTAGGAAATGGCAAATTTGCATCTCAAAATCTCAAATGGTGAATGGGTCGACGAAAATTGCGAAAATTAAGGCAAACTGCTGAAGTAGCTGCGTCGAGCCGGATGTCCGGGCGTCGGGCCGAATGTCCAAGGGGGGTGTCGGATGTTCGGGGGTCAGGCCGGATGTCCAGGCGGCCCAATCCAGATTGAATCTCAAGAACTTTGGGGATGAAGACGGTTTTTTTTGGCAAAATTGGGACAAACTTGTGGATGGAAAGGATGGGGAAGATGGGGGAAAGCTAGATCCATGTGAAACACTTCGAATCCATGGATCAAAATCAACAAAATCTCATCAAAGCCACAAATCACAAAAAATGGTATGGCTATTTTTGAGGGGATTTTCAGAATTAGGTCAAAACAAATGGAAATTAGCTAGAAAATGGGGGGTGAGACTCCTGGATGTGAATCAACGTGGCTCTTGATACCAAGATGATACGGGGCCAAGCCCTCGGGTTCGATCTTTTCACACTTGGAGGAGGGAAGGAGAGAAATCAATACAAACACTCAATACAAACTCCAATCACACATCCACGAAACACAAGAGGATACAATGATTCGAGTTTAACATGGGATACAGGTGAAGATGATAGTTCTTCCCACTCAAAAAGATGGGGCCTTGGAATCCTTAGAGGATTTTCCTTATGATAGGGACCTTGACATCCACTTGGATCTTCTCACATAGGGGTCATCTCCATGAGAAGGAGGAAGTGGAAGGAGCAATGCTCAACAAACTCAAGATCTAAACATATGCTAACCCTAGATGGAGGGGGTCCCTTATATAGTCTTAGGCGGGTTGAGGGCGAGAGAGAGAGGGATACATGGGCCTTTGGGCCGAATTTGCCCACGCATAGGCCGGATGTTCGGGCCGGAGTCCCACTAGTAGAAAACAGGGCTTTGGTTGAGGCTAGGATCAGGGAATTAATCCCGCTTCACTTATGAACCGGGACCAAAGGGGCCATCAGTCCCAGTTCATGAGGTCAGGGCGCTGGCAGGGCCTCGGAGGCCATTGGTCCCGGTTCGTCTGACACTTTCGGTCCCGGTTCCAGCCACGAACCGGGACCAATGGGCCTCGCTCCTGGCCCAGCACCTTTAGTCCCGGTTGGTAGCTGGAACCGGGACCAAAGGTAGGTATTCTATCCGGGTTCTAGCCACCAACCGGGACTAACGATATAAGCCTATATATACCCCTGCCCGCTCACTCTATTTTTTGGCCGCCGGCGTGTGCACGTGTGTGTTGCTCTAGCTCTCACCTCCTATGCACATGAGATGTTTGATGAAATGCCCGAGCCACAGTTAAGCTTTCTCTTCTCCAAGCTCGACCTCCAAGCTCCATTTTCCTCAAGATTTGTCTAGGTTTGGCAGTCTGTCATGTGCCGTCCCCGTCCTCACCGTCGTCGATCGCCCGTGCCGATCTCGTTGCCGGGACCATCGTGGTGAGCCTCTTGTTATTATCTTCTTTGTAAAAGAAAAAAATCTTACTTGTATGATTTTGATAGATACTTGTACATTTTTTTTACTTTTATTATTGTTTGTTATTATATAGTGGCATGGTTTTGGTATCCTCCCCCATCGTCCCTCGTCCTGTCTATGATTCGGATGTGGTATATTATCCTTTATAACTATTTGTTTCATTTAGTGATTATGACAATTATGCCAACCAAGGTGACATAGATGTTTTTATCTAGGAGGTATGTGAACCAGAAATTCGAACCGACCCTCTTGTTGAGAGGTTAAATTTAGTTGAAAAAGAAAACAATTACTTGAAGAAAAAATTGAAAAGAATTGAGGAGGAGAAGATGGAATTGGAGTTGCATGCTACTGATGTCGTCGAAGATCACAAGATCAAGATGGATGCAATGCGCTTGAAGATTAGAAAGATTAGAAAATATGCCATTCATATTGAGGCTTGGTATCATTATGTCGTTGGATCAATTGGTACCTTAGTCGGTTATGATCACATTTGTTGTTGCATTCAAATGTTTTACATAGTTTCAGTGTATGTTTTAATTAGATGCTCAAGAGAGCTATATGTTGTTTAATTAGAAGTATGTATGAACTTTATGCTTTTATTTTGGTCACTACTATACTTTGATATTAATGTGATGATGAACTTCTATTAATTTGGTCACTTCTCTATTCATGATGTTCTGTAATGGTTTTTGATACACTAAATTATATATTGCACGCAGATGAACCGGCAATGGATGTACGATGATCGGTGCACCTCCGAGTACATTAAGGGCCTGCATAATTTTCTCGGAGCAGCTGAGGAAAACAAGTAGAATGGTTTTGTGCATTGTCCATGTACTGTCTATGGTAATACGAAGGATTACTCCAACTCTAAAACCCTTCACTTCCACCTAATTGAGAAGGGTTTCATGCCACACAAATGTTTGGACCAAGCACGGAGAAAGAGGGGTTATGATGGAAGACAACAAAGAAGAAGAGGATGATGACAACTATCTGCCCCCTGAATACGGTGATGCTGCAAAGGGGGAAGCTGAAGATCAAGAGGAACCAGACGATGTGCCCGATGATGATCTTCGTCGGGTCATTGTTGATGCACAGAGAGAATGTGAAAGTGAAAGGGAGAAGTTGAAGTTCAATGCATGTTAGAGGATCACAAAAAAGGGTTGTACCCAAATTGCAAAGATGACAACAGAAAGCTCGGTACCACACTGGAATTGCTGCAATGGAAGGCAGTCAATGGTGTATCTGACAAGGGATTTGGTTCGCTACTGAAAAATAATGAAGAAGAAGCTTCCAAAGGATAAAAAATTGCCCGACAGTACGTACGAAGCAAAGAAGGTTCTATGGCCTCTAGGAGTGGAGGTGCAGAAGATACATGCATGCCCTAATGACTGCATCCTCTACCGTTGTGCGTACGAGGATTTGAACGCATGTCCAGCATGCGGTGCATTGCAGTATAAGATCATATGAGATGACCCTGGTGATGTTGAGGGCCAACGCACCGGGAAGAGGGTTCCTGTCAAGGTGATGTGGTATGCTCCTATAATACCATGGTTGAAACGTCTATTCAGAAACAAAAAGCATGCAGAGTTGATGCGATGGTATAGAAAAGACCGTAAGAAAGACGAGAAGTTGAGAGCACCCATTGACGGGTCGCAGTGGAGAAAGATCGAGAGGAAGTGGAGGGACTTTACAGGTGACCCAAGGAATGTATGGTTTGGTTTAAGTGCAGATGGCGTTAATCCTTTTGGGGAGCACAGCAGCAAGCATAGCACATGTACTGTGACTCTATGTATGTATAACCTTCCTCCTTGGTTGTGCATGAAGCGGAAGTTCATTATGATGTCAGTGCTCATCCAAGTCCCTAAGCAACCCGGCAATGACATTGATGTGTACCTAAGGCCATTAGTTGATGAACTTTTATAGCTGTAGAATGGAAAAGGTGTACGTGTGTGGGATGAGAACGAATAGGAGGAATTTGACCTACATGCGTTGTTGTTTGTAACCATCAACGATTGGCCTGCTCTCAGTAACCTTTCAGGACAGACAAACAAGGGATACCACGCATGCACGCACTATTTAGATGACACCAAAAGTATATATTTGTAAAAATCCAAGAAGAATGTGTACATGGGGCATCGTCGATTTCTTCTGACCAACCATCAATGTCGAAAGAAAGGAAAGCAATTCAAAGGTGAGGCAGATCACTGGGAGAAGCCCGCCCTACGTACTGGTGATCACATACTTGATATGGTCAATGATTTACATGTAATCTTTGGAAAGGGTCGTAGTGAACTATCTGTTCCAAGTGACGCTCAGGGACGCGCACCCATGTGGAAGAAGAAATCTATATTTTGGGACCTACCCTATTGGATAAACCTAAAGGTTTGCTCTGCAATCGAGATGATGCACGTGACGAAGAATCTTTGCGTGAACCTGATGGCTTCTTGGGAGTGTATGGGAAGACAAAAGATACACCGGAGGCACGGGAGGACCAGCAACGTGTGCACGAAAAAGACAGCATGCATCCAAAGCAGTATGAAGGTCCTGCCAGCTACGCTCTTATCAAAGAAGAGAAGGAAATATTCTTTGAATGTCTGCTTAGTATGAAGTTCCCGTCTGGCTTCTCGTCAAATATAAAGGGAATAATAAATATGGTAGAGAAAAATTTCCAGAACCTAAAGTCTCCTGACTTCCACGTGATTATGACGCAACTACTTCCGGTTGCATTGAGGGGGCTTCTACCAGAAAATGTTTGATTAGCCATTGTGAAGCTATGTGCATTCCTCAATGCAATCTCTCAAAAGGTAATCGATCCACAAATCCTACCAAGGTTAAAGAGTGATTTGGTGCAATGTCTTCTCAGTTTCGAGCTGGTGTTCCCACCATCCTTCTTCAATATCATGACGCACGTCCTAGTTCATCTAGTCGACGAGATTGGCATTCTGGGCTTTGTATTTCTACACAATATGTTCCCCTTTGAGAGGTTCATGGGAGTCTTAAAGAAATATGTTCGTAACCGTGCTAGGCCAGAAGGAAGCATCTCCACGGGCCATCAAACAGAGGGGGTCATTGGGTTTTGTGTTGACTTCTTTCCTAACCTTAAGCCGATTGGTCTCCCTCAATCGCGGTATGAGGGGAGACTGGCTGGAAAAGGCACGCTACGACTAAACTCAATAATATGTAGGGACGGGCATTCTTGGTCCCAAGCACACTACACAGTTTTACAGAATTCTACCTTGGTGACCCCGTATGTCAATGAACACAATAATATTTTGTGCTCCAAACACCCGGAGCAGTGTGGCGACTGGATTACATGTGAACACATCAAGACTTTCGGCAGTTGGTTACAAACACATCTCATGTGTAACACCACTATTGCAGATGAGTTGTACTCGTTGGCCATGGGACCATCTTCGACTGTATTGACTTGCAAAGGGTACGAGATAAATGGGAATACATTTTACACGATCGCCCAAGATCAAAAGAGCACCAACCAAAACAGTGGTGTCCGCTTTGATGCAACAACCAATATGGGAAAAGACACATATTATGGTTACACAGTGGACATATGGGAACTTGACTATGGACATGATTTTAAGGTCCCTTTGTTTCGGTGCAAATGGGTCAATCAGTTAGGAGGCGAGGTATAGGTAGACCCGCAGTACGGAATGACAACAGTGGATCTGAACAATCTTGCGTACACAGACGAACCATTCGTCCTAGCCAATGATGTGGCACAGGTTTTCATGTGAAGGACATGTCTACCAAACCGAGAAAAACAAAAGATAAGGAAGTGAATACATCATACGATGAGCTAAAGAGCCACATAGTTCTTTCAGGAAAAAGAGTCATCATGGGAGTGGAGGTCAAGACAGACATGTCTACAGATTATGAAAAGTTTCATGAAATTCCTCCCTTCAAGTGAAGGTTGACCCAAGCACCCTGTTAAACGATGAAGATTATCCATGGTTACGGCGCAATAAGCAAAGGACACACGCGAAGAAAAAATGAAGACTTTCTCTCCACAACTATTCTGATGATGACTTTAATCTATAATATCACTGTGGTTACATGTCAAGAAATGAAATGCCTTTTGTAAGAGACGAGTTTTCGTCCGAAACCCTGATACTTCGAAAGAGATTGTCCATTTTGTACACGAAGTGCAACCAGTTTTTGTCGTAACCCTCTCAAATTTTTAGCACATACTATGTGGGTGAAATGATGATAGCATGCGACCTTTCAACCATTTAAGAGTTCATTTGCAGTGCTTTTCAATTCAGGGTCATTTTAGCTCAAAATAAATCATGAAATGCATGAAAAATAGCAAATGAAGTCAGAAAAGGGTTGAAAAGGGATGATGTGGCTTTGAATGGTGCATATTGAATGCAGAATAAGTTGAGTTCAAAAAAAAATTGAAATCTTTTTGTAACAAACGAGTTTTTGTCCGAAACCCTTATACTTCGAAAGAGATTGTCGATTTTGTACACGAAGTGCATCTAGTTTTTGCCGTAACCCTCTCAACTTTCTAGCACATGCTATGTGGGTGAAATGATGATACCATGCCAACTTTCAACCATTTCAGAGTTCATTTGCAGTGCTTTTCAATTCAGAGTCATTTTAGCTCAAAATAAATCATGAAATGCATGAAAAATAGCAAATGAAGTCAGAAAAGGGTTGAAAAGGGATGATATGGCTTTCAATGATGCATATTGAATGCAGAAAAAGTCTCGAGTTCAAATATGTTTGAAAATTGAAATCCTTTAGTAACAGACGAGTTTTTGTCCGAAACCTTGATACTTCGAAAGAGACTTCAAAAGAGATTGTCCATTTTGTACACGAAGTGCATCTAGTTTTTGTCGTAACTCTCTCAAATTTTTAACACATGCTATGTGGATGAAATGATGATACCATGCCAACTTTCAACCATTTTTGAGTTCATTTGCAGTGCTTTTCAATTCAGGGTCATTTTAGCTCAAAATAAATCATGAAATACATGAAAATAGCAAATAAAGTCAGAAAAGGGTTGAAAAGGGATTATGTGGCTTTGAATGGTGCATATTGGATGCAGAAAAAGTCTTGAGTTCAAATATGTTAAAAAATTGAAATCCTTTTGTAACAAATGTGTTTTCGTTTGGAACCTTGATACTTCGAAAGACATTGTCCATTTTGTACACGAAGTGCATCTAGTTTTTGTCGTAACCTTCTCAACTTTTTAGCGCATTCTATGTGGGTGAAATGATGATACCATGCCAACTTTCAACCATTTCAGAGTTCATTTGCAGTGCTTTTCAATTCAGGGTCATTTTAGCTCAAAATAAATCATGAAAAAAAAATGAAAAATAGCAAATGAAGTCGGAAAAGGGTTGAAAAGGGATGATGTGGCTTTGAATGGTGCATATTGAATGCAGAAAAAGTCTTGAGTTCAAATATGTTTAAAAATTTGAAATCCCTTTGTAATATACGTGTTTTCGTCCGATAAAAGTTAAATATTATATAAAATTTATGCAACTAAAATTATCAAATTTATATTTGTTAAAAACTTTAATAGCAAAAAGAATATTCATAAAGTATTTTTTGTTAAGAACTTTTAATATGCAAAAAAATAAAAATAGCAAAAGTGAAAATAGATGCGCTTATATGGAAAATTCGACCTAAATTCAAAGTGCTAGTTAGGCGCCTAACTAGCATTTTAAATTTAGATCGAATTTCTTGTATAAGGGCATCTATTTTCACTTTGAGAGGAACTTAACAACGCAGAGAGAGGTGGGCTCATAAACAGGTGCGAGTGCCTCTTGCTTGGCGAGGTGGGACTAAACTCCCACCACAGCTAGGACCAACCCTTTAGTCCGGTTGGTGGCTCGAACCGAGACCAATGCCAGCCTTTCGTCCCGGTTCGAGCCACCAACTGGGACTAAAGACCCCCCCCTTAGTCCCCGTTGGAGCCATCAACCGGGACCAAAGGTCTCTGCTTCCCGTCCGTTGGGCTGCTGAAGTTGACCTTTAGTCCCGGTTGGTGGCTCCAACCGGGATTAAAGGGGGGCATTAGTCCCGGTTGGAGCCACCAACCAGGACCAAAGGTGTTCGCATATAAGGCAGGAGTTGTTGAATTCTCCCCCAACCTCTCCCATTTCGCCCCGACGCCGACGCCCTACCCCAATGCCGACAGGCTGCTTGTCATCGTCGCCGCCCCCGAGCCTGTTCTCGTCATCGTCGTCGCCCCCGAGCCCATTCTCGTCATCGCCGCCACCCCGAGCCTTTCCTCATCGTTGTCGCCGCCCCCGAGCCTGACCTCGGCGCCGCCCTGAGCCCGTCCCCGCATGCCTCCTCGTCCTCGTCGACGTCGTCGCCGCCCCCGACGCCGGACGCCGCCCGCGCCACCTCCCCGAGCCCGTCGTTGCAGCCCGCGCCTCCTCCCTGAGCCCGTCGTCGCCGGTGAGCATCTCCTCCTCGAATTTTGTTCATTTTTTGTATGATAGATAAAATGAATATGTGTATGTTAGATAAAATGCATATGTGTATTTGTTTTATATTGATGTATGTTATATCGATGCATATGTGTATGTTTTCTTTTGTTTGCCAAAGCTATGTATTTTGTTCATTTTTTGTATGTTAGATAAAATGACATGAAGAGGTATGAAACTTCACATAGTTTTGTAATTGGTGCTGATACTTGTCATTATTTGAGGATGTTCTTGTTGATGCATATGATTGAAATCAGTTCTTGATGTTTAGATGTTTAGATGTCTAGATGTTGATGATTTCCTAATTGACATATTGCATATAAAGCATCTTCAAACCCCTTGTTATTGCGTAGTCGTCGAATCAATTGCATAGCATAGCCTTCGAACCAACGAAGCCCTATAGAAATTTGAGTAGGAATTTGTTTATAAGTTTGAGTAGGAATTTGTTTATAAATATGAGTAGCATAATAAAATGATGACCATTGTTATGTAAATCCCATGTTTATAAGTTCTCGACATCGACCATGCCCGGCCCACATCCTCGTCGTCGACTCGGCGGCGACAACCTGCTTGAGAGGCGCCATGTCCGGGACTAGGCTCCGTCGGGCTGGCACTGGGAGGTGCTGCCTTCCGGGTCGCCTAGCTTGGTGAGGAATCAAAGTCCCGTCGTCGACCTGGAGGTTCTTTGGTGGCGGTCGCGTGGACCACTGTCGGTGCAAAGGGAGCCGACCCCGCGTAGGTGGTACGTCGCCGTGTAAGGGAGGAGGACAAGCACGTCTGACGCTACATGGCTGCGTTGGACGCTAGGTTCTGCAATACCTCGCAGGTTCTACAGGGATCTCACCCGAGCTATGATCCTGTCATAGTTCCTTCTCTTTGGGTGTCCACCGCCTGCGCCGCGAGACGTCAACTAGATCTGTATTAGTGATATTATATAATAATATTCGAGATGTATTAGTGATAATATTCGATGATGTATTAGTGATACTATTCGATGATGTATTGGTGATATTATATGATCGTATTGTTGCATTTCCTTGTATTGATTTGCAAATCTCATGTTTGTATATTGCCATGTCGTAATATTTGCAGAAACTATGGATCACAGAGACATAGAACAAGAAGACTTGTTGGGGAATATAATCTGCACCGGAGGTGATCCCTTGTTGTATCTCAATGACACCGATGGTCAGGAAGGAGAGGATGATGGCTCCGGTGATCCAACAATGAAGGAGGCAGGAGATCATGACGGCTCTGTGACCGAATGGCAAAGGAAGGAGATCATGATCACGGCTCCGGTGACCGAACGGAGGAGGGATCCTCAACTGTTGCAAAGTCTGGCGAGGTAAGGAGACGAGGCCCAAAGAAAAGGTTGCACCAGGATGAAAGGTTCACGATCACAGAAGTCGCGAAAGATGGCCAACCAATTGCTTCGAAGCGGACCAAGGATGCATTTATACATCAGTGTGGAGTTGTTGTTAGGGACTACGTCTCGATCAACACCTAGCAATGGAATAAGAATAATAAGGACCCTGATGTTTCTTATGTCCATGATAGACTGAAAGATGATCTTTGGACCGAGATGGTGACAAATTTCAGCCTACCGCTAGAGGAGAATCCGAATAACCCAGTTATAGAGCGAAAGAAAGGTCAAGGTGTGGGCTCTTAAGAAGATGGCAGAACTATTCAGGAACTGGAAGAAAGAGTTGAACACAAAGTTTGTCGATAAAGAGGAGACTCCGGAATACAAAGGTCAATGTGAGAAGATAAGAGATCAATGGCCCGAATTTGTGGCCTACAAGAAATTGTAGAAGGGTAAGAAAATGTCACTGACAAACAAGAAAAATGTTGCAGCGAAGAAGTATCACCATCACACAGGGTCAGGTGGCTACTACAAACCCCGGCTGTTGTGGGACAAAGCTGAGCAAGACCTGCTTGCTAAGAATGTCCAACCAGAGACAATGCACTGGCCAGATTGTTCAAGGACTTGGTTCTTCGGGGTTGGGGGGACTTTGGACCCAGAAACAGGGAAGTTTGTTTGGACAGACAAGCAACTTGCAATACCCTTCCGAAAGCTTCAGGCAGCAATCAAGGCAGCGCAGGAAGGGACGTTCATTCCCGACAGAGATAAGGACGAGCTGACAGAGGCCCTCGGGAATCTTGAACACCATGGACGAACACGAGGAACATCAGGCTCCGTTCCGTGGAAGCATGGGTTTCCCGACAACGGTGGTTATAGAAGCCGAGAGAGAAGGAGGAAACAGGAAGCAAGCAAAATGCAGAAGCTCAGTGCAAGATTAGCAAAACTAGAGGAACTTGAGAACCAACGAGCTACTGGCCAACCATATGAGCGGCACGAAGATCCTTCCTTCGATGACGCCCCAGAAGCTACCCCACCATCTCAACGGAGAAGTAGTGTGGCTTCCACGGAGCTCGTTCAGCCTGATTTCACGGCTCCTCGCTACCCCATGGATAGTATCACGGAGGCTGAACATTGCAAGCTAATGACGAAATGCCAGAATCTGACCTTCAAGGCGGCGGTCGGCTCTGTTGTACCTCCTCGAGCTGAGGGAACTTTCCATTGTCGTCTGATTTCACATGGCTATGTTGTTGTGACGGTGGATGAAATAATGGATGGATTTAAGGGGCTAGAGCTTGACAAACCTATAGGTGAAGAGGATATTATTCTTCTGGAAAATGCTTTGAGGAGTACCTGTCTATGGAGAAAGGAGTACATCAAGCTTCCAAACTGGAAGCCTTAGCAAACTCAGCCTCCTCCGACGCGTCAGGGCACTCCGCCTCCTCCTCCTCCGGCACGTCAAGGCAATCCACCTCCTCCTTCGCCTCTTCCGGCATGTCAAGCTACTTCGCCTCCTCCGTCGCGTCAGGCCACTCCGCCTCCTCCGACGCGTCAGGCCACTCCGCGTCCTCCTCCTCCTTCACCTCCTCCGACGCGTTAGGCCACTTCGCGTCCTCCTCCTCCTCCTCTGGCACGACAGGTCACTCCGCCTCCTTCGGCGCATCAGCAACGGCAGAACAGAGACGCCACCGCTCCGGTGGCTAGTAGTACAATAGGCGGGAATAAATACAAATTTGGTCCAAGCCTCAAGCCTCTTCCAAAGTTACCATATGAGAGGACTGACAAGGAAAGCGCTGAAATCAGTAAAGCCGAAGTGAAGGCCCATTTTGCACGGAAACCTCCGCCTCCGAAGGAAACGATAGATCCGGTGAAAGCAAAGCGCACTCTGGATGCCCTGAAGCGACCATCACCGCCTCCGCTGCAATCCAACTATGACCGCTATATTCAAAAGACATATGATGAAGCGCGGCGGTCGGGAAGTACTTCCAGTGTTGCAAGAGTCAAAGAACGAAGAAGTGGGAAAACAATTCCCCAGCTCGGGAAACAGGAGAAGCAATCGTCCCCCCCCCCCCCGCTCAAGATGTCTAGCGATATCGCTAATCATCCGGTGCTACTGCCCGGTACCAATCTTGGTGATTACGTGGGCGATGATGTACAGTTTGAAACGGCTGAGGCAGTAGTACAAGACTTTAGATACGAGCACGGGAAGCCTCTCGTCAAACCTGATCGTCCTTCTCTAACAACGATGATGTACAATTTGCACGAGTGGTACATGAAAACCTGCAGGGGGTCTGGGAAAGACAGTTTGATGGTCAGAATTAAAAAAGATCACGACTTCATTGGACTCGACCTGATGCATGTTGGATTTATGGAGTTATTTCAGTTATTTAATCAACAGGCCCTCGATAAACAACTCATGACTTGCTACTGTCTGTAAGTATTAATTATATAGTTAAGTCTCTAGCTCAACTCGTTCATTGCATGTATATATAATTATCCTTATTATATTATGCAGATTGAAGGTCGTCAAATGCATCTATGACGTTGGGTTCATTAGTCGAAATACCATAAATGAATGGTCGGTACGAAACAGAGCCAAAGATACCGAGGACAACTTGCTAGAATCGTTCCTTAGACATTAAAACAAAAGGGAAATACTCCTTCCTTACAACTTCAAGTGAGTGTTACTGTCTTCTGCATATTCGGTTTCGCTTACTCGAGGTTAAGTAATATAATTGATGAGTTATGCGTGTGCAGGTACCACTTTATTCTGTTATCCATTAAGCTTGACGGGGCATTAGTAACTGTCTTAGACTCGAGACGTAAAGATCCCGATGATTATGCGGACATGACTGCAATGCTCCAGAAGTAAGTTCAATCAATACCGGGACCATATCAGCAACTTTCGTTCATTTCCTAATATCAAATAATCATTTTCTTTGCCTGACAGGGTTTGGAAACAGTTCACCAGAAAGGTTCCCGGTCTAAACAAAGAGTTGTGATTTACATACCCCAAAGTAAGTAGTACTAGATAGTTCCACGCATCTCTAGTTGATTCTAGTTTCATCAATACCATTATCATGCTTGCTTATCAGTTTGACTGAACTCTATTCGCATAAAGTGCTTGTACAAGGCACCGAGACTGTTTTATGTGGATACTACGTATGCGAGTTCATTCGCCACTCGACCTTTGAGCGGGGCTTCTTTGACAAACAATTTGAAGTACGTAAATAATATTCACAATTTTATTTTATATATTACCATCAATTGTGTTAAGTTTCATTCATATATATATATGTATTGACCCCCTTCTTTAAATTAGATCTAGAAGATGTGGGATGAACGCCTACCACATGATCGCATACGAGCAATTAAAGAGGAATTAGCAGGATTCTTTCTTGACCACGTCATACCTGAAGGCGGAGAATACCATGTAGAATTACAAATGGATTTTAGATAGATGATGTTAGGGATTGTAAGAGATGTTATACTGTATATATGTAGTAGCATCAGATAGATATATGAAAACCTGTTGTTCGACCAAGCACGGAAAAAGAGATGTAACTTCTCTCTATATATGTTCATGACGATCTTGTGTAATTAATGGTTTTCTTCATTTGCTTACTAGCTAGCGTCGAGTTTTCTCCATACGTATAGTAGCTACCGTCGATCAAGCATGAAGAAAGAAAGGTCACTTCTCTCATTAGCTAGCTAACATAATATGAAACCCCTAAATTAACCCTCCAAAACCCCTAACCCCTAACCCCCCTTCCAAAAAAAACAACGCCTGCCAGTTGCTGATGCGTGGCTGCCTTTCGGTCCCGGTTGGTGTTACCAACCGAGACTAAAGGTCCTCCTGCCTAGGGGCCCCGCAGCGGCCATGTGGAGCCACTTTGTTTCCGGTTCGTAAGCAAACCGGGACTAAAGGTTTTGGGTATTAGTTTCGTCTGTTTTGTCTCGATTCCAGAACCGGGACTAAAGGCCCTCTGGAACCGGGACTAGTATCATGTTTTTTACTAGTGTCCGGACGTCCGGGGCTTCACGACGGGACGGATGTCCGGGCTACTGGCCGGATGTCCGGGGCTAGAGGGGTGCTTTCTGGGATGTTCTGGACAGGGGCGCCGGACTTCCGGACTGGACCGGATGTCCGGCCAGGGATCGAATGTACGGCCATTGTAGCTTCACGTGGCCTTTGTTCCTGAATTGGTGGAGCCAGAAATTCGGGCACTAGGTTGGATGTCTAGCCGCTGGGAGGTCTTGACACCTTCCTTTGATGCTTGCGTTCGTTGTATGTCTTCGTGGGGGCTTTGCCTTCACTCCAAGTGTCTCTGAGGTCATCTTCACGGAACCTAAGCACGCACAGAGTTTCCGCTTGAGGTACCATTCATGCCTTGAGTGGCGAACTGTAGCTCATTAAGTAGAGATGTCACCTTGATTTTAATTGCACGTGTGCGAGCTCTTGCCATAGGGCCACTTGGAGCTTGATGGGTTGGTGTAGAATCCATGGGGATGACCATGGGATGCTCCGAATCAGCTACCTTGAAAGTTGACATGTCCCCAAGAGTTCAAGTAAGATTTGCAATAAAATACCAAGGATTTTTCTCCCCTAAACTTGAAAGTTCCTATGCCCCTGAACCTTAGATAGTAGATGTTGAGAGTAGGTATGGTGAGATATAATCAGAGCAAATGATCAAAATTGAATCATCAATCATATGTTTCTCCCCTCTTAGAAACATAAAGTTTTCTCTCTCCTCTTACTGTATGCATTTTGATGTTGATCTTTCTCCCATATTTATGTATGTTTAGGTTTAAGCTTTGATCACTCTCCCCCTTTGCCATCAATAAGAAGGGTCATTTCTTGGTCACAGATAACGAGGAATCCTTGAGATTTTCAACAAGCGGGGAGGATAAGTAATGCATTGAGTGGAGCTGGAGATGAATGACAGAAATAAATTTTGGCAAAGAATTCTTAAAAAGGTAAAGTCGGTGGCTCGGAGAGAAACAAGTCGGTGAGCCCGAAGAGGAATTCACCGACTCATCACATCGGTGGCTCCGAGACGGTTTGCATCGGTAGGGCCAAAGAAGGAAGAATCTTTCTGAAATATGTTGTGTCCAAACATACAGTGATTCAACAATTGGCAAGTTATAACTTTGGTTATGTAGCATGCCGACTGAGTTCTAACTTTGGTTATGTAGCATTGCCGATGAGACGTGAGTTCTAACTTTGGTTATGTGACTGCTGGCTTTGGGCATTGTTTTTTTCGAGAGTGCAAACTGCATACCATAGTTTTATAGAAGAAGAGAATTGTAAGTACAAGACAACAATGAGCGTATCATAACTTCACATCCGGGTAGTCCAAGGACAGCCACCCACGACAACACAACTACGACACAAAGGAGCCTACCCAAAACCGAGAACCTCGCTGCGTCTCGATCGACATCGGTCTCCTCCGAAGAACATCAGCTCCTGCCAAGCTTCTCTGTCGACGCACCATCCCCCCTTGACGAGTCCTTTGAGCACCGTGACTTATCTGAATTATGTTCTGGTAGTGGATAATAGCAAATGTGAGATCTTTTTACTGATGTTGCTGCACTGTTATAAATCGGAATATTAGCTCATTTACTTCCTGTGCAATTTGTTTGGAAGTGCTTCTGTATTGTAAATGCACATGCCTGCCCAGTTTGTTGGAGGTTTGCAATACCCTGCAATACATGCCTGTGCTTGTGACATGTTTGAATACATTGGTATTGCAACCTGGGAAGCCAAGCGCATGTTACAACTGGGTAAAAATGACAGCTCTCCGGCAGGATTTTGTTGGACGCTGTAATATACAGTGGTAGCAAAATTCCAACATTCCAAATGCAGCCTAAGACGATGAACAATACCACCAGTAGGTGTTTGAAAGCGATGATGATACAGAGCTGCAGTGGGGTGGCCACGAGTCTACGAGAGGGCAGTTCGGTTGAGCAAGAGACAGCGTTGGACCTTGTTCCAATCCGTATCACAGGACTCGTCAAGCACGTACGCAAGAGCTCCTGGACAAAATTTCAAACAACACCACCCTCACCATTAACTTTTTTTCTTTTTTCAGAAGACACCGCCACCATTAAACTAAACCTCTTTCAAAAGCTAGCACGCTAATGTTGTTTTGTTGTTAGTAAAAACAGGCTATCCAATTTCACTTTTTGTAAAAAGTTAACAATATGAAAGCAGCTCTAATTGTCCAAATACTCCACGTCGCAGAAAACTCTGCTTAGAAACCCTTACCTGGCTCAAGACTTCAGCACCTATCATTCTTCTACTCTATCAACAGAGCATCAGGGAACGCTTCCTCGACTTCACTCAGCCTGCTGTCGACCGTGTCAGCCTCGAGGGCGTCGATCTCGTACCGCACCTCCTCCATATGCTCGTGTATGCTGGTCACTGCCTCTTGAATACCCTGTATGGCCTCCTTCAGAGTGGCATCGTACTCCGCGTCCGCCTCTGCGTCCTCCGTGGCGGAAGCCTCGGTTATCTCCTTGAGGTTCACACACACATGCTGGGACGTGCTGCTTGACCTGCAGTGCTCATGGTTTACAAGGCGTTCCGAGGGACGGCCAGCTTTCTTCAACACCTGAATCCTTGCTGTCTGATCCAACCAACCAGAGATATAATGAACAAACTGACAAGTGACTGGGGGAAATGTCGACTAAAAAAGTGCAGTAAAAACAGTAACAAGATGATGATAACAACAGAGGTTGCATTTGTCGCAAAACATAGATAAATTTAGATCCAGGTAATCCCGATAGAGAAGAATGTGTTAAAGCACTAACATCAGTAAAGCAGGCTAAGTACTACCGCAATACGAGATCGGAGTGGTTATCAAACAGAATTCCATGCTATTACGGCCGATACTGTTATGCGCAAACAAACTTATCCCTGTGAGACTGCTGAATGGATACATAGATGGATGTCACTGTTCAAACAATGATTGCAAATGAAAATTGACAAGTATTTTCGGTTTGAGGTACAACTTAAGGCCTGCATATGGTGTTCGTTGAATTGGAGAAGGCCTATGATAATAATACTGCGGAATGTCATATACTGGGCCTTGAAGAAACGCAGAGTCCCAACAAAGTACATTACCCTCATCAAGGACATGTATGATAATGTTGTGACAAGTGTTCGAACAAGTGATGGCGACACCGATGCCTTTCCGATTAAAATAGGACTGCACCAAGGGTCAGCTTTGAGCCCTTATCTTTTTGCTTTGGTGATGATGAATGAGGTCACAAGGGATATACAAGATATCTAGATGGTCGGACAAGGGAAAGAGAAAGTTATTGTGGAGACAGACTTTAGAATTGAAAGGATTTAGGCTTAGTAAAACTAAAACTGAGTACATGAGGTACGGTTTCAGTACTACTAGGCATGAGGAAGCAAACCTTGATGAGCAGGTGGTACCTCATAAGGACATCTTTAGATATTTGGGATCAATGTTGTAAAAGGATGGTGATATCGATGAAGATGTGAGCCGTCAAATCAAAGCTGGATGGCTGAAGTGGGCCAAGCTTCTGACGTCCTCTGTGACGAGAATGTCATTAAAGGTAAAAGGTAGGTTCTATAGGACGGCGATTCGACCTGCGATGTTGTATGGCGCTGAATGGTGGCCAACTAAAAGACGACATGTCCAACAATTAGGTGTAGAAGAGATGCACATGTTGAGATGGATATGTGGCGACACGAGAAAGGATCGGGTCCAGAATTATGATATACATGATAGAGTTGGGGTGACACCGATTGTAGAGAAGCTTGTCTAACATCGTCTGGGATAGTTTGGGCATATACAACGCGGCCTCCAGAACCGTGAGAGCATAGCAGACGGTTAAAGCTTGTTGATAATGTCAAGAGAGGTCGGGGTAGGACCAAACTTGACATGGGAGAGGTCCGCCACATGATAAGCTCGTTCCCTTCTTGAAGGCGGCGTCGCGGCTCTCGTTGCCCGTCGTGTTGCTCCAAGGGAAACTCTGATCCTCGGATCGGATGGTGGCGGCGCTCCGGTGTCGTAACCTTCCTGAAGGCGCCGTCTTGGAGCCCATGGTTCGTCGTATGCGACTTCATCTCTTCGTGGCGGCGTGTTCATAGTTGAGTATCCCGATGCTCTTGTAGTGCTAGGGGTGGTGTTGCTGCGCTCAGCACCTATGTATCCTGCCTTGGGTGTGTGCGTGTGTTGGAGTGGTGTGCGTCTGTACCGAGATGTTGTTGATGGTTGCTTTATATATAAAGCGGGGCGAAAGCCTTTTTCGGTAAGAGAGATCTAAAGGACTGGAATATCACAAAAGAACTAGCCATGGACAGGGGTACGTGGAAGTTAGCTATCCACGTGCCAAAAACATGACTTGGTTTCGAGATCTTACGGGTTTCAACTCTAGCATACCCAACTTGTTTGGGACTGAAAGGCTTTGTTGTTGTTGTTGTTGTTGCTGTTGTTGTTGTTGAAAAGGTAAACTTGACATGTAGTAAAACGATTAGAATGACAGCACAGAAGAGCCAACTTTAATTTCTTATCTGTCCAGTTGCATCTCCACAATAAACTTCCTCAGGTCATAACAAAATAATGTCACCATAATCAAATAAAACATAAATTTGGTATACTGGTGTTTTTATATAGCTTTTCATTTTCAAGAAATCATAACAACGAATTATATTGCAGTCCATACAGCAATACAAGAGTTAATGAAAGCATACCAGCTGCAACTTATCTCTCTCACATGCTTGCACATCCTTCAATAAGTTAGCAAGATCTCCACGACAAAAAATTGGCTTTGAGAGGAGGGACACCATTTCAAGAATCTGTAGTAAGCAATATTAATATCTCGCCTTTTATGATAAAAAAAATGTATGAGTAAAGCATTTAACCTGTGTTGAGCAATCATTAAATTCGGCTGTAACATTCCCACATAGTTGTTGATAAGCACATTCACCTCCATTAGCCATATATTCAGAAAAACCCCTGCAAAACTTTCATAGTGTGAGTGATCAAATTCATGAACTTAAATTGGAAGGTAGTTTTCATGCAATAATCTTCACATATAATATTTACAACGCAATATCCAAAGCTAAGCTAAGCTAGCACAAGTGTACTTTATAGCCGGAGCAACAACCACAGTTCTTAACCATATACTGTTATGCACATCTTGCAAAACAATTATAATTTCTAATTGCCAGCATACGCCAACAATGGTTTATAGAATAGTCGTCAGCAGTGTGCATTGACAGACAGAACTCCACTATTGATGTTAAGATACTGCTATCCGGACATATGGAGATTCTTTTTTCCCTATCTTGCTTAAGTTCAAATAGAGAGATATTTTTTTTTGTAGCATTACTGTACGATCACAAAAATGAGGGCTAATCTAGATTTCCAACAGAAGAGAACCTACTGCAAACAGAGCGATGGGCATGGTTATTGCAACACCAGTAGTTTTAGTTACAAAAAGTTTCTTGGATTTCATCACACAACATTTTCCAACTCTACCACTCCCACTTGTAGGATGAGTCGTAGATGATAACTATATAACACTCGTGGCAAAGTAGTTCAAAATGTTCAAGAGAGCAGCCGATATGATCTTGAAAAGAAAAGAAAAAATTGTATCAAACTCTTCCAACACCTAACCTATATTCGTCTATTTTCTTTCTTGATTGATGGGGAGATTTCTCGCGTAAATCTAACATGTAACTTGCCCACTATACCCCTTGCATTCGTGTGTGTTTCCCCTCGACGCCAGGTTTGATCCGTCCCAACCACCCCGGCGCCGAGGAAGACGCTCTCTGTGTCATGGACCGCTGCCCCAGCCGGGCCCTCGCGCAGCGTGCCACGCGCAGCCCGCGTTCCTGATTCGGGGTGCTCGAGCGCAGGCCTAGGGTTAAGGGGGGCGAAGGAGGGTGGGGCAGGGCAGCAGCGGTACCTTCGGAGCTTGGAGTAAGCCTCGGCGCGGCGCTGCTGCACGGCGAGGAACCCGCGGAGCAGACTGGCCACCCCGGCAGCGCTCTGTCCGGCGCTGCTGGCCGCCGCGTCCATGACGTCCCCGGCGGTCGATTTCACTTCCGCCATCTGGTCGCCGTTTCTTTGGCTTCCGGTCTTTTGGTTGCGCTTCTTTCTTGATTCAAGTGAAGTTTTCTTCTCTCCGATCTTTTTTTTTTTCGCTGCTTATCGCATCACGCAGATTTTCTTCGTTTTCCCTTTTTATTTTTTTATTTTGAAAAAGGAGGTTAAATGATAATGTGGAGTGTTCTCACTCCCATATCCAAAATCGGTGTCATCGCCAATCCATCCACATAACGTATCGGGACCAACAATCGGTGCAGCAGACCTAAAGCGCACACCACATGCACACGTTTTAGAAGCCGTCATCATCATCGGACCACTTACCTATCTTCGGGAGAGAGATCCGCATTATCCTTGTCAGTCCGGACATCCGTCGACGCCACCACGGCGCCCAACGGCGCCACCGCCTTGCGCTCATCCGTCCACACACGAAGACTCTCGAAGAACTGTCGTGCGTAGCACCTGCCAACCAGGCATGACTCAGCGTAGCACCTGTCGGTCACGCATGACTTGACAGCTCCACCCAAGCTCGGTGCAAGACGAAGCCGCTCCACCTCTTGCCTCTTTCATCCAGCGCTGCTCCACAAACGATGCTCCCAAGAGAGAAACGGCATCGCAGTACCGCCATCATCAGATCCGGAAGACCAGATCCTAGGGTTTCCCCCGAAGTAGTGCCCACCACTAGCAACCGTCAAGGACCCGCATAGTGCCCACCACCACTCAGCCCTCAAGGCGACGCCTTCAGGAAGGTCACGACGTCAAGGACGCCGCCGCCGTCCACCGGAGTTAGGGTTTTCACCCGAAAGACAGGTAGGGGGAAGTGGAGGAGCAGATGTAGACCAACGTCTCCAAGGAAAAAAAAGCGGCGCCCTTGAGCGTCGTCGTCGGTGCGGCCGCACGGGGCCGATCAAGGGGTTTTCCCCAATCTGAATCTTTTCCACCAGCTTCACCCGCAGCCACTGGCCAGGGTCTCGGCAAGCCTCGCCGGCACCGCCAGCAACCCGCAGGAGAGAAGCACACCGTTCAAGGCCGAAGGATAGCGGCTACATCAGGCATCGCCGGCCGCCAGAGCAGCCACGCTAGGCCCTGGTCCACCGAAGATTCGTCGGTCGTCCGACCAGACCACCGGCACCATGCCAGCCCCGTTGCTCGCCGCAACACGAAGGGGCCTCGCCGAAAGGGCCGCCGCCCCAGATCCAATCGCTCTCCAGCGTGCAAGGCGGAGCAACAAGGGTCCGGCTGCGCCATAGGCTTGCCCGGCGCTAGCCTCATGCGACGGCGAGTAAGGGAGGGAGAGAAGGTGGCTATGTCGGCGGCGGGAGGGGGTCGCCTTCGAGTCGACCGAAAGCGCTGGTCTCTGGTATGAATGGAAAGAGGGTGAGGAGAGGGTTTCGGATCTACTCTTTGTTATGAAGAAGGTGGCCGGAGGCGAGAGATCAGGCAACGGCGGCCGTGAAGCTGTCTCCCGCTGCGGGCGAGAGAGCCGCCCGACGCGGAGCCTCGAGCCTCGTCGTGTCGTGTCAATATTTATGTTTTATTACGGAAAAAATGTTTTCCAAATCTATATTTATAAATGTAGCTTTTTTACTAATAAAGGGATTAGTGCTTCTGCAAATCCGTCACCCGGGTCAAAATATCTGATAAGTTCCATCCATCCTGATATATAAGGCTTTACTCACACTTCGAAATTCACTTTGATCATCAACAAGATCTAAATTATATGAGATGTTTACCAAACAAATTGTATCACTAAAAACTCCTTTAAAATATGACTTTAACATACATTCGTGGCGTACATTGATATGCATGGCTTTGTTAATGCTTAAAATAAACCTCAAAAATAAAAAACAGATATATGTGTCATGTGATCCAAAGCATTTTTTTCCTCCTCCAGCCACTAGACTGAGCGACCTATCTCCCCTAGCTCCCTTGCGAAACCAAGGCCCCCCTTCCCCTCTGCTAGTCGCTCTGACGATGAGAGAGGGTGAAGACCCCACGGCTTTGGTTCAATGGAGGTAGGGTTAGGAGTAAATGAAGGGGTATGTCTTTGATCGGTGTTGGCGAGACGATGATGTCGTCGTTGACATGGAATAAAGTCTTCCCGCCTCATCTTCATTTCGACGGTGCTTCTTTGTCTCATCGAGAGGCATGTGGGAGTTGATGTGTCCCATATGTGGTTATTTCTCTTGAGTAGGTTTGTCTCGACCGCGCTATTCTATGGAGAAGAC
Source organism: Hordeum marinum (assembly GCA_022496015.1). Taxonomy (NCBI): domain Eukaryota; kingdom Viridiplantae; phylum Streptophyta; class Magnoliopsida; order Poales; family Poaceae; genus Hordeum; species Hordeum marinum. The sequence goes on from CM039674.1 coordinate 153,922,002, forward strand.
ATCGTGGCTATACTCGTGACTTCAGGCTCACGTTTCGACTAATGATGGTTGGCCAATCTCAGGCTCGTTGGGAAACGTATGAGGTTTGTGTTCCTCCGCCCCATCTGGACAGACTTGGGACGTTGTACAGGCCATCTCCGACGTTTTCTTCTCTCAGGCAGAATCCGCTAAGCAGGTCACTTTCGAGACGAGGTCTACATCGATGAGTTCCTGACTATTGTTTCTAAAAGCTCATGGATTTCAACAAATTTGCTTCGCCGAAATGGAGGCCCAAAAGTGGAAACGAGCTTTGCTCACAATGCACCATTGATGGATGCAGGAGAAATAAGACTCCTGGAAATTTTATGTATTTTTTGTAAGGGCATGTGCTACTTAATATATGGATCCCAAGAATGCGCTGATGTTCCCTCACAAAGGTCACCCAAGTGCGGACATTAGAGAATTGCCATGACAAAATAGATATATTCGTCATGTCGTAAAGAAAAATTGTCATGCTAGCAGAAAGAAATATTGTCAGAATTTGTCATACTACGACGTAGTAATTGTCATGCGTTTTCTGGATTTGCCATGATGTGTCATGAAGAATTGCCAACTTAAAAGGAAAAATTTCACTTATTCGGATTTGCCATGCTACATCTGAGGGAACTAATGAAAACTGTCATACTCTAAAACAGAACTTGCCACCTTGAATGTGTTCGCTCAAATTGTCATCGTGATAAAAAAACGTAGTATTAAGCATGTGAGCTGACAACGATTGTCACGTGTCTTCGTTTGAGATTTGTGCACATAAATAGAATGTGTCACCATGCATAGGCTTACAGCATGTTCGCTCAAAAGAAACTTGGACTTTCCGCAGATAAAAAAGTTGAGCTCAAAATATGAATTAGGGAGGTACATGAGTGACCAACAAAGATCGATTCCACTAGGAAAAAGGAGATGGGAGGCATAGGTAGTACACATTTGTAGGAATTGTTTCTTTAGGAGAGAGAGGGAAGAGGAGAGATAAAAGACACATGTTGCATTGGACCTCTCAAAGGAAGTGAAAACATACCCAAAGTTTCATATCTGAAGCAAGTTTGCGAGGTTTGAGCAAATATTTGAAACCATTCAAAATTTGAAGGAAGGATTCTTATGAAAGCCATTCCTATGAAATTTCTGCAAACTTTCTTTTTACCAAACGGGGTGTAAAAGCAGGATAAGAAATTTTAATTGTCCAGCCGATACCAAAACTGTAGCTCCTTCCAAATACCAGACAAGCTTTCAAAATTTTGGGTTATAAAAGATGTTTTTGTTAGATGCTTATTACTATGTACCAAAATACAAGCGTTTTTGCAGTTCTTGAACAGCAAAAAAGACCCATATTTTGATAGGGGAGAGTACTAACCGTGGCTTCATATCCGATGAATTTTCCAGTATAAATATTTGCTGAATCGTATATGCTCATTGTATAGAACTTAATATTTATTTGAAGTTATGCTTTGACGGCCCCATCACCTATCTTCTCCCTCCGTTTCAAAATATAAAACCTTTTAAAGATTTCACTATGGATTAGATACGGATATACATAAACATATTTTAGTATTTAGATTCATTCATTTTGCTTTGCACGTAGTCCATGATAAAATCTCTAAAAGATCTTATATTTAGAAACTAAGAAAGTACGTGATAATAATTTTCTAATTTGCAGCCATATCAGAGTAAACATATAAGTAGCCTTTAGCAACATACTATGTTGATTGACATCGAGGAAAGTTTATCCTATTCCCTCCGGGATAGGATAAGACTGACCGACTACGTTGAATTAATTTTTCTTTTCTCTTGACCTGCACACAGATGTAGCATCTGAACTTACAAACTACTAACTCAAATCGCAATCACGAGTGGCATACACGTGAGGGGCTTCATACAATCATGCTCCCCTTGAAAGTCGATCCCAGGATCGGACCTTTGTGGCTGGTTGGCCAGCGACAGAACCAACAAGGCGTTCCTGATAAGTTGTGTGCAAGCCCTGATAGAAGAGACAACAAATGCTATATACATATGGCGCGTGAGTGAAAGATAATGACGTGTCACGCCAAATATTTTGGGCCAGATAATTGACGTAACAAGCAGCTTAGTGCATACTCCCTCCGTTTTTAAATAAGACCTTTTAGAGATTTTACTATGTACTACATATGGATTTATATAGACATATTTTAGAATGTATATCCACTCGTTTTGATCCGTATTTAGTCACGAAGGGAATATGATCGATTACATCAGGCAAACTTTATATCGGACAGGATACAGACTTGTAACATCTTAAAACCGCACCATTTGCAAATTCCCAAGAAAAATTGATATGTGCCCTTGTAAGAATACTCAAACAAAACATCAAACGAGATTCATGACATACATGTATCTTAGAAAAACATAATAGATCGCTGTGATTAAACTGAAGATTTCATGAAGGCGCAATCTTTGTGAGGAGCACTAGGATAAGCTCCAGATAACAAAATATATACTCCTATTAATCATAATTATCAGGCACCTATTCACTGATCCACCACAATGTTTAATCTCAGAGGAAAGGAACATGCTGTATTAGGAGTGTATAATTCTAATAACACTACTCACAAAGCAGTTGCCCACAAGCAAGGCAGCGATATTTCACAAGGTGTACTCACAGAGACTTCAGTAGTGTGCAAAATTGGTGCATGATTCTAAGAAGAGCACATGAAAATTAAACATATACTCCGCAGATAGATAATATATCATACATACAAGAGTGCTGAGGCTATTTCTGCTATCCAATTACCGCTCCTAGTTCTAGTTCTATTTCTAGCTTTCCAATTAAACATACTGATAAAACACACGGAAGAGTGTGCTACAGCCTGCTCCTAGTTCTATTCAACTGCTAAACCCCCCCAAAAAAAAACATCACACACAAAAAGAAGTGAAGAACATAAGAGTGTACTAAGCAGGTTGTCAAGCAACTTAGTAGCCACTCACCTCACCTTGAGCTGTACCTTTTTCTCCCTCCTTTTCCTTTTGATGCAGTCCTCCATATCAAGGAACCCTATGAGCACTCGTCTTCCTGTGAGGGTTCAACCAGGCCAGCCCCTCCCATCCTTCCAACAGCCCTACCTCTTCGATGACAACATCGCTGCCCCTACTTTGCCCTTTCCAACTACTACCTCTGTAAAGTAATATAAGATCTAAAACGTCCTATATTACTTTACGGAGGGAGTACTAGCTTGGTATTTACGACCATGGTCTCGCACCAACACAGCTAATATTGGACTGCACGACCGAGATAGATGCAGAATACAACAACCTCTTTTCTAATATCAAAACATTGATATTTTCCTAGATCTGCCAAAGATTCTTCTTAACAAACTTTATCTCACGATAATGATAAACTTGGCCAAAATAAACAAATGCTTATACTCCCTCTGTAAAGAAATGCTTATACTCTCTCTGTATAGAAATATAAGACGTTTTAGATCACTATTGTAAACAACACAGTATTCAACTTTTGTTCAGAAATCCACACGACATTTCTGGTCAGAAACATATCAGCATCACAAAAAATTAGGATAACAAAAAAGGCATTTTTTAATAACACAAATTAGGTTTCAACAAATGCCAAAAATAATGACTGAAAATTCTTGTATAAAATTCCATGGTGCTTTAAATCAACAGAAAGTCTTTTACAATAGGGTCACAAGACAACTTTTGGAAAATTTAAATGATTGTACATAGATTTGTTCAATTTTGAAAACATAGGATCTAGGAAATCAAAGTTCTCATGAAAACTTTGACCGCTAGAATAAGCGACTTGCCAGAAGCAGCCTAAAACAGCATGTTTTATAAGTGCGATGCAGGAACACGTAGAATCATCTGGCCACAGTAAAATAGTTATAAGCATCCTGTCAAATAGCAATACGAGTAAAGATAAGTGAAATAGCTCTTAAAACAGTATTTGAATATGCAAAAAAGAAAGAAAATGAACTGTTAAATAAATGCATAACTCATAGTTTGGGGTTCGAAATAATCAAAGCAAGTAATGACATTTTTTTATGGGAGCACTGAAACCTGCATACAAGTTATGTATAATGTGCATATGCATGTGAAACAATGTTTGTGAGATGATAAAAATGACAAGGCTTGCCAAAAATTCTTTGCTTGCAAACTGAAACCCATTCAAACCTATCAAGGATACTGCAAGGCCACAGCCTTCAATCTTTTGGGTAATTTCCAAAGATTGAACAAGGCAAACAAAACATAAACCAAGCATCACTAAACTAAAACAGAGCCCATCAACACCTTAGCTTCCAGCCGCAACGATAGCTACATTTCCCTATAACTATTTAAGATATTAGTTTTGTTTCTCAAACCTCAACCTCGATCAATGCTAGCTTGGCTAGCTCTACCGCAGTAATACAGCAAATTAGACAAATGCATTCAGGCACATCCTAGATCTCATCTAGAATGCACATTACAGAACTTAGAACTATCATATGCTTAAAGAGTATTTCAGCTTATCTATATATTATACCAATATAAAAAGACCCAAAGGGGCAGCTCCAGCTAATCTCGGTCATCGAACTAGGTCAATCCAACTAATCTCAGCCATTGAACTAGGTCAGTCCAACGACCAAGATTGTTTCAATGGTGAGCACTCAACATGTTTAGCCGCACATTAATATCATAACAAAAATTAACATCAATGTTAATTACATAATTAATGCACAATAATATCTTCCCTAATATCTACATGAAATTAATGTATTGCCTAATATCAACGTGCAACATTTACTAGTGCTAAGAAAAAAATGGTCTGAAGAAACAAAAGATGGAATAAATAAAAATGCAAGACTAATATCAGTGTAAATGCAAAGCTAACTTCTTCATCGACAATAAAGACAAGGAAACTAATTTCTTGACGTAAATCAGATATCAGAACTTCAAAACTATATGTAGCTTCTACAGTCAGGACACACTGACCAACCAAATCTTACCTAATGACCCATGTAATTTCTTCCTGGACCTCCCGGTGGACCACCATACCCGCCACCACCCCCATAGCCTCCCATATAACCGCCAGGCATACCAGGTACACCACCACCACCAAGAGCTCCAGAAGACCCTGAATTTGGCACCCCTGAACTATTAGGACCAACTCCAAGGATGTTGTTCAGACCCAACCCTCCCCCTTGACTGGCCAGGAAAGCTGTTAAAGCCTGGCCCAGTGCGGGATTCATCCCTGGACCACCAGGTACAGCCCCAGGCATTGAAGCCAAGCTCGCTGGAGATGCCATCCCATAACCAGCACCAACACTACCAGGCAGAGAATGGCTACTAACACCATAGCCAGAAGCTCCCTTCCTCCCACTTGTAGTTGTGGCACCATATCCTCCTCCTTTGTTGGGTTTTGGTCCATCGATTGCCTTCTGGCAGTGCAGCATAACACCCTCAAATGACTTATGCGGCTCCTGGAGCGCCTTCTTGGCGCTCTCAAGGGTCCTGTAAACAAACAGAGCAAAGCCCTTGGGCTTCCCGGTTGCCTTGTCAAGCCCAAGAGGACCCTCCTCAATTTCACCATACTTTGAAAAGAACTGCAGCAGTTTCTGTGGGTCTATGTCTGCACCAACATTGCTGACAAAAATCTTCCGCTGTGTGTACTCAGAAACTGGCGGTAGTGTCAAGGCTGCGGGAGCCGGAGCTGGAGCTGTAGCCAACATTGGGTTATTGGCCGCACCGCCAGATGGGACAGGGCCCAAAGAAGCGAGCTGGCAGGAGGTAGTGCGGTTGCCGATCTTTTTCTGGGGTTCCAGCAGGGCCGCTCGGGCACCAGAACGGCGGCGGAAGAGGATGAAGCCGTAGCCCTTGCACTTGCCCGTGTTACGGTCTGAGACGAGCTTGAGATCCTCGATCTCGCCATAGGGGCGGAAAGCCTCGGTGAGGATGTCCACGGTGGTGTCCCAGCCGAGGCCGTGGACGAAGATCTTCCGCTGGGCTGGATCCGCGTCGGCCGCGCGGCGGACGGACTCGAGCACGTCGCCGTGGCCGACGGCGGCGTCGCGGAGCAGCTCGACGAGCTGCTCCTTGGGGAACACCTCCAGCAGCGCCTGGATCGAGGCGGGGTCGCTGTCGCCCTCCTCAGCCTGCTGCTGTTCTTCCTCCTCGACCTCCTCCTCCTCTTCCTCCTCCTCCACCTCCTCTTCCACCTCCTCCCACTCGTCCTCCTCGCCGCCCACCTCCTGCTTCACCACCGCGCCACCAGCGATGGACCCGCTCTCCTGGGTCACGGTTTGGGAGGAAGGGGGGTAGTATTCGGCTAGGGTTTCGGGCTGGGGGGGAGGGGCTACCGGCTCGGCGATCTTTGCGGCAGCTGAAGCCTTAGCGGCGGGGGAGTTTGCTGCCAAGGTGGATTTCGGCTCGAGCTTCCGCTTCTTGCCCATGGCGACGGCGAGGTGGGGAGATTGGAGGCGAAGGCGAGCTAGGGTTCGACGGTTTGGGTCGGATATGGGATGGTTGGGCGACAAGGCGACGATTCGTACCGCCACGCGGTCCTGTGGCTAGTTCACGGCACCGTTATGGGTGTTTTCCTTTTTTTTTGAGAGGTCGTTATGGGTGTTTTCCTTTCCTTTATGGCCGGACGACGGATGGGCTAAGCAATCCCTGTCGTCTCCTGGGCCTGGAATTGTTAGAGGAACGGCCCAGGGCAAGGACGGTGGCACAGAGTTTTTCCTTCATTCACCCTTTTCAAAAAGAGTTTGTTCCTCTGGACCTTGGGAGGGTCGACTCATCACCGTTTGCTGCCATCATCAAGGATACAAAGTTCCCGTTAAAGATGTGGTTTTCTAATTATGTAATAAGAGTGTGTCGTCGTAGTGCGAACTCAGTTGCACACGAACTCGCCAGCGTGGGTCGTTTGTATTCTGCAAACCATTATGTAGAGTACGAATCTGATGTACCAGTCCATGTGGCTGCTTGTGTCTCGGCTGATCTGGCCGGACACCGTTAAGTAATGAAGCTATGCTTTCAAAAAAAGAGTTTGTTCCTTGTTTTGTTTTGTTTTGCAATTAGGGTGGGTTTTTTGCGAGAGAATTTTATGATGTGTTAATAATATACAAGTGATGCAAATGCGGAGACAATCAAAGTCATCGTGATGACAACCCCACAAGACTAATGCACCAGAGCATCAATCATCGCAAATAAAGAGAATTGTATTGAACATACAAATGTGGCTGGACTGCTAGGCAGAACTAATGGCTCCATGTCGCTCTATAAACGCTAGAATAGTGCTCCTGCCACCGCTTGTTAATTCGGTGCCTCGCCGGAGCATTTTGTCATTTCACGCGTAGGCGTTTAAAAGCCAACCGTTCCTGTGGAGAAGACCTGGCTGCCACTCTCCTCTTCCCGCCGCCTCGTCTCTCTCCTCCCGCCTCAGCTCTCTCCTCCCTCCAAACCCTAGCCCCGCATGTCGCCGTCATGCTCGCGGAGGCTGAGGCCCGCTCTCTCCATCGCGCCAGATCCGCTCCGCCCGGAGCCCTTCCCGCCCCCATGAGGAGCCTCTGCCCCGCACCGGAGTTCAACGGTAGGGGAGGAGCGTGAGGGTGAGAGATCGAGGAGGGAGCAAGCCATTGCAGAGGAGGAGGGAGACGAGGGTGGGGCGGAGGTCGACGCGGATCTGAGGCAGAGCGAGAGAGGTGACGTCGGCTAGTCGTTGCCTCACCACCGGCTTGGGTGGCAGCCCTGGACAGCGGCAAGAAGGAACTCTCTCTCATCCCTCCTCCACCAAACCAGCCCCATCGTCTTGTCCCGCTCCCTCGCCTTCACCCTTGCCGCCACGGAAGCCCCCCTCCTTCTATCCGGGCTCGAGGAGCTCCAACTGCGGCAGCGGTCCACATCGTCGGCGCTAGCGTCCTCGGTAGGAGCGCGGGCCAGAAAGATGGTCGGCTCTGTCCTGCTCTCACGTTGTCGTCCATCCGACCGAGAGGCCCATCCTCGTGCCCACCCCCTCATCCTCTCTCGCACGCTCTCTCGCGCGTCCTCTCCCGTGCGTCCTCGCAGCCGGACGAGCTAGGGATGTGCTCGGTCGGATGAGCTAGAGATGTGCCGAGGATCCGCATGCGCTCCTCAGCCCCAGAAGTGGCTTCCTTTCATCTCCCTATGACAGTGGACGACGCAGAGCAGGGAGACGAGCCATGGGAGCTCGCCGCACGTGTGGAGCTCGTCCACCAAGCGATCCCCCCCCCCCCGACAACTCAGCAACGCTGCCACGCACCCGTCGCCCATGCCCCTCCTGTTTGGCTCGTACTCGTCTCCCTCTGGTATGTGAGCGTCTGCTTCCTCTGTCGGTTTCCCCTTAATTTTGTGTTGGTAATGTGTCGTATGCTTGTGTTGATGCTTAATTTGAGGGCTACAATTGCTACTTGTGCCGCTAGATATGTCATATGTGTGCAGCTGGTTGTACATGTGTTCAGTGCTATTGTGTGTTGGATCTGCTGTTGGCAAGCTTGGCTTCTACTTGTGCATCTGCTATGTGCTACTACCTGTTGTTGGTTGCTTCCTTATTTGATTATTTGTGAAACTAAAAACTATTTCTGAGAATCAAGGATTGAAGAGAAGGATATGAGCCAATGAGATGAGCTTCATTTCTAGTTTTTCATTTAGGAAGTGATGAAGGACATGTCATGTATTTAGTTGCTAACATTTTCTCTATGGTGTATGTGCCTGTTGTTCATTGCATTGGACGAAGAGGACATCAAGAGTAAGTTGTTGGAAATATGCCCTAGAGGCAATAATAAATTGGTTATTATCATATTTCCTTGTTCATGATAATCGTCTATTATCCATGCTATAATTGAATTGATCGGAAACTCAGATACATGTGTGGATACATAGACAACATCATGTCCCTAGTATGCCTCTAATAGACTAGCTTGTTGATCAAAGATGGTCAAGGTTTCCTAGCCATGGACATGAGATGTCATTTGATAACGGGATCACATCATTAGGAGAATGATGTGATGGACAAGACCCAAACTATAAACGTAGCATATGATTGTGTCAGTTTATTGCTATAGTTTTTTGCATGTCAAGTATCTGTTCCTATGACCATGAGATCATGCAACTTACCGACACTAGAGGAGTACCTTGTGTGTATCAAACGTCGCAACGTAACTAGGTGACTATAAAGGTGCTCTACAGGTATCTCCGAGGGTGTCTATTGAGTTGGCATGGATCAAGACTTGGATCTGTTACTCCGTGTGACGGAGAGGTATCTCAGGGCCCACTAAGTAATACAACATCACAACAAGCCTTGCAAGCAATGTGACTAAGTGTTAGCCACGGGATCTTGTATTATGAAATGAGTAAAGAGACTTGTCGGTAACGATATTGAACTAGGTATAGAGATACCGATGATCGAATATCGGGCAAGTAACATACCGAAGAACAAAGGGAACATTATACGAGATTAACTGAATCCTTGACATAGAGGTTCAACCGATAAAGATCTTCATAGAATATGTAGGAACCAATATGGGCATCTAGGTCCCGCTATTTGTTATTGACCGTAGAGGTGTCTCGGTCATGTCTACATAGTTCTCGAACCCGCAAGGTCTGCACACTTAAGGTTGGGTGATGTTTCGGTAGTATAGAGTTATGTATGGTGGTGACCGAAAGTTGTTTGGAGTCATGGATGAGATCCCGGACGTAACGAGGAGCTCCGAAATGGTCCGGAGGTAAAGATTTATATATAGGAAGTCCTTTTTTGGTCACCAGAAAAGTTTCGGGCTCATCGGTAGTGTACCGGGAGTGCCGGGAGGGTGCTGGGGGACCATCGGGATGGGTGCCTTGACCCAAAGGACCTCATGGGCTGTGGGAGGAGTCAAACCAGCCCCTGGTGGGCTGGTCTAAGCCCCCACTAAGGCCCATGCGGCTAGGGGTGGGAAAACCCCAAAAGGTGGAGAGGTGGAAAGAGTTTCCAAGTGGAAAGGAGGAATCCTACTCCTAACAGGATTGGAGTAGGACTCCCCCATCTCCAATTTCGACCAAACCTTGAGGGTTTGAGGGTGCCTCCTCCCCTCCCTCCCTCCTATATATACTAGAGGATATAGAGGGGAAAGCAATGTTGGAAATATGCCCTAGAGGCAATAAATAAAGTGTTTATTATTATATTTCCTTGTTCACGATAATTGTTTATTATCCATGCTATAATTGTATTGATTGGAAACACATTGCATTTGTGGATAAATAGACAACACTTTGTCCCTAGTATGCCTCTAGTGAACTAGCTCGTTGATCAAAGACGATCAAGGTTTCCTAGCCATTGACATGAGATGTCATTTGATATCGGGATCACATCATTAGGAGAATGATGGGATGGATGAGACCCAAACTATAAACATAGCATATGATTGTGTCAGTTTATTTTACAGTTTTCTGCATGTCAAGTATATGTTCCTACGACCATGAGATCATGCAACTCACGAACACCGGAGGAGTGCCTTTTGTGTATCAAACGTCGTATCATAATTGGGTGACTATAGAGGTGCTCTACAGGTATCTCCGAGGGTGTCTGTTGGGTTGGCATGGATCAACACTGGGATTTGTTACTCCGTGTGATGGAGAGGTATCTCAGGGCCCACTCAGTAATACAACATCACAACAAGCCTTGCAAGCAATGTGACTAAGTGTTAGTCACAAGATCTTGTATTACGGAAATGAGTAAAGAGACTTGCCGGTAACAAGGTTGAACTAGGTATGGAGATACTGACGATCGAATCTCGGGCAAGTAACATACCGAAGAACAAAGGGAACATCATACGGGATTAACTGAATCTGTGACAAAGAGGTTCGACCGATAAAGATCTTCGTAGAATATGTAGGAATCAATATGGGCATTCAGGTCCCACTATTGGTTATTGATCGTAGATGTGTCTCAGTCATGTCTACATAGTTCTCGAACCCCCAGGGTCTGCACACTTAAGGTTTGGTGACGTTTCGGTAGTATAGAGTTATGCATGGTGGTGACCGAAGGTTTTTCGGAGTCTCGGATGAGATCCTATATGTCGTGAGGATCTCCGGAATGGTCCGGAGGTAAAGATTGATATATAGGAAGTCCTGTTTTGGTCACTGGAAAGGTTTCGGGCTCATCGGTAGTGTAACGGGAGTGCCAGGAGGGTACCGGGGGACCATCGGGAGGAGTATTTCGACCCAAGAGGCTACATGGGCTGTGGGAGGATGAATACCAGCCCTTAGGGGGCTGGCCAAAGTCCCACAGAAGGCCCATGTGGCTGGGAAGAAAGTCCAAAGTGGAAAAGGTGGAAAAAGGCAAAAAGGTGGAAATAAGGAAGGAGTCATAATCCTACTAGGAGTGGAGGGGGAGGACTCCTCCCTCCACTTCGGCCAAAGCCACCAAGGGCTGGCCCTTGCGCCAAGCCTCCTCCTCTCCTCCTCCTATATATACTAGAGGTTTTAGGGTTTTTGGATATAGTTTTTCAGCCACGTGCAACCCTATCCTCTAGTCTGTAATTTCTCCTCTAGATCGGTTTTAGCAGTGCTTAGGCGAAGCCCTTCTGGAATTACTCCACCACCATCGCCGCAATGCCATCCCACTGCCGGAGAACTCGTCTACCTCTATGCTCCCTCTTGCTGGATCAAGAAGGCGGAGATCATCATCAAGCCGTACGTGTGCTGAACGCGGGGGTGCCGTCCGTACGGTGCTAGATCGGGACAGATCATGACTGGATCGCGGGACACTCGTCGATTTGGATTGCGAAGATGTTCGACTACATCAACCGCATTTCTTAACGCTTCTCGCTTAGCAATCTACAAAGGTACGTAGATCCACTCTCCCTCTCATAGATGCTCATCACGATGGATAGATCTTGCGTGTGCATAGGAATTATTTTGTTTCCCATGCAACGTTCCCCAACAGTGGTATCAGAGCTAGGTCTATGTGTAGATGAGATCTCGAGTAGAATACAAAGAGTTTGTGGATGTTGATGCTTAGATTGCTTCCTCCCTTGGTCGTGTTTTGGTTCAGCAGTATTGTGGGATGAAACGCCCCGGACCAATCTTACTCATATGCTTACGAGAGACCGGTTCCATTGACTAACGTGTAACTTCGTTGCACAAAGATGGCTGGCGGGTGTCTGTTTCTCCTACTTTAGTTGGATCAGATTCGACTAAGGCGGTCCTTGAGAAGGTTGAAAAGCAACTTATGTATCACCGTTGTGGTTTATGCGTAGGTGAGAATTGTTCTTGCTAGATACCCGTAGCAGCCACGTGAAACATGCAACAACAATTAGAGGACGTCTAACTTGTTTTTGCAGGGTATGTTGTGATGTGATATGGCCAATTACATGATGAGATATATGTGATGTATGAGATTATCATGTGTTGTATAGAATATCACGACTTGCATGTCGTTGAGTACGGCAACCGACATGAGCCATAGGGTTGTCTTTAATTATTGTATGACCTGCGTGTCAATCATTAAGCGCTATGTAATTCTTTACTTTATCGCTAAATGGTAGCAATAGTAGTAGAAGCATGGTGGGCGTGACAACCCCGATGGCGACACGTTGATGCAGATCAAGATGATGGAGATCATGGTGTCATGCCGGTGACGATGGAGATCATGTCGGTGCTTTCAAGATGGAGATCAAAAGCACAAGTTCATGGCCATATCATGTCACTTATGATTTGCATGTGATGTTAATCCTTTGATGCACCTTGTTTTGCTTAGGACGATGGTAGCATTATAAGGTGATTCCTCGCTTAAATTTTAAGATGAATTGTGTTCTCCCTGAGTGTGCGCCGTTGTGAAAGTTCGTCGTGTCGAGACACCACGTGATGATCGGGTGTGATAGACTCTACGTGCACATACAACGGGTGCAAGCCACTGTTGCACATGCAGAACACTCGGGTTAAACTTGATGAGCCTAGCATGTACAGACATGGCCTCAGAACACAAGAGACTGAAAGGTCGAACATGAGTCATATAGTAGATATGATCAACATGGTGTTGTTCACCATTGAAACCACCTCAACTCACGTGATGATCGGACTTGAGTTGGTGAATTTGGATCATGTGTCACTCAGATGACCTAAGGGATGTCAATTTGAGTGGGAGCTTTAGTAATTTGACTAACTAAACTCATTATCTTGAACAATGGTCTAAGTAACCTTTGCATATTTATGTTGTAGATCAATGGCTCGCGCAGTAGCACCCCTGAATTTTAATGCGTTTCTAGAGAAAGCTAAGTTGAAAGATGATGGAAGTAACTTTGTGGACTAGGCCCATAATCTTAGGATTATCCTCACGGCTTGCTAGAAATCATATGTCCTTGATGCACCGCTTGGTGACCAACCCGAAGAAATGTCATCGAAGACGTTAAGAACGCTTGGGAGGCACGTTCTAGAGATTACTCAATAGTTCAGTGTGCAATATTGTATGGCTTAGAACCGGGACTTCAAATACATTTTGAACGTCATGGAGCATATGAGGTGTTCTAGGAGTTGAAGTTTATCTTTTAGAAGAATGCCCGGATCGAGAGGTATGAGACCTCCGATAAGTTCTATGCTTGCAAAATGGAGGAGAACGGGTCTATCAGTGAACATATACTTAGAATGTCTGGGTATTCGACTCGTCTGGCAGAGTTGGGAATGCCCCTTCCGCCAGAGGTGATCACTGACAGAGTTCTTCAATCACTGCCACCTAGCTACAAGAGCTTTGTGATGAACTATAACATGCACAGGATGAACAAGTCAGTCGCCGAGCTGTTTGTGATGCTGAAAGTCGCTGAGTCTGAAATCCAGAAAGAACATCAAGTGTTGTTGGTCAATAAAACTACTAGTTTCAAGAAGAATGGCAAGGGCAAGAAGGGTAACTCCAAGAAGGATGGCAAAGCAGTTGCTCCTCCTATAAAGAAACCCAAGGCTGGACCCAAGCCAGAAACTGAGTGCTTTCATTACAAGGGAACTGGTCACTGGAAGCGGAACTGCCCCAAGTACCTGGCTGACAAGAAGGCGGCCAAAAACAAACAAGGTATATATGATATACATGTTATTGATGTGTACCTTACTAGCTCTCGTTGTAGTGCCTGGGTATTTGATACCGGTTCGGTTGCTCACATTTGCAACTCAAAATAGGAACTACAGAATAGACGAAGGCTGGCGAAGGACAAAGTGACAATGCGCGTGGGAAATGGTTCCAAGGTTGATGTGATCGCCGTCGACACGCTCTCTCTTCGATTACCATCGGGATTAGTGACGAACCTGAATAATTGTTATTTAGTGCATGCGTTAAGCATGAACATTATATCTGGATCTTGTTTATTGCGAGAAGGTTACTCATTTAAATCAGAGAATAATGGTTGTTCTATTTATATGAGTGATATCTCTTATGGTCATGCACCCAATGTGAGGGGTTTATTCATATTGAATCTTGATAGTGATGATACACATGTTCATAACATTAATGCCAAAAGATGTAGAGTTGATAATGATAGTACCACTTTCTTGTGGCACCGCTGTTTGGGTCATATTGGTGTAAAACGCATGAGGAAGCTCCATGTTGATGGACTTTTGGAGTCACTTGATTTTGAATCACTTGACACATGTGAACCATGCCTCATGGGCAAGATGACTAAAACACCGTTCTCTGGAACAATGGAACGGGCAAGTGACTTGTTGGAAGTCATACATACTGATGTGTGCGGTCCAATGAATGTTGCAACGCGTGGTGGATGTCATTATTTTCTCACCTTCACCGATGAATTAAGTAGATATGGGTATATTTACTTAATGAAACACAAGTCTGAAACGTTTGAAAAGTTCAAGAAATTTTAGAGTGAAGTTGAGAATCATTGTAACAAGAAGATCAAATTCCTACGATCTGATCGAGGAGGTGAATATCTGAGTTATGAGTTTGGCAGTCACTTAAGACAGTGTGGAATTGTTTCCCAGTTGACACCGCGTGGAACACCACAGCGTAATGGTGTGTCCGAACGTCGTAATCGAACCTTATTTGATATGGTGCGTTCCATGATGTCTCTTGCCGATTTTCCACTATCGTTTTGGGGTTATGCATTAGAGATAGCTGCATTCATTTTAAAATAGGGCACCATCGAAATCCGTTGAGACGACGCCATATGAATTGTGGTTTGACAAGAGGCCAAAGTTGTCATTTCTTAAAGTTTAGGGATGTTATGCTTATGTCAAAAATCTTCAGCCTGAAAAGTTGGAACCCAAAGCGGAGAAATGCGTCTTCATAGGATACCCGAAAGAGACAGTTGGGTATACCTTCTATCTCAGTTCCGAAGGCAAAGTGTTTGTCACTAAGAACGGAACATTTCTTGAGAAAGAGTTTCTCTCGAAAGAATTGAGTGGGAGGAAAATAGAGCTTGATGAGGTTATTGAACCTTTACTTCAACCAGAGAGTAGCACAATGCAAAAAGATGTTTTTGTGGAGCCTACGATAGTTGAAGAGGAAGTTAATGATGATGATCATGAAGCTTCGGATCAAGTTACTATTGAACCTCATAGGTCGACAAGGGCACGTACTGCTCCTGAGTGGTACGGCAACCCTGTCTTGGAGGTCATGTTGTTGGACAACAATGAACCTATGAGCTATGGAGGAGCGATGATGGGCTCGGATTTCGAAAAATGGTTAGAGGCCATGAAATCTGAGATGGGATCCATGTATGAAAGCAAAGTATGGACTTTGGAAGTATTACTTTAAGGGCGAAAGGCCATTCAGAACAAATGGATCTCTAAGAAGAAGACGGACGCGGACGGTAATGTCACCATATATAAAGCTTGACTTGTGGCAAAGGTTTTTTCACAAGTTCAAGGAGTTGACTACGATGAGACCTTCTCACCCGTAGCGATGCTTAAGTCCATCAGAATCATGTTAGCAATAGCTGCTTATTTCGACTATGAAATTTGGCAGATGGATGTCAAAACAGCGTTCCTCAACGGTTTCCTTGAGGAAGAGTTGTATATGATGCAACCAGAAGGTTTTGTCGATCCAGAGAATGCTGACAAAGTTTGCAAACTCCATCGATCCATTTATGGACTGGTGCAAGCATCTTGGAGTTGGAATAAGCGCTTTGATGAGGTGATCAAAGCGTTTGGGTTTATACAAGTTTATGGAGAAGCTTGTATTTACAAGAAAGTGAGTGGGATCTCTATAGCGTTTCTAATATTATATGTGGATGACATATTGTTGATTGGAAACAATATAGAAATGCTGGAAAGCGTGAAGGAATATTTGAGCAAGAGTTTTTCAATGACGGACCTAGGAGAAGCTGCTTTCATATAAGGCATTAAGATCTATAGAGATAGATCGAGACGCTTGATAGCACTTTCACAAAGCACATACCTTGATAAAGTTTTGAAGAAGTTCAAAATGGATCAGTCCAAGAAGGGGTTCTTGCCTGTGTTACAAGGTGTGAAGTTGAGTAAGACTCAATGCCCAGTGACTGCAGAAGATAGAGAGAAGATGAGTGTCATCCCCTATGCTTCAGCCATAGGCTCTATCATGTATGCAATGCTGTGCACAAGACCCGATGTCAACCTTGCCATAAGTATGGTCGGAAGGTTTCAAAGTGATCCTGGAATGGAGCACTAGACGGCGGTCAAGAATATCCTTAAGTACCTGAAAAGTACTAAGGAAATGTTTCTCGTTTATGGAGGTGATCAAGAGCTCGTCGTAAAGGGTTACGTCGATGCAAGCTTTGATACTGATACGAATGACTCTAAGTCGCAAATTGGATACGTATTTATTCTCAACGGGGGAGCGGTAAGCTCGTGCAGTTCCAAGCATAGCATGGTAGCTGATTCTACATGCGAAGCGAAGTACATCACAACCTCGGAGGCGGCAAAGGAAGGTGTCTGGATGAAGCAATTCATGACAGATCTTGGAGTAGTGCCCAATGCACTGAATCCATTGACTCTGTTCTGTGACAACACCGGTGCCATTGCTCTGGCCAAGGAACCAAGGTTTCACAAGAGGACCGGACACATAAAGCGACGCTTCAATTCCATCCGCAATTACATCGAGGAGAAGGAAATAAATATTTGCAAAGTGCACACGGATCTGAATCTTGTAGACCCGTTGACTAAACCTCTTCCAAGGGCTAAACATGATCAACACCAGAACTGCATGGGTGTTCGATTCATTACAATGTAAATCACATAGTGATGTGAACTAGATTATTGACTCTAGCGCAATTGGGAGACTGTTGGAAATATGCCCTAGAGGCAATAAATAAAGTGTTTATTATTATATTTCCTTGTTCATGATAATTGTTTATTATCCATGCTATAATTGTATTGATTGGAAACACATTGCATGTGTGGATAAATAGACAACACTTTGTCCTTAGTATGCTTGTAGTGAACTAGCTCGTTGATCAAAGATGGTCAAGATTTACTAGCCATTGACATGAGATGTCATTTGATAACGGGATCACATCATTAGGAGAATGATGGGATGGACAAGACCCAAACTATAAACATAGCATATGATCGTGTCAGTTTATTGCTATAGTTTTCTGCATGTCAGGTATATGTTCCTACGACCATGAGATCATGCAACTCACGGACATTGGAGGAGTGCCTTGTGTGTATCAAACATCGCAACGTAACTGGGTGACTATAAAGGTGCTCTACAGGTATCTCCGAGGGTGTCTGTTGGGTTGGCATTGATCAACAATGGGATTTGTTACTTCGTGTGACGGAGAGGTATCTTAGGGCCCACTCGGTAATACAACATCACAACAAGCCTTGCAAGCAATGTGACTAAGTGTTAGTCACGGGATCTTGTATTATGGAAACGAGTAAAGAGACTTGCTGGTAACGAGGTTGAACTAGGTATGGAGATACCGACGATCGAATCTCGGGCAAGTAACATACCGAAGAACAAAGGGAACTTCATACGAGATTAACCGAATCCTTGACATAGAGGTTCGACCGGTAAAGATATTCATAGAATATGTAGGAATCAATATGGGCATCCAGGTCCCACTATTTGTTATTGATCACAGAGGTGTCTCGGTCATGTCTACATAGTTCTCGAACCCGTAGGGTCTGCACACTTAAGGTTTGGTGACGTTTCGGTAGTATAGAGTTATGCATGGTGGTGACCGAAGGTTGTTCATAGTCCCGGAAGAGATCCCGGACATCATGAGGAGCTCCGGAATGGTCCGTAGGTAAAGATTGATATATAGGAAGTCCTATTTTGGTCACCAGAAAGGTTTCGGGCTCATTGGTAGTGTACCGGGAGTGCCGGGAGGGTACCGGGGGACCATCAGGAGGAGTATTTTGACCCAAGAGGCTAGATGGGCTGTGGGAGGATGAATACCAGCCCTTAGTGGGCTGCCCGAAGTCCCATAGAAGGCCCATGCGGCTGGGAAGAATGTCCAAAGTGGAAAAGGTGGAAAAAGGCAAAAAGGTGGAAATAAGGAAGGAGTCCTAATCCTACTAGGAGTGGAGGAGGACTCCTCCTCCCTCCAGTTAGGCCGAAGCCACCAAGGGTTGGCCCTTGCGCCAAGCCTCCTCCTGTCCTCCTCCTATATATACTAGAGGTTTTAGGGTTTTTGGATATAGATTTTCAGCCACGTGCAACCCTATCCTCTAGTCTGTAGTTTCTCCTCTAGATCGGTTTCAGCAGTGCTTAGGCGAAGCCCTGCTGGAATTTCTCCACCAGCACCGCCGCAACGCCATCGTGCTACCGGAGAACTCGTCTACCTCTCCGCTCCCGCTTGCTAGATCAAGAAGGTAGAGATCATCATCAAGCCGTACATGTGTTGATGCGGAGGTGCCGTCCGTTCGGTGCTAGATCGAGACGGATCGTGATTGGATCGCGGGACGCTCGACGATTTGGATCGCGAAGACGTTTGTCTACATCAACCGCGTTTCTTAACGCTTCCCACTTAGAGATCTACAAGGGTACGTAGATCTACTCTCCCTCTCATAGATGCTCATCACCATGGATAGATCTTGCGTGTGCGTAGGAAATTTTTTGTTTCCCATGCAACGTCCCCCAACAAGCTAACCCTAATTGCCACATGCTGCCCTCTTCTTCCTTTAGATCTGTTTCTCCTCTAGATCAGTTCTGCGGTGCTTAGGCAAAGCCTTGCAAGATTAGTTCCACCACCATCGCCGCCACGCCTTCGTGCTACCGGAGCACTCATCTACCTCTCCACTCCCTCTTGCTGGATCAAGAAGGCGGAGATCGTCATCAAGCTGTACGTGTGTTGAACACGAAGGTGCCGGCCGTTCGGTGCTAGATCGGAAGGACCGTGATCAAGATCACGAGACAATTCATGATTGGATCGCGGGACAGATCGTGATGAGATTGCGGGACAGATCATGATTGGATCGCGGGACGGATCATGATGGGATCGCGGGACGCTCGGCGATTTGGATCGTGAAGACGTTCGACTACATCAACAACGTTTCTTAACACTTCCCGCTTAGCGATCTACAAGGGTATGTAGATCCACTCTCCCTCTCGTAGATGCTCATCACCATGGATAGATCTTATGTGAGCGTAGGAAATTTTTTGTTTCTCATGCAACGTTCCCCAACAATGGTATCAGAGTTAGTTCTATGTGTAGATGAGATCTCGAGTAGAACACAAAGGAGTTTGTGGGCGTTGATGCTTAGATTGCTTCCTCCCTTGGTCGTGTTTTGGTTTAGCGGTATTGTAGGATGAAGCGGCCCAGACCAAGCTTACTTGTATGCTTACGAGAGACCGGTTCCATCGACTAACGTGTAACTTTCGTTGCCCAAAGATGGCTGGCGGGTGTCTGTTTCTCCTACTTTAGTTGGATCATATTCGACAAAGGCGGTCCTTGAGAAGGTTGAAAAGCAAGTTATGTATCACCGTTGTGGTTTTGCGTAGGTGAGAATTGTTCTTGCTAGATACCCATAGTAGCCACGTAAAACTTGCAACAACAATTAGAGGATGTCTAACTTGTTTTTGCAGGGTATGTTGTGATGTGATATGGCCAATTACATGATGAGATATATGTGATGTATGAGATGATCATGTGTTGTATAGAATATCACGACTTGCATGTCGTTGAGTACGACAATCGGCAAGAGCCATAGGGTTGTCTTTAATTATTGTATGACATGCGTGTCAATCATTAAGCGCTATGTAATGCTTTACTTTATTGCTAAACGGTAGCAATAGTAGTAGAAGCATGGTGGGCGCGACAACCCTGATGGCGACACATTGATGGAGATCATGGTGTCATGCCGGTGACGATGGAGATCATGCCGATGCTTTCAAGATGGAGATCAAAAGCACAAGTTCATGGCCATATCATGTCACTTATGATCTGCATGTGATGTTAATATTTTTATGCACCTTGTTTTGCTTAGGACGAAGGTAGCATTATAAGGTGATTCCTCGCTTAAATTTCAAGATGAATTGTGTTCTCCCCGAGTGTGCGCCGTTGCGAAAGTTCGTCGTGTCGAGACACCACGTGATGATCAGGTGTGATAGACTCTACGTTCACATACAACGGGTGCAAGCTAGTGTTGCACATGCGGAACACTCGGGTTAAACTTGACGAGCCTAGCATGTACGGACATGGCCTCGGAACACAAGAGACCAAAAGGTCGAACGTGAGTCATATAGTAGATATGATCAACATGATGATGTTCACCATTGAGTTGGTGAATTTGGATCATGTATCGCTCGAATGACCGGAGGGATGCCAATTTGAGTGGGAGTTCTTAGGTAATATGATTAACTGAACTCATTATCATGAACATAGTCAGTAGTGTCTTTGCAAATTATGTTGTAGATTACTAGCTTACGCTGTAGATCCCTTGTATTTTTATATGTTCCTAGAGAAATAGAGTTGAAAGACGATGGTAGCAATATTGCGGACTGGGTTCGTGATCTGAGGATTGTCCTCATTGCTTCACAGAAGGCTTATGTCCTTAGTGCACCGCTCGGTGCACCACCCCCTCTAGCGTCATCTGTAGATGTTGTGAACATCTGATAGACACGTTCTGATGACTACTTGATAGTTCAGTGCGTCATGCATTACTGCCTAGAATTGAGGCTCCAAAACGTTTTGAACATCACGGAACATATGAGATGTTCTAAGAGCTGAAATTGGGATCTCAGGCTCGTGACCGTGCTGTGAGATATGAGATCTCCAACAAGATTCTTTACCTGCAAGATGAAGGAGAATAGCTCAATCGTTGAGCATGTGCTCAGATTGTCTGGGTGCTACAATCGCTTGAATCGAGTGGGTGTTGATCTTCCAGATAAGAAAGTCATTGATATAGTTTTCCAAGTCACTATCACTAAGCTACTAGAGCTTCGTGATGAACTATAATTATGCCAGGGATGGAAATGATTATCCTTGAGCCATTTGCGATGTTTGACACCACGAAGGTAGATATCAAGAAGGGGCATCAAGTGTTAATGGTTAGTAAAACCACTAGTTTCGCAAAGGGAAAGTGTAAGGAGGGAAACTTCATGGATGGCAAGTCAGTTGCTGCTCCAGTGAAGCAACCCAAAGTTGAACCCAAACCCGAGACTAGGTGCTTCTGTTATGAGGAGAGCGATTGCTGAAGCGGAAGAACCCCAGATACTTGGTAGATAAGAAGGCTGGCAACGTCGACAGAAGTATATTTGATATACGTGTTATTGATGTGTACCTTGCTAGTACTCCTAGTAGCACCTGGCTATTGGATACCGGTTCGTTTGCTAAATGTTAGTAACTCGAAATAAAAGCTACAGAATAAACGGAGATTGGCTAAGAGTGAGGTGATGATGTGTGTTGGAAATGTTTCCAAGGTTGATGTGATCAACATCGTACGCTCTCTCTACCTTCGGGATTAGTGACAAACCTAAATAAATGTTATTTGGTGTTTGCATTGAGCATGAACGTAATTAGATCGTGTTTATTGCTATACGGTTATTCATTTAAGTCAGAGAATAATGGTTATTCGGTTTACATGAATAATACCTTCAATGTTCATGCACCCAATGAATGGTTTGTTGAATCTTGATCGTAGTAGTACACATGTTCATAACATAGATGCCAAAACATACAAAGTTAATAATGATAGTACCACATACTTGTGGCACTGCCGCTAAATGTCATATTGGTGCAAAGCGCATGAAGAAACTCCATGTTGATGGATCTTTGGACTTATTCGATTTTGAATCGGTTGAGACATGCGAACCATGCCTCTTAGGCAAGATGACTAAAACCCCATTTTCCGGCTTGATGGAATGGGCAAGTGACTTATTGGAAATGATACATGTTGATGTATATGGTCCAATGAGTGTTGTAGCGTGCGGTGGATATCGTTATTTTCTTACCTTCACTGATGATTTGAGTAGATATAGTGTATATTTACTTAATGAAACACAAGTCTGAATCGTTTGAAAAGTTCAAGAAGAATTAGAGTGAAGTTCGAGATCATCGTGACGAGAAGGTAAAATGTCGAGGATATGATCGTGGAGGTGAATATCTGAGTTACGAGTTTGGTGTACAACTTAAGACAAAGTGGAAGTAGTTTCACAACTCACACCACTTGGAACACCATAGTGTGATGGTGTGTTCGAACGTCATAGTCGTGCTCTATTGGATATGGTGCGTACTATGATGTCTCTTATCGTTTTGGTGTTATGCATTAGAGACAATTGCATTCACTTTAAATAGGGCACCATCGAAATCCGTTGAGACGACGCCATATGAACTGTGGTTTGGAAAAAAGCCAAAGTTTTCATTTCTTAAAGTTTGGGGATGTGATGCTTATGTCAAAAAGCTTCAGCCTAAAAAGCTGGAACCAAAAGCGGATAAATGCGTCTTCATAGGATACCCAAAAGAGACAGTTGGGTATGCCTTCTATCTCAGACCCGAAGGCAAAGTGTTTGTTGCTAAGAACGGAACATTTCTTGAGAAAGAGTTTCTCTCGAAAGAATTGAGTGGGAGGAAGATAGAACTTGATGAGGTTGTTGAACCTTTGTTTCAATCAGAGAGTAGTGCAACGCATAAAGATGTTTCTGTGGATCCTACGTTAGTTGAAGAGGAAGTTAATGATGATGATCAAGAAGCTTCGGATCAAGTTACTGTTGAACCTCGTAGGTCGACAAGGATGCGTACTGCTCCTGAGTAGTACGACAACCCTGTCTTAGAGGTCATGTTGTTAGACAACGATGAACCTACAAGCTATGGAGAAGCAATAATGGGCCCACATTCCGATAAATGGTTAGAGGCCATGAAATCCAAGAAAGGATCCATGTATGAAAACCAAGTATGGACTTTGGTAGACTTGCCCGTTGAACGACAGGTCATTGAGTACAAATGGACCTTTAAGATGAAGACAGACACTGATGGTGAATGTCACCATTTATAAAGCTTGACTTGTCACAAAGAAGTTTCCGACAAGTTCAAGGAGTTGACTGCGATGAGACTTTCTTACTCATAGCGATGCTAAAGTCTGTTGGAATCATGTTAGCAGTTGCTGCATTTTTCAATTATGAAATCTGGCAGATGGATGTCAAAACATCGTTTCCTTAACAGTTTACTTGAGGAAAGGTTGTATGTGATACAACCAAAAGGTTTTGTTAGTCCTAATGATGCTAAATGGTGTGCGAGCTCTAGTGATCCTTCTATGGACTGGAGCAAGTATCTCGGAGTTGGAATATATGCTTTGATGAGGTGATCAAAGTTTTTGAGTCTATACAAAGTTTATGAGAAACTTGTATTTACAATAAAGTGAGTGGGAGCACTATAGAGTTTCTGATAAGCATATGTGGATGACATATTGTTGATTGGAAATGATGTAGAATTTTTGGAAAGCATAAAGGGTTGTTTGAAAATAGTTTTTCAAAGGAAGACCTGGATAAAGCTACTTAATTGTAGGGCATCGATATCTATAGAGACAGTTCAAGACGTCTGATAAGACTTTCATTGAGTATATACCTTGACAAGATTTTGAAAGAGTTCAAAATGGATCAGTCAAAGAAAGAGTTCTTGTCTGATTTGTAAGGTGTGAAGTTGAGTGAGACTCAAACCTCGACCACGGAAAAAGAAAGATGAAGGACGAACGTCATCCCCTATGCCTTAGCCATAGGCTCTGTGTAGTATGCCATGCTGTGTACCGCACCTGTGTATGCCTTGCCATGAGTCCATCAAGGGGTACAAAAGTGATCAAGGAGAGGATCACTAGACATCGGCCAAGATTATCCTTAGTAACTAAAGGACTAAGGAAAGGTTTCTCGATTATGGAGGTGATAAAGAGTTCGTCGTAAAGAGTTACGTCAATGCAAGCTTTATCACCAATCCGGATGACTCTTAGTAGCAATCCAGATACGTATAGTGGAGCATCCATTTGGAATAGCTCCAAGTGGAGTGTGGTAGCACTGTCTACAGTATGACATAGAGATTTGCAAAGTACACATGGATCTGAATGTCGCAGACCCGTTGACTAAAGACATCTCTCACATGCAAAGCATGATCAAGCCCGAGAACTCATTGGGTGTTAGATTCATAACAATGCGAATCACATGGTGATGTGAACTAGATTATTGACTCTAGTGCAAGTGGGAGACTGTTGGAAATATGCCCTAGAGGCAATAATAAATTGGTTATTATCATATTTCCTTGTTCATGATAATCATCTATTATCCATGCTATAATTGTATTGATCGGAAACTCAGATACATGTGTGGATACATAGACAACACCATGTTCCTAGTATGCCTCTAATAGACTAGCTCATTGATCAAAGATGGTCAAGGTTTCCTAGCCATGGACATGAGATGTCATTTGATAACGAGATCACATCATTAGGAGAATGATGTGATGGACAAGACACAAACTATAAACGTAGCATATGATCGTGTCAGTTTATTGCTACAGTTTTCTGCATGTCAAGTATTTGTTCCTATGACCATGAGATCATGCAACTCACCGACACCGGAGGAGTACCTTATGTGTATCAAACATTGCAACGTAACTGGGTGACTATAAAGGTGCTCTACAGGTATCTCCGAGGGTGTCTATTGAGTTGCCATGGATCAAGACTTGGATTTGTTACTCCGTGTGATGGAGAGGTATCTCAGGGCCCACTAAGTAATACAACATCACAACATGCCTTGCATGAAATGTGACTAAGTGTTAGCCACATGATCTTGTATTACGAAACAAGCAAAGAGACTTGCCGATAACGAGATTGAACTAGGTATAGAGATACTGACGATCGAATATCGGGTAAGTAACATACCGAAGAACAAAGGGAACATCATATGGGATTAACTGAATCCTTGACATAGAGGTTCAACCAATAAAGATCTTCGTAGAATATGTAGGAACCAATATGGGCATCTAGGTCCCTCTATTGGTTATTGACCGTAGAGGTGTCTAGGTCATGTCTACATAGTTCTTGAACCCGCAAGGTCTGCACACTTAAGGTTCGGTGACGTTTCGGTAGTATAGAGTTATGTATGGTGGTGACCGAAGGTTATTTGAAGTCCCGGATGAGATCCCGGACGTCACAAGGAGCTCCGAAATGGTCCGGAGGTAAAGATTTATATATAGGAAGTCTTGTTTTGGTCATCGGAAAAGTTTTGGGCTCATCAGTAGTGTACCGGGGGTGTCGGGGGACCATCAAGATGGGTGTCTCAACCCAAAGGACCTCATGGGTTGTGGGAGGAGTCAAACCAGCCCCTGGTGGGCTGGTCTAAGCCCCCACTAAGGCCCATGCGGCTAGGGATGGGGAAAACCCAAAAGGTGGAGAGGTGGAAAGAGTTTCCAAGTGGAAAGGAGGAATCCTACTCCTGATAGGATTGGAGTAGGACTCCTCCACCTCCAATTTCGACCAAACCTTGAGGGTTTGAGGCTGCCTCCTCCCCTCCCTATCTCCTATATATACTAGAGGATCCAGAGGGGAAAGCTAACCCTAATTTCCACGTGCTGCCCTCTTCTTCCTCTAGATCCGTTTCTCCTCTAGATTAGTTCTATGGTGCTTAGGTGAAGCCCTGCAGGATTGGTTCCACCACCATCGTTGCCACGCTGTCGCGCTGCCGGAGAACTCATCTACCTCTCTGCTCCCTCTTGCTGGATCAAGAAGGCAGAGATCGTCATCAAGCTATACGTGTACCGAACGTGGAGGTGCCATCCGTTCGGTGCTAGATCGGAAGGACCGTGATCAAGATCGCAAGACGATTCATGATTGGATCGCGGGACGGATTGTGATGAGATCGCGGGAGGGATCGTGATTGGATCGCGGGACAGATCGTGATGGGATCGCGGGACGCTTGGTGATTTGGATCGCGAAGATGTTCGACTACATCAACCACATTTCTTAACGCTTCCCGCTTAGCGATCTACAAGGGTATGTAGATCCACTCTCCCTCTCGTAGATGCTCATCACCATGGATTGATCTTGCGTGTGCGTCGGAATTTTTTTGTTTCTCATGCAACATTCCCCAACATAGACCAAGACTAATACATGACTAGAACCATCAGGTGTTGCAATGGGAACAACATTTAATGGTTCTCTTTGCAGATGATGGGGAGGTCAGCTGCTCTAATCAAGGAAATGACATTAATCTGCAAGGTTGTTGTCCGTATTGTTGGTCGGTTGTTGCTACCGTTGAGGTATGTTATGATTGGTGCTACTCCTTGTGGTTTTATTCGCCCCAAGGTTGTTATTTACCACGGTTATATGTTCTGCAGGGTCCATGACCTGCAAGGTTGTTGCTTGTTAGCTCTCTTGTTAAGGTTTGTATCTTTCCTGCCCTCCTGGATTGCTGCATCCTTATTGTGTCTCTAAATATGAGGTGCACAGGGCAGGCAACCTGCTGCAGAGTTGAGTCAGGTCTCTCTCTTGCTTAGAACTCCAGATCAGATCATGATAGCCCCCACGTCGCCTCCCGCTCGGGCGACTCGGGTGGCACCCCAACCCTAGCCGTCGCCGGCCCAAAACTACCTCCCTCCCCTCCTCCCGCCGCCGCCGGAGGATGCCGCCGGCTTGCGCCCGGTGGCCGACGGTGGTGGCGGGGGTCCTGCTCTCTCTCGCGTCTCAGAGGTGGCGGGGCACCTACACGCGTGGAGGCACGACCGATCTTGTACAGCAGCGGCAATGGTTGCGGCGACGATGGTGGTGGCCGGCCCTGCCTCAGGTGATGGCAGATGCAGGCACAGTGGGTTGCCCGATCACGGGCGGCTGCGTGCGGAGGATGTCCTGGTTCTGGCGGCGGCGCCATGCGATCTATGTTGCAAGGCGCGTGATCTGGCTCTGGATGGGCGGTAGTGTAGAGGGCCTGGTGGAATGCTTGGCGGCAACTCCGGGCAGATCTGTTCTGGTAGGTGCAGCCGGTAGTGGTGGTCATCTTCTTCATCGGAGGTGGCCGGCTAGAGGCTGGGTGGTTGGATCTCGAGATCTGTCATCTAGTCCCGGCTGCGAGTTGGGGAGATAGAGTTACCGGTGAAAACCGAGCCGATGGCAGGCGATGGCGGCGTTTTATGCCATTACTTTGATGAAGGCATTGTTGTGTAACTTCTGTCGACCCACTCGTGCTGCTCCGAGGGAAAACCCTAGGATCTGGTGTTACAGATTGGACGATGGCGGCACTACGGTGTCCTTTCTCTCTTGGGAGCATTGTTTGTGGAGCAGCGCTAGAAGACAGAGGCAAGAGGCGGAGCGGCTCCGTCTTGAATGGAGCTTCGGTGGAGATGTCAAGTCATGCCTGGCCAGCAGGTGCTACGCTATGTCATGCCTGGCGGGTAGGTGCTACGCACAACAAATCTTCTAGAGTCTCCGCGTCGGGATGGACGAGCACAGGGCAGTGGAGTCGTTGGGCGCCATGGTGGCGTCGACGGATGGCCGGACTGGCAATGATGATGCGTATTTCTCTCTTGAAGATGGGACAGTGGTTCCATGATGATGGCGGCTTCTAAAACGTATGCATGTGGTGTACGCTTTAGGTCTGCTGCACCTGTTGTACGTTCCGATACGTTATATGGATGGATCGGCGACGACATCAGTTATAGATATGGGGAGTGAGAGCACTCCACATTATCAAGTTTGTAGCTGTGAGTGGTGGATTCGGGTGGCTTGATGTATGTTCTTGTCAGACCTTGGTGGAATAATTAATAAAGATGGCTGCATGCATCAATCGATGCAGAGGCCGGGGGTTTAACCTCCTTTTCTAAAAAAGGACATCTCTCAGTTTGTGGAGGAGACACCAACACATGTGAGCTTCTTAAGTCACCTCCTTTAGCCACTTCCTATTTCTCTTCTGATCCAGTCTATTATGAGTTTGTGATAAAAGAATGAGCTTCTGTTAGGGATTTGAAATTTTCCATGTAACCCGCCCTTGTGATAGGGTAGTGACACTACCTCATTTCGGCTGTGCATTCGACTGGCCAGTGTGGTGTAGCAGCAGTAGCGACACCACTTCCAAGGATCTCTAGCATGTGTGCGCACTCTCCTTGACCCTAAGCACCTACAACAACAACAACATCAACAACAAATCGTGTGTACTATTAGTCAGAGAACTACCACACAAATATTGTTTTTTTGTAGAAATTCCTTTATATATTTTGCAAATTTCCTGATCGGTGGTTATCAATTTTATATGATATTTTTCACCTGCCAGTGTGACTTTTTCCTTTCAAGTTTCTGTATCTTGGTCTATTTCTCTTCTAATTCCATCGTCATCGATTTCCTGAAGGAATTTGACTATCCTATATCTTTTTTCTCATTTTTGTTGAATACATGCTTGGATGGGAGAAATTTTAACCCATCTTCTACTTCTTGCAGGTGTAGTTGCTTTGTTCCACTTGGTGTGTTCAACAGAAACCGGCATCCAATACTCTATTTTAAGGTGGTTTAATGAGGAACGAGAGGAAATTTTTGTAGGTGATAGAGCATGTTAACCTTCTCTTTTTTGTTCCTTTCTTAAAGTGTTACCGCAAACCATTATTTATAATAAAAGAATCAGGGCATCCATTACTATCTTTGACTTGCTACGCGTAGCCCTTAGGTTTGCCTTTTGGTGCTAATTGTATAATAAATAGAGTGCATTAGTTAGCTATACTCATTTGATCGTTTCCACGGATGTGATTTATATTTTAGTACGATTGTCAGTTTCCTATCCCAAAGATGTATAATTGTAAATTAATATTCAAGGAGATCTAAACCTGGGCATATTAATGTAAAAGCACAACTTTCCACTTGAATGCTTCTTGAGTTTTAACATGTTGGTGTACCTAACAAAGTAAATTTGGTTGTGATCCTGAAATGGCCTGCCATTTATTTTTGAAGAATGACAGCTTGAAATGGCCTGGCATTTAGTTTTGAAGAATGAAAACCTTTACATGTTGGTGTACCTAACAAAGTAAATTTGGTTGTGATCCTGAAATGGCCTGACATTTAGTTTTGAAGAATGACAACATGAAATGGCCGCACATTTAGTTTTGAAGAATGACAACCTAAAATTGGCAACAATTATGGGGAAGGAGGGCTATAGTCTTTGTAGTTTAGTCTTGGCTTTACACTTGTGTGATTTTTTGAGGTAATGTATCTCAATGTACTTGTGGATGTATCATAACTAGGATTTAAGCTTCTTTTCCTTCCAAGACACGCACACAATTAAGTACCGAGTGGTATATGAGTTGGATAAATAGTGTTGAAACTTGATTCAGATGGTACTCCTAGAGAAGTTGTTGGGTTATATTTATTTTTGGTGTTGCTTGCCAAATAAATAATACAATTTCATGTGTGTGTATATTTTTTAGTCTTTATAATTTCTCCTTGGGAACATATTTAAGTCTATTGTGAAGCCAATGGGCAAATATGTTGTGTCTTAAGATAATCATAACATAACTGAATATATCAAGCATGCTAATGGCATTGGATTAACTTTCGAGGAATATGACAGAAGGTTTAACCTTATAATCTTCAATATGGAGGAGAATATGACGGAAGGGTGTGTAAATTTCGATATGTTTTACCAAACCCTGATGTTGGTCTCATCTTCCTTAGTTAGCACATCGGTGACATTGCTATTTTTGTTAACGATTTTGTGTAGTCATTTTACCCTAAGAACATACAATGAGCTAACTGACTGACTCGCCCAAACCAAATCATCAATTGAATATTTGAATCACACCTACTAATCTTTATGCTCCTCCATATGGATACGAACTAAAAGGATGATGCCATTATTCTACCTTTCAATATTTGGTGGCATATATTTAATAAAATCATAGTTAAGCATGTCACTTTCTAGAAAGGCGCTTGAATGGAATATATATATATGTATATAATTACTAACCTACCCTTGCTATTCATCAACGGAGCCATCCTCGGTTCGCTCGGCAGCAGCCTCAAGGGTCCCCCCAACATGATGAGGAGCTATAGGATCTGCTGCCAGTACTTGAGGCACCTCGTCAAGCACCACGACTACGAGGATCCAAGCCACCGTCAGGCGCGGGGTGGTTGCCATCGGCAGACATCATCTTCTTCTATAGCGACAACCATCAACCACACC
Organism: Hordeum marinum; assembly: GCA_022496015.1. Lineage (NCBI taxonomy): Eukaryota > Viridiplantae > Streptophyta > Magnoliopsida > Poales > Poaceae > Hordeum > Hordeum marinum. Next base: position 153,952,555 of record CM039674.1, read on the forward strand.
GGACCCAACCAGGTATGACCCACTCTGCATTCAGGAACCGCTTAATCCTGTTCTGTCCACACATACAAGGGGTGACATTTTGCTAGCAAGATCTTCCAGTGTGCTATTGCTGAGTTGCTGGACTGCTAAACACCATTTTGATGGAGATTGGGATGAATTTCGTTTATGCTCTTTGAAAAATCAATTTCAAGCACTCCACATAAATAATGCAGGTCATTTACATATTTAAGACCTTTCTGAAGTCTATCAAACTGAAAATGTTTACAAACAAACAGAGAAATTGGTCAATGGTAGGTACTAAAGTAACTTAGGTTAGGTGATTTTGCAATCCTAGCCAATTTATACGCATGGCTTACTTACAAATAAATAATCATCATATCATTTTACGAAAACAATATACCACAAAATCCAGGAAGGCATTTCTTAATTCAGCCATTCCTGAATAATCAAGCATTCCTTAACTGATGCCACTTGTATTTACACAGGTACTACAAATAACTAAATATTTTGTAGCAGCACCTGATAGCATCTCCAGCCGGCCGATGCCCTGAGGGGCAGAAATAGCGCCGCGTGGGGGTCAACCGGCGAAAAAATTGGCGTGGGGTGGGCCTGGTTCCCAGCCGCCCCCTACGCCGCCGCCCACGCCATTTTTTATATGATTTTTAAAAACAACTCATAAAATTATACCAAGTTTCGACCAAATTCATATGATTTTTTTATAAAAACTGATAAAAACATAAAACATAACTAAAAAATTAAAACTACATTGCCGATGTCGCCGTCGCCGCCGTCTTTTACATGCCAAGCAGCCTGTAGAAGGTGTTGTAGTCTTCGTCGTCCTGCACACCGCCGCCATCCCTACTGCACCCCTGCCCTGGGTCACTGTGGCGATGCAGCTCGAGGTCGGATGGCCCGGGCGCCTCCTCCTCATCGCTGTCGAGGATGACGACGTCGTGACGTGGCTTGAAACTGCGTCGGTATTTCCCCAAAGAGGAAGGGATGATGTAACACAACAAGGGTAAGTATTTCCCTCAGTTATGAGACCAAGGTATCAATCCGTAGAGGAAGATCACACACCCACATAAACAACACCTGCACACAAACAACAAATATTTGCAACCCGACGCGAAATAGAGGTTGTCACGTTCTCTACGGTAATGAGATACATTAGGTTATGATAGGTAGAAGAGATAGATCTCTCAAGAACACGAAATAAATAGAGTAAATATGCAGCAACATATTTTTGGGTTTTTGGTTTTGTAGATCTTAAAACAAAGATTGCAAAAACATAGATCAGAAAGCAATATGATGGAAAAGTAGACCCGGGGGTCATAGGATTCACTAGTGGCTTCTCTGATGAGTATAGCACATGGTGGGTGAACAAATTAATGTTGGGAAATTGATAGAAAATCTAACAGTCATGACGATATCCAAGGCAATGATCATTATATAGGCATCACGTCCAAGATAAGTACACCGACTCCTGCCTGCATCTACCACTATTACTCCACACATCGACCACTATGCAGCATTCATCTAGTGTATTAAGTTCATGGAAAACGGATTAATGCAATAAGAACGATGACATGATGTAGACAAGATCTATTCATGTAGGAATAGACCCCATCTTGTTATCCTTAATAGCAACGATACATGCATGTCTTGTTGCCCTTCTGTCACTGGGAAAGAACGCCACAAGATTGAACCCATCACGAAGCACCTCTTCCCATGGCAAGAAAAATCAATCTAGTTGACCTAACTAAACCAAAGATTCGACGAAGAAATATGAGGCTATAAGCAACCATGCATATAAGAGATCAAAGAAGACTCAAATAATATTCATGGATAGAAACTGATCATGAACTCAAAATTCATCGGATCCCAACAAACACACCGCAATTTTTTTACATAAAATAGATCTCGAGGAGACCATTGTATTGAGAATCATAAGAGAGAGGGAGAGAGATAAGAGGCCATCTAGCTACTGCCTATGGACCCGTAGGTCTATGGTGGACTACTCACGCATCATCAGAGAGGCACCTATGATGAAGATGAACCCCTCCATGATGGTGTTTAGATTGGATCTTGAGGTTTTGGAACTTGTGGAGGCTGGAATTGTGTTTCGTTGACTCCCCTAGGGGTTTTGGATTTTCTGGGAATTTATAGGAATGATATTCGGTCGAGGGGATGCCAGAGGAGCCCAGCACCCACCAAGGCACGCTAGGGGGCCTCTAGCGCGCCCGTGTGGGTGCCGCCCCCCTGCCCCCCTCTTCTGGTGTTCTTTGGCCCATCTGGTTTCTTTTGGTCCGTAAAAAATCCACAAAAATCCCCACAGTGTTTCATCTCTGTTTGGTACTGATTTCCCACAAAGTAAAAAACAAGAAAAACAACAACTGACACTTTGGCACTATGTTAATAGGTTAGTCCCAAAAAATGATATAAAGTTGTAATAAAATGATTGTAAAACATCCAAGAATGATAATATAACAACATGGAACAAGCAAAAATTTAGATATGTTGGAGACATATCACGCCGCACTCCTCGTGGCCGCGGCGACAAACGACGATCTCCTCGAGGGCGCGCTGCTGACACTCCATCTCCTTGCGGACGTAGTCGTCACGCGCCCATTTGAGGGCGGTCTCGTCGGCGGCAGCCTTGGCAAGGTGCTCCTGCTTTATGGCAACCAGCGTCGCCGCCGCTTCAGGCTCGGTATTTGACCTGACAAGGCGGAGGTGGCCGCGGGGAGGGGGGAAGGCTGGTGGTGGCGGCCCTCGTTGATGGTGATGCCACCACCACCACTACGCCCATTGCTTCGGAGTGGTGTCTCTCCGGGCTCGGCCTTCGTGGCGATGAGTAGGGTACGTGCGCCGAAGGAGTGGTAGCGGGACGATGATGGGGACGACATGGCCATGTGCCTCTGCTGCCAGGCTGAGCCACTTCAACGCGAGATGGACGGCGCGGGGTAGTCAAGGTGCGACGTGTTGCCGCACTCGATGTGATCGAGAATGGCTTCGAGGGTGCGGCCGGGGGCTCCCCACCATATCCACTGCCCCTCGGAGTTGTGGGGACCGTGGTTGGGTGGAGCGCCGTTCGTGGAGGCGAGCTGCTCCTCGCGGCGACACTCAAAGGATGCCGTCCACAAGTTGTGGATATCTGGTGCGTACCTTGGCTGCTCGCGTGCCATCTCCGGTAGAGACGATCAGATCCTGGCGATGTCGGTGCGTTGCTCGACGCCTTTGGGCACCAGGGCACCGGAACACCGCCGACGCTGAGCCTCCACGAACCCGGCGCCCGCATGTCGGGCGGCGCCGGGTACTCCACCTCATAGAGGAGGCGAACCTCGTCCTCGTGGAGGTGGCGGCGGCCGAAACCGTTCGCCGCCACACCATCGCCTGGGTAGCGCTCAGCCATCGGGGAGAGAATTTCACCGAAGGGAGGAGGGATAGAGGGCGTCGGCGGCGAGAGGGGTGAGAAGGTGTTGCAAGGAGTGGCAACCACCGGCGAGGAGGGTCGTCTTTTCTAGTGGCGAACGGGCGGTGATACGTCTCCAACGTATCTATAATTTATGAAGTATTCATGCCATGTTTACAATAATTTTATATGATTTTGGTATGATTTTATTAGAACTAACCCGGACTGACGCTGTTTTCAGCAGAACTACCATGGTGTCGTTTTTGTGTGCAGAAATAAAAGTTCTCGGAATGGGCTAAAAATTTAGTATGATTTTTTGTGGACCAAAAGAGACCCCCGAAGCATTGGAGCTGGACCAGAAGATCCATGAGGAGGCGGCAAGCCTGCTAGGCGCGGCCACCCCCTGCTCGGGGCGATCAGGCTTGCCACCGCCTCATGGCTCCCCTTGATGTGAGATCGACGCCAAAAATTCCTATAAATATATAAACCTCCAAAAAGAAACCTAGACCGGGAGTTCCGCTGCCGCAAACCTCCAGAGCCACGGAAAACCAATCTTGGCCCGCTCCGACACCCTGCCAGAGGGGGTCACCATCACCGGAGGCCATCTTCATCATCCCAGAGGGGCCATCAAGACCATAGAGGCCAAGGACCAGAGGGAGAACCTCTCCTCACCTAGGGGGGAGGCTATGAAGGAGGAAGCATAAGGGGGGACCTTCTCCCCCTCTCTCCCAGTGGTGCCGGAGTGCCATCAGAGGAACCATCATCGCGGTGATCGTCTTCATCAACATCACCTTCTTCATCACCATCATCATCTCCTTTTAGCGGTCCACTCTCCCGCACCCTGCTGTAATCCCCTACTTGAACATGGTGCTTTATGCCACATATCATTATCCAATTATGTGTTGCCACCCTATGATGTTTTGAGTAGATTTGTTTTGTCCTTTGGGTTGATTGATGATCTAGATTGGTTTGAGTTGTATGTTTATTTTGGTGCTGTCCTATTATGCCTTCCGTGCCGAGCACACGTGAAGGATTCCCGTTGTGTGTAGGGTGTTGCAATGCATTCATGATTCGCTTATAGTGGGTAGCTTGAGTGATAAAAGCATAAACCCGAGTAAGGGGGTTGTTGCGTATGGGATAAAGGGGACTTGATGCTTTAATGCTATGGTTGGGTTTTACCTTAATGATCTTTAGTAGTTGCGGATGTTTGCTAGAGTTCCAATCATAAGTGAATATGATCCAATTAGAGAAAGTATGTTAGCTTATGCCTCTCCCTCATATAAAATTGCAATAATGATTTCCGATCTTGTTAACAATTGCCTAGGATAATTCCACACACCAACCCATCAGTATTCCACACTCGCTATTTGTAATATATTGTAATATTATGATAACAACACCTATTTTTATGTTTTAGTTCTCCGTTATAATGCAAATCTATCCTCTTCATATCCAGAACGTAGTTTGATTTCTCGTTTCTAGATGGAAGCATACGTTCGGTGTATGTAGAGTCATATCGGTGGCAGATGGGACTTGAGAGAATATTGATCTTACCTTTAGCTCCTCGTGGCTTTGACACTCCATACTTATCACTTCCACCTTTGGAAATTGCTATGATGATTCCTTGCACTTGGGGATTATCAGGCGACACCGTGCAACCGCATGGAGGGAAAGGTGTGGACGTGCATTGCCCGCTTTGACTGCGCCGCCCGTGAAGCATCAATAGAAGGCTGACCGGCGGGCAGCCTTGCATTGATTCCCCGCGGGAAACCGAGGCGATGAGGACGACAAAGTGTCGCGCGGTTTGCTAACTCGGAGGACCGACCCGTTTTCGTGCCAAAAAAATGTTTCCCGGGCGCCCCCAGCGCGTCGGGTTCGGCTTGGGTTTGTCGGCACCAATTTCAGCCCTAACCCGCGAAATCAGGACTCCTGGGGGCACGACTGGGCCGATTTTCCTCAGCTGGCGATAAAAAAGGGCCTTTTGGGGGCCTGTTGGGGGGCAAGTGGAGATTCTCTAACGATTCAGATTAGAATATCTCCCATTGAGGGACTGGTAACAGGGCAGTCTCTGGCAAGGAGACCAAGTTAACCAAATCGCTACACAAACGCACACCTAAGCTGATCTGTTCATACCACATAGTGGGGCGGATTGGGCGCTGCCCTGAATACATTGTACTTTTATTTCAAAGTGCATAATTTAAAGTGTCATTATTATGTTACACCATTGTTGTTGCCAACACACAACTTTCCAATTTCTCGCACTAACAGTTCCTTCAACAATTGATCCACATGATGAAGAATACAAGCAGCGAGAGTATATCATTCGCGGTGAGCTCATGCCATACTCGTCGTATACAAAACAACGCTAAAACACATATTATTTTTTCTGGTCTTCTCCATTGAAATAAAAATAACCATATCCCTTGCAACTTGATTCCTTTAACCATGACTCTAGTGAGACATTACATGGGCAAACCTTTAGAATCCACATCATTTCTTTGCTTTCACCTATATTGTTTCGAAGAATAATCCTTAACTTAATTATTTGGCTTACTTTCTGTTTCATCCCATAGGTTTAGAACCTTAGTAGCCTAATAATATTTAAGCTTCTTGCATATGCTACTTCATTTGGTTCTTGCCTAAATTGAATTAAATGCAGGACCATCTCCTGCTATCCAGTACTGTGGAAAGCTTGAAAAGTACCGTTACTAGGGCAATGAAGTTAAGCTCTATGAGCACCATGTAGACGCCTTGTTTGCCATGTTATGACACAAAAAGCCAGGCCAGCGCAGGGTAATGTCCTTCCTTCTACTCCATACAAACAAATAGTTCTCCTTGCTTATGCCCGACAACTGAAATATTTGACTTGTTGATCATACAAGGCACAACTTGCAGTATAATTTTGATCATGTTAATTGTATTTCACTGCAAAATATCTAGAAATCGTTTTACATTGCTATTCAGTGATGTACATATTTCACCTCTCCTGCCTATGATTATTTCTTCCTTACTGCATGTTTTCTTCTTCATTAAAGTACTATACATAAAAAACATACAAATTCACATCTTCTACTGTCGACACCACAAAATGTAGGATGCACTCAATTAGTTCCTTTCTCCTGCCAGTATTTTTAGATCCACCACACTAATCAGAACCTGAAGGACTACGTTGATGATGAAGGACTACAAGTTCAAGCTCGTGAACGGGAACTGCGTGCAGATTGTCGCATGATAACCCACAAGTATAGGGGATCGCAATAGTTTTTGAGGGTAGAGTATTCGACCCAAATTTATAGATTCGACACAAGGGGAGCCAAAGAATATTTGAGAGTATTAGCAGTTGAGTTGTCAATTCAACTACACGTGGAGATTAAATATCTATAACAAAATTATCAGTAGCACAATAATATGATAGTTTGATAGCGGTGGTAACAGTAACAGTAGCGGTAACAATGGCAGTAGTGATTTTGTAACAAGTGCAACAGTAAGAGCAGTAGTAACTTAGCAAGAGCAATATATGGAACACTCGTAGGCACTCGATTGGTGTATTCGTTGGATGATATTCATCATATAACAGTCATAACCTAGGGCGACACAGAACTAGCTCCAGTTCATTAATGTAATGTAGGCATGTATTCCGTAAATAGTCATACATGCTTATGGAAAAGAACCTGCATGACATCTTTTGTCCTACCCTCTCGTGGTAGCAGGGTCCATAAGGAAACTAAGGGATATTAAGGCCTCCTTTTAATAGAGAACCAGAACAAAGCATTAACACATGGTGAATACATGAACTCCTCAAACTACGGTCATCACCGGGAAGTATCCCAAATATTGTCACTATGGGGTTTACGGGTCATAACACGTAATAGGTGCATATGACTAGGCAAGATCGGATCAAGAACATAGATATAATGGTGATAACATAAACGGTTCAGATTTGAAATCATGGCACTCGGGCCCTAGTGATAAGCATTAAGCATGTCAAAGTCATAGCAACATCAACCTTAGAACATAGTGGATACTAGGGATCAAGCCTAACAAAACTAACTCGATTACATGATAAATCTCATCCAACTCCTCACCAACCAGAATGCCTACCAAGGAATTACTCACTCCTAGTGGGGAGCATCATGGAATTGACGATTAAGGAGGGTTGATGATGACGAAGACCGAAGATTACCCTCTCTGAGCCCCAAACGGACTCTAGATCTGGCCTCTCGATGAAGAACAGGAGGTGGCGACGGCTTTGTCTCGTGAAACGCGATAAAATTTCCTCCTTGATTTTTTCTCTAGAAATAGGAATTTATAGTGCCAGAATTAGGGTCAGCGGGGCCATGAGGTGGGCACAACCCACCAGGGCGCACGGGGGGGGGGGGGGGGGCTCACATGCCCTGGTGTATCGTGCCCAACCAGGGCACCCCCTCCGGTGGTTCTTGGCTCCAGTATCTTTTATTGTAAAATAAATCTCCAACAAGTTTTGTTTGATTCCGAGAACTTTTATTCTGCACAAAAACAACACCATGGTAGTTCTGCTGAAAACAACGTCAGTCCGGGTTAGTTTCATTCAAATCGTGCCAATTAGAGTCCAAAACAAGTGCAAAAGCGTTAGGAAAAGTAGATACGATGGAAATGTATCAACTCCCCAAGCTTAAACCATTGCTTGTCCACAAGCAATTCAGTTGACAAACTGAAAGTGATAAAGAAAAACTTTTATGAACTCTTTTGTTCCTGTTTACATACATATGCTTAAGTAGCACCCAGGTTTTCAGCAAAGATTATGACTAACCATGTCAACAACAACTCTTAAAGATTATATTAACTCATATCAATGACGTAAGCAAGTAGCGAGCAATAATAAAATATCTCAAATGCAAACACTTTATCAAAACAGTCATGATGTAATATGACAATAATGGTATCTCACTAGACCTTTCTGAGACCGCAAAACATAAACGCAGAGCACCTCCAAAGTTCAAGCAACGGCTTGCTACTTCTTGAGCTTGCGTTGGTTTTCCCTTGAAGAGGAAAGGGTGATGCAACAAAGTAGATATGTATTTCCCTCAGTTGTTGAGAACCAAGGTATCAATCCAGTAGGAGGTACAAGCAAGGCCCCAATCTATGCACGTACGCAAACAATCAAACACTTGCACCCAACGCTATAAAGGGGTTGTCAATCCCTTCACGGTTACTTGCAAGGATGAGATCTGATAGAGATAGATATACAAGATTACTAAAAGTAAAACTAAATAAAAGTAAATAAAATTGCAGCAAGGTATTTTTGGTTTATAGATCTGAAAATATAATGTGGAAAACAGACCCGGGGGGCATAGGTTTCACTAGAGGCTTCTCTCTTGAAGGAAAATAATATGGTAGGTGAACAAATTACTGTCGAGCAATTGATAGAAAAGTGCATAGTTATGACGATATCCAAGGCAATGATTATGCATATAGGCGTCACATCCGTGTCAAGTAGACCGAAATGATTCTGCATCTACTACTATTACTCCACACATCGACCGACTCCTGCCTGCATCTAGAGTATTAAGTTCATGAAGAACAGAGTAACACATTAAGTAAGATGACATGATGTAGAGGTATAAACTCAAGAAATATGATGAAAACCCCATCTTTTTATCCTTGATGGCAACAATACAAATACGTGCCTCGCTACCCCTAATTTGTCACTGGGTGAGGACACCGCAAGATTGAACCCAAAACTAAGCACTTCTCCCATTGCAAGAATTACCAATCTAGTTGGCCAAACCAAAGCAATAACTCAAAGAGACTTGCAAAGATATGAAATCATGCATATAAGAATTCATAGAAGATTCAAATAATACTCATAGATAATCTGATCATAAACCCACAATTCATCGAATCTCGACAAACACATCGCAAAAGAGTATTACATCGGATAGATCCCCATGAAGATCATGGAGAACTTGGTATTGAAGAACATAGTGAGAGAAGAAGCCATCTAGCTACTAGCTATGGACCCGAAGGTCTAAGGTGAACAACTCACGCATCATCGGAAGGGCAATGGTGTTGATGTAGATTCCCTCCGTGATGGAATCCCCCTCCGACAGATTACCGGAAAAGGCCCCAAGATGGTATCTCACGGGAACAGAGGCTTGCGGCGGTGGAAAATTATTATCGTGGCTCTCTGTGGTATTGGGGGAATATTTATGAATTTATAGGTAGAGAATTAGGGTTGGAGGAGCTACGGGGGCCCACAAGCCAGGGGACGCCCCCCAGGGGCGCGCCCTGGTGGCTTGTGGCCCACCCGTAGGTCTTCTGGCCTCTTCCCCAAGCCTCCTAGGTTCCTTCCGTTCCAAGAAAAATCATCATAGATTTTATTCCATTTGGACTCCGTTTGATATTCCTTTTCTGCAATACTCAAAAGCAAGGAAAACACAAACTAGCACTGGGCACTAGGTTAATAGGTTAGACCCAAAAATAATATAAAATAGCATATTAATGCATATAAAACATCCAAAACATATAATATAATAGCATGGAACAATCAAAAATTATAGATACATTGGAGACGTATCACGAGTAGACATTTTAATTCATGGTAGAAAAGATCGAGTTATGATGCATCCAACATTCACTAGACACAATGCATGAGGATGACAATAGTGCTGTCAGTTCTGGCGCTTATTTGAGAAGGTGATGACTCAACATAAAAGTAAATAGATAGTTCCTTCGTGGAGGGAAGTAGGGATTTGCAGAGGTGCCAGAGCTTAGAGCTTAAATTAGAGATAAATATAATTTTGGGAGGTGCACCCTTCCTGTCAATATTACGACCAAGAGTTATCAATATCTTCCATGTTAAACACATTAGTGGCGGTTCCCAAGCTGTAAAAGTAAAGGTTTACTACCCCTCCACCAACAAACACACTCCATGGCTAGCCTAATCCACAGGTACCATCCATACCTACAACATTCTTGGGGTTGTTTTGTTTAATTATTTGTATTTCTTTGATTTCAGAACTGGGAATCCCTATTACCGCCCCTCTCGTGCAAGGATGAGTGAATAAACACTCATCATGAAAATAACCTGCTTAACATGGAAGATACCGACCACCCCCTGTCGCTCCATGAGCGGTCCAGACACACAAAACAAGTGTTCATTTGAAATTTTAGAGGTGGCACATGCAAATTTACTTGGAACGGCAGGGTAATACCGCATATAGGTAGATATAGTGGACTCATCTGGAATAACTTTGGTTTAAGGATTTTGATGCACAAGCAGTATTTCTGCTTAGTACAAGTGAAGGCTAGCAAATAGGTTGAGAAGCGGTCAGCTAAAGAGTGAAGACGGTCATGAACATGCATTTATGAATAATAAGCATTGAATGCTATCATGAGTAGGATATGGGCACCATGAACATAAATATCGTGAAGGCTATGTTGGTTTTGATTCAACTACACGCGTCAACATGTGCCAAGTTAATCCACTTGAAACATTCAGAGGAGGATATCATATCATCATACTACATCACAACCATTTTAATGCGTGTTGACATCCAAGAAATCATTATCCACTTCTAGCTACTTAAGCATGGCATGAGCAACTATAATCTCTAATTGTCATTGCAAACATGTTCGATCATAATATGCTAAATCATGGATACTAGGTTAAACATATTTACAAAAACAAATACAAGTTGAGCTCATACGCTCTTCTCTCTACCACAGTCACTTCATCAAATATCGTCATTATTGCCTTTCATTTGCACGACCGAATGATATGAAAATAATAATAGTGCAAGAGTGCCATAGACTAAGCTAGAACCTGCAAGCATTTTATTCAAGAGGAGAAGACAAAGTAATATAGTCTCTTTGTTAGATCAACAGTGGTGCATATGAGAGCCAATCAACATTTTCATCATGGTCTTCTCCTTGGTTTGACTCAATAAAAGGAAGAGAATTTCAGAGAAACACACTCAAATATTTTTGGGTTTTTAGTTTTTCTTGAAGAAAGCAAATAAAAGAAGGAAAAACAAAAATGAGAAAAACTATTTGCACAGGAGAACTCCTAACAATTAAAAGAAGAAAGAAGAAATATTTTTGGGTTTTCTTTTAATACTATAACTAATTAAACTAAGAAGAAAAACCAACAAGAAGCAAGAGATATTTTTGGATTTTATCAAAAAAAATCAAACACACAAAAAGAAAGTGAGAAAATAAATCTAGGATGGATAATACAATGAAAATGTGTGGACACCGACAACTGGGATGAAATGTGTGAACATGAATATAATGTCGGTGGAAACACGTACTCCCCCAAGCTTAGGATTCTAGCCTAGCTTGGTAATCACCATCCTTAGCATGGATAATAGTTTGAGTGATAACCCACCAAGGCTCTTGGCGCAACCTCCTCAGCCTGTCTGGCAGCTTCAACCTCTGCATTGTACGTGCGGGCCTCACTCTCAAGGACGTAATATCTTCCCTTCCCACTATAATCAAAGAGGGGAGGATCAGGCAATACTATAGGTACAATGGGACCGTTATCAAACCTTAAGTTGTAAGTATAATTAGTGATTGTGCCCTTGAGGAACTTATGACATTTCATATCCTCAAAGACTAAATATTGATTAGGTAAGATAGGATCATTAGGCCAAGGGGACACACCCAACTTCGTAGCTAGACGGAGGCATAAATGCCACCATAAAAGTGACCACTACTAGCATTGTGATTCAATCTCAGTGCAACAATTGCTCCTAGATTATAACGTTTATGTCCTGTTACAACAGTGTGTATAAAACTCAAATCAGGGGCACACAATGTGCTGCAATCTTGTTTTCCTATGATGCATTTGACATTAAAGAGTGCAAAGTATTGTATAGATGGAAAATGGATGCTTTTTATTCTACCTTGTGTTACTCCTCCGACTTCACCATAGCAAAGGTTAATAAAAATGACTCATACTTAGATTTTGGTGATTCGTCTAGCGAACCCCAATACGGAATGTTGCACGCTTCACAGAACACATATAAGGGTATGGTGAAAGCATTATTATAAAGGCTAAATGAAACTCTAGACTCATGAGGAAAATATTTAAATTTCTTAGTAAACGTCTTTGTGAGGTTGAGGTGTTGGGTGCACTTATCTTCGATGAAGGGAGCGAGATCGGTGTTGAGAACATACTTCTCAAATTCTTCCTTGATACCTGCACCTTCCATGAATGTATTGCACGACCAAAGGAACGATTTGGCTTTGGCTTCCCGCATCGAGCTTGCACTTGGTTCAGCATAAGATTGTCAGATAGAGCTTCCACTTGACGATGCCCCTGAGGATCTTCTCCTCGAAGAACTCCAAAATAATTGCATTTTAATTTGCGAACAATTTCTGAAAAAAATGTGACACAAAATTTTGTTAACAAAACTTCACAAGATTGATAGAAACTACTCATATGGGTGCCTAGAGGCCATATCAAGCATTCAAACTACTTAGAACTCTAAGAATTCAACATGCAAGCTCATCTACAGCAGCACCAAGAGTAGCTAATTATTCTAAAAATAAACCACTAAATCAAAAACTAATTGGAGCAATGGGGGAGTCACATACCAAGAATCAACCCCCCAAAACAGTTTCGGAAACAGAGCTTCGAGCAAAGAGATCGAAATCCACGGGTTTGTGAGAAAGAACATGAGAGAGAAAGCCATGGTGATTTTTTTCTAGGGGTAAGAGATGATATGGGCTAAATAAGTAAGTGAGGGGACCCACGTGGGGACCACAACCCACCAGGGCACGCCTGGGATTGCTGGCGCGTCGTGGTGTCTTCTGGGAACCAGGTGCACCCCCCTCTGATGTTATTTGCACCAGAAATTTAGAAATATTTAGAAAAAATCGTGTTAAATATTTAGGACATTCTGAGACCTTTTATTTATTGGCCATTTTTTATTGCACGGAAAAATCAGAAACAGGATAAACATAACACTTTATTTTATTTAACAAAGAAAACAAAAAGTGGGAGCAGAAGGTTGTGTCTACTAAATTCATCAACTTCCTACTAAATTCATCAACTTCATACCTCTAAAAAAATGATCTATTAATAAGGTTGATCAAGTCTTACTAACAACCCCTTTGATTAGCATGAAACCGAAGAACTTTTGTAAAACACTAAGTTACCTCAACGGAGATATGCATATCCCCAACCATAATTATATCATATTTCTTTTTGGCAGTAGGTAGAGGTAGATGAAAACTTCCAATAGTGAGTGTCGGAGAATTTCCAATAACATTTACACTATTCACCTAGAATTGTTTCTTCGGAAAGTGCACCGTATGCTCATTACCATTGATATAAAAAGTGACTTTGCTGTTATGTCAATCAGTAACAACCCCTGCAGTATTCAAAAAGGGTCTACCAAGGATAATCGACATGTTGTCGTCCTCGGGCATCTCAAGACTAACAAAGTCTGTTAAGATAGTAACATTTGTAACAACAACGGCCACATCCTCACAAATAGATATGTATGGCAGTTGATTTGTTAGCCATTTGTAAAGATATTTCAATAGGTGTGAGTTTATTCAAATCAAGTCTTTTATATAAAGAGAAAGGCATAACACTAACACTAGCTCCCAAATCACACAAAGTAGTTTTAACATAATTTATTTTAATGGAGCAAGGTAAAGTTGGTATTCCAGGATCTCCAAGTTTTTTAGGTACTCCATCCTTAAAACGATAATTAGCAAGCATGGTGGAGATATCAGCTTCAGGTATCTTTCTTTTATTAGTGATGATGTCTTTCATGATAGCATAAGGGGCCATCTTCGAGATATCAGTTAAGCGAGTACGCAAAATACTGGCCTAATCATTTCAGCAAAGCGTTTAAATTTGTCATCATCCCTTTTCTTAGATGGTTTAGGTGGAAAATGCACGGGTTTATGAACCCATGGCTCTCTTTCTTTACCATGTTTTCTAGCCACAAAGTCCTTTTTATCATATCGTTTATTTTTAGGTTGTGGGTTATCAAGATCAATAGTAGGTTCTATTTCTACACCATTATCTGGTTCTTTATCATTATTTGGTTGAGCATCTTCATGAACATCACTATCATTTTCATTATCACTAGGTGAATGTTCATTACCATATTGAGTTTCGGCATCAGACATAGAGACATCATTATTAACATCAGGAGGTTTTTCTATCTCAGGTTCACTAGAGGTATGCAAAGTCCTATCATTTTTCATTTTTCTTTTTCTTTTTAGAAGGACTAGGTGCATCATCATTAATTCCTTGAGAGTCTTGTTCAATTCTTTTAGGATGACCTTCATGATAAAGAGGTTCTTGGGTCATTCTACCTCCTCTAGTTACTACTCTAATAGCAAGATCATTCATATTATTATTCATTTCATTAAGAAAATCTCTTTGAGATTTAGCAACTTGTTCTAACTGAGTTTAAACCATAGAGGCACATTTTCCTACACCTCCAACATCATTACTAATTCTAACTAACAAGTCACTCAAGCAAGAAATCATATGAGAATTATATTTCAATTGTTTCAGAACATTTGTATTGAAGTGATCTTATTTCCTAATGTAGTTTTCAAATTCATATAAGCACTGACTAGGATGTTTATTGTAAGGGATTTCACCTTCATCAAACTTTAATCAAAAAATTACCTCTACCACCTTTGGAGGTGGTGGTGTGTCAAGGCCATGTATTTCTTCAATAGGTGGTAAATTCTTAACATCCTCAGCTTTAAAACCTTTTTCCTTCATACATTTATTTGCCTCTTGCATATCTTCAGGACTGAGAAATAAGATACCCCTCTTCTTCGGAGTGGGTTCAAGCGGTGGTTCACAGAGAGTACAATCATCATAATTCTTCAATATATTATTCAATAGTTCCTCAATTTGTTCAATAGTTTGTTCCCTAAAAACACAACCAACACAACTATCTAGGAAGTCCCTAGAAGCATCAGTTAGTCCATTATAGAAGATATCAAGTATTTCATTTCTCTGTAAAGGATGATCAGGTAAAGCATTAAGCAATTGGAGAAGCCTCCCCCAAGCTTATGGGAGACTCTCTTCTTCAATTTGCACAAAGTTAAGTATTTCCTATAAGGCAACTTGTTTTTTATGAGCAGGAAGATATTTTTTAGAGAAGTAGTAATTCATATCCTGGGGGCTACACACACAACCAGGAGCAAGAGTATTGTACCATATTTTAGCATCACCCTTTAATGAGAACGGAAATAATTTGAGAATATAATAGTAGTGAATCTTCTCATCATGAGCAAAAAGGGTGGCTATATCACTAGGCTTAGTAAGATGTGCCACTACAGTTTCAATTTCATAGCCATGAAAAGGATTAGATTCAACCAAAGTAATTAACTCTGGGTTAACAGAGAATTCATAATCCTTATCGGTAACAAAGGTAGGTGAAGTAGCAAACTTAGGACCACATTTCATTCTAGCATTCAAAGTCTTTTCTTTATACTTGCATAGTAGTTTCTTAAGATCATTTCTACCCTTACAAGCAAGAATGTCTCTAGCTACTTCTCCATCCATAAAACAACCCTTAGGTATCTTAGGCATTTAAAATCTAGGAGATCCAGGTATAGTAGGTGTTTCATAATTCTCAATTTCAAAGACTTCATCAGTTTTAGTAGTTTCATCAGTTTCGATAATTTCATTCTCTTTAGCTCTTGCAATTTGTTCATCAAGAAATTCACCTAGTGGCACAGTATCATCAAGCAAGGTACTACATCATCATAAGCATCATTCATAGCAGAAGTAGCATCATCAATAAATTGCGACATATCAAGATTAATAGCATGTGGTGGTGTTGCAAGTCTACTCATAACAGAAGGTGAATCAAGTGCAGAGTGTGATGGCAAATTTGTACCTCCCCTCGTCTTGGTTCTTGTATCCTTTAGATTCTTCATAGTGAGAGATTGATATAAATCCCAAGTTACTCACCAAATATAGCTATGCTCCCCGGCAACGGCACCAGAAAAAGGTCTTAATAACCCACAAGTATAGGGGATCGCTGATACGTCTCAACCGTATCTATAATTTATGAAGTATTCATGCCATGTTTACAACAATTTTATATGGTTTTTGTATGATTTGATTAGAACTAACCCGGACTGACGTTGTTTTCAGCAGAACTACCGTGGTGTCATTTTTTGTGCAGAAAAAAAAGTTCTCGGAATGGGTTGAAAATTTACTGTGATTTTTATGGACCAAAAGAGACCCCCCGAAGCACAAGAGCTGGGCCAGGAAGTGGACGAGGAGGCCACAAGCCCTCTAGGCATGCCTTACCCCCAGGAAGGGTGCTTCAGGCTTGTGGGCCCCTCGGGCACCCCCTTGACATGAGACCGACGCCAAAAATTCTTATAAATATCCAAACCTCCGAAAAGAACCCTAGATCAGGATTTCCGCCACCACAAGCCTCTGTAGCCATGAAAAACCAATCAGGAGCCCGTTCCGGGACCCAACCAGAGGGGGAAACCATCACCAAAGGCCATCTTCATCATCCCGGCGGTCTCCATGATGAGGAGGGAGTAGTTCACCCTCGGGGCTGAGGGTATGTACCAGTAGCTATGTGTTTGATCTCTCTCTCTCATGTTATTGAGATGACACGATCTTCATGTACCGCAAGCTTTATTAATATAGATGAATCATATGGAGTTTCCCCTCTCTATCTTCTTGTGATGAATTGAGTTTTCCCTTTGAAGTTTTCTTATCGGATTGAGTCTTTAAAGGATTTGAGAACACTTGATATGTATGTCTTGCGATGGGATATCCATGGTGACAATGTGATGTTCTATTGATCCACTTGATGTATGTTTTGGTGATCAACTTGCGGGTTCCGTGACCTTGGGAATCTATGCATAGGGGTTGTCACACTATTTCTTCTTGACTCTCCGGTAGAAACATTGGGGCACTCTTTGAAGTTCTTTGTGTTGGATTGAGCCTCATGAATCCGAAATTGTGTGATGCATATCATAGAATCAAGCCCATGGGTACTCGTGGTGACATTGGAGTATCTAGGTGACATTAGGGTTTTGGTTGATGTGTATCTTAAGGTGTTATTTTAGTACGAACTCTAGGGCTGTTCGTGACACTTATAGGGATTGCTCATACGATTGATCGGAAAATATAACTTTGAGGTGGTTTTATACCCTACAATAATTTCTTTGATTGTTCTCTGCTATTTGTGACTTTGGAGTGAACTCTTTGTCGCACGTGAGGGATTTACATATGATTCAACTATGTCAGTATTGTTGAGTGAACTTGCACTAGTGAAAGTATGAACCCTAAGCCTTGTTTTCAAGCATTGCAATACCGTTTTCGCTCACTTTTGTTACTTGCTACCTTTTTGTTTTTATATTTTCAGATTGCAAAAACTTATATCTACCATCCATATTGCACTTGTATCACCATCTCTTCGCCGAACTAGTGCACCTATACAATTTGCCATTGTATTGGGTGTGTTGGGGACACAAGAGATTTCTTGTTTTTGATTGCAGGGTTGTTTGAGAGAGACCATCTTCACTTCTTCATCCTACACCTCCCACGGATTGATAAACCTTAGGTCATCTACTTGAGGGAAAATTGCTATAGTCCTACAAAACTCTGCGCTTGGAGGCCCAAGAAAGTCTACAAGAATAAAGTTGTGTACTAGACATCAAGCTCTTTTCTGGCGTCGTTGCTGGGGAGGTGAGTAATTGAAGGTAAATCTTTAGATCTTGCAATCAAATCTTTTAGTTTCTTGTTTTTCACTAGTTTAGTTTTATAAAATAAAACTACAAAAAAATGGAGTTTAGGTTACATCATTTGTTTCATCACTTTAATGTCTTTTGTGAAAATGATGGTTTGGAAAATTGTGCTCAATTGGTAGAGGAAGAATTTATGAAAAAACTTAATGATAATTCCTTGACTGATGAACATGATAGAAATATTGCTAGTATGGATTCTCTGAATATTCTTGATGTAGTGATATGTAAAGCCACAAGCTTGGTGAGGGAGTCCTGGTTTAAGGGGTCCTAGGATGGCCGACCTGTTTCTCATGGGCCGGACTATGTGGGCCCTGGCTGAGCATTGGATGATCAAAGGCCCCGCCGCCAGGGTGGAAGCTTCAAGGAGTCGTGGCGTGTCCTCCAAGCTTTCGACAGTAGATAGGCATGTTTTTTCCTTCGATGTGCAACCGACCATGTGTAAATGATACGTCCATTTTGCATCACGCTTTTATATTGATATTTATTGCATTATGGGCTGTTACTACACATTTTGGTACAATATTTATGCCTTTTCTCTCTTATTTTACAAGGCTTACATGAAGAGGGAGAATGGCGGCAGCTGGAATTCTGGACTGGAAAAGGAGCAAATCTGAGATACCTATTCTGCACAACTCCAAAAGTGCTGAAAATTTACGGAGAATTATTTTGGAATATATAAAAATTATTGGGCGAAAGAAATACATCAGGGGCCCACCAAGCAGTCACAAGCCAGGGGGTGCGCCCTAACCCCCTTGGCGCGCCCCTATGGCTTGTGGCCCACCTGACAACCCTCCGATGCCCATCTTTTTCTATATGGAGGGTTTTGACCTGGAAAAAAAATCATAACAGAGCTTTTGCGGTGAAGCGCCGCCGTCTCGAGGCGGAACTTGGGCAGTACCAATCTAGGGCTCCGGCGGAGCTGTTCTGTCGGGGAAACTTCCCTCTCGGAGGGGGAAATCGAAGCCATCGTCATCACCAACGATCCTCTCATTTAGAGGGGGTCAATATCCATCAACATCTTCATCAGCACAATCTCCTCTCCAAATCCTAGTTCATCTCTTGTATCCGATCTTTGTCTCAAAACCTCAGATTGGTACCTGTGGGTTGCTAGTAGTGTTGATTACTCCTTGTAGTTGATGCTAGTTGGTTTACTTGGTGGAAGATCATATGTTCAGATCCTTGATCATCATTAATACTCCTCTTATTATGAACATGAATATGCTTTGTGAGTAGTTATGTTTGTTCCCGAGGACATGGGATAAGTCTTGTTATAAGTAATCATGTGAATTTGGTATTCGTTCAATATTTTGATGAGATGTATGTTGCCTCTCCTCTAGTGGTGTTATGTGAACATCGACTACATAACACTTCACCATTGTTTGGGCCTCGAGGAAGGTATTGGGAAGTTATAATTAAATGATGGGTTGCTAGAGTGACAGAAGCTTAAACCCTAGTTTATGCATTGCTTCGTAAGGGGCTGATTTGGATCCACATGTTTCATGCTATGGTTAGATTTATCTTAATTCTTCTTTCATAGTTGCGATGCTTGCGAGAGGGGTTAATCATAAGTTGGAGTCTTGTCCAATTAAGGGCAGCACCCAAGCACCGGTCCACCCACATATCAAATTATCAAAGTAATGAACGCAGATCATACGAGCATGATGAAAACTAGCTTGACAGAAACTCCCATGTGTCCTCGGGAGCGCCTTGCTTTATATAAGAGTTTGTCAAGTCTTGTCCTTTGCTATAAAAAGGATTGGTCCATCTTGCTGCACCTTTGTTACAATTGTTACTTGCTACCCGTTACGAATTATCTTATCACAAAACTATCTATTACCGATAATTTCAGTGCTTGCAGAGAATACCTTACTGAAAACCGCTTGTCATTTCCTTCTGCTCCTCGTTGGGTTCGACACTCTTACTTACTGAAAGGACTATGATAGATCCCCTGTACTTGTGGGTCATCAAAACTCTTTTCTGGCGCCGTTGCCGGGGAGTGAAGCACCTTTGGTGAGTGGAACTTGGTAAGGAAAAATTTATATAGTGTGCTGAAATTTATTGTCACTTGTTACTATGGAAAATAATCCTTTGAGGGGCTTGTTCGGGGTATCTTCACCTCAACCGGAAGCACAAAGAGTCCCTCCTCAACCTGCTGCACCTACTGAAAATATTTATTATGAAATTCCTTCGGGTATGATAGAGAAACTGCTAGCTAATCCTTATGAAGGAGATGGAACACTACATCCTGATTTGCATCTAATCTATGTGGATGAAGTTTGTAGATTGTTTAAGCTTGCAGGTTTGCCCGAGGATGTTGTTAAGAAGAAGGTCGTTCCTTTATCTTTGAAGGAGAAGTCATTAGCATGGTACAGGCTATGTGATGATATTGGATCATGGAACTACAACCGATTGAAATTGGAATTTCATCAGAAGTTTTATCCCATGCATCTGGTTCATCGTGATCGGAATTATATTTACAATTTTTGGCCTCGTGAAGGAGAAAGAATCACTCAATCTTGGGGGAGGCTTAAGTCAATGTTATATTCATGCCCCAACCCTGAGCTCTCAAGAGAAATTATTATTCAGATTTTTTATGCTCGACTTTCTCATAATGATCGATCCATGATCGATACTTCTTGCTCCGGTTCTTTTATGAAGAAAGATATTGAATTCAAATGGGACTTATTGGAAAGAATTAAACGCAACTCTAAAGATTGGGAACTCGACGAAGGTAAATAGTCAAGTAGAAACCTTAAGTTTGATTGTGTTAAATCCTTTATAGACACTGATGCTTTTCATGAATTTAGCACTAAATATGGACTTGACTATGAGATAGTAGCTTCTTTCTTAAAATATTTTGCTAGTCATGTTGATCTCCCTAAGGAGAAGTGGTTTAAACATCATCCTCCCATTGAAATGAAATTAGTTGAACCTATTAAAGTTGAAGAGGAAACTATTACTTATAATGTTGATCCTGTTATTCCTACTGCTTACATTGAGAAACCACCCTTCCCTGTTAGGATAAAGGAACATGCTAAAGCTTCAACTGTGGTTTGTAAGAGTTGTATTAGAACACCTACACCCCTGAACAAATTAAAGTTGAACCTAGTATTGCTATGGTTAAAGATCTCTTGGTTGATAATATTGATGGGCATGTTATTCATTTATGTGATGAAGCGGATAGAATTGCTAGACCTGATACTAAGATTAAACATAGACCAGTTGTTGGTGTGCTTGTTGTTTCTGTTAAAATAGGAGGTCATTGTTATCATGGCTTGTGTGATATGGGTGCTAGCATAAGTGCAATTCCCTTTTCCTTATACAAAGAAATCATGCATGATATTGCACCATTTGAACTAGAGGAAATTGATGTTACTATTAAGCTTGCTAATAAAGACACTATTGCACCGATGGGGATTGTTAGAGATGTTGAAGTCTTGTGTGGGAAAATAAAATATCCTACTTATTTTCTTGTTCTTGGTTCCCCACAAGATGATTTTTGTCCCATTATATTTGGAAGACCCTTCTTGAATATTGTTAATGCTACGATTGATTGTGAGAAAAAACAGTTCCTGTGAGTTTTGGGGATGTGTCTCATGAGTTCAATTTCTCTAAATTTCATAGACAACCCCATGACAAAGAATTGCCTAGTAAATATGAAATTATTGGTCTTGCTTCTATTGTTGTGCCATCTACTGAACCTTTAGAACAATATTTGCTAGACCATGAAAATGATATGCATATGAATGACAGGAATGAAATAGATAAAATTTTCTTTGATCAGCAGCCTATTTTGAAACACAAATTACCTATTGAAATACTTGGGGACCCTCCTCCACCCAAGGGTGATCCCGTGTTTGAGCTCAAACAATTACCCGATATGTTGAAATATGCTTATCTTGATGAAAAGGACATATATCCTGTTATTATTAGCGCTAATCTTTCAGAGCATGAGAAAATAGATTATTGAAAACTCCGAGGAAGCACCGTGCTGCTATTGTTATACTCTTGATGATCTTAAGGGCATTAGTCCCACTCTATGCCAGCATAAAATTAATATGGAGCCGGATGCCAAACCAGTTATTGTAACCAACGATGATTGAACCCTAAGATGAAAGAAGTGGTAAGAAAAGAAATACTAAAGCTTCTGGAGACATGTATAATTTAACCTGTTGCTGATAGTAGATGGGTTAGTCCCGTTCATTGTGTCCCTAAGAAGGGAGGTATTACCATTGTTCCTAATGATAAAAATGAATTGATCCCGCAAAGAATTGTTATAGGTTATAGAATGGTAATTGATTTTAAGAAATTAAATAAAGCTACTAAGAAAGATCATTACCCTTTACCTTTTATTGATCAAATGTTAGAAATACTATCCAAACATACTCATATTTGCTTTCTAGATGGTTACTCTGGTTTCTCTCAAATACCTGTATCAAGAGAGGATCAAGAAAAAACCACTTTTACTTGCCCTTTCGGTACCTTTGCTTATAGATGTATGCCTTTTGGTTTAGGCAATGCACCAGCTACCTTTCAAAGATGTATGATGGCCATATTCTCTGAATTTTGTGAAAAGATTCTTGAGGTTTTCATGGATGATTTTTCCGTCTACGGAACTTCATTTGATGATTGTTTGAGCAACCTTGATCGAGTTTTGTAGAGATGTGAAGAAACTAATCTTGTCTTGAATTGGGAAAAGTGCCACTTTACGGTTAATGAAGGTATTGTCTTGGGGCACAAGATCTCCGAAAGAGGTATTGAAGTTGATAAAGCTAAAGTTGATGCTATTGAAAAAATGTCGTGCCCTACGGATATCAAAGGTATAAGAAGTTTCCTTGGTCATGCTGGTTTCTATAGGAGGTTTATCAAAGATTTCTCTAAGATTTCTAGGCCTCTCACAAATCTTTTGCAAAAAGATGTTTCATTTGTTTTTTATGATGATTGTGTAGAAGCATTTGAAATTCTTAAGAATGCCTTGATTACCGCACCTGTTGTTCAACCACCCGACTGGAACCTACCCATTGAAATTATGTGTGATGCTAGTGATTTTGCTGTTGGTGCTATTTTAGGACAAAGAGTCGATAAGAATTTAAATGTTATCCATTATGCTAGTAAAACTCTAGACAGTGCTCAAAGAAACTATGCTACTACTGAAAAGGAATTTTTAGCAGTCGTGTTTGCTTGTGATAAGTTTAGACCTTATATTGTTGATTCCAAAGTAACTGTTCACAGTGATCATGCTGCTATTAAGTACCTTATGGAAAAGAAAGATGCTAAACCTAGACTTATTTGGTGGGTCCTTCTGCTACAAGAATTTGATTTGCATATTATTGATAGAAAGGGTGCTGATAACCCTGTGGCAGATAACGTGTCTAGGTTAGAAAATGTTCTTGATGACCCACTACCTATTGATGATAGCTTTCCTGATGAACAATTAGCTGTTGTAAATGCTTCACATAATGATCCATGGTATGCTGATTATGCCAATTACATTGTTACTAAATTTATACCGCCTACTTTCACATACCAACAAAAGAAAAAGTTCTTCTATGATTTAAGGCATTACTTTTGGGATGATCCACACCTTTATAAAGAAGGAGTGGATGGTATTATTAGACGTTGTGTACCTGAGCATGAACATGAACAAATCTTATGCAGGTGTCACGCCGAAGCCTACGGAGGACACCACGCTGGAGATATAACTGCACATAAGGTACTACAATCTGGGTTTTATTGGCCTACTCTCTTCAAGGATGCTCGTAAGTTTGTCTTGTCTTGTGATTAATGTCAAAGAATTGGTAATATTAGTAGATGTCAGGAAATGCCTATGAATTACTCTCTTGTTATTGAACCATCTGATGTTTGGGGTTTTGATTATATGGGGCCTTTTCCACAATCTGACGGGTATACTCATATTCTAGTTGTTGTTGATTATGTTACTAAGTGGGTAGAAGCTATTCCAACTAGTAGTGCTGATCATAACACTTCTATTAAAATGCTTAAAGAAGTTATTTTCCCTAGATTTGGAGTCCCCAGATATTTGATAACTGATGGTGGTTCACACTTTATTCATGGTGCTTTCCGTAAATTGCTCGCTAAATATGATGTTAATCATAGAATTGCATCTCCTTATTATCCTCAGTCTAGTGGTCAAGTAGAATTGAGCAATAGAGATTATATGGGGCCTTTTCCACAATCTGACAGGTATACTCATATTCTAGTTGCTGTTGATTATGTTACTAAGTGGGTAGAAGCTATTCCAACTAGTAGTGCTAATCATAACACTTCTATTAAAATGCTTAAATAAGTTATTTCCCTAGATTTGGAGTCCCTAGATATTTGATGACTGATGGTGGTTCACACTTTATTCATGGTGCTTTCCGTAAATTGCTCGCTAAATACGATGTTAATCATAGAATTGCATCTCCTTATCATCCTCAATCTAGTGGTCAAGTAGAATTGAGCAATAGAGAAATTAAATTGATTCTGCAGAAGACTGTTAATAGAACTAGGAAGAATTGGTCTAAGAAACTTGATGATGCATTGTGGGCTTATAGAACTGCTTACACAAACCCTATGTGTATGTCTCCGTATAAGATGGTTTATGGTAAAGCATGTCACTTACCTCTAGAGCTAGAACATAAAGCTTATTGGGCAATCAAAGAGCTCAATTATGATTTCAAGCTTGCTGGTGAGAAGAGGTTATTTGACATTAGCTCACTTGACGAATGGAGAACCCAAGCCTATGAGAATGCCAAGTTGTTTAAAGAAAAGATTAAGAGATGGCATGATAGAAGGATACAAAAGCGTGAATTTAATGTAGGTGATCATGTATTTCTATAAAATTCTCGTTTATGATTTTTTGCTGGAAATTTCTCTCTAAATGGGAAGGTCCTTATCTTATCGAGGAGGTATACCATTCCGGCGCCATCAAGATTAACAACGCCGATGGCACAAACCCGAAGGTGGTGAACGGTCAAAGAATCAAACATTATATCTCAGGTACTCCCATAAATGTTGAAACCAATATCATCAATACCATAACTCCGAAGTAGTACAATAGGGAGACTTACCAAAACGTTTCAGACTCCGAAAAGGAATAGGTATGTGGTACGGTAAGTAAATAGACTCCAAAACTTTTTCCATGGCAATTTTTATCTGTTTTGGAATATTTAAAAATTAGGAAAATTTAAAGTAGTCCGAATAGTGCATGAGGAGGCGACAAGCCAGGGGGGCGTGCCCTACCCCCTAGGCACGCCCCTATGGCTTGTGGTCACCTCGTGTACCATCTGGACTCCGTTTTCTTGTGGTATACTCCTTCGGGTCGGTAAAAATTCATTATATAATGTCCTGAAGGTTTTGACTCTCGTATCATGACAATATCTCCCGTTTTTGTTTTAAGCTGTTTCTGCAGGAGTTTTAGATCAACATGACGCCCCCAAGTGCTTTGAAGGACAAGTTCTTCGAGAAGGTCATCAACCCCTACCTTGCGGAGGTGCTGCAACACCCTCAAACCATTGAGATGCGTGAGGGGGTGCTGCACATCCGTGATGTTGAGGGGCCAAAGAAGACCGGAAGCATGGAGATAAAACTCGAATCAATGGAGCAACAAGTCTTCAAGTGCCAAGGGATGGTGGAATGAGGACTCAGTGCCAATCACATGATGATCGCAGAGTTTTCCAACAAGCACAAGCTGGACGCCACAGAAGTCGGGGAGCACATCTTTGCTTTATGAGAAAATCGAGCATCTCCAAGCCCAGATCTATGACCTACAGAACTAAAACTGTGAATATGAATACAGATTTAAGAAAATGAGTTTGGCTGCAGATTTGAGGATCCCGGAGACTCGTTCATCCTTTTACGATGGTGAGCCTATGCCTTGGAAGACGGAGGACAAGCTTCCAACCTCATCAACAACTCCCACATCACCACCACCGAAGCAAGACAACTAAACACACGGGTATGAGCACTCCCCTTGGCTTGTGCCAAGCTTGGGGGAGGTGCCCCGGTATCATATCACCATCACACCTTTTTTTACTTTTATCGTTTTTCTTAGTTCAATCCTTTTGGTTATATCTTGATCTTGAGAAACATGAAATATAAAGAAGTATAGAATAAAAGCAAAGAGTGTATATGATGATCTTATGGGGAGTGATGACTTCACATATAAGAAGTATGTTGATTGAAACCTGTTGTGGGTTGACAAACATAGTTATTGGTCATTGTGGCAATTAAAAGGAAGTAATAAAGAAAGATAGGTTCACATATAAATATATTATATTGGACATCTTTTATGATTGTGAGAACTCATTAAAATATTATATGTTAAGAAGTTGATGTTGGACAAGGAAGACAACATAATGGTTTATGTTTGCTTATTTCCGAATATAAGTTATATTGTTATAGATCCCTCAACATGTGTCACTTGCTTCCACCTCATATCAGCCAAAACTTCCGCACCAAGTAGAGGTACTACTTATGCATCCAAACACCCTTAACCCAGTTTTGCCATGAGAGTCTACCATACCTACGTATGGATTGAGTAAGATCCTTCAAGTAAGTTGTCATCGGTGCAAGCAATAAAAATTGCTCTCTAAATATGTGTGATCTATTAGTGTGAGGAAAATAAACTTTATACGAACTTGTGATAGGGATGAAATAAAAGCGACGGACTGCATAATAAAGTTCTCTATCACAAAGGGCAATATAAAGTGACGTTCTTTTGCATTAAGGGATTGTGCAGGCAACTATAAAAGTGCATGACAACCTTTGCTTCCCTCTGCGAAGGGCCTATCTGTTACTTTTATTTTTTTACTTACCTTTTTGCAAGAGTCATGGTGATCTCCATCACTTTGTTTATTTCTCCTTTATCTTCTGGCAAGCGACATGTGTTGGGAAATGATCTAGACACATATATCCACTCAGAAGTGGACGAGCATGAGTTATTACTGTTGACATTACCCTTGAGGTGAATAGTTGGGAGGCAACACTATAAGCCCCTATCTTTCTCTGTGTTCGATTGAAGCGTTGACCTCATAGGTACCTCGTGAGTGTTAGAAATTGTGAAAGACTAAATACGATTGAGTATGTGGATTTGCTTTACAAGCTCTTATATTGACTCTTTCCTATGTTATGATAAATTGCAATTGCTTCGATGATTGAGATCGTAGTTTGCCGGTTCTTAATAGAGTTCTTGATTCATACTTTACCATTGTGAATGAATTGTTACTTTAGCATAAGAAATTATATGTCAATATATGTTTCTGTTATAAATATGATCATGATGCCTTCATGTCCGTATTTTATTTTATCGACACCTCTATCTCTAAACATGTGGGCACATTTATTGATTTCGGCTTTCGCTTGAGGACAAGCGAGGTCTAAGCTTGGGGGAGTTGATACGTACATTTTGCATCATGCTTTTATATTGATATTTATTGCATTATGGGCTGTTACTACACATTTTGGTACAATATTTATGCCTTTTTTCTCTTATTTTACATGGTTTACATGAAGAGGGAGAATGCCGGCAGCTGGAGTTCTGGACTGGAAAAGGAGAAAATCTGAGATACCTATTCTGCACAACTTCAAAAGTGCTGAAAATCCACGGAGAATTATTTTGGAATATATAAAAATTATTGGGTGAAAGAAATACATCAGGGGGCCCACCAGGCAGTCACAAGCCAGGGGGCACGCCCTATCCCCCTAGGCACGCCCCTGTGGCTTGTGGCCCACCTGGCAGCCCTCCGATGCCCATCTTCTGCTATATGGAGGGTTTTGACCTGGAAAAAAATCATAACAGAGCTTTTGGGGCGAAGCGCCGCCGTCTCGAGGCGGAACTTGGGAATAACCAATCTAGGGCTCTGGCGGAGCTGATCTACCAAGGAAACTTCCCTCCCGGAGGGGAAAATCGAAGCCATCGTCATCACCAACGTTCCTCTCATTGAGAGGGGGTCAATATCCATCAACATCTTCATCAGCACCATCTCCTCTCCAAACCCTAGTTCATCTTTTGTATCCGATCTTTGTCTCAAAACCTCAGATTGGTACCTGTGGGTTGCTAGTAGTGTTGATTACTCCTTGTAGTTGATGCTAGTTGGTTTACTTGGTGGAAGATCATATGTTTAGATGCTTGATCATCATTAATACTCCTCTGATTATGAACATGAATATGCTTTGTGAGTAGTTACGTTTGTTCCCGAGGACATGGGATAAGTCTTGTTATAAGTAATCATGTGAATTTGGTATTCGTTCGATATTTTGATGAGATGTATGTTGTCTCTCCTCTAGTGGTGTTATGTGAACGTCGACTACATGACACTTCACCATTGTTTGGGCCTAGAGGAAGGAATTGGGAAGTAATAAGTAGATGATGGGTTGCTAGAGTGACAGAAGCTTAAACCCTAGTTTATGCGTTGCTTCGTAAGGGGCTGATTTGGATCCACATGTTTCATGCTATGGTTAGATTTATCTTAATTCTTCACAAGTGGCAATGTCTGGTCACACGCCAACCCGACCGACCACCTTGGCCAGATCGTAAGCTTTTCCCCCAATCAAGGGATCAGATTTAGAACCCTAGAGTTCATCGCTGATTCATGGGGAGAACTTTTCTTGATAGGACCCTCAACTCTTATGGAGGAGCCCGCAGATCCCGACGCCTCGACGCCGAAGACATTGGGCCCCACCTCTGAGGAGGCCGTCACCCTCGGGCTGTCTGGAATGTCTAATCTGGCCGTTGTGACCGGATCCATGTTGGGGAACGTTGCATGGGAAACAAAAAATTTCCTACGCACACGCAGATCTATCCATGGTGATGAGCATCTACGAGAGGGAGAGTGGATCTACATACCCTTGTAGATCGCTAAGTGGGAAGCGTTAAGAAACGCGGTTGGTGTAGTCAAACGTCTTCGCGATCCAAATCGCCGTGCGTCCCGCAATCCAATCAAGATCCATCCCGCGATCCAATCACGATCCGTCCCGCGATCCGATCATGATCCGTCCCACGAACTTGATCACGATCCGTCTCACGAACTTGATCACGATCCTTCCTATCTAGCACCGAATGGACGGCACCTCCGCGTTCAGCACACGTACAGCTTGATGACGATCTCCACCGTCTTGATCAAGCAAGAGGGAGTGGAGAGTAAGAAGAGTTCTCCGGCAGCCTGACGGCGCTCCGGCGATGGTGGTGGAGCAATTCCGGCAGGGCTTCGCCTAAGCACTGCAGAAAACCGATCTAGAGGAGAAACTATGCACCGGAGGAACAGGTAGCACGTGGCTGAAATTCTGGTGCAAAACCCTAGAAATCCACTTTTATATATAGGAGGGAAGGAGTAGGAGAGGCAGCCTTGGCCTCCAAGCCTTGGAGGCTTCGGCCGAAGTGGGAGGTGGAGGAGGACTCTCCTCCTCCAATCCTAGTAGGACTAGGATTGCTCCTTTTTGCCTTTTTTTCCACCTTTTCCTATTGGGTTTTTTCCTCAAGCCACATGGTCCTTGTGTGGGAGTTTACACAAGCCCACTAAGGGCTGATATTCACTCTCCCACAGCTCATGAAGCCTCTTGGGTCGAAATGCCCCTCCCGGAGGCCTCCGGGTACACTACCGACACTCCCGGTACACTACCGATGAGCCCGAAACTTTTCCGGCGACCAAAACGGGACTTCCTATATATGAATCTTTACCTCCGGACCATTCCGGAGCTCCTCGTGATGTCTGGGATCTCATTTGGGACTCCGAACAAACTTCGGTCACCACCATACATAACTCTATACTACCGAAATGTCACCAAACCTTAAGTGTGCAGACCCTGCGGGTTTGAGAACTATGTAGACATGACCGAGACACCTCTACGGTCAATAACCAATGGCAGGACCTAGATGTCCACATTGGTTCCTACATATTCTATGAAGATCTTTATCGGTCGAACCTCTATGTCAAGGATTCAGTTAATCCCGTATGATGTTCCCTTTGTTCTTCGGTATGTTACTTGCCCGAGATTCGATCGTCGGTATCTCCATACCTAGTTCAACCTCGTTACTGGCAAGTCTCTTTACTCATTTCGTAATACAAGATCCCGTAACTAACACTTAGTCACATTGCTTGCAAGGCTTATTGTGATGTTGTATTACTGAGTGGGCCCTGAGATACCTCTCTGTCACACGGAGTAACAAATCCTAGTCTTGATCCATGCCAACTCAACAGACACCCTCGGAGACACCTGTAGAGCACCTTTATAGTCACCCAGTTACGTTGCGACGTTTGATACACACAAGGTACTCCTCCGATATCTGTGAGTTGCATGATCTCATGGTCATAGGAACATATACTTGACATGCAGAAAACAGTAGCAATAAACTGACACGATCATAAGCTACGTTTGTAGTTTGGGTCTTATCCATCACATCATTCTCCTAATGATGTGATCCCGTTATCAAATGACATCTCATGTCCATTGCTAGGAAACCTTAACCATCTTTCGATCAATGAGCTAGTTCACTAGAGGCATACTAGGGACATTGTGTTTGTCTATTTACCCACACATGTATCCATGTTTCCAATTAATACAATTATAGCATGGATAATAAACGATTATCATGAACAAAGAAATACAATAATAAACACTTTATTTATTGCCTCTAGGGCATATTTCCAACAGTCTCCCACTTGCACTAGAGTCAATATTCTAGTTGACATCACTATGTGATTTACATTGTAATGAATCGAACACCCATGCAGTTCTGGTGTTGATCATGTTTAGCCCTTGGAAGAGGTTTAGTCAACGGGTCTGCAACATTTAGATCCGTGTGCACTTTGCAAATATTTATGTCTTTCTCCATGATGTAATTGTGGATGGAGTTGAAGCGTCGCTTTATGTGTCTTTTCCTCTCATGAAACCTTGGTTCCTTGGCCAGAGCAATGGCACAAGTGTTGTCACAGAACAGGTTCATTGGATTTAGTGCACTGGGCACTACTCCAAGATCTATCATGAACTGCTTCATCCAGACACCTTCCTTCGCCGCCTCTGAGGCTGCGATGTATTCCGCTTCGCACGTAGAATCAGCTACCACGCTTTGCTTGGAACTGCACCAGCTTACCGCTCCCCCGTTAAGAATAAATACGTATCCGGTTTGCGACTTAGAGTCGTCCGGATCAGTGTCAAAGCTTGCATTGATGTAACCCTTTATGACGAGCTCTTCTTCACCTCCATAAATGAGAAACATTTCCTTAGTCCTTTTCAGGTACTTAAGGATATTCTTGACCGCTTGCCAGTGCTCCATTCCAGGATCACTTTGAAACCTTCCGGCCATACTTATGGCAAGGCTGACATCGGGTCTTGTGCACAACATTGCATACATGATATAGCCTATGGCTGAAGCATAGGGGATGACACTCATCTTTTCTCTATCTTCTGCAGTTACTAGGCATTGAGTCTTACTCAACTTTACACCTTGTAACACAGGTAAGAACCCCTTCTTGGACTGTTCCATTTTGAACTTCTTCAAAACTTTATCAAGGTATGTGCTTTGTGAAAGTGCTCTCAAGCGTTTCGATCTATCTCTATAGATCTTAATGCCTAATATGAAAGCAGCTTCTCCTAGGTCCTTCATTGAAAAACTCTTGTTCAAATATTCCTTCATGCTTTCCAGCATTTCTATATTGTTTCCAATCAGCAATATGTCATCCACATATAAGATTAGAAACGCTATAGAGCTCCCACTCACTTTCTTGCAAATACAAGCTTCTCCATAAACTTGTATAAAACCAAACGCTTTGATCACCTCATCAAAGTGCTTATTCCAACTCCGAGATGCTTGCACCAGCCCATGAATGGATCGCTGGAGTTTGCAAACTTTGTCAGCATTCTATGGATCGACAAAACCTTTTGGTTGCATCATATACAACTCTTCCTCAAGGAAACCGTTGAGGAACGTTGTTTTGACATCCATCAGCCAAATTTCATAGTCGAAAATATGAAGCTATTGCTAACATGATTCTGACGTACTTAAGCATCGCTACGGGTGAGAAGGTCTCATCGTAGTCAACTCCTTGAACTTGTGAAAAAACCTTTGCTACAAGTCGAGCTTTATAGACGGTGACATTACCGTCCGCGTCTGTCTTCTTCTTAAAGATCCATTTGTTCTGAATGGCCTTTTGCCCTTCAGGTAATACTTCCAAAGTCCATACTTTGTTTTCATACATGGATCCCATCTCGGATTTCATGGCCTCTAACCATTTTTTGGAATCCGGGCCCATCACTGCTCCTCCATAGCTCGTAGGTTCATTGTTGTCCAACAACATGACCTCCAAGACAGGGTTGCCGTACCACTCAAGAGTAGTATGTGGCCTTGTCGACCTACGAGGTTCAATAGTAGCTTGATCCGAAGCTTCATGATCATCATCATTAACTTCCTCTTCTACCTTCGTAGGTTCCACAGAAACATCTTTTTGCGCTGCGCTACTTTCTGGTTGAAGTAAAGGTTCAATAACCTCATCAAGCTCTATTTTCCTCCCACTCAATTCTTTCGAGAGAAACTCTTTCTCAAGAAATGTTCCGTTCTTAGCGACAAACACTTTGCCTTCGGATCTGAGATAGAAGGTATACCCGACTATCCCTTTCGGGTATCCTATGAAGACACATTTTCCACTTTGGGTTCTAGCTTTTCAGGCTGAAGCTTTTTGACATAAGCATCACATCCCCAAACTTTAAGAAACGACAACTTTGGCCTCTTGCCAAACCACAGTTCATATGGCATCGTCTCAACGAATTTCGATGGTGCCCTATTTAAAGTGAATGCAGTTGTTTCTAATGCATAACCCCAAAACGATAGTGGCAAATCAGCAAGAGACATCATAGAATGCACCATATCTAATAAGGTTCGATTACGACATTCGGACACACCATTACACTGTGGTGTTCCGGGTGGTGTCAACTGTGAAACAATTCCACACTGTCTTAAGTGATTGCCAAACTCATAACTCAGATATTCACCTCCTCGATCAGATCACAGGAACTTTAATCTTCTTGTTACGATGATTCTCAACTTCACTCTGAAATTGCTTGAACTTTTCAAACGTTTTAGACTTGTGTTTCATTAAGTAAATATACCCATATCTACTTAAGTCATCAGTGAAGGTGAGAAAATAACGATATCCACCACGCGATGTAACATTCATTGGACCGCAAACATCAGTATGTATGATTTCCAATAAGTCACTCGCCCGTTCCATTGTTCCAGAGAACGGCGTTTTAGTCATCTTGCCCATGAGGCATGGTTCACGTGTGTCAAGTGATTCAAAATAAAGTGACTCCAAAAGTCCATCAGCATGGAGCTTCCCCATGCGTTTTACACCAATATGACCTAAACGGCAGTGCCACAAGAAAGTGGTACTATCATTATCAACTCTACATCTTTTGGCATCAATGTTATGAACATGTGTGTCATCACTATCAAGATTCAATATGAATAAACCCCTAATATTGGGTGCATGACCATAAAAGATATTACTCATATAAATAGAACAACCTTTATTCTCTAGTTTTAAATGAGTAACTGTCTCGCAATAAACAAGATCCAAATATAATGTTCATGCTTAACGTAGGCACTAAATAACAATTATTCAGGTTCATCACTAATCCCGATGGTAATCGAAGAGAGAGCATGTTGACGGCGATCACATCAACCTTGGAACCATTTCTCACGCGCATCGTCACTTCGTCCTTTGCCAGCCTTCGTTTATTCCGTAGTTCCTGCCTTGAGTTGCAAATGTGAGCAACCGAACCGGTATCAAATACCCAGGCACTACTACGAGAGATAGTAAGGTACACATCAATAACATGTATATCATATATACCTTGTTCGTCGTTGGCCGCCTTCTTGTCAGCCAGGTACTTGGGGCAGTTCCGCTTCCAGTGACCAGTTCCCTTGCAATGAAAGCACTCAGTTTTTGGCTTGCGTCCATGCTTGGGCTTCTTTACAGGAGTAGCAATTGCTTTGCCATCCTTCTTGGTTTTACCCTTCTTGCCCTTTCCCTTGACTTTGCCATTTTTCTTGAAACTAGTGGTTTTATTGACCATCAACACTGTGAAGTTCTTTCTGGATTTCAGACTCAGCGACTTTTAGCATCGCAAACAGCTCGGCGACTAACTTGTTCATCCCGTGCATGTTATAGTTCATCACAAAGCTCTTGTAACTAGGTGGCAGTGATTGAAGAACTCTGTCAGTGATCGCCTCTGGCGGAAGGGCAATTCCCAACTCTGCTAGACGAGTTGAATACCCAGACATTCTGAGTATATGTTCACTGATAGACCCGTTCTCCTCCATCTTGCAAGCATAGAACTTATTAGAGGTTTCATACCTCTCGATTCGGGCGTTCTTCTGAAAGATAAACTTCAACTCCTGGAACATCTCATATGCTCCATGACGTTCAAAACGTCTTTGAAGTCCTGGTTCTAAGCCATACAATATTGCACACTGAACTATTGAGTAATCTCTAGTATGTGCCTCCCAAGCGTTCTTAACGTCTTCGGAGGTCATGTCTTCTGGTTGGTCACCAAGCGGTGCATCAAGGACATATGATTTCTGGGAAGCCATGAGGATAATCCTCAGATTATGGGCCCAGTCAACAAAGTTACTTCCATCATCCTTCAACTTAGCTTTCTCTAGGAACGCATTAAAATTTAGGGGTGCTACTGTGTGAGCCATTGATCTACAATATAAATATGCAAAGTTTACTTAGACTATTGTTCAAGATAATGAGTTTAGTTAATCAAATTACTAAAGCTCCCACTCAAATTGACATCCCTCAGGTCATCTAAGTGTCACATGATCCAAATCCACTAACTCAAGTCCGATCATCACGTGAGTTGAGGTGGCTTCAATGGTGAACATCATTATGTTGATCATATCTACTATATGATTCATGTTCGACCTTTCGGTCTCTTGTGTTCCGAGGCCATGTCTGTACATGCTAGGCTCGTCAAGTTTAACCCAAGTGTTCTGCGCGTGCAACACTGGCTTGCACCCATTGTATGCGAACGTAGAGTCTATCACACCCGATCATCACGTGGTGTCTCAACACGACGAACTTTCGTAACGGTGCACACTCGGGGAGAACACAATTTATCTTGAAATTTAAGTGAGGGATCACCTTATAATGCTACCGCCGTACTAAGCAAAACAAGGTGCATAAAAGGATTAACATCACATGCAATTCATAAGTGACATGATATGGCCATGAACTTGTGCTTTTGATCTCCATCATGAAAGCACCGGCATGATATCCATCATCACCGGCATGACACCATGATCTCCATCATCTTGATCTCCATCAATGTGTCACCATCGGGGTTGTCACGCCCACCATGCTTCTACTACTATTTCTACCGTTTAGCGATAAAGTAAAGCATTACATAACGCTTAATGATTGACATGCAGGTCATACAATAATTAAAGACAACCCTATGGCTCCTGCCGGTTGCTGTACTCATCGACATGCAAGTCGTGAAATTCTATACATCACATGATCGTCTCATACATCACATATATCACATCATGTAATTGGCCATATCACATCACAACATACCCTGCAAAAACAAGTTAGACGTCCTCTAATTGTTGTTGCATGTTTTACGTGGCTGCTATGGGTTTCTAGCAAGAATGATTCTCACCTACGCATAAACCACAACGGTGATACATAATTTGCTTTTCAACCTTCTCAAGGACCGCCTTTGTCGAATCCGATCCAACTAAAGTGAGAGAAACTGCCACCCGCAAGCCATCTAGGCAACAAGTTGCGTCAAGGGAACCGGTCTCTCATAAGCGTATGAGTAATGTTGGTCCGGGCCGCTTCATCTCACAATACCACTGAACCAAAATCCGACCAAGGGAGGAAGCAATCTAAGCATCAACGCCCACAAACCTTTTGTGTTCTACTCGAGATCTCATCTACACATAGACCAAGCTCATGATGACACTATTGGGGAACGTTGCATGGGAAACAAATTTTTTCCTACGCACACGCAGATCTATCCACGGTGATGAGCATCTACGAGAGGGAGAGTGGATCTACATACCCTTGTAGATTGCTAAGCGGGGCGCGTTAAGAAACGCGGTTGGTGTAGTCGAACGTCTTCGCGATCCAAATCGCCATGCGTCCCGCGATCCAATCACGATCCGTCCCGCGATCCGATCATGATCCATCCCACAAACTTGATCACGATCCGTCTCACGAACTTGATCACGACCCTTCCAATCTAGCACCGAATGGACGACACCTCCACGTTCAGCACACGTACAGCTTGATGACGATCTCCACCGTCTTGATCCAGCAAGAGGGAGTGGAGAGGAAGAAGAGTTCTTTGGCAGCCTCAAGGCGCTCCGGCGATGGTGGTGGAGCAATTCCGGTAGGGCTTCGCCTAAGCACTACAGAAAACCGATCTAGAGGAGAAACTATGCACCGGAGGAACAGGTAGCACGTGGCTGAAATTCTGGTGCAAAACCCTAGAAATCCACCAGTATATATAGGAGGGAAGGAGGAGGAGAGGCAGCCTTGGCCTCCAAGCCTTGGAGGCTTCAGCCGAAGTGGGTGGTGGAGGAGGACTCTCCTCCTCCAATCCTAGTAGGACTAGGATTGCTCCTTTTTGCCTTTTTTCCACCTTTTCCTATTGGGTTTTTTCCTCCAGCCACATGGGCCTTGTGTGGGAGTTTACACAAGCCCACTAAGGGCTGATATTCACTCTCCCACAGCCCATGAAGCCTCTTGGGTCGAAATACCCCTCCCGGAGGCCTCCCGGTACACTACCGACACTCCCGGTACACTACCGATGAGCCCGAAACTTTTCCGGCGACCAAAACGGGACTTCCTATATATGAATCTTTACCTACGGACCATTCCGGAGCTCCTCGTGACATCCCGAATCTCATACGGGACTCCGAACAAACTTCAGTCACCACCATACATAACTCTATACTATCGAAATGTCACCAAACCTTAAGTGTGCAGACCCTGCGGGTTCGAGAACTATGTAGACATGACCGAGACACCTCTACGGTCAATAACCAATGGCGGGACC
This sequence comes from Hordeum marinum, assembly GCA_022496015.1. NCBI lineage: Eukaryota > Viridiplantae > Streptophyta > Magnoliopsida > Poales > Poaceae > Hordeum > Hordeum marinum. The sequence continues at coordinate 153,989,786 of CM039674.1, forward strand.
TGGATGTCCACATTGGTTCCTACATATTCTACGAAGATCTTTATCGGTCGAACCTCTATGTCAAGGATTCAATTAGTCCCGTATGATGTTCCCTTTGATCTTCGGTATGTTACTTGCCCGAGATTCGATCGTCGGTATCTCCATACCTAGTTCAACCTCGTTACTGGCAAGTCTCTTTACTCGTTCTGTAATACAAGATCCCGTAACTAACACTTAGTCACATTGCTTGCAAGGATTACTGTGATGTTGTATTATCGAGTGGGCCCTGAGATACCTCTCCGTCACACGGAGTAACAAATCCCAGTCTTGATCCATGCCAACTCAATAGTCACCCTCGGAGACACCTGTAGAGCACCTTTATAGTCACCCAGTTACGTTGCGACGTTTGATACACACAAGGTACTCCTCCGATATCTGTGAGTTGCATGATCTCATGGTCATAGGAACATATACTTGACATGCAGAAAACAGTAGCAATAAACCGACACGATCATAAGCTATGTTTGTAGTTTGGGTCTTGTCCATCACATCATTCTCCTAATGATGTGATCCCGTTATCAAATGACATCTCATGTCCATGGCTAGGAAACCTTAACCATCTTTCGATCAACGAGCTAGTTCACTAGAGGCATACTAGGGACATTGTGTTTGTCTATTTACCCACACATGTATCCATGTTTCCAATTAATACAATTATAGCATGGATAATAAATGATTATCATGAACAAATAAATACAATAATAAACACTTTATTTATTGCCTCTAGGGCATATTTCCAACAATGCACTATGTCCGAACACGACCCGGATCCGCTTTCTTGCGAATCCGGAACCGCGATGCCGCATATCGACCCCACTTGCTTCAGCGACACGCATCCCACCATCGCCTCGTTTCTAAATGAGCTATTTGATCGAATTCAGACCATGCGTATGACTGACGACCATACCCTAGTCTACGACCAACTTGGGCTTAAACCCGACGATAGGGAGATTCTCATCCCCACGATCACTCACTTAGTCGCCACCGTCGAGTGCCCGGCTGAAGGCTCGTCCCCCCAATGAACGGAATTAAAAACGGTTTATACCCCAATCTCCAATCATCTAGACTTCGCTTGCAACCCAGAACCTGGAGTTCGCTCCAGAGATAGACCGGTATTGGTCCTTGTTGTAGCGCACAATTCGGAGCCCATAATTCTTGACTCACATCGTGGCATGGAGTCAAAACTTTTCCCACCCACCACCCAAGCCGATCACTCAAGCATCGCAGCAGAGTCCAAGTCTCCGGACTTACGAGATGCTAAAGAATTACCAGGAGAGTCAGTTCATCATTTTGGGCTAGTCTCCTCCTCTCTAGAAATAAAGTACGAGATCTTAGTGATCAAGAAATAATGGCAACCTTCAATCGAAATTGCCATGATGAAGGGATTCTCAACGCCCTGGCTCGTCGGCACATTCGTGACTTCACGGAGCTGTCGGACTTGGTACAAAAATATTGTGCCATGGAAAGAGCCTGGCAAGCCTAATGGCTATTTTGGGAACCAACCTTTACCGAGTACCCTCCGAAGCGGCCAGCCAAACTCGAACCCACCGAAAAGAGAAATAGGCCCCTTTCAAGGGCCAGTACTGTCCTTGATGGGCTATTGGATAAACCATGCCCTATACATTCTGTATTGCTGAACACCAGCCCGACTCATAGCCTTAGAGCTTGCTGGGTCGTCAGGCAGGTCGCAAAAAGTGGTGAAGCCATTCTTGAGGCACTACCACAAAATAGGCGCTCCACATCGCCACTAGTATATAATGTCGAAGTCCTGACGATCTACGAAACGTTCCCCTCAAGGAACAGGAGGAAAAAGCTCTTAGAGAACTCGAATAGATCTATCATGTGGCAGCAATAAGTGCATGCGAAGACATACCCATTACCTTCGGAGATATTGACCAACCAGCCATCCGTCCCAGTCATACACCGGCCGCACTGGTCCTAAACCCCATCGTCGATGGCTTCAGGTTACACAAAGTGCTAATGGACGGCGATAGTGGTTTAAACCTTATCTACGAAGATACCCTGGAAAAAAATGCAGCTCGACCGATCTCGCATCGAGCATAGCAACACGACATTCTGGGGGATCATTCCGGGGAAAGAGGCATGTTGTTTAGGACGTACCGCCCTGGACGTAGTGTTCGGCACGCCCGAAAACTACCGATCCGAAGAACTTATCTTGCATATCGTGCCCTTCCCTAGCGGCTACCACGCCCTGCTGGGACGTGACGCCTTCACAAAATTCAAGGCTATACCACATTACGGGTATATGAAACTCAAGATGCTAGGACCAAACGGGGTAATCACAATTGCCAGTGATACGAATGTAGCCCTTCGAGCCGAAAACAAAAAAAGCAGCGTTCGCCCTCGAGGTACTAGCTGAGACCTTCACTATAGAAGAACTGGCCGCACTTCGGTCAACAGTAGACAAGGACGATGTGATCCTTAGAAAAAGGCCCAAACGCACGTCCTTTAAACATGCAGATGAAATTGTTAGAATTTAGGTACACCCGATGGACCCCAATGAGACAGCGTCCAACGGAGCTTAGCTGCGAGCATTCTTACGAGAAAACTAGGACATCTTCGCCTGGCATCCTTCCAATATGCCTGGAATCCCACGGCGGCTAGCAGAACATAGTCTGAACATCATCGCAAGCTTTAAGCCCGTTAAGCAGACTCTGCGTCGCTTTTCTGGGCCCAAACGACAAGCTATGGGTGAAGAATTAGCCAAACTGCTAGAGGCCGAATTATTCGGGAGATTAAGCACCCCGAATGGTTGGCAAACCTGGTGATGGTACCAAAGAAGGAAAAATCCTAGCGGCTGTGTGTCGACTTTAAAGACCTTAACAAGGCCTGCCCTAAGGACCCTTTCCCCTTACCACGTATAGACCAGATTATTGACGCCATAGCCGGACATGACTCGTTGTGTTTCCTCGACGCTTATTCCAGATACCATCAGATTAAAATAAAGGAATCCGATCAAGCTGCAACCGCATTCATCACCCCTTACGGGCCATTCCGCTTCAACATGATGCCCTTCAAGCTAAAAGACACTAGGGCTACGTACCAGCGCATGATCCAGACTTGTCTCGCAAAACAAGTCGGTAAAACAGTCGAGGCATACGTGGACGATGTGGTAATCAAAACCAAACACGTTAGGCGGCTGATGGACGACCTAAGGCAAACCTTTGCCAGCCTACATGAGTACGATATATGACTCAATCCGGAGAAATGTGTATTCGGAGTTCCCGCTAGTAAGCTGCTCGGACTCATCATTTCCCATAGAGGAATAGAAGCGAATCCAGCTAAGATCTGCGCCCTATCAAAACTTGCAGTTCCCATAGAGCTAAAGCATGTCCATAGGTTGGCTGGTTGCATGGCAGCGCTAAGCCACTTTATCTCCCGCCTCGGGGAAAGGGCTTTACCGCTCTACAGACTGCTGAAATGGACCAACAATTTCGAATGGACCGATGAAGCAACAGCTGCATTAGAAGAAATTAAAACATTGCTGGCAAGCAATCCCATACTCACAGCACCAGGCGTTGGTGAACCCATGTTATTATACATATCGGCTACCAACCAAGTCGTTAGCGCAGTGCTCTTCGTCAAACGAGAGGAGGAGGGACACAAATTCTGAATACAAGATCTGGTCTATTACGTGTCAGAAGTACTAACGCAGTGCAAGTCCAGATACCCGCACTACCAGAAGATAGCCTATATAGTATTTATGGCATCATGGAAACTTAGACACTACTTTCAAGAGTGTTTGGTTACGGTGGCATCCGAAGTACCCCTAAATGATATAATCAACAACAAGGATGCCACCGGGCGCATAGCCGAATTGGCTATTGAGCTCCTTCCCTTCGAATTGCCTACAAGCCACGACGAGCTATAAAATCCCAGGTGCTGGCAGATTTCCTCACCGAATGGACAAAGGTCGAGCTCCCCAGGGAATATAGTATATACTCCCATTGGACGATGTACTTCAATGGATCCAAAACTTTGGCCGGACTAGGGACTGGAGTTATTCTCACATCCCCACAGGCGACAACGTTCGATACGTGTTGCAGATCATGTATGCCGATTCCAACAATGCAGCCGAATACGAAGCACTCTTGCATGGTCTTCGGATGGCAGCTTCAATGGGCATACGACGACTACAGGTACGAGGAGACTCCAACTTGGCCATCTCCTAGATCAACGGCGAATTCGATGCCAAAAACCCAAAGATGGCAGCATACAAAAACGCTATCCTCAAGATATCCACACGGTTCGAGGGGCTAGAATTTTACCACGTCGCTAGAGACAACAACCAAGCCACTGACGCACTGGCCCACATGGGGGCCAAACGCGACCCTATCCCAAAAAACACTTTCCTGGAATGACACTTTAAGCAATCAATGGTTTCGCAGGACAATCATAAGGGTGCCGGTTTCACCAGCGCAGAAGAGGTTGTTCCCCCCATAAATGAACCAGACGACCAAATCATCGGTGACTCCGTAATGGACGAAATGCCTTCAGCTCATGAGGTCATGGCAGTAATCGCGCCACAGACCGAGCCCTTCCTCGCCTACCTTCTTCGCAAAGAACTCCACGATGATCATACGGAGGCCCGACGCATAACTCGGCGATCCAAAGCCTATAAAGTCCATGAGGGTGAGTTATACAAGAAAAGCACCACCGGAATACTACAATGGTGCATATCTGAGGAAGAAGGACGACATATCTTAGTTAGGAAGGCCTTCTGGGCTGGTTTCTTCTGGCCCACTGCTCGAGCGGACGCCTAGTCACTTGTCAAACACTGCGTGGGGTGTCAACTTTTTGCAAATCAAAGTCACATGCCCCCAACAGCTCTTCGGACTATTCCGATTACTTGGCCCTTTGCGGTCTGAGGACTAGATATGGTCGGACCACTTAAAGGGGGGGGACCAAGAAGAATAAATACCAACTATTCATGGTCGACAAGTTCACCAAATGGACAAAGGCAAAACCTGTCAACTCAGCCAAGTCCGGACCAATAATCGACTTTATATCTGGCGTGGTACACCGTTACGGCGTCCTGCACAGTATAATAATGGACAATAGATCCAACTTCATAGCCTAGGATGTCAAAGACTCGTGCGCAAAAATGGACATCAAGCTCGATTACACATCAGTGTATCATCCACAAACCAATGGACAAGTCGAACAAGCAAACAACCTCATCATGAGTGGCATTAAACCATGTTTGGTCCGATCTCTTCATGAGTCCAACTATCATTGGGTAGAGGAGCTTGACTCCGTTCTATGGGGCCTATGCACCACCCCGAACAGATCAACGGGATACACACCGTTCTTCATGGTCTATGGGGAAGAAGCAGTCCTCCCCTGTGACATTATTCACGACGCACCAAGGGTGCGCATGTATGAGGAAAAGGAGGCCGACTTAGATCAGTAGCACGACCTGGGCGCCTTAGAAGGAGAGCACGACATAGCTCGAGCTCGCTCTACTTTTTATCAATAGCAAGCCCGATGTTACCAGAGTAGGCAGGTCAGGGCAAAAGCGTATAATGTGGGTGAACTCGTCTTACGGCTCCCGGAGAAGTAGAAGCATAAAATTAACCCCAAATGGGAGGGGCCCTTCATAATCGATGAAGTACTCGCGGGAGGGGCTTACTATCTTTGAAACCCTGCGGATAACCGCCTTGAACCAAACCCATGGAACGCAACTCGTCTTCGGTGCTTCTACGGATAAACCGGTGTCGTCATACTCTTTACCCTTTATCTCTTTTTTCTTTCCTTTTTCTTTATTTTTTCCTTTCCCTTCCATCTTGATTTTAGGTAGGTTTGAATTTTTCTCATTTTCTTCCCAAGTCTATGTTCGGTTCAATCGATCTTGTAATAAGATTTTCGGCATACATGCTTAATTGTTAAATCTGAACACAACACTTGGGGGCTTCTTCCCGAAGCCAATGATTTTATCCTCTAAGCATCTATCCAGATTTATTGTGTATGCATGTTTCCCTTGTTGATTTTAAGCCATTATATGCATCAATTTGAACTAAGATTTTTGCCAAGCTGGTTTGCCTTGCTCCTGTGCTTACCCTCTATGTTCCCGATTGTTTGGCTAGAGGGTAAAGGGAGCACCTCTGCAGTTGTGTATCGCCCAAGATGCGATCCTATACTTATTTTGGCACGAGGGCCTTGATATGGATAGAAGCGCATCTCGTCATTTTACAAGAATGGATATCATTACAAGTACATGTATAGAAGAGATGAGTATATGGAATTGGCTTACACTCACCACAAGCTACAACAAGATCACATCAATACAATAAAATATTCAAGCATCATACATAAGAGCAGGGTCCGACTATGGACTAAACCAAACGATAAATTGACATCCATCCTTGCTATCCCAGACTATAGCCTGGAACCCATCCTAGATTGATGATGATGAAGAAGAAGAACTCAAAATCAAACAAGCATCGCTCTCAAGTAAAATCATCACATTACCTGTACCTGCAACTGTTGTTGTAGTAATCTGTGAGCCACATGGACTCAACAATCTCATTTCCAAGGGTATCAAGACTAACAAAGCTTAATGGGCGAGGTGTGGTTAAGTGGTGAGGCTGCATCAAGCACTAAGCATTTATTTGAGTGGCTAGCTTATGAATACAGAAAGTAAAGTGGGTGTTATACGCATGACGAACGTGAACTAGTAATGATCACTAAGTGATCCTGAACACCTACTTACGTCAAAAATAACCCCACCGTGTTCTCTCTCGAATAAGGACTCACGAGAATAGACAATCATTGTTACACACATAGTTGGCGTGTTTTATTAGAGTTTACTTCAAGTTTTCTATGACCGGGTGTTAAGCAAAGTTTCCAAGTTGCCACGTAACCGCGGGCATGGCTTTCCGAAAGATTTAACCTTGCAGGGGCGCTCCAACTCATCCATCCCAAATTAACCACACACCATGGGAATAACCTCGACCACGAATCTCGTGATCTTCCTAAGCAATTCCACTGAAAACCGCCACCTCGAGATAGCCCAAAGAAAAATCGGAATTCCTCATGCAAGACATTCGAGAAAGGTAAATCAAGTCCAGCAAGACCGCCCGATGTGTCGACGAACCCGATAAGAGCCGCTTATCTCGTTCTTAGGACACGGCGGATGAATGATGGTTACCACACCAATCACCGAGTTGTCCCGAGGGGTGTTAATAAGCTGCTCTGGGTTGGACCAACACTCATGAGGAGCACTGGCTCGGGTTGTTGATTAAAGATCCTTGGGTTAATTACTCTATATGCAGGTTTATTAGTTATTAGGCAAATGTAGTACCAATGGTGGGACTTGCCAGACAAGCTTTATCCTAAAATGAAAATCAAGGGGGTCCGCATAACAACCCCGAGCATGTTAGGAGCACTCACTATGGGACATAACACCGGTACACAAGTATCTAGGACGGCAAAGATGGAACAAAACACCAAGAAAAAAGGCCAAGCCTTCCACCTTTTACCAAGTATATATGTGCATTAAATTAAATAGCAATAATATTGTGATATAACAAAAGAATGTCCATGTTGACACATGGAAGCAATTGCACCTGCAGCTAGAAACGCTATAAGAAGGGTTGAGCAAGCGGTAAAATAGCCAACAATGGTTTGCTAGGAGGTGGAGGATTAGAGGCTTATTATGGCAATGTTGGGAGGCTTGACAAACAAGTGGTAGGTAGCGAGACATAACGATAAAAAGCGGGACAACTAGCATAGCAATGATAGTAGTGGTATCCAGGGAAATGTGTCGTCTTGCCTGAGATCCCGCTTGGAAGAAGAACGAATCTGTGAAGAAGACGATCCGTGAAGTAGACGAACCTATCCTCACACTCCGAATGCTTTCAGAACTCTATCGAGAAGAAGCAATCTGGAACAAACAATCAACACTTGGTACACCACAACATATGCATGACATAATGCACAAACAAATACGATGCATGTCCAAATTAGTGCATATGGCATGGCAACCTAAGCTAGTCATGTTCCACATGCAAATATTAAGTTGTTTAGTATTCTGGATAGAACCACATGTTTAGTTGTATGAACATGCATGAACATGGCAAATGTGGACGCGTCATGCAAAATCGATGCAAATGCATATGTAGAACGTAGTAAACGGAGTAACGTAGCTCACGGTACTCTCACGACAAGGTATGATCGTTAACGGGGACACATGCAAAGATGGAGAAGGCCCTGAGCTATTCCTTGGTATTCCAAAGGATGCCACTGGATAAGGAATGAAAACCAACGAGAATAGACCCAAAATCACACAAAACAATGGAGTGTAGCTCCCACATTTCAAAAAACAACTCCATACACAATCTGTCCACAAACAACAACATGTCATCTTGTAACACATGAATCAAGAGCTACAACAAGTTTTACACCACAAGCAAAACATGTACAGGAAGTATACAACAAGCTTGACAAATCATCTACCTACAGAAACTTAAAAGGAAGCATGGATCAATAGAAATGAAGCTCACAAGATGGCATGTTGAAAACAGATTTTAGGGACTTAGTGAAAACTACAGTTTGACAAATTATGTATTAACCTGATAGCAAGTTGACAACAACAAATATCATGGCAAATAGCAAGTTCGACAGATTATGTATTAACCTAGAGGTCATACAATGGCATGAAACTTAGCAGGTTGATAGAGGACAACATCTACTACAAAACTCTAGCACTGAGCATGAGCTAAAACAAAACAGAACACTTGGTAGCATCCTCTAAACATGGCATAAAAATAACAGCAACTACTCAGACTTAGAAAGATCTAGCTTGTTGAAATCAGCAACTTACTTAGCTACTTTGCAGCAAGATACCCACCAATATATAAGCTTATCATGGCAAAGGAAAATACCAGGGCCTAATGCCCACAAAGCACTACCACAAACATGTTGACAAGATCATCATAGCATGCAAGGATTAAATCATACAAAAATGACAAAAGACCACTCATCACAAAATAGCACTTTTGCAAACTTGCTCAAAAGGCAAAACAAATTGCACCAATGGATTCCTTGGGTAATTCTACCCCAAAATCATATATCACACCTATATTTTTGCATAGGAAAATACACACTAACCTAGCTTGAAAATTACACTAGAAATCACAAGCACTTATAAGTCAAAACTTACCCAAAATGGCTATATCCTAAAATGACAGTGTCCAGATCTAGACATATTCCAGAATTGGAATAACACTTAAAACATAGAAACACAATAAATAATTAAATAAAGGAGGGGGACCTACCTGGAAGTGAGCCAGGCCCCCCTGTGAGTATGACAAGGTGGCCCCACTAGCCCACCTGTCACACACCCATACCCACACAGGAACACACACATGCACAAACACACAGGCACACATGATCCCCTCTATAGCCACACGGGATCCCACACACGCGCACACACATACATCTAAAATCAAAGGGGGGGGGGGTAATCGCGCTGAGGGGTTTTTGAACACGGGTCTCCCCATTGGGAGGGTGCGACGCTGACCACTGGGCTACGGGCGGCTTCTGAACAAGAGGGGTAGGTGTTCTTTTGAACAGACCCCCGCGCCTTCACTGCTCCTCTGGTGACCGAAGTAGAGGACAACGCCGGTGAGCTCACAAGTGACCATCGAAGGGGAAAAACATCGACGAGGAACATGGAGACCTGGGGGGCTCCATTCCTGCACTCAGAGGGGGGATCACCTACGTGCTAGGCGGTGCTCTCTCGGGCATGGCGCTCGTGGAGAACGACGACAACTACTACATGCAGAGAGGAACAAGGGCGCGAGAGCAGGAAGGAGACGATTGCCTGCTCACCCAGATGCTCGGGAGGCGAAGACGAGGACGCGAGGCGAAGAAGAGGGTCGGGGAGGCCTAAAGCAGCAGAGCTCCCTCGCTCCAACATCGACGATGATGGAGCCGACGCCACGGAGGAGCTCGACCCCCACTAGCGTCGGGAACAGATCGTGGGTCGCATCAGGATCCCCGTGGCAACCCAGATGCCACAGAGAGGTCACCGACGATGAAGGAGACGCCGGAATCGGGTGGCGGCTTTCTGCTCTCTCTCTGAATTCTCTGAACCTTCCCCCTCTGAAACTTACCATGAGGAGGTAGAAGAAGGAGGGGAGAGGGAGATGGAGGCTGGAGGGAAGCGTGGAACCCTAGGCTAGGCACGCGACTTTATAAGGGCATGAATGGGACGACGTCTCAATGTCCGTGAGCCGGCGACGACTCTCTCTCTCTCTCACGCTCTCTCTGACTGATGGAAAGGAGGGAGACGGCGAGCAGGCAGCCGTCAGGAGGGAGATGGGTTGTGCTACTGCCACTACTGGGCCATTGCGGGGCAAGGAGGCCCAGGTGGCTGGCCTCTCTCTCTCTCTCTCTCAGCAAAAATACACATGGGCTCTCTATTTAAAATAACCAGCACCAAAGGAAAAATAAAACCAAGCAAGTTGAAAAGGAATCTAGGAGGAAAAAATAAGTTTGGTAACCAACAAATCATGCCTTATTTTATAAAAATGGAGTTGGCATTTTTAGAGCAAACAAATTAATTCACTAAACATTATTTAAGCATGTTGTTCTGAAGAATGAGAATGGAATAATTTCAAACATGATCAGGAGCTGGTTCATAAATCATATTGGAATATTTGTAAAATTATCAACATTTTTAATATAGGAAAACAACAAGCAAATTCATCACATGTTGCAATATTGAATAAAAGAGAGATGTCATAGTTTTGATAAAATTGACGTTGGCTTCACCCAAAAGTTTTGGCACATGAAAGCACACACACACACACTCACATCAACAACACATACACTCACATCCTCACCCCATTCACAATGCAAACATGGCTAGAATTATTATGCATTTGATATGATGATCATGATGACATCATGCATGAAATGACAATGGCAAATAGAATCAAACTCATGATGGCATTCATAGAAGGTTCACACATGGCAATGATTACAAATAAGGCAAGGGATGCACTTGGGCTGTTACAGATTGTTACGATCGGTTCATCCGGATACGTACCTCAGATGGGTGAAGCCAAAATCTAGCTATCTTCGGCAGAAAATTGGTCGACTACGACGGAAACAACAAAAAAGATTATGGTTGTTGTCACTATTACTCGGGCTTCTTTTCTCACGAAAGCCATTAGTCGCATACTAGCAGTATACGACCTTACTATCTATGATTTATGTAGCAGCCTGAAGAAAGGTATCGATAGAGGTACTATTTTCTTCAGAAGATGTTTCTTACGCTAAGCAGTAATATAACATATCTCCCTGTGTGTTTTTTGTCTGTTCGCACCAAATGGTCGGATTGCCTGGTTCCCCAAACATAATTCACTCTTCTCGAGTGATATTTTATAAGGAATACTCCCAAGCTCTTAGCACGGGAGGTCGAAGCCGATGGCCGGTTAAGAAAATTTTTACAACACAGATGGAGCAATTTCTTGATTATCGGTACATAGTTACATATAATCATACATCTGGCTGCTAGCCGAGATTGTCTATTAAGGCGTCCAGGGAGCAATCTTCTTGCAAGATATGGGTGGCATGCATCACTTGGTTATAGACCAAATGAATTGGCACTTCTTGCCCATCCGACGCTACCGGCCCAACCCGAGCCATATGCTCGGGGTTAAGGCCGTTATAACGGGTCTTGATCATCGCCCACACCTCTGGTGCTCCCTCTCGGCAGGCCGATGTCTTCCATAGCTCGAATTGACTTCGGGCTCCCTTGTTTCAATCAACGAGTTCGGTCATCTCCTCTGGAGGTTGCTCGGCAGGCTATAGCGCTTTTATCATGCTTTTCATGGCCTTCCAAGCCCTCTCACGAAGGGCAGACAGTTCCTTCAGAAGGCTTCCCCGGTAGGATCCGATCTGTTCTTCGGGTCGCCCGAATAAGAGACCTATACATGAGTCAATACATGTCCATTATGCTTAATATATAAGAAGTATCATCTGATGTTATAATCACACTTATCAAACATGCCTCTATGTAATTTTTGGTTCTCTTCTTGGGCCTGGGCCAATTGAGCCTTTGAGCTCTCAATTTCTTCGGCCAGTTGTTTGTTTTACGCCTGGAGGCGGTTCTTCTCCTCAGGGTTTCATTGCAATGAATGACAGCCTGCCTCATACTGGGACTCAGCATACCTTTGAGATTCTCACGCAACATCTAAATCCTTTTGCAATTCCCCTATTGATTCAGCTGCTACAATGTACCCTTGCGTCAGCATGGGATTATATACTAAGATCAGCAGAACAACTATACTCACCATGCGCCTCTCGGGTAAAATTCTTCACTTGCTGAAGTTCGGCCTTCAGGGTCTCCACCTATGTTCGGCTCGCCTCCAATTCCTTGGACAGTTGCTCGTTCTACTGCCTGGAGGCCTGCATCATCAGTAAAGCATTACACGGACACTTAAATTCGGCCATTCTGACCAATTCAAGTCTCGGGGGCTACCGGGTTTACAGGTGTGTTTCAATTCTTATAATCGATCACTCACCTACAGGCTGGACGATATCAGTTTCATGGCCTCCCCGAACCCAGCTCAGGCAGCTTCGATGTATGCGTCACCCGAGCGTAGCGCACTGAACTCTTGTTCGAAGAACGCTGGGTGGCGCAGGGCTTCTCATCGCCGCCGATGACCCATCACGCTCTCAGCCTCGGATTTACTATCTGATACTGCGTCCCCAGAGTCTTCAGGATTCTGATTGACCATAGGGGCCTCCACAGCAGGTTCAGCATGAGCCAAAGATCTGGAGTCGTGAGCATTGCCGGACACCCTGGCAACGTCCTCGGCATGTGGCTGAACTCGTTGCCTAAGTATTTTGACATGATATCTCCCGTGAGATCATATCCATTGTAATGATAAATTAAGCAGCCGAACAAAGTACCTTTGAGCTGAGCAAGTTGTCGGGCATGACCCCACGACCGACTCATTTGACGGATCCATGTTGCTTTTCGGTCCAGGCATTGCCACCATAGCCGATGTATGTCGTGCGGACCGACGACACTTGGGAGCAGGAGCCAACGCATTTGGGTCGTTGGGGGATACTTGCCTTCTGCGGGATGACTTTTTCTTCTTCTTACCTGTCATAGGGGAAGGGAATGATCCGGGGTAATCGGCTATGATAGCCACCTTGGAGCGGTCAAGGATCTCTTGGTAGAAAACCCCATCTTCAAACTCAATTGACAGATCCAGGTCATCATGAAAGCCTGGATCATCATCATGAGAATAGTCCTCGAGTTGGGGGATGGAGAATTAACTGTCTTGATGAAGCTCCTTGATACGTCTCCATCGTATCTATAATTTTTGATTGTTTCATGCCCATATTCTACAACTTTCATATACTTTTGGCAACTTTTTATACTATTTTTGGGACAAACATATTGATCGAGTGCCCAGTGCGAGTTCTTGTTTGTTGCATGTTTTTTGTTTCATAGAATATCCATACCAAACGAAATCCAAACACGATAAAAACTTACGGAGATTTGTTTGGAACATATGTGATGTTTGGGAAAAAGAATCAACGCGAGACGATGCTCGAGGGGCCCACAAGCCAGAGGGGCGCGACCTACCTCCCTAGTCATGCCATGGTCGCTTGTGGCTACCTTTAGGTTGATTGGATCTCTCATTTTGTCGCAAGCAAGATATTTTTATAATAAAAATCCCCTCAAAATTTCAGCCCGATCGGAGTTACGTATATCTGGATATTTAAGAAACAGTGAAAGGCCAGAATCTGGGAGCGTAGAAACAGAGAGAGAGATCCAATCTCAGAGGGGCTCTCACCCCTCCACCGCCATTGAGGCCATGTACTAGAGGGGAAACCCTTCTCCCATCTAGGGGGAAGGTCAAGGAAGAATAATAATGAGGGGTCTCTCTCCCGGTGCGTCGGAACGCCGCTGGGGCCATCATCGTGATGGCGATCTACTCCAACAACTCTGTCATCTTCACCAACACCTTCAACACCTTCCCTCATCTATCTACACTGGTCCACTCTCCCGCAACCCATTGTACCCTCTACTTGAACCTGGTTCTTTATTCTTCATATTATTATCCAATAATGTGTTGCCATCCTATGATGTCTGAGTAGATTTTTGTCGTCCTATGGGTTGATTGATGATCATGATTGGTTTGAGTTGCATGTTTTATTATTGGTGCTGTCCTATGGTGCTCTTTGTGTCGCACAAGCATGAGAGATCATCGTTGTAGGGTGTAGCAATGTGTTCATGATTGTCCTATGGTGGGTTGCGTGAGTGACAGAAGCATAAACCCGAGTAGGTGGGTTGTTGCATATGGGAGTAAAGAGGACTTGATACCTTATAATGCTATGGTTGGGTTTTACCTTAATGATCTTTAGTATTTGCGGATGCTCGCTAGATTTCCAATCATAAGCGCATATGATCCAATTAGAGAACATATGTTAACTTATGCCTCTCCCTCATATAAAATTGCAATAATGATGACCGGTCTAGTTATCGATTGCCTAGGGACAATTCCACAACTCCTACCACCACTTTTCCACACTCATTAAACTAACTTATTTGTTTCTTTATCTTAGTAGCCCCTAGTTTTTATTTACATGTTCTTTATCATCTTGCAAACCTATCCCGATACACCTACAAAGTACTTCTAGTTTCATACTTGTTCTAGGTAAAGCGAACGTTAAGCGTGCATAAAGTTATATCGGTGGTCGATAGAACTTGAGGGAATATTTGTTATACCTTTAGCTCCTTGTTGGGTTTGAAACTCTTACTTATCAAGAAAGGCTACAATTGATCCCCTAAACTTGTGGGTTATCAAGACCTTTTTCTGGCGCCGTTGCCGGGGAGCAATAGCATGGGGTGAATATTCTCGTGTGTGCTTGTTTGCTTTATCACTAAGTAATTTTTATTTTTCTATTATTAACTTGTTTTATATCTTTAGATATGGGTAGGAAACGCAAAATACCAAAAAAAATAGATGTACTTGTTGCTCCAAAAGTTGAGGAACCACTAGTGTGCCGTACCACCAAAGAATATTACTTGGGTCATCTTCGATCCACTTGTGCTCGTGCTGAAAACCCAACTAGATTAGTTGAGGGAAAATCATTAAATGAGCATGCTCATTATGTGCGACACCGCATATCTCAAAAGGGAAACTCTTGTGGCATCATATTAATGATTTGTGTTGCTATGCTTGGAATCTATGTGAAATTTATGATTGTACTTGTTGCTCTAAAGAAGCTAAAAAACACCTTCCCTACCAATGTGTGTTTAATGATAATGAAATATTATCCTCTTATGTCAAGGAGGCCTATTGCTATAATGATGTTGAACAAATTGAAGAATTTGTTGCTTTTAAGGGTGCCTATGAAATAGCTTCTTTCATTGAAAAGTATGATGCTACTCTCTACAAATCTGGAAATTTTGTCCTGCTTAAATACTGCTATGAAAACTATGCTTATAATGCTTATATTAAATAATTTATTGAAAGAATGACCGCTGCCTTGGAAGAGAATAATATTTCGCAGGAACCTATGGAAGAGGAAGTTGCTAAAATTGTGAGCTCATTACATGAAAAAGATGAGGAGGAGAGCGAAGAACAAAAGGAGGAAGAGCGGATTAGCTACCCGTGCCCGCCTTCTAATTATAGTAACTCTTCAACTAATACATTGTTTAATCTCCCTTCATTCTTATCGAAGGACGAATGCTATGATAATTGCTATCACCCCTTGGATTCGTTTGAAATATCCCTTTTTGATGAACTTGATGCTTGCTATGCTTGTGGCCATGATGTCAATATGAATGATGCTTATGGATATGAACTTGCTATAGTTCCTTATGTTAAACGTCAAATTGTTGCTATTGCACCCACACATGATAGTCCTATTATCTTTTTGAATTATCCAAACTACACTATATCGGAGAAGTTTGCACTTATTAAGGATTATATAGATGCGTTGCCTTTTACTATTACACATGATGATTTTGATAGATATAATATGCATGTTCTTTCTGCTCCTACTTGCAATTATTATGAGACAGGAACTAAATCTCCACCTCTCTATGTTTCCAATAGGATAAAATTGCAAGAAACTGTTTATACTATGCATTGGCCTTTACTTTGTGTGCATGAATTGTTCTTTTATGACATGCCGATGCATATGATGAGAGTTAGACTTCGTTGTTGCATGATATATGTTCCTTTGTGCTCATACTGAATTAAAAATCATTGTTAATTAAAATTGGCTTTGATATACCTTGGGATCCGCGTGGATCCATTACTTGAGCACTTTATGCCTAGCTTAATGGCGTTAAAGAAAGCGCTGCCTGGGAGACAACCCGGATGTTTTAGAGAGTCATTTTATTCTGTTGTATTCTTTTATATAGTTTTAAAACAAAATAATAAAGTGGGGAACTTCAAAAAAATTCAAAAAGAAAAGTGAAAGTGAGAAAGACGAGCAACGTTGAAGTGGGGGCTAGCCATGAACTTTGTTCGTGCCCATGGAAACTTTGTGAATCTTGATTACAGAAACTTTTCAACAAAAATAATTATCCCCTTGTACAAATCCATTGTATTATAAAAATAATGTGCCAATATTTGCCTTTAGGATGATTAGATTGCTTGTTTGGTGTGTGCAGTGCAAAAACAGAAACTTTGGCTGTAGTGCCTGAATTTACATTTTTTACTGCAATGTTAAAAGTTTCTGAAATTTTTACACAGTACTTCTATGCAATTATTTTATTTTTTTCTAATTTTTCAGAATTTTTAGATTTCCATAAGTATGGTGAATGTTCAGATTACTACAGATTGTCCTGTTTTGACAGATTCTGTTTTTGATGCATTGTTTTGCTCGTTTTGATGAAACTATCGATTGTATTAGTGGTATAAGGCATGGAAAAGTTATATTACAGTAGATACAATGCAAAAACAAAATATGAATTGGTTTTCAATAATAATTAAAGTGGTTATTTGTTTTATTATACTAATGTATCTCATGAGGGTTTTGTTAAGTTTTGTGTGATTGAAGTTTTAAAGTTTTGGGTGAGATCATGATGGATGATGGAATAAGGAATGGAAATACTAAGCTTGGGGATGCCCGAGGAACCCGAAGGTAATATTCAAGGACTCCCAAGAAACTAATCTTGGGGCTGCCCCGGAAGGCATCCCCTCTTTCTTCTAACAACCATCGGTAATTTTACTTGGAGCTATATTTTTATTCGTCACATGATATGCTTAAATCTTGGAGCGTCATGTGTTTTTATTTTTATTTTAATAATGCACCATGATTATATGATAAAGTCCTTGGTTTATTTATAGAAGGCTCTTTGCACCTCACTTATATCTTTTGAGTATGGCTTTATAGAATGCTTCATGTGCTTCACTTATATCATTTGAAGTTTGGATTGCGTGTTTCTCTACACATAGAATACCGCCATTTGTAGAATGCTCTTTTGCTTCACTTATATTTGTTAGAGTGTGGGCATATCTTTTGTAGAAATAATTAATTTCTCATGCTTTACTTATATCTATTTAGAGAGTTAACAGGAGTTGGTCATTCACATGGTTAGTCATAAAATCCTACATAAAACTTGTAGATCACTGAATATGATATGTTTGATTCCTTGCAATAGTTTTGCGATATGAAGATGGTGATATTAGAGTCATTCTAGTGAGTAATTGTGGATTGGTAGAAATATTTGTGTTAAAGGTTTGTGATTCCTGTAGCATGCACGTATGGTGAACCGTTATGTAACGAAGTTGGAGCATGATTTGTTTATTGATTGTCCGCCTTTTTGTGAGGGTCGGGAGTGAGCGATGGTTAACTCCTACCAACCTCTCTCCTAGGAGCATGTGTCTAATACTTTGCTTCGATAACTAATAGACTTTTGCAATAAGTATGTGAGTTCTTTACGACTAATGTGAGTCCATGGATTATATGCACTCTCACCCTTCCACCTTTGCTAACCTCTCTAGTACCGCGCAACTTTCGTTGGTGTATTAAACCCACCATATACCCTTACTCAAAAGAGCCACCATACCTACCTATCATGGCATTTCCATAGACAATTCGAGATATATTTCCATGCAACTTCCACCGTCCCGTTTATTATGACACACACCATCATTGTCATGTTGCTTTGCATGATCGTAAGATAGCTAGCATGATGTTTTCAAGGCTTGTCGATTTTTTGATGTCATTTGCTATGCTAGATCGTCTCACATCCCAGTATACCGCCGGAGGCATTCATATAGTCATATTTTTGTCTAGGTATCGTTCTTGAGTTGTAAGTAAAAAAAGTGTGATGACCATCATTATTAGAGCATTGTCCCATGTGAGGAAAGGCTGATGGAAGTTATGATTCCCTCACAAGTTGGAATGAGACTCCGAACTTTAAAAATAATAAAAGAGGCCACTGAAGCCCAAATAAAAAAAAGTAGGCCAAAGATGCCCACAAAAAATAAAAAATAAAAATAGAGAGAGAAAAGAGAGAAGGGACAATGCTACTATCCTTTTTCCACACTTGTGCTTCAAAGTAGCACCATGATCTTCATGATAGAGAGTCTCCTATTTTGTCACTTTCATATACTAGTGGGAATTTTTCATTATATAACCTGCTTGTATATTCCAATGATGGGCTTCCTCAAATTGCCCTAGGTCTTCTTGAGCAAGCGAGTTAGATGCACACTCACTTAGTTTCTTTTTGAGCTTTCATACACTTATAGCTCTAGTGCAACCGTTGCATGGCAATCCCTACTCACTCACATGGATATCTATTAATGGGCATCTCCATATCCCATTGATACGCCTAGTTGATGTGAGACTGTCTTCTCCTTTTCCTTACAACCTCCACCCTACTCTATTCCACCTATGGTGCTATATCCATGGCTCATGCTCATGTATTGCGTGATAGTTGAAAAGGTTTGAGAACATAAAAGGTGTGAAACAAATTCTTGACTTGTCATAGGGGTTGTGCATGATATAAATACTTTGTGTGGGGAAGATGGAGCATAGCCAATCTATATGATTTTGTAGGGATAACTTTCTTTTAGCCCTAATATTTTGAGAAGACATTATTGCTTTATTAGTATGCCTGAAGTATTATTATCTTACTGTCAAATGATAGACTATTTCTTTGAATCACTCGTGTCTTAATATTCATGCCATGATTAGATTATATGAACAAAATTATGCTAGGTAGAATTCCACATAAAAAATTAACTTTTTTTATCATTTACCTACTCGAGGGCGAGCATGAATTAAGCTTGGGGATGCTGATACGTCTCCATTGTATCTATAATTTTTGATTGTTTAATGCCAATATTCTACAACTTTCATATACTTTTGGCAACTTTTTATACTATTTTAAGGACTAACATATTGATCCAGTGCCTAGTGCCAGGTCCTGTTTGCTGCATGTTTTTTGTTTTGCAGAATATCCATACCAAACAAAGTCCAAACCCGATAAAAACTTACAGAGATTTTTTTGGAATATATGTGATTTTTGGGAAAATGAATTAACGCGAGACGATGCCCGAGAGCCCCAGAAACCACAGGGGCGCGACCTACCCCCTGGCCACGCCAGGGTGGCTTGTGGCCATCCCTTAGATTGGTTGGATCTCTCCTTCTGCCGCAAGGAAGATATTTTTATAATAAAAATCCCCTCAAAATTTCAGCCCGATCGGAGTTACGGATCTCCGGATATTTAAGAAACGGTGAAAGGCCAGAATCTGGGAGCGCGGAAACAGAAGGAAACAGAGAGAGAGATCCAATCTCGGAGGGGCTCTTGCTCCTCCGCCTTCATGGAGGCCATGGACCAAAGGGGAAACCCTTCTCCCATCTAGGGGGAAGGTCAAGGAATAATAAGAAGGAGGGGGGCTCTCTCTCCTGGTGACGCCGGAACGCCGCCGGGGCCATCATCGTGTCGGCGATCTACTCCAACAACTCCGTCATCTTCATCAACACCTCCATCACCTTCACCCATCTATCTACAATAGTCCACTCTCCCACAACCCGCTGTACCCTCTACTTGAACATGGTGCTTTATGCTTCATATTATCATCCAATGATGTGTTGCCACCCTATGATGTCTGAGTAGATTTTTGTTGTCCTATGGGTTGATTGATGATCATGATTTGTTTGAGTTGCATGTTTTATTTTTGGTGCTGTCCTATGGTGCTCTCTGTGTCACGCAAGCATGAGGGATCCTCGCTGTAGGGTGCAACAATGTGTTCATGATTTGCCTATGGTGGGTTGCGTGAGTGACAGAAGCATAAACCATAGTAGGTGGGTTGTTGCATATGGGAGTAAAGAGGACTTGATATCTTATAATGCTATGGTTGGGTTTTACCTTAATGATCTTTAGTAGTTGCAGATGCTTTCTAGAGTTCCAATCATAAGTGCATATGATCCAAGTAGATAAAGTATGTTAGCTTATGCCTCTCCCTCATATAAAATTTCAATAATGATGACCGGTCTAGTTATTGATTTCCTAGGGACAATTCCGCAACTCCTACCACCACTTTTCCACACTCGTTAAACTAACTTAGTTGTTTCTTTATCTTAGCAGCCCCTAGTTTTTATTTAGTGTTCTTTATTATCTTGGAAAACTATCCTGTTACACCTACAAAGTACTTCTAGTTTCATAATTGTTCTAGGTAAAGCGAACGTTAAGCGTGCGTAAAGTTGTATCGGTGGTCGATAGAACTTGAGGGAATATTTGTTCTATCTTTAGCCCCTCATTGAGTTTGACACTCTTACTTATCGAGAAAGTCTACCATTGATCCCCTATACTTGTGGGTTATCAAGACCTTTTTCTGGCGCCATTGCTGGGGAGCAATAGCGTGGGGTGAATACTCTCGTGTGTGCTTGTTTGCTTTATCACTAAGTAATTTTTATTTTTCTGTTATTAAATTGTTTTCTATCTTTAGATATGAGTAGGAAATACAAAATACCAAAAAAAATAGATGTACTTGTTGCTCCAAAATTTGAGGAACACTAGTGTTTCGTACCATCGAAGGATATTAGTTGGGTCATCTTCGATCCACTTGTGCACATGCTGAAAGCCCAACTAGCTTAGTTGAGGGAAAATCATTAAATGTGCATGCTCATTATGTGTGACAGCGCATATCTCAAAAAGGGAAACTCTTGTGGCATCAAATTAATACTTTGTGTTGCTATGCTTGGAATCTGTGTGAAATTTATGGCTTTACTTGTTGCACTAAAGAAGCTAAAAACACCTTCCCTACCAATGTGTGTTTAATGATAATGAAATATTATCCTCTTATGTCAAGGAGGCCTATTGCTATAATGATGTTGAACAAATTGAAGAATTCGTTGCTTTTAAGGGTGCCTATGAAATTGCTTCTTTCATTGAAAAGTATGATGCTACTCTCTACAAATCTGAAAATTTTGTCATTCTTAAATATTGCTCTGAAAACTATGCTTCTAATGCTTATATTGAAGAATCTATTGGAAGAATGACCGCTGCCTTGGAAGAGATTAATATTTTGTAGGAACCTATGGAAGAGGAAGTTGCTGAAATTGTGAGCTCATTAGATGAAAAAGATGAGGAGAGCGAAGAACAAAAGGAGGAAGAGCGGATTAGCTACCCGTGCCCACCTTCTAATTATAGTAACTCTTCAACTCATACATTGTTTAATCTCCCTTCAGTCTTATTGAAGGATGAATGCTATGATAATTGCTATGATCCCTTGGATTCGTTTGAAATATCCCTTTTTGATGAACTTGATGCTTTTTATGCTTGTGGCTATGATGTCAATATGAATGATGCTTATGGAGATGAACTTGCTATAGTTCCTTATGTTAAATGCGAAGCTGTTGCTATTGCACCCACACATGATAGTCCTATTATCTTTTTGAATTATCCCAACTACACTATATCGGAGAAGTTTGCACTTATTAAGGATTATATAGATGGGTTGCCTTTTACTATTACACTGTTGCTATCTCTGCAGCGTTCAGAACCTCGGCCTTCATAGCCAGGGGACTCCTCCTGGCAGCAGGCACCTCCTTCACAGCCAGGGGGCTCCCCCTGGCAGCAGGCACCTTCTTCACAGCCAAGGGGCTCCTCTTGGCAGCAGACACCTTTTTCATAGCCAAGGGGCTCCTCCTGGCAGCATGCACCTCCTTCATAGCCAGGGGGCTCCTCCTGGCAGCATGCACCTCCTTCACAGCCAGGGGGCTCCTCCTGGCAGCAGGCACCTTCTTCACAGCCAGGGGGCTCCTCCTGGCAGCAGGCACCTTCTTCACAGCCAGGGGGCTCCTCCTGGCAGCAGGCACCTCCTTCACAGCTCGGGGGCTATTTCTATCAGCAGCCACCTCCTTCACATCCCGGGGGCTATTTCTACCAGCAAGCACCTCCTTCACATCCCGGGGGCTATTTCTACCAGCAAGCAGCTCCTTCACAGCCCGCGGACTCTTCCTGGCTTCAGCAGATGGACCTAGGTAACTCAGCTTTGTAGATTCTTTTACAAAATTTAGTCTCGTAAGTCATTCCTTACATGTTTTAATTCACCAGCAGGCGGCAGCCAGTCATAGTCGTTTATGACTTCAGTTCAGTCACCTCTATTTACTGGTCCTGGTTCGTACATACCTGGTGATGGCAAGGACGATGATCGTGCTGCATGCACCTATGATATCTCGGAGACAGTTCTTGCCACTCCACCACCACCGTCGACATAGGAGACACAGACACCGACGGACGAGGTGTTCTATGGTCGTGGTCATCATGACACCGGTCCACCGCCTCAGCGCTTATCGCCTTCCGGTCCACGTCCGAGGAAGCCGAAGATTCGTCGCAAGCCCCAGGATTGATATTGTCATCTACGTACGAGACATGACTATCTATTTATGTATGAGACATATGTAGCCTTTATGTATCGGACATATTCATGTTTGAGACTTATTTGGAGACAGAACAATAGTAACGCAAACCAAATCCATCGACATCAATTGCACGTTACAACTGGATTAAACGTTACAACTTAATTAAACCGCACTACATATTACAGCACTACAGAACATAGTACTACATGAAAAATGTATTACATGAATGCATCATCATCATCCTCCGTCGATGCAGATCTCTTCCCCTTTGTCGTTGCAGAACTATTGCCCTTCGACGATGCGCTGGTCTTCACCTTGGTAGTCGGCATGAAGACGTCGTCTTCATCCTCCATCGCTGTAGAACTCTTCCCTTTCGTCGATGTACAACTCTTGCCCTTTGTCGATGTAGAATTCTTGCCCTTCAATGCATAACTCTTCACCTTGCTGCTCAGCATGAAGAGGTTGTCCTCGTCCTCACTTTCTGCTGACCATAAGCCTGAATTGTTAACAGCAATCCTGAGATAAGCATCACCCTTGTGCAGTTGCTTCTGCCATCTCGCATGCAACCTCAGTAGTTCTTTCCCTATCTCCTCAAAAGTCCTGGGAGGCCACCCAGCCCTAGCTAATTGGTGAGACAACTCATTCATCATGAAGTCACTACTAATGAGTTCCTCCCATGGTACTACTCTATCATTCATCTTGAAATTGGTAGCTAGACGAAGAAGACGGTCGGACATACCCTTGTGAAAACTACGATCAAAAGGATAGTGAGGATGAGGAGGATGAGACATCTCCACGAAAGAATGGCAAGAGTGAAAGGAAGGATGCGGGAGCGACAGGGAAAGGAAGGGCCGATGGAGGAAGGCACATACAATGCCTCCTTTTATAGGCAGATGACAACCGCAATGGCGGGAAATCGGGCGGGAGAGAATGGTGGGAGAGAATGGCGGGACCCAATGGAGGGAGAGAATGGCGGGAAAGATAATGGTGGGACACAGGCCACGACACAGTATGGCGGCAAATATAAACGGGAATACTACAGATAGCTAAAATTAAGATACATCTTGCCAAAGTTAAGATACAACTTGCTGAAACTAAGATACAGCTTGCAGAAATTAAGATACAACTTGCTTAAATTGGATTTACAAGAATATAAATCTACTGAGTCCAACGTGGATATTTTCCTTTTCCATCTTCATCTTCTTCAGCTTCTTCTCCTACTGAGTCCAAATTGGAGTTACACGATCCCTTTCTTTTGTTATCACTATGGCAAATAGCTGAAAACAACAACAAGCTCTTGTTCACGCTGTTTGAATGTTATGAGCACCAAATTGTTGATTTCCATAGACGATGCCAGCAGAAAGTTACTGAAACCTTCCTTCTTCAACAACATTCGATCACCCAAGCCAATGAAGTAGGAACAAGGAATGCTCACAAATATATCATCATCTTCTGGATCCAAAGTAATTTCAAGAAGTAAAGAACCAGTCCTAGGAATAGCCACAAATTCCATCAAACTCCTCACAACCATGGTAGGAATAACCTGACAAAAACAAGCAAGTTATATGATCCATCCTATGAACCAGCAAAGAACAAGCAAATAATAAAAACCAGAGGCCAAAGCTTACCATATCTTGGGATATAACGTTCATGCGATCCATCCTATGAACAAAAGGAGTACACAGTATGTAGTTGTCATCAAAGAGCTGGCGCAACATGACATACATTTGATGATAATTCAGAGTGACACCACGACTATAAAAACAGCTGTCAACAAGTTCCCTCTGAGTTTCACTCAGATCCTCAAGAGCTACAAAAAAATGATTTCAATAACTGAGATGAACCGCAAAACGTATAAGCTGAATCATGTTCTGAAAATCAGTCAAACAAATATCTTACCAACATGGGGTAAAGGAAACAACATAACACCATCCCGATGGAATTCGACACTAATATAAGTTCCATAGTGCTCAAGCATAACAGTCATCATGTCACTATGGCGGAGACCATAATCATTCATGAGTTCCTCCCACGAAGGACCATGGAATTTACTGTTCATCCTACCATGTGTAAATATAACATGGTATAAGTTACCCTCACCATTGTGCAGAGCAAGATCAATATCTGTGTCACCTCTCCGAATAGCTAAAGCTCTGCACTCCTCAATGTACCAAGAAAGATGTGATCTAACACTGCATGGAACATACTATAACAAAAATGGAAGCAAGGATCATAAACTTATAAACAAAGGCATTCGAATATGCCACAGCTAGATAATCAAGACATAGAATCTTACAACACGTCTTGCACATTGACGATCCAGCACCACAGTAAATACAGATGCACCGAAATCAACGGCAGCACAAGGGCCACCTGGAGCTTGGCAAAATGGGCAAGCCATTACCTGCAGACGGACGGTGACAAATATGAACTAAATCCACTACCGACTTCACAATTCTCATTCGATTGAGTTGGAAGCAAAAAATATACCATACGCCGGTGGAGAACGCCCTGATCTATTGTTTACGTGGGTAGGATAACAAAATGGGTGGTCCAGCGAGGAGATCGGCGAGGAGGTGGAACCGCCAGAGAGCAACGGGAGTGAGAGGGGAAGAGGGGAAGGCTAGTAGACGGAGGAGGGTGAAACGAGTGGTCAGAGGAGGAA
Organism: Hordeum marinum; assembly: GCA_022496015.1. Classification (NCBI taxonomy): domain Eukaryota; kingdom Viridiplantae; phylum Streptophyta; class Magnoliopsida; order Poales; family Poaceae; genus Hordeum; species Hordeum marinum. The sequence continues at coordinate 154,015,377 of CM039674.1, forward strand.
GAAAAGAGGGCCGAGCCTTATCCAGGGGCCCATCGGCCTCCCACTGGCCGACAGGTGCATTTTGGCCTACACCTGACCGACGGGCCTCTCCCCTGGCCTCTGATTGGCCGACAGGGGCTCTTCGGCCTACAGGTGGCCGACAGGTCCCTGTTCGGCCTGCTACTGGCCGATAGGGTACTAGTTTTAATATTTTTTCAACTCAGACACCTGTTTTCAAAATTGCTATAAAAATGGTACTAGTTCTAAAAAATTTTCTATAATATGCATGTGCTTGCTGCTCTTACTTGCAATTATTATAAGAGAGGAACTACATCTCCACATCTCTATGTTTCCAATAGGATAAAATTGCAAGAAATTGTTTATACTATGCATTGGCCTTTACTTTGTGTGCATGAATTGTTCTTTTATGACATGCCGATGCATAGGAAGAGAGTTAGACTTTGTTGTTGCATGATATATGTTACTTTGTGCTCACTACTGAATTACAAATCATTGTTAATTAAAACTGGATTTGATATACCTTGGGATCCGGGTGGATCCGTTACCGCTAGATCCGAGGAAGGAAGATACCCTTGGGTCTCAAGGTTGCATAGTCGAAGGAGGGATACAGAGCAGCTTGTCCAGTCCCCGGTATGGGAGCCATAAGGACGCAAGGAAGAGCTGGGGGCGCTCGCCATGTTCTTGTGGTGATCTCTCACTAAAGGTTTTTTCCGATGGGGAGGAAGAAGAGGATGTGGCCTAGACTACGATTCAGTTTGTTTAAATGGGTGGTGCCTCCTTTATGGGAGAGACAGTCTTGTAAAAAGCCACTGAACCGCTCATCTCCCGTCGGCGTGCGAGGATCGAGAAGCACTGACGGTTATTACGATGGACCCTGCAAGTTCGTGACGCTTGGGTTTTCACCGATGACAGGATGGTTGCCGAACAAGAAGGATTAGAGGGACTTGCCTCGCAAGCCGAAGATTTCAACGCACAAGATTGTCCGGATATACCTCAGCATTGGAGGCTAGTCCGGGGGCTACTGAGGGAGTCCTGGTTTAAGGGGTACTCGGATGGCCGACCTGTTTCTCATGGGCCGGACTATGTGGGCCGCTGGGTGAGCATTGGATGATCAAAGTCCCCGTCGTTAGGGTGGAAGCTTCAAGGAGTCATGGCGTGTCCTTCAAGCTTTCGATAGTGGATATGCATATTTTTTCCTTTGATGTGCAACCGACCATGTGTAAACCCTAGTGCCCCCCGGCATCTATATAATCCGGAGGGTTTTAGATTGTAGGATAGAGAACAACTCATCTAGGGTTTGGCTATTCGATCTCGAGGTAGATCAACTCTGTAGTCGAAGCAGGACATAGGGTTTTACCTCCATAGGAGGGCCCAAACCTGGGTAAACAGCGTCTCCTTCGTCCCTTGTTACCATCGATCCTAATCTCACAGCTCGGGACCCCCTACCCAAGATCCACCAGTTTTGACACCGACACTTGGGGATGATGTGTTTGATGCATATGATATTTTTAGTCCCCCCAAGTTTTGATGAGCAAAACTATTATGATGATGGCATGTCTCCTATCTATGATGATTATGATGATGACATGTATGATATAAAGAGTGATAGTAACCATGAAACTTGTTATCATGATTTTAATATTCAAAGTGCTTATGTCTATCAAGTACCTCATGATAGTTATTTCGTTGAGTTTGCTCCCACTATTATGAATGAGAAGAAATTTTCTTATGTGGAGAGTGATAAAAATTCTATGCTTGTGCATCATAAAGAGAATGTTGTATGTGATAGTTATATTGTTGAATTCCTTCATGATGCTTCTGAAAATTATTATGAGGGAGGAACATATGCTTGTAGGCATTGCAATAATATCAAGTTTCCTCCCTATGTGTTCAATTTTTTTAAGATATGCTTGTTTTGCCTTCCTATGCTAGTTGGTTCTTGCTCCCATAACTTTTTTGATCACAAAATCCCTATGCATAGGAAGTGGATTAGACTTAAATGTTCTTGTCATATGCGTCATGATGCTCCCATTTTGTTTCAATTCTTTACTTTTATGCGAGCATCATTGAAATAACCATGCCTAGCCAAAAGGCATTAAAGAAAAGCGCTTGTTGGGAGACAACCCTGTTGGATATATGCCCTAGAGGCAATCATGTATGACGATATTTCCTATGTGTTTATGAATAAAGATAGTCCTTGGACATTATCATTGATGTGTATTAACAAGTATGTGACTTGTTTGTGAGACTATGCATTCTATAATAACTGTCCTAAATGGTCCCTAGTCCAAAGGGTTGTGTGGACGCACAACTAATCAGACTAGCATATGACACGGTGGATGGTTCGGTCTCACTGACCATGTAGCATTGGATGCTAGCCGGGTAATATGGACTCAGAAAGGTCTGGTCGGATTTGACATAGTTGGATCCGAGTCGAGATAAGGTCTGAGTTGGACATACCCAACTATGAGACGCATCAATAGGTCATTTGTGAGTCTCTAGTACAACATACATTCTATGTCCTAAGACCTGAGTTGGCGCATGTACTCGGGATGGTGACAGACTTGCTTTGGGCCGACCAAATGCTCCTCCGTGACTGGGTAGTTACAAAGGTAGGTTTCGGGCTTGTCCAAACCCATGTTGCGAGACATGGTCGAGCAAGATGGGATTTGCCCCTCCTACCAGGAGAGATATACTCTGGGCCCCTCGGGCGATCCAACCTGGATAAGCATGGCCATGCGATGACGATTATGAGATAATTCGAATGTTGGTAGGATTCACCGGAACGAGAAAGAGGTCGTGCTGCAACAAGGGTGACCATATCGCCTTGTGCACAACAACATATATCGTGTGGCAAAGGGAACATAAGTGTGAAGTACAGTTTCGCCTAACCAGCTTCATCAGACACTTGGATTCGGCGTGTTTTGCTAGAGGCCGCTACCGACTGGTCGAGTCGGATGTGATGTGACTCACGACCAAGTGAACGAGAACCTAAGGGGTCACGCGCTTAAGGGAAGGAACATGTGGGCTTTAGGATCCATGCGAGGCCCAAGAGTTGAGCCCGCGACGGATGCCTATATATAGTGGAGGTGCGGCACACTCATCTGGTTGATCGCTTCGGCGCCATCATTAGGTCTTTGCATGAGTTGCAACTAGCCACCTCCACTCGCCGCCGCCGACCATTTGATTGGACCTAGCAGTCCGCCGCACGGGTGTTCCTCCTGCACACGCAGATACCGTTAGAGGCGGTGCACTTGCGCCGCTCCGGCGAACCTGTACGTGGGATCCGACGACCAGCTGTTCGAGGGGGATCGGAATGGCTGTTCGAGGGAGCTTGTACAAGAAGGAGACGGACCACACTAACGTGCTTCCCTAACTCTACTTCCGCTGCACGGCACTGCGCGTCTAGTGGTAACAATCTGTGATCCATCTCCGTAGCATGTTTTTGGATGTTCTGCATGTAGAATTTTTTTAATTGGCATGCAATGCACCTACGGTAGAATCCAACAAACCCAACACTTTTACCTTCTGTTTTTATGTGTTAAGATGATTAAGATACTGTATTAATCATGTTTTGTGTCTTTTATTTCAATAAAGTGCCAAGTAAAGCCTTTGGGATAGTGTGGATACTTGCTTGTTTGATTCTCTGCAAAAACAGAAAGTTTTGCGTCCAGTATATGAATTATCTGATTTTATTGGAGAGTCAAAACATTCTGAAATTTTTCAAAGATTTCTATGCAAAATCTTTGATATGTCCTAATTTTTCAGAATATTTAGAGTCAGGTAAGTATGGTGATCATTTACATCTTTACACATTGTTCTGTTTTTGACAGATTCTATTTTGCATGCATAGTTTGCTTGTTTCAAGTGTTTCCATAGCTTATATGTGGTAATATAAATTGTGGAAATAATGTAATATCATAGGTATATTGTGAGAAAAATTATGAATCTTTTTGTGACAGTACCTAAGTGAATGATCTATATTTACTACACTAACCCATCTCAAGAAGTTCCGTTAAGTTTTGTGTGATTGAAGTTTTCAAGTTTTGGGTGAGATACCGATATGAGGTGAATAAGGAGAAGAAAGGAACTAATATTAGGGATTCCCAAGGCACCCCCAAGGTAATATCCAAGGAATACTCAAGCGTGTAATCTTGGGGATGCCCCGAAAGGGATCCCCTCTTTCGTCTCCAACACTATCGATACATCTTACTTGGAGCTATATTTTTATTACTCACACGATATGCATTCTGCTTGGAGCGTCACTATAATTTGTTGTTCTCTATTATATGTTATTTATAATCTTGTTTTCCAATAAAAATTTCCAAGAATTGCATTAGGATGCTTGCATTGCATGTTTTGATATGTGCTGTGTAAAAACAGAAACTTTTTCTGTAGTGTTTGAATTTTCTTATTTTACTAGAACATGAAACGTTTCTGACATTTTTACACAGTGTTGTCATATAAATTCCTTAGCATGTCCTCAATTTCCATAATTTTTGAGTTACATAAGTACACTAGTTTAATAGATTACTATAGACTGTTATGTTTGGACAGATTGTTGTCATAGTTTCATTATCTACTTATCCTATAGTTTCCATAGTCTATATTGGTACGTATAAATTGTGCAAAATGATAGTAAACAATATATGATGTTTGAAAATTATTTTTCAACTTGTCTTGGTAGTACATGAAGTGTTGATTTATTCTTATATGTACTAACCTATCTCACGAGTTCTTTTCGAGTTTTGTGTGGATGAAGTTTTTGAGAATAGGTGAAACCATGATATGAGAGGATTGAACGAGATACAAAAGCTAAAGCTTGGGGATGCCCAAGTAACCCAAAGTAAATATTTCAAGAAGTCTCAAGCCTCTAAGCTTGGGGATGCTGCGCATCCCACATCTCTTCGTCAACTATCGGTTAGCCTATGTTGAGCCTAAATTTTTATTTGTCCACATGATATGTGTTATTCTTGGAGTGCTATTTTTATTTAGTTTTCTGCTTGAATGAAATACTTAAGATCTGAAATTCTTAGATGATAGAGTCTTCACATAGTTATTTAATTGTTGGCTACTCATTGATCTTCACTTATATCTTTTTGGTGTAGTTTTGTCATTTACTCTCATGCTTCACTTATATCCTATGAGTAAATGGTTGAATGATTTGAATATCACAAATATGAAATTATATATGTTTTATATGCTTATCCTATGGGGAGTAATGACTTCACATATAAGAAGTATAGGTGGTAAAATTTATTGAAAGTTAGCAAACCTTGCATTGGTCACTTGAACAATTCATGAAAGAATATTGAAGGAAGAGAGATTTCACAGATAAATATACTATCTTGGAAATCTTCTATGATTGTGAGCCCCATTAATTATTTTCAAACTTGAGCAAATTAGTTGAAGTTGGACAAGGAAGACAATGTAATGAGTTATGCTTGGGTATATTTGTATAGAAGTTATATTGTTATGGATCCTCCAACATGTGGTGCTTGCTTAGGATTTTTTGCTAGCCAAAAATTAGTACTAAGTAGAGATACTACTTGTGCATCCAAAACCCTTAAACCCAGTTTCTTGCCATGAGTGTCCACCATATCTACATATGGATTGAATAAGATCCTTCAAGTAAGTTGTCATCGGTGCAAAAAGAAATAAAAGGGCAATACAACGTGACGTTCCTTTACATTAAGGTTTTGCACATCCAAAATTAAAAAGCGCATGACAACCTGTGCTTCCCTATGCGAAGGGTATGTCTTTTACTTTCTTGTATTTACTTTTATGCAAGAGTCAATAGTATTCCTTCTTAGTTCAACCTCAATTATTCTTTAGTTGAAAAGCATCATGTGGTGGGGAAAGATCCAAGCATATATGGCCATCCAAATATATTTGATCATGAATTATTATTGTTAACAATTATCTACATGATAAATAAGTTGGGAGGCGAAACATTAAGCCCCTATCTTTCTCTGTGTTCGACGAAGGCCATTTGCTCTAAAAATATGCTTTGAGTGTTAGCAATCCTGAAGACTATATGATAGTTGAGTATGTGGAATTTTCTAAATCAAAGCTCTTACATAGACCCTTCCTAAAAATAAGATGAATTGCAATTGTTTGGTGACTGAAAGCATAGTTTGTTAATTTTCAAGAAATTATATGGTCTATACTTTAACATGTGAATAGCTTGCTACTTCATCATGAGAAGTTTTATGAGATGATCTATTGTTTATGATATATAATGATGCTAGAAAAAGTGTTTGGAACTATCATTGATCAAATTTATGCACTATGCTAGCATTCAAACTTCATAAATTATTTCTTTTATCATTTACCTACTCAAGGGCGAACAGGAATTAAGCTTGGAGATGCTGATACGTCTCCAATGTATCTATAATTTATGAAGTATTCATGCCATTTTTGCAACAATTTTATATGGTTTTTGTATTATTTGATTAGAACTAACCCGGACTGACGATGTTTTCAACAGAACTACCGTGGTGTCGTTTTTGTGTGCAGAAATAAAAGTTCTTAGAATGGGCTGAAAATTTATGGTGATTTTTTATGGACCAAAAGAGACCCCCGAAGTACAAGAGCTGGGCCAGGAAGTGGACGAGGAGGCCACAAGCCCTCTAGGCGTGCCCTACCCCCCAGGGAGGGTGCTTCGGGGTTGTGGGACCCTCAGGCACCCCCTTGACATGATACCGACGCCAAAAATTCTTATAAATACCCAAACCTCTGAAAAGAACCCTAGATCGGGAGTTCCGCCACCACAAGCCTTTGTAGCCACGAAAAACCAATCGCCCCGTTCCTGCATCCTGCCGGAGGGCGAAACCATCACCGGAGGCCATCTTCATCATCCTGGCGGTCTCCATGACGAGGAGCAAGTAGTTCACCCTCGGGGCTGAGGGTATGTACCAATAGCTATGTGTTTGATCTCTCTCTCTCTCTCTCTCGTGTTCTTGAGATGACACGATCCTGATGTACCGCGAGCTTTATTAATATAGATGAATCATATGGAGTTTTCCCCTCTCTATCTTCTTGTGATGAATTGAGTTTTCCCTTTGAAGTTTTCTTATTGGATTGAGTCTGTAAAGGATTTGAGAAGACTTGATCTATGTCTTGTGATGGGATATCCGTGGTGACAATGGGATGTTCTATTGATCCACTTGATGTATGTTTTGGTGATCAACTTGCGGGTTCCGTGACCTTGGGAATCTATGCATAGGGGTTGGCACACTATTTCGTCTTGACTCTCCGGTAGAAACTTTGGGGCACTCTTTGAATTTCTTTGTGTTGGATTGAACCTGATGAATCTGAAATTGTCTGATACATATCGTATAATCAAGCCCATGGGTACTCGGGGTGACATTGGAATATCTAGGTAACATTAGGGTTTTGGTTGATGTGCATCTTAAGATGTTATTTTAGTATGAACACTAGGGCTGTTCGTGACACTTATAGGGATAGCTCATACTCCCTCCATTCCCTTATACAAGGCCACAAACTCATATTACAGGTACCAAGACAAAATTTAATGGCCGCTTGGAAAGTCATGTTTTCTTTTCGTTAACCGAAATCATTAATACGTCGCACGCATGCAACGAATGAATTAAAAGGAAGTAGATAAGTATCATTATGAATACATGCATGCAAGCATTAAACAAGTTGACAGCATGAGGAAACATCATTATTGTTTACCTCGATTACTGTTTGTGGCCTTATATAGATGCAAAATGTATTTTTCATAGTGGCCTTGTATAAGGGAATGGAGGGAGTACGATTGATCGGAAAAGATAACTTTGAGGTGGTTTCGTACCCTACAATAATTTCTTCGTTTGTTCTCCGCTATTTGTGACTTTGGAGTGAACTCATTTTCGCATGTGAGGGATTAACATATGATTCAACTATGTCAGTATTGTTTAGAGAACTTGCACTAGTGAAAGTACGAACCCTAGGCCTTGTTTTCAAGCATTGCAATACCATTTTGCTTAGTTTTATTACTTGCTACCTTGCTGTTTTTATATTTCCAGATTACACAAACTTATATCTACCATCCATATTGCACTTGTATCACCATCTCTTCGCCGAACTAGTGCGCCTATACAATTTGCCATTGTATTGGGTGTGTTTGGGGGCACAAGAGATTTCTTGTATTTGATTACAGGGTTGTTTGAGAGAGACTATGTTCATCCTACACCTCCCACGGATTGATAGAACTTAGGTTATCCACTTGAGGGAAAATTGCTACTGTCCTACAAAACTCTGCGCTTGGAGGCCCAACAAAGTCTACAAGAATAAAGTTGCGTAGTAGACATCAATTGCAACAATTTTCGAGGGTAGAGGGTTCAACCAATATTTGTAGATTGGACACAAGGGGAGCCAAAGAATATTTGAGAGTATTAGCACTTTAGTTGTCAATTCAACCACACGTGGAGATTAAATATCTGCAGCAAAGTTATCAGTAGCACAGTAATATGATAGTTTGATAGCAGTGGTAATAGTAATAGTAGTGATAATAGTAGCAGTAGTGATTTTGTAGCAAGTGCAACGGTAACAACAGCAGTAGTAACTTAGCAAGAACAATATATGAAAAACTCGTAGGCACTGGGTCGGTGTATTCGTTGGATGATATTCATCATATAACAGTCATAACCTAGGGCGCACAGAACTAGCTCTAGTTCATCAATGTAATGTAGGTATGTATTTCGTAAATAATCATATGTGCTTATGGAAAAAAACTCGCATGACATCTTTTGTCCTACCCTCCTGTGGCAGCGAGGTCCATAAGGAAACTAAGGGATATTAAGGCCTATTTTATATAGATAAGTAGACAAAGCATTAACACATAGTGAATACATGAACTCCTCAAACTACGGTCATCACCGGAAAGTATCCCGATTATTGTCACCCCGGGGTTTACGGATCATAACACGTAATAGGTGCATATGACTAGGCAAGATCGAATCAAGAACATAGATATAACGGTGATAACATAAATGTTTCATATCTGAAATCATGGCACTCGGGCCCTAGTGACAAGCATTAAGCATGGCAAAGTCATAGCAACATCAATCTTAGAACATAGTGGATACTAGGGATCAAGCCCTAACAAAACTAACTCGATTACATGATGAATCTCATCCAACTCCTTACCGACCAACAAGCCTACGAAGGAATTACTCACTCCCCGGGGGGAGCATCATGGCATTGGCAATGAAGAAGGGTTGATGATGATGAAGACCGAAGATTCCCCTCTTTGGAGCCCCAAACGGACTCTAGATCTAGCCCCCCGATGAAGAACAGAAGGTGGCAGCGGTTCTGTCTCGTGAAATGCGATAAAACTTTCTCCTTGATTGTTTCTCCAGAAATATGAATTTATAGTGCCAGAATTAGGGTCAGCGGGGCCACGAGGTAGGCACAACCCACCAGGACGCGCAGGGGGGGGGGCTCGCACGCCCTGGCGTATCGTGCCCAACCAGGGCACTCCCTCCGGTGGTTCTTGGCTCCGGTATTTTTCATTTATTGTAAAATAAATCTCCAAAAAATTTCCTTCGATTCCGAGAACTTTTATTTGTACACAAAACAACACCATGGTTGTTCTGTTGAAAACAATGTCAGTCCGGGTTAGTTTCATTCAAATCATTTAAATTAGAGTACAAAACAAGAGCAAAAGCGTTAGCAAAAGTAGATACGTTGGAGACGTATCATCACATCATGCTAAGAACCGACAAAGAGGGCCACCATAACCACCAACTGGTCAGAATTCTGCCACCATGCAAACATTCGTGAAAGATATATCCACGCTTTCCGTTTCAAGGTCACCACAAAGTGCCGTTCAGTTCTCATCGTGCATCACCTTTAAATGGACCCTAGATAATGATGCAAGCCGTATGTAAATATAATGTAGCGCTCTAAGAAGGAGTAATTAATTCCATGGCCTTAGTTGTGTCCCACTCGACAGATTTATCCCTAATTTTCAAAAACCCTTGGTCTTGCCCAAATGCATTTGATCCCCTTGTGCTTTTGCCCTTACGTCCCAATTTTGTCCAGTCAAAGCGTTTGACCGTTAGTCAGACATTTTTCTAGACCATTTTCCCTTCCTCTCTCTCTTACCCCTCTTTCTCTTTGTGTCTCCGCATCCTCTCTTTCTCTGCGTGCAACAGGAGGTCGCCGCCGCCCTAGTAGTTCTCTGCCTCCGATGCAGCTTGCCGTTTCGATCGCCACCACAGGCAGCCATGCCAGATCCGTCGCCCTCACTCCTGATCCGCCGCCCCCACCTTTGGATTTGTCTGCAATGGGAGGCCGCCATTGGTTGTCGGATTCCGTCGTCGTTGACCTCCGGCGCCATGGCGCTGCCGGCAACGAGCAGCATGACCCGTCGTAGTTCTCTCTTTCCTTTCTCCCTCTGTTTCTTCCCAACTGAGCATCCCGCCTTTCTTCGCAGGTTCAAGCCACCAATCCCATGGCGCCCTGAGCTTCAGGACGAGAAACTCCTGCCCATCTGCAACGTAGCCGGTCACTAGTCCTGCCCCAACCTACATCCCAACCGAATACGGTCCATTCCACATCTGGATCCGCCGTCTCTACCGTGCTCCATGCCCCTCGTCGATCCTTGCCTCCCCTGCATCACACTGCCGCCCATCTGCGCCAGCACCGGTCGCCAGTGCTGCCCCGACCTCCATCCGGACAAAACCTGGTCCAACCCGCGGCTGGATCCGTCGTCTCCGTTGCGCCGCCATGACCCTCGCCGATCCCGGACTCCCCTGCATCACACTATCTTCCCGACGATAGAGTATGAGAGGATAGAGAGAGACTAATTTGTCTTTTTTCCTTTTCTATGTGGTTGGGAGCCACTTTGTAAGGGTCACATTTTTTACTGGAGTTGTACGCAGGGGGCAAAATGGTCTAGAAAAATATCTCTCTAACGGTCAAACAGCTTTGACCGGACGGAATTGAGACGGAAGGGCAAAAACATAATAAAAGCAAAGTGGCTTGGACAAGACCAAGGGTTTTTAAAAATTAGGGGCAAACCTGCCGAGTGTGATACAACTAAGGACATAAATTCATTTGCCCCCTTTAAGAACTCATAATTAGGCTTTGTGATAGGATGAACCCTTCCTCTTCTTTTGAATGATGCCGTATTTTGCTTTTCAACAACCGTTAGTTATGATTTTCCCTATGTAACCTTTGCTGTTCTTACTCATGTGTTGTACGCCCATCTATTAATATCCATATGTTTCAATATCCGCTTGAATATTTTTATGTACTCTCCTTCAATACCTGGCTTGCTCTCGCCCTTTGCGCCATCAGAGCAACATAACCTTGAGATAATAGATCCTAATCAGCTTGCTTGTGTCACTGAAGCAGCCACCTAACGTATCATATGAATAAAGCCAGTTTCATTGCCTGTTGGCTTTGCTCTGAAAAAGATATGTACAGACTTTAGATTCTCAATGTTGTCTTTGTGGTGAAGAGGTGGAGTGTTGCTATTTTGACTATTATATTTGCTGATGGTCTCATCGATTATTAACTATTTTTTAATAATGTTATGAATTCTTTTTGATTGATCATGATATCAAGTAATAAGATAAAAATATCACATACACATGCTTTCAAAACCCAATTGGCCAATGCTTTTTGCGCCATGGGCGCAACGGGTCATCTAGTATCACAAAGATCGAACATGTAACCGCACAACCGAAGACTGGATCCAAACAAATTCATCGAAGACCAGCATTGTATGAATCATGCGTGATCCAACACTCCTCCATGCACCCTCTGACGATGCTAGACGCACCATCAAAATGGGGATCAAACATGGGAGATATTATTCCTACTAAGAGACATCCCCGCCGACATACAAACCCAATCAAGACACTGAACCTAACAAGAACAGAAGTGAGATCCCTCCCGCTAGAGGGGAGTGCGAGGTCCATAACACCTTCATGGTCCAAAGGCTATCGAAGGCGGAGCCGGCCGGCTAAAAAGTCCATAGGAGGAGTGTGGGAGTCCTGGTTTAAGGGGTCCTCGGACTGTATGGGCCACTTGCCGAGCATTGGATCGATCGAAGGCCGTGTCTACAGGAGGGAAGCTTCGGGAATCGTGATGTGTCCTCCAAGTTTGGAGTAGTGAATAGGCATGTTTATCCCCTCGACGTGTAACTGACCATGTGTAGACCCTAGGTACCCTCGGTGTCCATATAAGCCGAAGGGTTTTAGGTTGTAGACAGAGGACAACTCATCTTGGGTTTAGCTATTTGATCTCGAGGTAGATCAACTCTGTAACCTACATATCATCAATACAATCAAGCAGGACGTAGGGTATTACCTCCATAGGAGGGCCCGAACCTGGGTAAACATCGTCTCCTTCGTCTCCTGTTACCATCGATTCTAGTCTCACAGCTCGGTACCCCTACCCGAGATCAGCCGGTTTTGATACCGACATTGGTGCTTTCATTGAGAGTTCCACTGTGATCACCGAAGGAATCGATGGCTCGCGTCGTCATCAATGAAGAGGTTCGCAACATGGACCCTTTGTCCCCAGACAGATATTCGCTTTCGGCAACATTGTACTGCACGCTGACCTGGCTGGCCATCTAGGCCGGGTCGGGAGTTTCGCCCTTGATCAGGAGGTCAGAATCGGGAACCTAGAGTTCTCCGTGGACTCTCGGGGCGATCTTTAGCTAACCGGGCTCGCAGTCTCATCTGCCATGCCCAAAGACTCCGAGGCTTTAACCTCGTATCCCTCTTTTGGTCACGTCCACGGGATTTACCCCGGCGATGACCAGACTCTCAGTCCGAACCCGACCATAGTCCTAGATGACCGAATACCTATTCCCGTCGAACACTCCCCTAGCACAGACACAACGAAGGTCAACTCCGAAAGCTCCGAGCAGGTTGACCCGATTGAGCTCTCAATACTCAATGAGGCCCTAGATCGGATTTCGTCGATGAAGATTACCGACGACCCAACCCCGATCCATGCTCAGATCAGTCTCAGGGCGGGTCAGGACGAATTTTTCACAGCTCGAGGCCCCCTAGGTACCCTCGAAACCCTCTGGTGCCTCATCCTAGGTTTCGGGATGGAGACGGGAAACCAAAGCGCAATAAGAATAAGCGCCGACAGAACAATAGTGATGTTGATGACACAATTGTTAACGCAGGCTTCCGCAATTTCCGACCCAGGCAGCGGAAGAAGCCTCCTAAAGGCAATCGCGACCGACCCACCCCACTGGAGAAGACCATGGAAATGCCCTGCCAAATCCACAACACTCAAGAGAAGCCCGCCAACCACACCAACCGCAACTATTGGGTATTCAAACAAGCCGGAAAACTCACATGTGAGGACCAAGGCAAGAGCCCACACAACAAGGATGAGGATGAGCCTCAGGGTCCAATCGGTGGTGGACAAAAGAATTTCCCTCCAGAGGTGAAAACAATAAATATGATATACGCCACCCATATACCCAAAAAGGAAAGGAAGCACGCCCTTAGGGAGGTCTACGCTGTAGAGTATGTAGCCCCAAAGTATAACCCATGGTTGGCGTACTCGATCACCTTTGATCGACGTGACCACCCGACCAGTATCCGTCATGGAGGTTTGGCCGCCCTCGTCCTAGACCCCATTATAGACGGGTATCACCTCACTAAAGTCCTCATGGATGGAGGAAGTAGCCTAAATCTGATTTACTCAGATACACAGAAAAAGATGGGTATAGATCCATCAAGGATCAAACCCAGCAACACTACTGAAAGGACGTGGATGTCGCCTAGAGGGGGGCGTTGAATAGGTGCTTTAAAATAATTACGGTTTGGGCTTGAACAAATGCGGAATAATACTATCGTTTAATTAGTCAAGCACAAAACCTAAAACAACTAGGCTCACCTATGTGCACCAACAACTTATGCTAAGCAAGATATACAACTAGGTGATAGCAAGATATATAACAAGAAACAATATGGCTATCACAAAGTAAAGTGCATAAGTAAAGGGGCTCGGGTAAGAGATAACCGAGGCACGCGGAGACAATGATGTATCCCAAAGTTCACATCCTTGCGGATGCTAATCTCCGTCCGGAGCGGTGTGGAGGCACAATGCTCCCCAATAAGCCACTAGGGCCACCGTAATCTCCTCACGCCCTCGCACAATGCAAGATGCCATGATTCCACTAAGGGAACCTTGAGGGTGGTCACCGAACCCGTACAAACAAGGTTGGGGCAATCTCCACAACTTGATTGAAGGCTCCCAACGACACCACGAAGCTTCACCACAAGGGACTGTGGCTCCAAGGTGACCTCAAATGCTCGGGGCAATCTCCACAACCTAATTGGAGACCCCGAAGCTTGCCCGAAGCTTTGCACCACAATGATTGAGCTCCGAGGCACCACCAACCGTCTAGGGCGCCAAAGCACCCAAGAGGAACAAGCTCTAGGGTGCTCAAACACCCAAGAGTAATAGCTTCTTAACTTCTCACTTCCACGTATCACCGTGGTAAACTCAAACCTATGCACCAAATGCAATGGCAAGGGAACACGGAGTGCCCAAGTCCTTCTCTCCCAAATCCCATCAAAGCAACTAATGCTAGGGAGGGAAATGAGAGGAAGAACAAAGAAGAACACGAAGAACTCCAAGATCTAGATCCAAGGGGTTCCCCTCACTTAGAGGAGAAATTGATTGGTGGAAATGTGGATCTAGATCTCTTCTCTCTTTTCCCTCAAGAACTAGCAAGAATCATTGGAGGGACTGAGAGTTAGAAAGCTCTAAGAAGGTCAACAATGGGGGAAGAACACGAGATCAAAGGATGAGGTCCATTGGAGAAGAAGACCCCCTTTTATAGGTGGGAAAAAATCCAACGGTTATCCTCACAGCCCGCACAGAGCGGTACTACCGCTCCAAAGAGTGGTACTACCGCTAGGGCGGTAGTACCCCTTTGAAAAACAACACCGAGGAGGCAAAAGGCCAGTAGAACCGCCGGAGCGGTACTACCGCTCGTCCTCACGGTACTACCGCTATGGATAGAGGTACTACCGCTACGGGTAGCGGTACTACTGCTTGCGAGCGGTACTAAAAAATTACATCCGTGCCTACCACGGCTGGACATAACACCAGATTTTGGTCCGGAGCAGTAGTACCGCTCCTGAAGAGGCGGTAGTACCGCTCCGGAGCGGTAGTAAAAAATTACATCTGCTCTAGGCGCGGTAGTACCGTTGCAGCCTTTTAAGAACACCAAAATTGCCACAACTTTTGCAAACAGACTCCGAATTCAATGAAACAAAGTTTGTTGGAAAGCTAATGACATGTGCTAACACAATATTGATTCAAATATCAATAAGAAACAAATGAGAAAAGGCCCATAAAAATGGTGAGAACCCTTCCTCAAATAAGACCGGTAAAACTTCCAACACGAAAACGCAATAGACGAAGCATATGAAATCCGTTTTCGATGTACTAGAGCTTGTCACGAAGATAACCACAAGCTCAAGAAGCCACATAGATAAAAGCCTCTCGGTACATCTTGTACGCTTTGTGTGTTGATCAACTTGATTCACTTTTTGACTTAGTCTTGATCAACCTTGTATCTTAGCTTCTCTCTTCATAAAGATGATGTCTTGAAGGTAAACATGAATGCTTACACAATCTTCCTCTTCAAGACATGCTTGCAATAAGCTCAATTCCCACATGACCAATCTTTGGATAAACCTTGAATACCACCTTGGTCACCATATAAACTCCTTGAAACCAACAGATGGACTCCAAGAAGTACCTACGGAAAAATCCTTAGAATATAACTCAAGGCAACCATTAGTCCATAGGGGTGTCATCAATTACCAAAACCACACATGGAGAAATGTGCTCTTACAATCTCCCCCATTTTGGTAATTGATGACAACTACTTTCAAGAGAGTTTATATAAGGAAATAAGCACAAACAAGCACACACAAATGCAATGCATTGATGTGGGATGCAAATGCTTAAGCAACAAAAGCAAAACTCTCAAAGCATTCCAAACTAAACTCTCTAAACTTCTCCCCCATTGGCATCGATTGCCAAAATGGACGAAAAGTTTGTATATCTCAAAATACGTGTGCAAACAAATACACATATCCAATGATAAGTAGTTGGAGGAAGACAAACTATATTGAGAACCCAAAGATTGCAAAAAGGATCGTATGGCACAAAGACATACACCGGAGTGAAGCAAGCAATCAAAAGATACTAATTGGAACAATCAATCACATGGACCAACGAGCCACATGAATAAAAGATATTATGATATGGGAAAAAAAGTCTTTATAAAGAAACTAGAGGAGCTCCCCATGATTTATGCACAAATAAGAATTTTTTTATTTGAGTACAAGTGCACAAAATAGGATCATGACTCACCCAAAATCAATATATACACACCACAAGTGCAAGCAAGTAGATAAGACAATGAGCATAGTACTTGCACTAAACATATGGTTGAGCAACATGTAAAAGAGGAAATCTTAAGAATAGGCTCAACCAAAATGATGTGTGTGAGTCATGGCAAAGCACTTGAGAAGACTAGTATAAGGATGAACATAAAGCATCAACATAGTCTTGGTGAAATGGGACACAAAGTGCAAACCATATACTTCCCACACACAAACCACTAGCAAAAGGGTTCACAAGCTTACTAATAGGAAAATTAAAAACCAAAGCTTGTGACAAACCCTAGTGAAGATAGTAAAATGATATCCTTGTCAAGAGGAGGGATACCAATCGAAATGGCAAAACCCTCGTGAAGACAAGCATGAGGAAAATAATCTTCACCACCAAAGAGTGTGTCAACATGCTAGGATATAAGATCCACACTCAAGACAATTTATTTCACGAAACCACCATGGAAATAAAATGAGAATGCAATGGTGGACGTGAAATAAAATAGGACATCAACTAGAGATGTAACTTCTCTCATGTGTATGAGATTCTAGGTAGAGGACAATTATGATGATATATCCACAAAGAATGATGCACATACGAAATAGTTACAAGAAGGAACAAACAAGATATCCACAAGGAAGTCATAACTGTACCCAATAAGATCTTTGCTTGAAAGCATAGCACATAGCCTAATATTTTCTTATTGTACATAAATGAACTTCCAATACACGAACATCAAAGACATCACAACTAGAAATATGACATCATCGTTGAGACTCTTTGAGAAAGGAAACAAGTACCACAAGAATGACTCAAGAAATTCCTGCCATGATGCAACCTATAAACAGTTGAATGCGAGAAATGTATGCATGAAGTAGATACTTGTTACCGAGATAGCATTGGATTGATGTAGTAGACAATGGTTCTTCGATCATCCTAGCAAGGCTCTAATAAGCACATGGTGTCAACACCTTCCTTGTAAGTGAGCCGAGTGTACAATGTATCTCCAATTGTTCCTAGAACACCACCACAAACAAAGTGCTACCCAAACTTATTGGGACCAAAAAGTTAGTGTACCAACAATATATAGGACAAAACTCCTCATAAATATGTGCATATAGATATGAAATTGAATTTCATGCACACTTTAGCCAATTTATGTCATAGTGGAGTTTCCCCTATATATTGGGTCAAGGAAAGAGAACATGCCAATGAAAGTACATGTAGTAAATATGCATGCTCAAGGCTTTCGAGAATCAAATCAATACACAATTGATAAGACACCGAGAGAAAAGGAATCAAGTGAAAATAAGATATCAAACAAAATAATATCACTTGACGGATACCAACTAAAATATATATCAAGGAATGAGATATCCATTGACACATGCCAAATAGAAGGAAACAAGATACCTATTGAAGGGAAACAAGAGGTATCAAGTTCCCAAAAGAGAGCTAGGTTCCACAAACCACACCCTCCACAAATTTTCATGCTGGCACAATGTACCATAGATAAAAGGCTTGCCTCCCACCAACACACACTTGATGAGGATCAAAAGATTTTATGATAAACACATAAAGAGAGTGTTCTAAAGAAAATAGGAGGGCTCCCCCAAGAGACGTGCATTATATAGAATTCACATTTGGGTACAACATGCACTTGATGGGATCATCACTTTCCCTATATCTATAGAAGCACTAGACATGCTCAAAAAGATCCACAAGAGACAAGGAAGACAAATGATAAACAAAATACAATGCAAAGATGATTAGCAATTTCTACCATGAAAGGATACCATATGTCGAAGGACAAGAAGTAATTCAAAATATTTCCTATTGGTAGATTGCAAAGAAATCCAACATCATCTTTACACGTAAATCATAAGAAAATGACACTTGTAGAGCTAACATGCCACCTAGGAACAAGATACATTATAATATCAAATCTAAGTGGCAATAACTCAAATGTACACATTCTGCGGGCTTGTAATATGCACATAGCATATTACTCCCCCATAATATGGTAACCCAACGATAATAACAAGTGGCAAATGAAATATAACAAGAGATGATTAATGGAACTTTTAGAATTTGAATTTCTCATGAGAAGACATACCACATAGAAGCTAGATAATCTTGTAATATCAATACTAAGAGGTATTCCTCATGTACACACATTTTTAGGATTGTGAAATGCACAAAGCACATCACTCCCCCAAAATGGTATAATCCATTAATCTCTCAAGATAGCCAACTAAGATAAGACAAGATGCAAAAAGGCTCTACACAAGACTCACACATACATGATGTGCAACCCATCATACATACTTGATTTCTCAAGATAAACAAATAGGAAGCACAACATATACAAACACATGCAAGGTACAAAACCACAACATGCAAAGGGGCAAGTAACTAACAATGTATTCAATTTAAGTACAAGTTACCGCAAGAAGGAACATTGGATATAAGATACAAACTTGATAATCCACATGACTTGGCTTGAGATAATATGAATGATGAAGATCCCTTAATTATTCATGATGTAGCCAAGTCACCAATGCCCTCCAACAATGCCTATTGATCAAGTTTGAGCTTGTTGGTCCCCAACCAAGTTGGGTCCTAAGAGGTTAGTCACAATAGGCTTGACTACCCAAATGGTTATTTCCTTGACACCACTTTGAGTACCAACACATTTGGCAAACACATTGCCAAGCTTATCCTTCACAAGAGAATAGATATCATCAATAATGAGTGGGTTGGATAAGTTACCTTTTGTGCAAGAAGAAGCGAAGTGACCCTTCTCACGACATAGGTAGCAACATTTACCCTTTTCTTTCTTCTCAATTGATTTCTTAACTTGAAGAGCGGTGACTTGGGTCTTCTTGGGAAGAGGCCTTTCTTCAACTGGTGGTTGAGCATGAGATTGAACTTGTGGCCGCTTCCCTTGTTGCTTGTTACTTTGGGGCTTCTTCTTTAATGGGAAAGATCTAACATGGTGCCCTTCAATTTTGCACTTGAAGAAAATAATCTTGGCCGAATTCTTGATGTGTTCTTGGCCCTTCTTCTTGTAGTTTGTGGACATCTTCTTCTTCTTCTTCTTCTTCTTGGAGTTGAATCCAAGTCCAGCTTTGTCATTTGGGAGTTTTTGCACACTCAAGATATTGTTGAGTGTGGACTTCCCTTCATGACTCTTTTCCAAGTCTTTCTTCAAAGAAGTGACTTGGGCCTTGAGCTCATTGATTTCCTCTACATGGTTAGAATCAACACAAATGCTAGAGGAAATATAAGCTTCATCGTTAGAGCAACAAGGCAAGCAAAGTAATTCATCACAAGATGTACCAACATTATGAGTAGATGAACTACGAGGACTAGCACATGTCAATAAAGCATTTCTACTAGATGTAGTGCTAATTTCCACATGAGGCTCACTAGATATTACCTTAGTAGTACTAGCCTCATGAGCTATCTTTAGCACATTATGAGATACTAGAAGATCACCATGAGAGCTAGAAATCTTTTCATGACTTTCTTCCAATTTCCCATAATTGCTAGATAGCAACTCAAGTTGAGCCCTCAGCTCAACATTCTCCTTTAATATGGATGCTTAACAAGAAATAGAGTTAGTATCACAAGCATCATCATTAACAACTAGAGGAGAAGGCAACTTGGCAAGCTCTTTAGCATATGAAACTTTAAGTTGAGCAAGCGACTCGATGAGTTCAATGAGCAAACTCTTAATGACCCTTGAGCCATTTTCGAGGTGCTCAAAGTCCTCAAGGAGTTTAGCATGTGCGACTTCAAGCTTATCATTTTTAGTTCTAAAATAATTAGACACCTTGAGATCTCTTTCATGGGATTCCTTTAATCTAGATAATTCTAGAGCAAAGGTCTCCTCAAGAGATTCCTTGGTGGTTTGTTCATTTTCAAGAGCTTGAGATAGCTCCGTGATCTCATTAGTGTAATCACGCTCATGACCTTCCATTTTCTCAATGGTGGCCTCATGCTCCTCGAGATGAGATTCCAATTCCTCAATATATTTCTTGCCTTCAATGGCAATAGACATGATTTCCATGAAGTTGGAACAAGCAAGTTTATTATTATGAAGAGCTTTAAAAATCATTTATCCCTTAATTTCTAAGGAAGCAACATTATCACACTCTTCATGATTATCCTCATTATCATCAACATCATCATCATGGGATATATTGGGATTCAAAGTAGGAGATACCTTTGAAGCCTTAGCCATAAGGCAAAAATGAGAAACAATAGATGATGATGTAGGATCCCTTGAAGTACCATTCAAGACCACATCTTGTTCCATGGAGTGTTGGGTTTCCTCTATATTGTTAGCACAACAACTCGAGGAAATAGATACATTTTTATCCTGGCAACAAGATATAGCAAGCATATCATTATGAGATTTAGTCAAGCAACTTGTACATGATATGCAAGGACTATCAACACAAGCATGTGAAACATTTAAAGTGCTCGAGGTGTTCAAGTCCAAAGACGAAGCATTGTAATAAGATAGTGAAGAAGAATTATCAACAATAAGCACACTATCATCATTACAATGATCATCACTACTCACCATATAATTACCTTGTGGCAATCCACATGTAGGTGAAGTATATGAAGTTGAGAAGATAACACGACCGGGGGTGGAGGGAGAACAATCATTCCTACAATTCTTGGACTCACCAAATTTATCTTGAAGCTTTGTCCACAACTCATGAGCATCCCAGAACGACATGAGTTCAAATATAGCTACATTTCTCAAAGCATCAAAAAGCACATTAGAAGCTTGAGCATTGAGATAAGAGTTTTTCTCATCCTCTAAATAGATGTGTTGAGAATCCTTTGGAGGAGAAAAACCCATATCTACAATTCATCTAAATTTGGGTCCATGACCCTAAAGAGATTAAGCATGCGAATTACCCAAACATCAAAATTTGTGCCATTGAAACTAAGAGTGTGAGAGAATCCTAATACCTTAGTAGACATCCTTACTCTCTAGGTGGTTAAACCTAATAATGAGAGACCTAGCCCTGATACCAATTGAAAGGACGTGGATGTCTCCTAGAGGGGGGGGGGGTGAATAGGCGCTTTAAAATAATTACGGTTTGGGCTTGAACAAATGCGGAATAAAAGTATCATTTAATTAGTCAAGCACAAAACCGAAAACAACTAGGCTCACCTATGTGCACCAACAACTTATGCTAAGCAAGATATACAACTAGGTGATAGCAAGATATATAACAAGAAACAATATGGCTATCACAAAGTAAAGTGCATAAGTAAAGGGTCTCGGGTAAGAGATAACCGAGGCATGCAGAGACGATGATGTATCCCAAAGTTCACACCCTTGCAGATGCTAATATCCGTTCGGAGCGGTGTGGAGGCACAATGCTCCCCAAGAAACCACTAGGGCCACCGTAATCTCCTCACGCCCTCGCACAATGCAAGATGCCGTGATTCCACTAAGGGACCCTTGAGGGTGGTCACCGAACCCGTACAAACAAGGTTGGGGCAATCTCCACAACTTAATTGGAGGCTCACAACGACACCACGAAGTTTCACCACAATGGATTGTGGCTCCGAGGTGACCTCAAATGCTCGGGGCAATCTTCACAACCTAATTGGAGACCCCGAAGCTTGCCCGGAGCTTTGCACCACAATGATTGAGCTTCGAGGCACCACCAACCATCTAGGGCGCCAAAGCACCCAAGAGGAACAAGTTCTAGGGTGCTCAAACACCCAAGAGTAATAGCTTCTCAACTTCTCACTTCCACGTATCACCGTGGAGAACTCAAACCTATGCACCAAATGCAATGGCAAGGGAACACAGAGTGCCCAAGTCCTTCTCTCCCAAATACCACCCAAGAAACTAATGCTAGGGATGGAAATGAGAGGAAGAACAAAGAAGAACACGAAGAACTCCAAGATCTAGATCCAAGGGGTTCCCCTCACTAGAGGAGAAAGTGATTGGCGGAAATGTGGACCTAGATCTCCTCGCTCTTTTCCCTCAAGAACTAGCAAGAATCATTGGAGGGATTGAGAGTTAGAAAGCTCTAAGAAGGTCAATAATGGGGGAAGAACACGAGCTCAAAGGATGAGGTCCATTGGAGAAGAAGACCCCCTTTTATAGGTGGGGAAAAATCCAACGGTTATCCTCACAGCCCGCACAGAGCGGTACTACCGCTCCAAGGAGCGGTACTACCACTAGGGCGGTAGTACCCCTTTGAAAAACAACACCGAGGAGGCAAAAGGCTAGTAGTACCGCCGGAGCGGTACTATCACTCGCCCTCACGGTACTACCGCTATGGATAGCGGTACTACCGCTACGGGTAGCGGTACTACTGCTTGCGAGCGGTACTGAAAAATTACATCCGTGCCTACCACGGCTGGACATAACATGAGATTTTTGTCTGTAGCGGTAGTACCGCTCCTGGAGCCACGGTAGTACCGCTCCAGAGCGGTAGTAAAAAATTACATCCGCTCTAGCCGCGGTAGTACGGCTACAGCCTTTTAAGAACACCAAAACTGCCACAACTTTTGCAAACAGACTCTGAATTCAATGAAACAAAGTTTGTTGGAAAGCTAACGACATGTGCTAACAAAATATTGATTAAAATATCAATAAGAAGCAAATGAGAAAAGGCCCATAAAAATCGTGAGAACCCTTCCTCGAATAAGACCGGTAAAATTTCCAACATCGAAAACGCAATAGACGAAGCATATGAAATCCGTTTTCTATGTACTAGAGCTTGTCACGAAGATAACCACAAGCTCAAGGAGCCACATAGAGTAAAGCCATCCAAGAACCAAGAAATATGATGATGCATGTACTAGAGCTTGTCACGAAGATAACCACAAGCTCAAGAACCCACATAGAGAAAAGCCAACCAAGAACCAAGAAATATGATGGTGCCAAGAATGCAATGGTTTGATCTCTCACTGAATGATACGATCAAGCTACTCACTTGAGAGCCCCCCTTGATAGTACGAAAATTGATCCTATAAGCTGGTCTCTCAACTACCACCATGATACCGGTAAAATAGAAAACCCTATCAAGGTCAAACCTTAGCCTTGCGCATAGTCCACTTGAGCTAGATGATGACGATCTTGACTTCCTCAAGATGGACCACATTTCTTGATTGCATTGGCTTGATGAAGACTAGATGGTTGCTCCCCCATACTCCACTATGGGCGAGCCACTCTTTGGCACATCTTCACAAGTACATTGTCACCACAATGAATGGCGAGCCTCAAGCATGATCTCTCCGTGATGCTTCACTTGATCTTGCACATCGCAACCTTGATGACGATCTCCACTTGATGTCATCTTCCATGGGATGTATGGGATCTGCCTCTTGATGCAAGCCCATGGAAATATACCTAACCCCACAAAGAACCCTTGTGTAGACCATGGGTTAGTACACAAAGCGTAATGGACAATGCTTACCACACCATGGGATCACTTGATCCCTCTCAATACATCTTTTACGCTTTGTGTGTTGATCTACTTGATTCACTTTTTGACTTAGTCTTGATCAACCTTGTATCTTAGCTTCTCTCTTCATAAAGATGATGTATTGAAAGTAAACGTGAATGCTTACACAATCTTCCTCTTCAAGACATGCTTGCAATAAGCTCAATTCCCACATGGCAATCTTTGGATAAACCTTGAATACCACCTTGGTCACCATATAAACTCCTTGAAACCAACAGATGGACTCCAAGAAGTACCTACGGACAAATCCTTAGAATATAACTCAAGGCAACCATTAGTCCATAGGGGTGTCATCAATTACCAAAACCACACATGGAGAAATGTGCTCTTACAACTACCTTTAAAGGAGTGATCCCAGGCGTCGAAGCCCGGTGCATGGGCTCCGTAAGCTTGGAAAGTAGTGTTTGGCTCGCCCGATAACTTTCAAAGCGAAGACTTGATCTTCGACATTGTGCCTTTCTGCAGTGGCCATCACGCCCTGCTCGGCTGTACAGCGTTCGCTCGCTTTAACTCCATCCCACACTATGCATACCTCAAGCTCAAGATGCCCGGCCCCAAGGGGGTCATCACTGTCAACAGCAACACAGAGTGCTCCGTCCAATCCAAGGAACATGCGTTGGCCCTGGCAGACGAATTCCATTACAACAATGATCGGCAAATCCCGACACCTGCCATAAAGGCACGCAAGGTTGGGAAGCGAGCTCGGCTTCAACCTGAACTCTCAGAACCTTGTTCTTCCCGTAAATAGGGACTCGCTCCCCATCTCACATCCCTAGAACCAGCAAAGTACGTGTCAAGGAGGCACAACATCACGCTCAAAATTCCATGGGCGACGGTGGGGAAAAAAGGGTAAGTGTTCGGCTGGACCGAACTACTACCATCAAATGTCTTCGGACACACTGCAGGTACCATCAAGGGCCTGCTAAAGGCGTAAAGCTCATCCGCACTTCGACGACTTCTCAAGACCTTGTTTGCAAGATCCGTTCGCCGAACAGTACCACACATTGAGGTGTACCACTCCCTAGGAGACGCAGGAGTAGACAAGCGACAAGGCACATCGAGGACGTAAGGTCACCAATCGAAGACCCCTGGTACAACCACTCCTGTAAAATTTCTTTTTTTCAAATACCCGTAAACAGCTGCTTCGGCAATTCGAGCAGTAAGTCGTGGAGAAAATATAAAATCATTATACATGGTTGTCTTGTTGTCCTTCTTTGGTACATTTCTATTTTCTCCCTCTTCTCGCGAAACTGTTCGGTATATCGCGACGCAATCGGCTAATAGACCGGGGGCTCGAGTTTAAAAAAAATCGCCTTATGAACAATGGATTATGCATTCAACATCTTGGAATTCGCTTTATATGCATTGGTTCCGAACTATGTCTTGGGTCAATAGTTGGGTTGCTCGGCTCCTGTACTTGCCCCTTTATGTTCCGCTCGTTCGGCTCAAAGGGCAAAGGGAGAACCTCAGCGATTGTGTTTCCGGCTAGTCTGGTCAAACACCTCAGAGGAGAAAGCCGAAAACTGACTATCATAGCATGCGAGAACCGATTTGCGAAGCCGAGCTTAAGTGTTATACTCAAGACCTCGTCAGAGGTCATTCCGTGTCATACGATGGGTTTGGTATTCGTACAAACCATGTGATATCAGCTTTAGCCGCAGTTCATACGAACATCACAAGTCACCGGGGGCTCGTCACCAGCCTCCCGCAGTCCTTTTCGCGCCCTATGGCTAAGTGAAAGCAATAAAACATTATGGTTTGATTGCCTGGTCCGTTGCACACTACCGCCTTCAGGTACCGATAGCTTGGCTAAGGGTTATAGTGCGTAAGTAGAGACACCCCATGTAGCATCTACATGGGGGCTGAAGCCGACGACTCGCAACCTTCAGTTTCAACGGCCACACAAGATTTATAAAGGAATGCAAAACATTAGAAACATGATAAACCACGCATAACAAATATACAAGCGTTCAAAGGTCTTCGGACATATTACAACACATTTAATCATAAATTTTCTCTTTCGTACATTACGACTCTATCGCCTGAGCACCCTCCATTACTCCGGAGAAGTATAGCTTGGTGCTCCTATGCTCCTTTCCAGGAGGCGAAGGGGCAGTGGCTATCTTCATCAGATTAAGCTCCGACCAGTGCACCTTGGCCTTCGTAAATGCCATCCAAGCTCCCTCGATGCAGGAGGAATGCCTTAGTGCGTCGGTCCGGGGCGAGGCGTCGCTCAGCTTCTGCACCAAGCCGAAGTAGCTACCCGGTAGTGGCTCGTTGGGCCATAGACG
Source organism: Hordeum marinum (assembly GCA_022496015.1). Classification (NCBI taxonomy): domain Eukaryota; kingdom Viridiplantae; phylum Streptophyta; class Magnoliopsida; order Poales; family Poaceae; genus Hordeum; species Hordeum marinum. Next base: position 154,041,592 of record CM039674.1, read on the forward strand.
GATACAAAGATCCTTCATGGCCGGCTCCGCCATATGATGTAGATCCATCAGCTGCTTCAGCTGCTCAACAAGAAGTGGAGAGCGCTCAGAGGCTTCAAATTATGCCCAAAACAGCCGAGCTTCCTCTCCATCTCCCCGCGAAGCATAGAACTGATTCGCGCCCGCTACGCTCTTCTAGAGGTTGAAGCAGGTGCCCGAGGAATGCCACACCTGGGTAAGAAACTCGAACTTACTATCCCCAAAGACACACTGCAATAAATACGGCTTACCATCCATTATAACCTTCGCTTGGCAGAATTTCTCCTCAAAGAACCTCCTATCCACCCGCTCCTTTTGGAGATCGGTTTTCACGGTGGATAGTTCGGCGACTTGCTCCTTGTCTTTCTGCTCAAGGACCTTCCACTTTTTGCCGGCGTCTTTGAGCTCCTGTTGGATCTCCTCCACCCGAGCCTCGTGCTTATCGCTGGTGGCTCTTAAGGTGGAAATTGCGGTAGCCGCTTGTTCGGCCGGTGCCCCCTCGACCGCAGTCTCCTGCTTCGCATTCTGCAGCTTGGCCTTGAGCTTCTCAATCTTCTTTGCCGAGGCTGTATAAGCATCAAAAATATGAATACTGCATCGACAGTACGATGACGATTTTTTCCGGATATTGAGGCAGGCTTACCTTGCGCCTCGTCAAATCTCTTGTTCAGAGCATCAAGCTCGTCCTCGGAGCTTTTGAGCTTCCAATTCAGCTCGTCTAGCTCGGCGGTATTCACAGCCACCGCCGATGACGAAGCCTGTAAAAAAACAATCACTATCAAGTTACATGGGTTCACAACTTCCAAACTGTCATATGTCTGGTCCTCTCAAGGGGGTGTTAGAACGTTCCGAACAAATATCGTCTCGTACATAGTTCGGATTAAGATCTATTATTGACCCCCAGGTGAGTTTTTTCCAAACTCACCTAGGGCTCGAGGGCTGCCATGTATATAACGATAGCATAAAGAAATTAATATTTCACAAACAAAGTATCACGTGGCTCACCTGGAAGCCAGTCAGGAGACCTTTGAAAGCCTCCTTCAGTCCTCTATCAATGGAGTGAATGCTTTGTAGAACCGCACCCATAAGAGTGCGGTGCTCCTTGAAGATGGAGGCACTTGATAGAGCCTCCCCCATCACCGGCCACCCATTGGTCTATGGCTCCGTTCGTGATCGGTTGATCCGATCTCCAGCCGGGGATTGAACCGGTACCTCCAAAGGCGTTGTGCGCTCCGGAGATGGCCTTGGAGGGGGCGGGACTTCCCCTCGTCCGATCTCCTTAGTGTTCGGGAGGGGCTCTTCCCCCCGGTTTTTGATGTCTGAGGCGTTAGCCTCGACCATGATGTCGTCTCCCCCACTGTAGGTGTTCGGCTTCATAGGAGCCTGCTGCGATGATACCTCCATGGCATCCTTCGCGACGCCCGGAGGAGTGGAGTGAGACGCGATCCCGCTCTCTGCTAGCTCGGCGGGCAGGGTCTCCCCGTTTGAAACTTGGTCGGTGGGGAGGATGTGTGGTGGGCTACAAATCAATGGGCGCTCACATGATTTTAACATCCAAAAACTTAGCATTAAACAACTCAGGAAGTCTTCGGATTCTTACCTTTGAGCTAGGGGCTTGACCCTTAGGTTCCTTTGTGGAACTTCTCGAAGTCCTTGCACTCGGTATCCGAGTCAGAACTGTCGTCAGACAGAATTACCTGTGTCCGACGTGCTTTCTTTGGGATAGGAGGGGGTACCTCCTCTATGGCCTCTGATGACATAGCCCTTTTTCTTGCGATGGGGGAGTCGCCTTCCCCCTCGTCATCATGCTCCTCCTCCTGATTGGAGGAGACATGGGTTTCCCTGGACACAGCGTACAGCTGGTCCCTGATATGCGGGCTTCCTTGGCCGGGTTTCTTCTTCTTCTCCTTCTTCTCTGGCGCCTTGTAAGGCACCACTACAAGCATCTCCAACAACAGCTTGGACCTGACGTCCTCGGGCCGAGGTGCCGGGCAGCTGATGCCCGTAGCCTTTCTCAACCATTTCTGCAGAGGTGACTGGAAAGTGCTTAGGTTTTATTTTGGAAAACGAATTCGATCAAATTAAATTATATTATACCTCGGAAGGAGGTTTTTTGGCGTGTAGACCCCGATCCTCCTCCTCGGTTGGCCAGTTCTCCTGCGCCTTGAACAACGCCTTCCACAGCTTCTCCCGAGTAGTTCGAAAGAGCTAATGAATAGTAGGCTCATCGTCAAGCCGATAAGCCCACATGGGAGAGTCCCGACGCTAGCAGGGGAGGATGAGCTGTGGGAGCATAATCTAGACCATGTTGGCCAGCTCAATATCGCCTCTGATCATGGAGGCGATGCTCTTCTGCATATTGTCCACATCCTTATACAACCCCCAGTCGAGGCCCTTTCGGAGCCATGAAGTAAATCTGGTGGGGGGATCGGATCTGAATTCGATAGGAGCAGCTCGACCTTTCTCCCTTGGCTCGGTGACGTAAAACCACTCTTTTTGCCAGATCTTGATGGTGTCGATGAAGGTGCCAGACGGCCATTCGACGTGGGGGAGTTTGCTGATGACAACCCTGCCGCAGTCTGCGTGTTCGCCTACGACACACTTCGGCTTGATATTGAATATCTTGAGCCATAGTACCAAGTGTGGCTCGACTCACAAGAAGGCCTCGTAGATGATGATGAAGGCCGATATGTGCATGAAGGAGTGCGGCGGGAGGTCGTGGAAGTTGAGGCTGTAGAAGAACATGAGCTCCCTGACAAAGGGGTGGAGCGGGAAGCTCAATCCCCGGATGAAGTGAGGAATGAAGACCACCCTCTCGCCCGGCTTGGGAGTGGGGATCACCTGGCCCTTCTCCGGCGTGTGGTGGTAGGCATTGGTGGGAAGCTAGCCGGCGTCCTTGAGGTCCCGGATGTCCCGGTCGCTGACCTGGAGGCCTCCCACTTGCTGTTGGAACCAGAACCCTCCATGGTCAAGCTTGGAGGAGAAAGGAGTGGAAAAACTAGATCTGGGATCTGCAAGCTCAAGAGATTAGGGGAAGCAGAGGATGCGAATGGAAGGCATGGCTGTGCGTTGTTTTTTCCCTTCTTATGGGGCCGGTCGCTGGCTAACCTCTCTCAGCTGCGCCGCATATCGCTCCGCTTCCCAAGATGTGCGTGTTGTTATGCGCGCATGATTAAACATATCCCATGTGAAACAGAGCACGATCTGTGCATTGATGGATCATGCTAATGAAAATGGTATCGAACGCAGTTCGAGTTTTGGAACTGGTCTGACGGTCGTGGTGGGCCGTGACTTTTCGTCAGAAAGGTTGTTAGGGAACACCACTTACTCCCTGATGTTTGGCCTTCAGGGCCTAGCTGTTCACGGTGTTCGGACAAGCCTCTAATCGGAAAACTACATGTCATTGGAGGCTGAACGAAACTCGGAGGGAAGAACTCGCCTCGCAAGCCAAAGACAGTGATTATGCGAAGCAGCTGGAGCTAAGACCGTTGGCGTTGGAGGCAAGTTCGGGGGCTACTGAGGGAGTCCTGGTTTAAGGGGTCCTCGAGAGGCCGACCTGTTTCTTATAGGCCGGACTATATGGGCCGCTTGCTGAGCATTGGATCGATCAAAGGCCCTGTCTCCAGGAAGGAAGCTTCGGGAATCATGGCGTGTCCTCCATGTTTGGAGTAGTGAATAGGAATGGTTATCCCTTCGACGTGTAACTGACCATGTGTACACCCTAGGTACACTCGGCGTCTATATAAGCCAGAGGGTTTTAGGTTGTAAACAGAGGACAACTCATCTAGGGTTTAGCTATTTGATCTTGAGGTAGATCAACTATGTAACCTACATATCATCAATACAATCAAGCATGACGTAGGGTATTACCTCCATAGGAGGGCCCGAACCTGGGTAAACATCGTCTCCTTTGTCTCATGTTACCATCGATTCTAGTCTCACAACTCGGGACCCCCTACTCGAGATCCACCGGTTTTGACACCGACAATGAGGGGTAACCTAATCGCATGGGAGTCGCATCGTGAGGAGGAAGAAATATTTTTTCTCCAAACTACAAATAGGATGACTACATGCGCACCAACCGTGTTATGTTGATCATTTGATAGATGCATTGCAATGAGGGTGGTACAAAGAATTGTTTTGCAAAATGGTACTTTGTTGTCATGCTGCTCCTCCAATAGGAGGAAGAACTCCTGGAGATAAAACTCCCCACAAATATGCTTAAAAGACTTCTTTATGAGTTATTCGTATACAATTAGTGGCTGAGCTAGACGAGATTTTTTTGTGTGGATGGGGTGGGGCGTGTTATGTTGGGAAACGTATTAGAAAACCAAAAAACATCCTACGATCAACCCTGAACACTATGAAGATACGATAATGATTGGGTTCACGACCGTTACCATCATGGATTTGCAGCGCATTGTACTTGGAGTCCCTCAAACCTTAGATGAACGATACCTCAAACCACCCATGAATGATCCCTTTAACTGAAGACCGAAAGCATGGCATCTCTACTTGGGTGCAAGCGTCCAATCTTCACGATCTGACAGCACTTCGCTGTCCAGAGCTAATCATTGCCAGAGAATTAGAGGGAGGATATTAGAACGACACTGGGCTTCTAATTATGAGGATTAGAGGAACTAATCCTAACTCTAATTAGTTAACTAGGACCAACTGCAACTAGAACTACAAGAACTAGAGGTGGCTCCAAGACTTGCGTAAACAATAGGACCAATACCCCAAGTATATATAGGTTAGAGGGGAGAGGAGGGCCTTCCACCAAGGAGGGAAAGGGGCAACAACCTAAGGAGGAGGATTTGGACTCCGCCCCTCTCCAATTCGACCTCCTTCCTTTGGGAAGGGAGGCGCCTCCTGCCTGGGCCCTTGTGGCCTAAGTTGCCTTTCACCTCTTGGATTTTTAAGACCTGTTGATATCAACTTAATAAATTAAATATAAAATTGTTATAAATACTTTCACACCATTTTATGTATAATTTAACATCCCTAGATACATTCTCACATATATATTATTTATTGGTAATACCCGGTATTACTCGATACTCTCTGAAACCCTTCTGGTGACGCCAAAATGCCTTTGGATCCTCTTGAAACTATTTCAAATATTAATGAAACAAATTCAGTAAATATGTTCTCATCACACCTGTCCTACTAACACTCAGAAAATTGTGATTACCTTAAGCTTGTGACCCCATAGAGTCGGTAACTCATACACATGAATTAAACCCATTCGCTCAATGATCGATAGCGGAACCGCTATGAGCACACGAATGATATTCAAGTGAACCTGTTGTTACCATGTGACATTCTCTTTGATTCACGGTACTTTACAAAACCTAGGATGCATTAATATGTTCCCGAGTCATCGCATGCTCACTATATCGTCATCCTCGTTGCCGGTTTTGTTCTTCTTTGTTGTGTTGGTGTTACGGCATCCCCGTGACATAGTCACCTGCGTCTGGTCAGATGATGATGCATGTCGTCACCCCAAGAGGGCCCTAAGAATATCTCTCCATCGTCAGATGAGAAAATCTTACTCTCTAGCTATCTAGTCCCTTGTCAAAGTTTCTCATGAACCTGTAAGTTGTCGTTATGATCACCTAGTTACAAATGATGTTTGAGAAACCCCAAAGCTGATCATACAATAAGAAGTGACTACGATGCTCTCATGGTCTAAGGAACATAAAACACACATTAACACTTCTTGTTATATCAATTGATTACATATGATATTATCTCAAAGTATAGCAATCAAGTTTGGGTGAATTCAATGTGACCGTTCTTCTAACGTCATATTCGCAATGTTGTTTTAGGATCACCGTTACACATAACGATATTCTAAGATCCAAAAAACTGGATCACCAACAACACTTGAGCTAGTCTTAGAGGCGAGACTAGGAATCATATTTTACTGTTTATCATTCCACACGTGCATATAAGTTTTCCACTGAATTGCATATTCCAGGATCATAATAGTTATAACATAGGATATAAACTCTTAATTATAAATATATAAATATAATAATACAATATTATTGCATCTAGGGCATATTTCCAACAGTCACCCACTTGCACTAGAGTCAATAATCTAGTTAGCATATTTTACTTTTACATCAATGGCAAAACCTCTCGTTACACTCCTTCCAAATGCCCCAAGAGAAAAGTAGGTAAGCCACCTTTAATATTTCCATGCATGTCCCTGATGTCTACTACACAACTTTATTCTTGTAGACTCGTGTTCGGCCTCCAAACGCAGAGTTTTATAGGACAACAACAAATTTCCCTCAAGTAGATGCCCTATGGTTTATCAATCTGTGGAGGTGTAGGATAAAGATGGTCCCTCTCAAACAACCATGCAATCAAATACAAACAATCTCGTGTGTCCCCAACACACCCAATACAATGGAAAATCGAATAGGTTCACTAGTTCGATGAAGAGATGGTGATACAAGTGTAGTATGTATAATAGATATATGGTTTTGTAATCTGAATAAATAAAAATGATGACCCACAAGTATAGGAGATCAATCATAGTCCTTTCGATAAATAGGAGTGCCAAACCCAACAAGGAGCGGAAGGAAATGATAAACAGGTTTCAGCAAGGTATTCTCTGCAAATGCTGTGAGTAACAATAGTAGATAGTTTTGTAGCAAGATAATTAGTAACAAGTGACAAGTGAAAATAGTAACAAAGGTGCAGCAAGGTATCCCAAATCCTTTTTATAGAAAAGGACGGGCCTACAAGTACTCTTATAGTAAGCAAGCGCTCCTGAGGACACATGGGAATTTCTGTCTAGTCATGTTCATCATGCTGAGTTGATTCACGTTCGTTACTTTGATAATTTGATATGTGGGTGGACCAGTGCTAAGGTGTTGTTCTTACTTGAACTAACAACCAACTTATGGTTAACCCCTCTCACAAGAATCCACAACTACGAAAGAATAATTAAGATAAACCTAATCATAGCATGAAACGTGTGAATCCAAACCAGCCCCTTATGAAGCAACACATAAACTGGGGTTTAAGCTTCTCTCACTCTAGAAACTCATTATCTACTTGTTACTCCACAATGACTTCCCTTTGGCCCATAACATGGTGAAGTGTCATGCAGTCGATGTTCACATGACACCACTAAGAGAAGTAACAACATACATATCATCAAAATATTGAACGAATACCAACATCAGAAGATTACTTATAATAAGACTTCTCCCATGTCCTTACGAACAATAGTAACTACTCACACCTCATCAAAATGTTCAAGATCATAGGTATAATAATAATGATTAAGGATCTGAACATAATGTCTTCCACCAAGTAATCCAACAAGCATCAACTACAAGATGTAATCAACACAACTAGTAACCCACAAGTGCCAATCCGAGGTTTTGAGACAAAGATTGAATACAAGAGATGAACTAGGTTTGGATATGTGATAGTGCTGGTGAAGATGTTGTTGAAGATTGGTCCTCCCACGAAGGAGGAAGCGTTGGTGATGAAAATGGCTTCGATCTCCCACTCCCGGAGAGGAATTCCCCTGGCAGAATCTGACTACCGGAGTGCAAAAGGGCCTCTGCCCAGGTTTCCACCTTGAGACGGCGGCGCTTCGTTATGAGAGCTTATGCTTTTTTCTAGGGTAAACACACCATATAGGAGAAGAGGAGGGTCGGGAGGCCTGTAGGGGCCCCACAAGCCATCGGGGCGCAACCAGGGGGTGGCCGCGGGCTATTGGCCTGTGGCCAACAGGTGCCCCCCTATGGTATATTTTTGGCCAAATAATTCTTAAATATTCCATAGAAATTCTCCATAAAGTTTCAGGTCATTTGGAGTCTCGTGATTTCTGCCTTTTTCTTGGTTTCCTGGTCCAGAATTCCAGTTTCTAGATATTTCCCTCTTTGTGATGTACCTTGCATATTCAGAGAGAAAGGGCATACGAATTGTATGACAATAGGGAATAGTGGGCAAGAATAACACAAATATCAATAAGAAATCATGATGCACAATGGATGTATCAAAAAACAGGAAGGTAACAAGTGGCAATCAGCGAGCAAAACAGTATATCAATGCTTGGAAATAAGGCCTAGGGTTCATACTTTCACTAGTGCAATCTCTCAACAGTGCTAACATAATTAAATCATATAACCATACCTCAACATGTGACAAATAATCACTCCAAAGTTCCTATCTAGCAGAGAACATAAGATCAAATTATTATAGGTAGTAGAAGCACCTCAAAGTTATCCTTTCCGATCAATCTATTGATCCATACCTATAAGTGTCACAAACAACCCTAGAGTTTCTACTAGAATAACACCTATGGTACACATCAATCAACTCTAATGTCACCTAGATACTCCAATGTAAGCACAAGAATCCACGAGTTAATTATGTGACATGCAACAAACAATTTCATATTCATCATATTAAATCCAACACAAAGAACTTGAAAGAGTACCTCAAAGTTTCCATTGAAGAAAGTAGGACAAAAACATGCATCAATCTATGTGCCTAAATCACCCCCCAAGTCACCACATGAATCCGCAAGTTGATTACCAAAACATACGTCAAGTGACTCAATAGAATACCCTATTGTCACCACAAATATCAACATGCAAGACATACATCAAGTGTTCTCAAATCCAAAATATTCAATCCAATATATGAAACCTCAAAGGGAAAGACTCAATTCATCACATCAAGATAGAGAGGGAAAAACAAAAAATGATCCAACTATATTAACAAAGGTCATGATACACCAAGATCGTGCCAACTCAAGAACACGAGAGAGAGAGAGAGAGATCAAGCACATAGCTACTGGTACATACCCTCAGCCTCGAGGGTGAAATACTCCATCCTCTCCATGGAGACCGCCAGGATGATGAAGATGGCCTCTAGTGATGATTTCCCCCTCAGGCATCATGCCAGAAAAGGGCTTCAGATGAGATCACTTCAGAATAGAGGCTTGCGACGGTGGAGCAAAAATTCTATGTTTCTTTCTGGCAGTTTTGGAATATATAGGAATTTTCTGCATCGGTTTCATGCCAAGGGGATGACCGAGGGGCCCATGAGCTTGAGGGGGCGCCCCCAAGCTCGTGGCTCCCTCGGCCACTCCCTGGTCCATCTTTGGAACTTCGTGGGTCTCTTTTGGTCCATAAAAAACACTGTAAATTTTGAGCCCAATCCGAGAACTTTTATTTCCGCACAAAAACTAACACCATAGTCCTTCTTCTGAAAACAACGCCATTACGGATTAGTTTCATTCAAATCATATAAAAGCACACCAAAACGCCAAAACGATATAAAATGATTGTAAACATGGCATGAATACTTCATAAATTATTGATGCGTTAGAGACTGATACGTCTCCAACGTATCTATACTTTTTGATTGTTTCATGCTAACATATTATCATTCTAGATACTTTTTGGGAATTTATTTACCAATTTATAATATTTTTGAGCACTGACCTATTGACCCAGTGCCCAGTGCCAGTTCCCGTTTTCTGCATATTTTTGCCTTTTCAGAGTTACCATACCAAACGGAGTCCAATTGCCACGAAAATTTTTGGTGATTTTTTCTGGACCAATACAAGACCTAGAAGCTTCACAGGAGGGCCGGGAGATGCACTGGGGGCCCACCACACATCTAGCCGCCTCCCGAGGGGGCCGCGGCTAGATAGGTGGTGCCCCCCTGCAGCATCTCCCGATGTCGTTCTCTAGCCTATAAATTCACATCTACGCCAAAAACATGAAAAGCGCTCCCGAAACACTTTTTTCGCCGCCACAAGTCTGTGTTCCGATGGGAGGCCATATACACCTCTGCTCCGGCACCCTGTCAGAGGGGAGATCGATCCTAGAGGGCCTCTTCATAAACCTTGCTGCCCTCATCATGATGTGTGAGTAGTTCACCACAGACCTGCGGGTCCGTAGGTAGTACCTAGATGGAAATCTCTCTATCTCTCTCGATCTTCAATACAATGTTCATCGCATCTTTGCCTTGATCTATCCGATGTAATCCCTTTGTATGGTGTGTTTGTTGAGATCCGATGAATTGTGAGTTTATGCTCAGATTATTCATGAAAAGTATTTGAGTCAAATCTGATTACTATGATTCTTATTTGCATGATCATCATAGTTTCGTAATGCTCTCCGGTCTATTGAGGTACTTTGGCCAACTAGATTGATAATTCTTCAGTGAGAGTGGTGTGTTGTAGTAGGTTCAACCTGACGAGTTTCTATATCCCAGTGACAGAAGGGGACAAGTTCCATCTTTGTGTTGTTGCTACTAAGCATAAAACGATGGGGTTTATTCATATTATTTTAGTTTACTTTCTCTACATCATGTCATTGTTCTCTAAGCATTAGTCTGTTTGTAATGAACTTAATACGCAGAGAGGAAAGCATAGAAGCGGTCTTGAAGTGGAGTAATAGTAGTAGGTGCAGGCAGGAGTCGGCCTATTTGCTTATAGACGTGATGCCTATATACACATTATCATTGTCGTGAACATCGCATAATTATTCGTTTTTCGGTCAATTGTCCAACATTAATTTGTTTATCCACCGTATGCTTTGCTGATGAGAGATGCCACTGGAGAACTCTACGGGCCTGACATGGCTTGAGACTGCGTCGGTATTTCCCCAAAGAGGAAGGAATGATGCAGCATAGCAATGGTAAGTATTTCCCTCAGTTATGAAACCAAGTTATCAATCCATAGAGGAAGATCACGCACCTACGTAAATAGCACCTACACACGAATAACAAATACTTGCAACCCGACGCGTAAGAGAGGTTGTCAAGATCTCAACGGTAAAAATATAGATTAGGTAATGATAGTTCTGGCGAATAGATCTCGCAATAACACAAAGTGAAATAAGTAAACTAAAAGTGCAGCAAGGTATTTTTTTGGATTAATAGATCTGAAAATAAGGCAATATAGTAGATCGAAAAGCAATATGTTGGAAAAGTAGACCCGGGGGCCGTAGGTTTCACTAGTGGCTTCTCTCATCAGTATAGCGCATGGTGGGTGAATAAATTTCTGTTGAGAAATTGATAGAAGATCAAATAATCATGAAAATATCCACGCAATGATCATTATATAGGCATCACATCCAAGATAAGTAGACCTAAACAATTCTGCATCTACTTCTATTACTCCACACATCGAACAGTATCCAACATGCATCTAGTGTATTAAGTTCATGGATAAACAGAGTAATGTAATAAGAACAGTGAAATGATGTAGACAAGATATATTCATGTAGGAATAGACCCCATCTTTTTAACCTTAATGCCAACGATACATGCATGCCTTTATGCCCCTTCTGTCACTGGGAAAGAACACCGCAAGATCAAACCCATCACAAAGCACCTCTTCCCATGGCAAGAAAAATCGATCTAGTTGGCCTAACTAAACCAAAGATTCAAAGAATAAATATGAGGCTATAAGTAATCATGAAAATAAGAGATCAAAGAAGACTCAAATCATATTCATGGATAGAATCAAAAACAACAACTGACACTTTGGCACTATGTCAATGGGTTAGTCCTAAAAAATGATATAAAGTTGCTATAAAATGATTGTAAAACATCCAAGATTGATAATATAACAACATGGAACAAGCAAAAATTGTAGATACATTGGAGATGTATCAACATCCCCAAGCTTAATTCCTACTCGTCCTCGGGTGGGTAAATGATAAAAACAATTTTTTTGATGTGTAATGCTGCCTAACATGTTCATCACATATTCTTTTATTTGTAGCACGTACATTTGGACTTCTAGATCATTCAAAGCAATAGTTTAGTTTTGACATGAAGAATTTAATACTAAAGCATATCAACAAGCAACCATGTCTTTCAAAATATCAACACTAAAGCTAGTTATCCCTTGCCCATCATGCTCAATCATTGATACATTCATGAAACACACTCAAATATTAGCTACACCGAGTGCTCAAGTACGATCATCGTGCCTCCTGGTTGGTGCTTTATAAGAGAAGGTGGAGACTCAAATTGAAAATAAAAATTGCATAAAGTAAATAGATATGCCCTTCGTAGAGGGAAGTAGGGATTTGTAGAGGTGCTAGAGCTCAAGATTAGATTTGATAGAGAAAAATATTTTTGGTGGCATCCCTTTCCTGCCAAAAAAATGACCGAGAGATTTCATTATCTTTCCATGCTAGATACATCATAAGCGGTTCCCAAAAAGATAATAAAGTTTATTCCTTTTTCCACCATACATTCACTTTCCATGCCGAGAAGCAAAAGGCAGAGTACGAGAGGCGAGACAAGGAAAAGGGCCAGGATGGTGCCGAGGGGTCCGACAAGAAGCGTGTCAGCCGAGGGGGTCGCCTCGGCAAGCCCAAGAAACAAAAGACCGCCCCGCTCGTGGCCACGACAAGCAAGAGGGAGATGATGACGATGTCGAAGAGGACGATGGGTCTAGTGAGCATAAGTTTTAGAAGGCTATAGAGATGATGTGCATAGAGGGAGGTGCCTCTCCGCATTCCTCTCACCACCAACTCAAACAGTGGGCACGCGAGGTTAATGCGGCAGAGCCCTCTATCGGTGCATAGAGACCTCTGAAATGGTCCAACACTCCTATCATCTGCGATGCCGAGGATCACCCTGATCGCGTAACTGCGGTCGGGTGCTTGCCTAGTTTCACCAACAATCCGCAACCTCAAGGTGACAAAGATGTTAGTCGACAGTGGGGCCAGCCTGAACCTGATCTCACCTAATGTCATCCAGAGGCTGCAAATTCCTGACGAAGATCTCGAGCCAACAGGCGCTTTCCAAGGGGTTAATTCAGGAAGAACTCAGCCGAAGGGCAAGGTCACGCTGTCGGTGACATTTGGCAGTGATATCAATTCCAGAACGGAGAAGGTTGTCTTTGATGTCACCAAGATTTTGTTGCCGTACAATGGCATCCTTGGTCGCCTGGCACTGGCCAAGTTCATGGCGGCCACCCACTTCGCTTACAACATGCTGAAGATGCCCAAGCCAATGAGCGTCATCACCATCAACTCCGACAAGAAGAGCACACTTATCTACGCCAACCAACTCTACCGGGGGCAGTCGCAGCACCTGTTGCCAAGGCACTTGCTCCTACGGCTGAAGCTCCCGGGGGGAAGAATACCGGCAAGGCCTCTAGCGCACATTCCGGCAAGCTCACCTCCTCGGAATGTTGCGCTCCCGTTGACGATGTGCCAAAGAGCTCCACCATCAAGAGCAAGATGTCCAAGGCAGCTCCGCCAGAGACCAAGAAGGTGCCCACCAAGGAGGACGACACGGGGGGAACTTTCACCATAAGTTCCACCCTGGATGACAAATAGGAAAGCGCGCTCGTCGCCTTCCTACGGGCGAATGTCGATGTGTTTGCATGGCAACAATCTGATATCCCCGATGTTCCCAGGGAGGTGACTGAGCACCACCTCGCCATCTGCCCACACGCGCGGCCCGTCAAGAAGAAGGTCCGGAAGCAAGATTTGGAGCGGCAATAGTTTATTGCCGAAGAGATTAAGAAACTAGAGGCAACTGGCTTGATCAGAGGAGTACTCCATCCAACATGGTTGGCCAACCCGGTTGTAGTGCGCAAGGCGAATGGGAAATGGAGGCCATGCATTGATTTCACAGACATCAACAAAGCCTGCCCTAAAGATCCTTTTCCCTTACCGCACATCGACCAGATTGTGGACTCCACCGCCAGCTGCGACTTGCTGTCTTTCCTTGACGCCTATTCCGGTTATCATCAGATTTTCATGGTCAAGGAAGACGAGGAGAAGACCGCATTTATTACCCCATGTGGTACATATTGCTTTTTACGTATGCCTTTCAGTTGAAGAGTGCTGGTTCTACTTTTGCAAGAGCGGTCCAGATTGGTATTGAGCCCCAGCTACATAGAAATATGGAGGCTTATATGGATGACATAGTGGTCATAACCTAGGACAAGGCTACACTCATATGAGACCTAGAAGAGACGCTTGCCAACCTGCGCAACATCAACATGAAGCTCAACCCTAAGAAGTGCGTGTTAGGTGTCCCATCCGGCAAGGTTCTCGGGTTCTTTGTATCTCAATGAGGAATCGACGCAAATCCTGACAAGATCAAAGAAATTGAGCAAATTGAGGCACCAAGATGAGTCAAAGATGTGTGCCGTCTTGCCGGCTGTGTTACTGCTCTGAGTAGGTTCATCTCAAAATCTGCTGAGCGCGCCCTACCCTTTTTCAAAATTTTGAAGAAGGCAAGCCCAATGAAATGGACTCCGGAGGTAGAGGCAGCGCTGCAAGATTTGAAGAAGTACCTCTCCTCTCCGCCAGTCCTAGTCACGCCAAAACCACAAGAGCCGTTGCTGCTATACCTAGCGGCAACAAATCAAGTGGTGAGTGCCACACTAGTGGCTGAAAGAGAAGTTGATGAAGAAGTAGCAACAATGGAAAGACCACCAAGTGACGAGCTAGGGCATTCCCCGGCAGGGTCTGGTGCCGACAGAGAAGGATCTGCGCAGTTAAATGAGACAATCTAGAAGAACAAGGTCGTGCAACAACTAGTCTATTTTGTCAGCTCCTTTTTGCAGGGGGCTAGGTCGAGATATTCTGGCATGCAAAAATTGCTCTCGTCCTTCTTATGGCCTCGAGGAAGCTACAACACTACTTCCAAGAACATGAGATCACCGTTGTCACTCGCTTTCCACTATAGCGGATCTTGCGAAACCCAAAGGCTACCGTCAAGATTGTAGAGTGGGCTTTGGAACTGTCAAGCTTTGGCCTCAAGTTTGAAAGCATTTCGACCATTCAGAGAGGGCCTTGGCGGAGTTCATTGCATAGTGGACCCCAACGCCCAATGAAGAAGTTCCAGAGTCAACTCTCCCCGACAAGGAAACTGATCAAGAATGGATCATGTATTTTGATGGAGCTTTTTTGCTACAAGGCGCCGGTGCCGGAGTGCTGCTTGTCGCACCCACCGGAGAGCACCTCAGATATGTAGTTTAGATGCATTTTCCCTGAGAGAGATCAACGAACAACACTGCTGAGTATGAAGGGCTACTTGCCGGTCTCAGGATCGCGTTAGACCTTGGGATCAAGAAACTTATTGTTAGGGGTGATTCTCAACTTGTCGTCAGGTCGGTGAACAAAGATTACCAGAGCCTGTTGATGGAAGCTTATGTAGGTGAAGTGACGAAGTTGGAAGAACATTTTGATGGGATGCAAATGGAGCATGTTCCACGTGCAGAGAACAGTGTTGCCAATGGCCTATCAAAGTGTGCTGCCCTTAAGTTGCCTGTGGAACCAAGAACTTTCGTGCTCCAACTGACTCAACCCTCTATGACACCATCAACTGGACAAGAGAAGAGAAGGATGTTAAGTTCTGGCAAATATTTCCCGGTAGAGCTCCCGGAAGCCGCCGGCGAGAAGGTTGCTAGAGTGAACAACAAGCTTTTCGGTGAGCGATGTGCTCCGGTAGGGCCTTCGGCTCTTGCCGTGGAAGCGCATGCTCCCGCCGAGCTTGCCGGGGTGCAACAGGCTCCGGTAGGTCCCCAGGCCCTTGCCGTTGAGACAAATGCTACCCCGGTAGAGGATATGCCTTTAGTCCTTGCTGTCGAGCCCCAGGCTCCAGCATGGGCACAACATGTCGTCCGTTTCCTTCAGAAATGAGAACTTCCCGGGGAACAACAACAAGAAGAAGAGAAGGTAGCCCACCGGTCTAATATGTACCCGTTCGTGGATAACGTTCTGTATAGAAAAGGCCAAACGGTGTGAAACTCAAATGTATTTCCCGGGAAGATGGACTGGAGTTGTTGGCAGAGATACATGGAGGTATATGTGGCTCCCACATAGGATCAAGAGCCCTTGCCAGAAAGGCATTTCAACAAGGCTTCTTTTGGCCCACTGCTCTCCAGGATGCAACGGCATTAGTAAACAAGTGTGAAGCATGCCAGTTTCATTCAAAGAGATTACATCAACCGGCTCAAGCATTTCAAACGATCCCTCTCTCCTGGCCATTTTTGGTCTGGGGGCTTGACATCTTGGGCCCCTTTCCTCGCGCTGCCGGGGGCTTTGAGTACATGTACGTTGCAATCGACAAGTTCACAAAGTGGCTGGAAGTGGAAGCAGTGAGAAAGGTGACACCACAGTAAGTCGTCAAGTTCTTCAAGGCACTAGTTTGCCGCTTTGGTGTTCCCAACAGGATCATCACCGACAATGGCACACAGTTCACGAGCCACACCTTCATGCAGTATGTCCAAGACCTTGGTAGCAGAATCTTTTTTGCTTATGTTACCCACCCGAGGAGCAACGACCAAGCGGAGAGGGCTAATGCTGAAGTGCTGCGAGGCCTCAAGACAAGAACTTTTGACAGGCTGCACAAGTGTGGAAGGAACTGGATTGATGAGTTGTCGGTGGTTCTTTGGTCAATCAGAATGACACCAAATCGAGCTACCGTCCAGACACCCTTCTCCCTTGTCTATGGGCGGAGGCAGTTCTCCCCACGGAACTCATATACGGGTTGCCTCGAGTGCTCGGTTATGATGAGCTAGAGCAAGAGAAGTTGCGGCAAGACGAAGACGCTCCTTGAGGAAGATCGTCTTCAGGCTGCTGTGAGAGCTGCACGCTACCAGCAAGCTTTGCGCCGCTAGCATAGCCGCAAAGTTAATGCCAAAAGTCTTGAGGAAGGCAACCTTGTTCTTCGGCGAGTTCATTCCACCAAGAATTCCAACAAGTTGACGCCAAAGTGGGAAGGCCCTTATCGGGTAGTAGGAGTCACTAGGCCTGGCGCAGTCCACCTGGAGACCGAAGATGGCGTCCTAGTGAGCAACTCCTGGAATATCGAACACCTTCGCATGTTCTACCCATAAGGCGCGGTTGCCGGGCCTCCCGACAACCACCTGTTGTACAAGTCTTGCCGCTGAAGCATTTAATCCTTGGTACAAAGCCAGACTCAAACCCTGTGCATAGTTGAATAAAGATGAGTATTCTGCAAGCCTGATCGATTCTCATGTTTACTTATGTGCATGTTTATCTGAAGTGTTGCATTGCACTTAATCCCAGCAAGGGCTAACAGACCGCCAAGGTTCCATACCCATATTTTCTCTTCTTTCTTTCTCTCAAAGGATAGAAGGACACCTTGGGTGCAGCTTTGCCGGGGGGGGGGGAATGGTGCTGCGAATACCTATGACCGACGTCCCAAAAAAAAGACTTGCTGGAGGGAGCACGACAACAAAAAGATCAGTTGCAAAAACCCCAAGTGAATCCTTGCCGTTTATTTTCCTTGGGTGATTTTGGCTTCTGTACGGAAAACCTGCATGCACGGGAACCTTGCCGCGATTGGCTGCACCCTCACCATGTTCGGGACCGCTCGACGGCTTAAGTGGCCGTGTCTGTGCTCCTTGTTTCGTTTCAAGTCCACTCAATGACTCAAGTGACAGCGCTCGCACCTTTATTCTGTTTTGAGCGAGACCAACACCTTGAGCGGCTGTGCCAAGGACGCCAAGGTATCTTGCCGACAATAGCACTGCCAGCAGGCTGCTAAGGACCCGTTCCTCAAAGCGCTCGCGGTAGGTCTACGCACGCCGACAAGATTTTTCCAAGAAAGCATAGGGAAAGTTCCATACACAGAAAAAGGTCTAACAAGGAAGATACGCATTCATTCAAAATAGGGTGAAATTTACATAAGATATCGCTTTTTCCTAAGTACATCCTTATTTGAATTTCTCTCCTAGGGGAGATTACAAGAAGAAAAAGATGGAAAGGAGAGGCAGATTACAAGAAGAAAAAGATGGCGAGAGGCCCCCGGCAGAAGCCCGGCCTGACCCCTCTGGACCCACACTACATGGAGGAGTAGGGATGCCAGATGGGCAGGCAAGAACCTGCCCCTCCTGGACCAGCATTGTGCGGAGGAGAGGGCCAACACGGGCAAAAAGGGGGAAGGACCCCAGAAGCCGAAGTCCATGGGCCTGTCGGAAGACCTAGCTGGAAGATGAGGCACCGTTCGGGACTAAGGCCCCTGGTAAGGACATCCTGCTGGGAGGGGGAGAGGCGTGAGGCTAGCGATGGTGGTGCGGCCGACGGTCAGTCTGAGCTCGAGTTGTCGGGCTCTGACTTGACCGCTCGAAGACCGGACTCATCGTCGTTGTCTTTGTTGCTGTCCTCCTCATCACTCTCGCTCGAGGGCATGCTTTTGACGCTGCTCGAGCTCTCTGCACACCAGCTGAGGCGGACGCTAGAGCGCCCATAAATCTTGACGGAGAGCGTATTCACCTCCATCATTTTAAAGAAAAGGACATGCCCCACTTGGAGGTTGTGGGCGCGGGCAAAGGACTTCCAACCGCGCCTGAGGAACATGACGCGGTTCGCCGGGTACTCGACATTTACCCGCGTTGCGCCGTTACAGCAACCGACCACTGATACGTCTTCAACGTATCTATAATTTTTTATTGTTCCATGCTATTATATTATCTATTTTGGGTGTTTTATATGCATTAATGTGCTATTTTATATTATTGTTGGGACTAACCTATTAATCTAGAGCCTAGTGCCAGTTTTTGTTTTTTCCTTGTTTTTGAGTATTTCATATAAGGAATATTAAATGGAGTCCAAATGGAATAAAATCTTCGGAATAATTTTTCTTGGACCAGAAGCAACCTAGAAGACTTGGAGATGAAGTCAGGAGAGCAGCCGTGTGGCTACAAGCCACAAGGGCGCGCCCTAGGGGCGCCCCTGGCTTGTGGGCCCACGACAGCTCCCCTAACCCTATTTCTCGGCCTATAAATTCACAAATATTCCCTGTATACCAGGGATAGCCACAAAAACACTTTCCGCTGCCAGGAGCCTCGGTTCCCATGAGATCCAATCTTGGAGCCTTTTCTGGTAATCTGCCAGAGGGGGATTCGATCACGGAGGGCATCTACATCAACTCCATTGCCCCTCCGATGATGCGTGAGTAGTTCACCATAGACCTTAGGGTCTATAGCTAGTAGCTATATGGCTTCTCTCTCTTTTCTCTTCAATACCATGTTCTTCATGATCTTCATAGAGATCTATCCGATATAATACTCTTTTGCGGTGAGTTTGTCGAGATCCGATGAATTGTGGGTTTATGTTCAGATTATCTATGAATATTCTTTGAGTCTTCTCTGAATTCTTATATTCATGATTTCATATCTTTGCAAGTCTCTTCGAGTTATTGGTTTGGTTTGGCCAACTAGATTGGTAATTCTTGCAATAGGAGAAGTGCTTAGTTTTGGGTTCAATCTTGCGGTGTCCTCACCCAGTGACAAAGTAGGGGTAGCGAGGCACGTATTGTATTGTTGCCATCAAGGATAAAAAGATGGGGTTTTCATCATATTGCTTGAGTTTATCCCTCTACATCATGTCATCTTACCTAATGCGTTACTCTGTCCTTCATGAACTTAATACTCTAGATGCAGGCAGGAGTTGGTCGATGTGTGGAGTAATAGTAGTAGATGCAAAATCGTTTCGGTCTACTTGACACGGACGTGATGCCTATATGCATAATCATTGCCTTGGATATCTTCATAATTATTCGCTTTTCTATCAATTGCTCGACAATAACTTGTCCACCCACCGTAATACTTGCCATCATGAAAGACGCCTCTAGTGAAACCTATGGCCCTCGGGTCTATTTTCCATCTTATACTTTCGGATCTAAAACCAAAAATACCAAAAATACCTTGCTGCATTATTTTTTACCTTTTGTTTTACTTTCCGTTCAAGCAATGTATTCCGTCTATCTCTATCAGATCTCATCCTTGCAAGTAACCGTGAAGGGATTGACAACCCCTTTATAGCGTTGGGTGCAAGTGTTTGATTCTTTGTGTAGGTACATCTATTGGGGACCTGCTTGTATGTCCTACTGGATTGATACCTTGGTTCTCAACAACTGAGAGAAATACTTATCTACTTTGCTGCATCACCCATTCCTCTTCACGGAAACCAACACATGCTCAAGAAGTAGCAGCCACCCATAGCCACAGGACGGGCGGGTCGTCATCCTCCATTGCCCTGGCGAAGAGGCGAGGGAGGTGCAGATGGCTCTGGAGGGGACCGGCCAGCTCGAGGACGAAGTCCAGCATCGTCCCTTTGGCATGGGTCTCCTCAATGGAAAGGCCTGGCATCAGAGGAGGGGGTGGAGCAGCGCTCCGCCTCCCGTGACCTCGGCCTCCATGGTGGCCGCGACCCCCCGCGCCTCTTCCACCACACGATCTCGAAACACCTTTCACCTCCGTGGCTGAAGCGGCGGCATGATCCCGATGATAGGTCCTCCTCGGAGTGGAGGAAGATGGTCGCCCACCCCCCTTTTCATGGCTAAAGACGAGCACTGCCTGAAGATTAAGGAGACATGGAAGAGCGAACTATGGAGGTTTGCACTCAGAAGATGGAGGGAGGATGGATGATCACTACCCTTGCTACCGCTCAATTTATAGGGAGAAGCACGGGACCCGGCTCTCCCCCACTCCAAAGGACACCGCCCACCTCCTCCAATAGTGGCGCCCTCGATCACGGGGCAAACATCAACCTCCCCGTTGCCCCAATCCATGGTGCTGCAGTTACTGATTTTCCCAAGGACTTTAAATCATGGGTGCCCATTGCTGGCTCCCCAATATGCATGCGGCGTGCATGGCGGAAATGACCTGACACGGTAATTAAAAATTTGTAGGCTATGCAGCGCACGTATCCCATGTTCCACATTCAATGGACGTCATGGGGGATCTCAACGAGCGCAACGATCAGAACCGCAAGGCCCTGCCACGCGTGCCCGTACACTGATTGGGCCTAGCCCAATAGCGTCTCACAACGTGTGTGGCCCAGGCCCGGGGCTCCTGTTGGTGCACTAGAGTTTTGGGCTCTCCAGTGCTCCTTACTCGTGCATGGGAAGTAGTAGCCACCCCGGTAGCGAGGCCCAGCAGGGACACACCAGATACCAACACGGGAAAATCAAGACCACCGACAAGGTCTTTTCGGGAGGGCTATTGAACCCACAGGCAAAGCAAGGCCCTCGCAAGACAAGGCTCTGGGAAGGCGAAGCCCCGACAAGAACCTGCCAGTGCACAGGGCAGGTGTCAATCCACCTAGGCGCGTGTCATGACGTCAACGTTGGAGGGGGCTAAGCGGCGCCGATGGGACGGGCTCCCGTTCCATCCCACTGACAGACAAAGATGCTTGACGGTGCATTAAATGCGCCTGTCCTACTTCGTCAGTGTTAGGTATGATAGCACTATAGCTCTATACACCTTGTGTACGCATTGTACGCCACTGCTGGGATCCCCTTCGGAGTATAAAAGGAGGCACAAGGTGATACGGTGGAGGACTTTTGACTTTTCAACTTTTGGGACTTTCTAGCTCGCACGCGTTGTGGCTGCTCATAGCGCTCCTGTAGCTAGAACCCTAAGAACACTTTCAATACAACCAAGCAGGAGTAGGGTTTTACGCATCCGTGCAGCCCGAACCTGGGTAAAGATCCCCGCGTGCTATTCATCAGACCAGCTCTTTGTACGAGCCTCCCCCTCGAATCGAAAGGGGTCTCTATGATCCCATAGGTGTTCATTCCCACGACACTCACCTGGCAAAACTGGGTTTAAGGATTTTGGATGCACAAGTAGTATTTCTACTTAGTACAAGTGGGCTAGCAAATAGATTGAGAAGCATCCAACCAATAAATGAAAAATCACATAAGCGAGCATTAAGCATAAGTAACAACGAATAATGCACCATAAGTAGGATGTAATTTCGTAGCACAACTATTGACTTTCGTTCTTGCATAGGGAATCACAAACCTTAACATCAATATTCGTACTAAGCATAATTACTCACTAACATAACTCACATATTACTATCGCCATGTCTCATAACTATTACAAAGAATCAAGTTTCATTTGTCCAATGATCTTCATGAAAGTTTTTATTATGTCCCTCTTGAATATCTATCACTTTGGGACTAGTTTCATATATTTCCATTGCTTTTGTAAAGCTCAAATAAATTTAAGTGAAGAACATGAGGACAAAAGTTTCATCTCTCAAAATAATATAAGTGAAGCATAAGAGGATTTGTTCAAAATTACTATCTCTCAAAATAATATAAGTGAAGCATGAAGGCATTTCTTCAAAGTTACTAACTCTCAAAATAATATAAGTGAAGCATAAGAGAATTTCTTCAAAGTTAGTAACTATCAAAATAATACAAATGAAGCATGAGAGCACTTCTTCAAACATGTAAAAGCACGCCGTGCTCAAAAAGATATAAGTGAAGCACTAGAGCAATTTCATAGCTCAATAGATTTAAGTGAAGCATATAGAGAAATTCTAGAAAATCATAGCATCATTTTGGCTCTATCAAATAGGTGTGTTCAGCAAGGATAAAAATCAAATAAAGAAAAGATACAAGACGCTCCAAGAAAAACTCATGATATGTGACGAATAAAACTATAGTTCCAAGTAAAATACCGATGGTTGTTAGAAGAAAGAGGGGATGACACTCGGGGCATCCCCAAGATTAGTTGCTTGTTACTCTTTGGATAATATCTTGGGGTTCTGTAGCATCCCCAAGCTTAGGCTCTTCTTAATCCTTATTCTTTCATCCATCGTGATCTCACCCACAACTTGAAAACTTTAATCACACAAAACTTGACAAAATTCTCGTGAGATCCGTTAGTTTAATAAAGCAAATTAGCACTCTAAGTATTCATATTTTATTATTACATTATATCTATTGTATTGTAACTTTACCATGACTTATACCCCCGACACAAGCCATAGATTCATCGAAACAAGCACACAATGCAACGAAAACAAAATGTGTTTCAGATAGAACAGTCTGTGGTAAACTGCAATCTAACCATACTTTTGTAGCTCTAAAATTTCTGAAAAAATAGGAAAACGTAAAGAATTTGTATAGAAACACCGTGTAATGATTTCATCTCATTATCACATTCCTGTAAAAAATTAAAATTCGTGAACTGGAGACAAAGTTTTTGTTTCAGATACATCATTGTTTCTACTCATCTTATGAATCATCCTAAAGGCTTTAATTTGCACAAACACTAATTAAAACATAAAAACACAATCATAATAGAATCATAATTGTGCAAACACTCAAAAACAGAAAGTAAAAGATAAAAATAATTTATCCATTGGGTTGCCTCCCAACAAGCGCTATCGTTTTACACCCCTAACTAGGCACAATGATTTCAATGATGCTCACATAAAAAGTAGTAATTCAAACATGCAAGAGAGCATCATGAATCTCATGACAATCAGATTTAAGTCTAGCCCACTTCGTATGCATAGGGAGTTTGTGAGCAAATAATTTTTGGGAGCAAGAATCAACTAGCATAGGAAGGCAAAATAAGCATAACTTCAAAACTTTGAACACATAGAGAGGAAACTTGATATTATTGTAATTCCTACAAGCATATGTTCATCCCTCATAATAATTTTCAGTAGCATCATAAAGGAATTTCACAATATATCTATCATAACAATACTCTCTTTATGATCAACATGCATAAAGTTTTTATCATCTTCCAAAATAGTGGGATTATCATCAACTAAAGTTATGACCTCTCAAAACCCACTTTTATCAAAAAATTCATAAGATTGAACACTCTCCAAATATGTGGGATTTTGACCTAAAGTTTACGCTATTCGAAACCCACTTTAAATACTACTGCAAATATTATTATCCATAACATATTCAACATGAGGCTTAAATAAAGTTTCAAGATCATAAGAAGCATTATCACCCCAATCATGATCAATGCAATAAGAAATGGACATGACAAAATTATTATCTCTAGGATTGTAGTTTTGCATATCATTAAAACAATTAAAATTAATAGAATTTATATTAACATCATTGAAATCATGCTTTTTAATCAAGGAGCTATCATGAATCACCTTATAATTTTCTTCTCTCAACACTTCATCAAAATTTTCAGATTCATGATTTTCAAACAAAACTTCATAGAGATAATCAAGTGCACTCAACTCACTAGCAATTGGTTCATCATAATTTGGCCTTTCGAAAAGATTAGCAAGTGGATGAGGATCCATATAAATAGATTTTTAGCAAGCGAAGATGCAAGCAAATAAAAGGCACATGGCCACACAAGCAAAAATAGCAAACAAGCAAGGCAAACGGAAAAGAGGGCGAATAAAACGGTAAATTCTGTGAAGTGGGGGAGAGGAAAAAGAGAGGCAAATGTCAAACAATGTAAATTGCAAGGAGATGAGATTTTTGATTAGGAACCTGATAGATGTTGATGATGCCTCCCCGGCAACGGCGCCACAACTTCCTTTGGCGTGGCTTGAGACTGCAACGATATTTCCCCAAAGAGGAAGGGTTGATGCAACACAGCGATGGTAAGTATTTCCCTCAATTATGAAACCAAGGTATTAGTACGTAGAGCAAGATCATGCACCTACGTAAACAACACCTACACACAAATAACAAATACTTGCAACCCAACGCGTAAGAGAGGTTGTCAAGCTCTCAACGGTAAAAAGATAGATTAGGTAATGATAGTTTTGGCAAATAGATCTCGCAATAACACCAAATAAAATAAGTAAAAAAAGTACAATAAGGTATTTTGTTTTTTGGATTAATAGGTCTGAAAACAAAAAGGCAAAATAGTAGATCAGAAAGTAATATGTTGGAAAAGTAGACCCGGTGGCCTTAGGTTTCAATAGTGGCTTCTCTCATGAGTATAACGCACGGTGGGTGACCAAATTATGTTGGGAAATTGATAGAAGATCAAATAATCATGACGATAGCGAGGCAATGATCATTATATAGTCATCACATCCAATCTAACTAGACCGAAACGATTTTGCATCTACTTCTATTACTCCACACATTGACCGCTATCCAGCATGCATCTAGTGTATTAAGTTCATGGAGAAACAGAGTAATGCAATAAGAACGGTGACGTGATGTAGACACGATCTATTCATGTAGGATAGAACCCATCTTGTTATCCTTAATGGCAATGATACATGCTTGCCTTGATGCCCCTTCTGTCACTGGGAAAGAACACCGCAAGATCGAACCCATCACAAAATACTTCTTCCCATGGCAAGAAAAAATCGATCTAGTTGGCCAAACTAAACCAAAGATCCGAAGAAGAAATACGAGGCTATAAACAATCATGCAAATAAGAGATCAAAGAAGACTCAAATCATATTCATGGATAAAAACTGATCATGAACTCAAAAATCATCGGATCCCAACAAACACACCGCAAAATTCATTACATCAAATAGATCTCCAAGAGACCATTGTATTGAGAATCATAAGAGAGAAAGGAAGCCATCTAGCTACTGCCTATTGAGCCGTAGGACTATGGTGGACTACTCACGCATCATCGGAGAGGCACCTATGATGAAGATAACCCTCTCAGTGTTTGTGCTAGATTGGATCTCGAGGTTCTGGAACTTGTGACAGCTGGAATTGTGTTTTGTTGACTCCCCTAGGTTTTTTGAATATTTGCGAATTTATAGGGTCGTTAGTTGGTGGAGGGGGGTCCCGAGGTGGGCACCAACCACCAGGCCATGCCATGGGCCTCTAGCGTGCCCTGGTTGGTGTTCCCCACCTCGGGCCGCCTCTCTGGCTCTTGTCTGGCCCATTTGGTGCCTTCTGGTCCAAAAACAATCTCCAAAAAATTTTAGGACGTTTGGGCTCCATTTGGTACTGATTTTCTGTGAAGTAAAAAACAAGCAAAAATAGCAACTGGCACTTAGGCACTATCTAAATTGGTTAGTCCCAAAAAATGATATAAAATTGCTATAAAACGATTGTAAAACATCCAAGATTGATAATATAATAGTATGGAACAAGCAAGAATTATAGATACGTAGGAGACGTATCAGGCCCCCGGGTCTATTCACTTATAAATTCACAAACGCTATCATTACCTTGCTATTATTTATTACCTTTTATTTTATTTTGCACTTTACTATTATCTATAATCATGTACACAACTCACTTTCTTGCAAATAACGTGATTAAGGGGATTGACAACCCTCTTGGCGGCGTTGGGTACAAGTTGTTTGTTCTTTTGTGTGCAGCCGCTGAAGACGGTTGAGGATTGGTATTCCTATTGGTTCGATAAACCTTGGTTTCATAACTAAGGTAAATACTTACCCACTTTGTGCTGCGATTACCCGTTCCTCTTCACGGAAAACCCAACGAAGGTCACGAGTATCAGGAAGGATTTCTAGCGCCATTGCCGGGGAATATCATCACCAACTATCAAGTAACTTCTCACAAAATTTCATTCAATTGTTCTTATTTTTATTTTCTGTTATATTTAGCTTGTCTCTAAAAATCAAAAATACAAAATATTTAACTTCGCTCGTTACTAGTTTGCTTCTAGTTTGCTTTACTTGCTAGTTTGCTTGTCTTACTAGTTTTGCTTGTGTGGTCACCATGTCTCAAGATACTACTAAATTGTGTGCTTTCTCAAAAACTAATAATAATGATTTTATTAGTACTCCTATACCACCCGCCACTAGTGCGGAGGCATTTGATATTAATGTTGCATTGCTCAATCTTGTCATGAAAGATCAATTTTCGGGAAGTCCTAATGAGGATCCCGCATCACATCTTCATACCATTGTTGAATTATGTGATATGCAAAATAAAAAGGATATGGATAATGATATTGTAAAATTATTTCCATTTTCACTAAGAGATAAAGCTAAAGCTTGATTTTCATCTTTACCTCGTAATAGTATTGGAACGTGGTATAAGTGTAAAGATGATTTTATTGCCAAGTATTTTCCTCCTGTTAAGATCATCTCTCTTAGAAATCAAATAATGAATCTTAAATAGCAAGATCAAGAGCATGTTTCACAATCTTGGGAGAGAATGAAATTGATGCTAAGGAATTGTCCAACTCATGGCTTTAACTTGTGGATGATTATCCAAAATTTCTATGCTGGACTAAACTTTGTGTCTAGAAATCTTCTAGATTCTGCAGGAGATGTGATATGTCTCCATCGTATCTACTTTTCCTAATGCTATTGTTTTTGTTTTGGACTCTAATTTGCATGATTTGAATGAAACTAGCCCGGAATGACGCTATTTTTAGCAAAACTACCATGGTGTTTTTTTTGCAGAAATAAAAGTTCTCCGAAAGGAACAAAACTTTTTGGAGAATTATTTCAGAATATTGGAGCCAAAAACCACCACAAAAGGGGCCAGGGTGAGGAACACCCACCAGGGCCCACCATCCCCCCTAAGCACGACCTGGTGGGTGGTGCTCACCTTGTGGGCCCCTCGACCCTAATTCCAGCGCTATAAAATCCTATTTTCAAAGGGAGAAATCAAGGAGAAAGATTTATCACATTTAACAAGACGAAGCCGCCACCACCTCTTGTTCTTCATCGGGAGGCTAGATTTGGAGTCTGTTTGGAGCTCTGGGGAGGGGAATCTTCGATCATCAACCCTCCTTCATCACTAATTCCATGATGCTCCCCACCAGAAGTGAGTAATTACTTCATAGGCTTGCTTGTCAGTGAGGAGTTGGATGAGGTTCATTATGTAATCGAGTTAGTTTTGTTAGGGCTTGATCCCTAGTATCCACTATGTTCTAAGATTGATGTTGTTATGACTTTGCCATGCTTAATGCTTGTCACTAGGGCCCAAGTGCCATGATTTCAGATTGACCCGTTTATGTTATCACCATTATATCTATGTTCTTGATCCGATCCGATCTTGCCTAGTCATGTGCACCTATTACGTGTTATGATCTGTAAACCCCATAGTGACAATATTTGGGATACTTTCCGGTGATGACCGTAGTTTCAGGATTTCATGTATCCACCATGTGTTAATTCTTTGTTCCGGTTCTCTATTAAAGGAGGCCTTAATATCCCTTAGTTACCTTATGGACCCCGCTGCCACGGGAGGGTAGGACAAAAGATGTCATGCAAGTTCTTTTCCATAAGCACGTATGACTATTTACGGAATACATGCCTACATTAGATTGACGAACTGGATCTTGTTATGTGTTGCCCTAGGTTATGATTGTTATATGATGAATATCATCCAATGAATACACCGATCGAGTGCCTACGAGTTTTCCACTTATTGTTCTTGCTAAGTTAGTACTGATGTTGTTACCGTTGCACTTGCTACAAAACTATTACTGGTGCTATCAAAATATCATATTACTATGCTACTGATCACTTTTCTACAGATATTTATCTCTAGGTGTGGTTGAATTGACAACTCAACCGCTAGTACTCTCAAATATTCTTTGGCTCCCCTTGTGTCGAATCTATAAATTTGGGTTGAAGACTCTACCCTCGAAAACTATTGTGATCCGCTATACTTGTGGGTTATCAAGGTGGTACCTTCATGGATGTGACCTAAGGAGAGGCCACAAAACTTCTAGATAACATTATGACAAATTATTCTTAATGTCGTACCGAAAGAGCTCCAACTGGTAAGAAGGTAAATTCTTGTGAAGAAATCGCTACTTTGGGTGAAAAAGTGGATGCTCTTATGAATATGATTACTAATAAAATGCTAATGTTGATCCCAATGATATTCCTTTATCTACTTTGATTCAGCAAAATAATTATGCTATTGATGTGAACTTCATCTCGCGAAATAATTTCAACAATAATGCTTATAGAGGAAATTTCAATGCTAGACCGAATCCCAATAATTGCTCCAAGAACTGTGGAAATTCTTATGGTAATTCATATGGAAATGCTTCTAGAAATTCTAATAGGATACCTTCTAATCTTGAGAACACAATTAAATAATTTATTAATTCTCAAAAGGTTTTCAACACTACGCTAGAAGAAAAGTTGCATATGATTGTTACTTTGGCTAAAAACATGGATAGAATTGCTCTTGATGTTGAAAATCTTAAAATTAAGTATTTGCCACCCAAGAATGATTTAATAATACTATCAAATCTGTCCACTTATCTATTAATGAAAGTTAGGAGAGGACCACTAAGTTGAGAGCTAAGCAAGAATTCTTAGAAAAAGCTCTTCCACCCGATTTTTACCGGAATCATGATGAAGATCTTAAAATGATTGGTGTTTATCCTATCGAATCTTCATTTACATATTTGAATATAAATGATAAAGGGACTGGAGATGAGTCAACTTTAGTTAATGAGCACCCCTTTTGCTTGGAGGGTGATGATTCTAATGCTAAAACTGAAAAGTAGGTTTGGAGAGGTCAAAACTTTAACTAGTGATGTGCCCACTATCCTGGATTACAAGGACTTTAATTATGATAAATGCTCTTTAGTAGAATGTATTTCCTTTCTGTAATCCATTATTATGATAAATCCTTTAGTTATGATAATTTTTCAAAAAATTTAGAGTTATAGAAGTATGGGCTCTTTATAGATTGCTACAGACTCTTCTATTTTAAACAAATTCTGTTTTGCTTGCATAATTTGCTTGTTTTGATTATGCCATGGATTATACTGGGGGGGGTAAGTCATGAAGAAGTTAGAACACAGTACCTATTATATGAAAATGAATCTGAATCAATTTATCATAGTACCTCAAGTATGCAATATGTTTCTTATAGTAACGGATCTCACGAAGTTTTGTTGAGTTTTGTGTGATTGAAGTTTTCAAGTTTTGGGTGTGATCACGATGGACCACGGAATAAGGAGTAACAAGAGACCAATCTTGGGGATTCCCAAGGCACCCCAAGTATA
Organism: Hordeum marinum; assembly: GCA_022496015.1. Taxonomy (NCBI): domain Eukaryota; kingdom Viridiplantae; phylum Streptophyta; class Magnoliopsida; order Poales; family Poaceae; genus Hordeum; species Hordeum marinum. The sequence goes on from CM039674.1 coordinate 154,071,335, forward strand.
ATTCTAAGGAGACTCAAGTGTCTAAGCTTGGGGATGCCCTGGAAGGCATCCCCTCTTTCGTCGCAATCCATCATATGTCACTTGGAGCTATATTTTTATTCATCACATGATATGTGTTTTGCTTGGAGCGTCATTTGATTTTGTTTGCTTTTACTTTCAGTTTGACACAATCATCATTTTCTGGACACACCTATTTGAGAGAGACACACCTTCATGATAATTTCCTAGAATACTCTATGTGCTTCACTTATATCTTTTGAGTTAGGCAGTTGCTCTAGTTCACTTATATCATTTTGAGCATGGTGGGATGTAGATTTTATAGAAATAATATGCTCTCGTTCTTCCCTTATACTTGTTTGAGAGGTGAGTAATAGTGATGGTAATTTGCATGGGTTGTAAGACTAGTCCAAGAATATTAAGTATTCAATGAATGATAATCAAAACCATTGTGTAGCACATGTAGAGAAGTTGTGGGTTAATGACATTGATGTGGTAATATGAAAAAAGTGTGAGTCCAAAATTATTGATTTGTAGAAGTGAAGAGATTAAGAGGTGTTAACCTGTTATTCATCTAAAAATTAAAGGGGCATAGTGATGACGTGTGAGCATTTATATTCCTTGTTGAAATCCTAGTGTTTTTTCGAGTCGGGGGCGCACGATGGTTAACTCCTACCAACCTCCTCCCTCGGGGCATGCGAGGAGTACTTTGATTTGTGATAAAACTAATAAAACATTGCAATAAGTACGTGAGTTCTTTATGACTAATGTGACACCATGGGCATACGCATCTTCACCTTCTCATATTTGCTAGCCTATTCGGTACCGTGGATCACCCATTCTCACCTCGAGGATCGGTGCAAATATTCCCCGGTGCATCCAAACCCCATGACATGATACGCTCTATTGCACATAAGCCTCATTATATATTCCTCAAAATAGCCACCATACCTACCTATTATGGCATTTCCATAGCCATTCCAAGATATATTGCCATGCAAATTCCATCGTCACTTCACATGACTAGTTCGTTCATCATCATAATGCTTTGCATGATCATGTAGAGCTGACATAGTATTTGTGGAAAAGCCACTGTTCTTCATATTTTTGATACATGTCATGCTAGATCATTGCACATCCTGGTCCACTACCAGAGGCATTCATACAGAGTCATATCTTCCTATCAATTCTTCATGTTGAGTTGTAAGTAAATAAAAGTGTGATAATCATCATTATTAGAGCATTGTCCCAGTGAGGAAAGGATGACGAAGACTATGATTCCCCCACAAGTCGGAATGAGACTCCAGACAAAAAATGAAATAAAAATGGGGGAGGCCAAATGAGCCCACCATATAAAAAACAGAAAATGGGGGAGGCAAAAAAAAACAGAAAAGCCCACCATAAAAACAATATAATCAGAGAAAAGAGGGGAGGGACTTTGCTAATATACTTTACCACACTTGTGCCTCAAAGTGGCACCATGTTCTTGATATAGAGAGTCTCCTATGTTAACACTTCAATATGCTAGTGGGAATTACCTTTTCATATAATAAATTTGGTTTGTATATTCCTATGACGGGCTTCATCAAATGCCCGAGGTCTTCATGAGCAAGCAAGTTTGATGCACACCCCACTTAGATTTAGTTGAGCCTTCATACACTTACAACTCTAGTGCATCTTTTTCATGGCAATCCCTACTCCTCGCATTGATATCTATCGATGAGCATCTACATAGCTCGTTGGTATGCCTAGTTGATGCGAGACTATCTTCTCCACTTTTTACCCCGTTGTTACCTACCACCATATTCTATTCCACCTATATGCTATGTCCAATGGTTCACGGTCATGTATTGCGTGAAGAATAAAAGGTTGATGAATATTGAAAAAGTACGATCCAATTGCCTGACTTGGACACCGTGGTGCTTAACATTTGTATCCATGTGGTGAAGACGGAGTCTTGGCTTGCTAATATAATTAGATGAATAGGGGTAAAACATTCTTTTAGGGTCATATACTTTAAAAAATTAATGATTTTCTTTCTTATACTTATAAATATTACTATGTTGCTGTTTGTTAATTCATTTTTTTCTCAATGAGCATACATAGCAAAGATTACATAATGGGTAGCATGTCAAATCGAAAATTATGTTTTTATCATTTACCTACTTGAGGACGAACAAGAATTAAGCTTGGGGGTGCTGATACGTCTCCAACATATCTATAATTTGTTATTGTTCCATGCTAACATATTATAATTCTAGGATACTTTTTGGGTATTTATTTACTAATTTATAATATTTTTGAGCACTAACCTATTGACCCAGTGCCCAGTGCCAGTTCCTGTTTTATGCATGTTTTTGCCTGTTTAGAGTTACCATACCAAACAGAGTCCAAATGCCACGAAACTTTTTGGTGATTTTTTCTGGACCAATACAAGACCTAGAAGCTTCGGAGGAGGGCCACGAGATGCACCAGGGGCCAACCACACATCCAGCCGCCGCCCCAAGCTTAATTCCTACTCATCCTCGAGCAGGTAAATGATAAGAGAAATAATTAAAGGAACATGAATGCTAGTATAGTGTATAAGTTTGATCAACGGTAATTTCAATCACTTCTTCTAGCATCATAAATCCATAAAACTCATCATGAAAAAGTAGCAATCAATTCACATGCTATGGTTCAAGCAATGCATTCTTTTGAAACATAATAACCTACATTCTTGGTCACCAAACAATTACAATTCATATTATTTTCCATAAAGTCTAAGTAAGAGATCCACATACTCAATTATCATATAGTCTTCTATGATTGCTAGTACTCAAAGCATATTTTTAGAACAAATAGAGGTCATTGAACATGGAGGAATATAGGGGCTTAATGTTTCGCCTCCCAACTTACTTATCATTGTGATAATTGTCAACAATAATAATTCAAGATCCATTGTATTTGACTGGATATATGTGTCTGTATCTTTCCCACCACATGATGCTTGCTGGGTAGAGATTGAGGTTGAAATAAGAAGTTGACTCGACATGAAAAGGAAATAAGATGAAAGTAAATAGAATGTGCATTCGCAGAGGGAAGCGGGGATTTATAGAGATGTGAGAGCTCAAAGTTTAAAACAAAGATGAATATATTTTGGGTGGCGCACTTTTCCTATCAACGTCACGACAAAGGATTTCAGTATCTTCCATGCTTAACACATTAATAGCGGTTCCCAAACAGAATGATTTTTTACCCCCCCCTCCACCACTCAAACACTTTCCATGGCTAGCCGTATCCACGGGTGTCCTCCAAACAATAACTTTCTAGGGGGAGTTCTTGTTTATTTAATTTTGTATTATGCAGGACCACACATCCTTTTACTAGCCTCTCTTGTGCAATGACAAGTGAATAAAGACCCATCATGAGAATAACCCGCTTAGCATGGAAGATATTGACCGCCCCATTGTACCATGAGTGGTAACAAATGTTTATTTGAAGGTTTATATATGGCATGTGCAAATTTACTTGGAACGATAGAGTAATACCATGTATAGGTAGATATGGTGGACACTCGTGGAAGAAACTTGATTCAAGGATTTTGGATGCACAATGAGTATTCCAGCTTAGTACATAAATTTTGGCTACCAACGAACATAAATAAGCACCGCATGTTGGAGGATCTATAACAAGATTAGTTCTATGCAAATATACCCAAACATAAATAATTACATTGTCTTCCTTGTCCAACATCAACTACTTGATCAAGTTTTAAAATAATTAATGAGTACTTGATACGTCCCCAACATATCTATAATTTTTGATTGTTCCATGCTAATATATTATCATTCTAGGATAATTTTTGGGGATTTGTTTACCAATCTATAGTATTTTTGAGCACTAACCTATTGACCTAGTGCCTAGTGCCAGTTGTTGTTTTCTGCATGTGTTTTGACTTTTCAGGTTTAACGTACCAAAACAAAGTCCAATTACCATGATTTTTTTTGATGATTTTTCTGGACCAAAAGATTACCTGGAAGCTTCGGGAGGAGACCAAGAGAGCCATGAGGGACCCACAAGCCACCAGGGCGCGCCACCAGGGGGCGCCCTGATGGCTTGTGCCTCCCTCGCCGCCTCTTGATGACCCTCCCTCACCTATAAATTCTCATATACCGTAAAAACTCCAGAAGCGCTCCTGATACACTTTTTCTGCTGCCGCAAGTCTCTATTCTGATGGGAGGCCATCTACACCTCTGTTTCGGCACCCAACGGGAGGGGAGATCGATCACGGAGGGCCTCTTCATCAACCTTGTTGCCTCACCATGATGTGTGAGTAGTTCACCGTAGACCTGCGGGTCCGTAGGTAGTACCTGGATCATAATCTCTCTTTCTCTCTCGATCTTCAATACAATGTTCATCGCATCTTTGCCTTGATCTATCCAATGTAATCCCTTTGTATGATGAATTGTGAGTTTATGTTCAGATTATTCATGAAAAGTATTTGAGTTAAACTTGAATACTAAGATTCTTATTTGCATGATCATCATAGCTCCGTAATGCTTTCCAATCTATTGAGATAGTTTGGCCAACTAGATTGATATTTCTTCGGTGGGAGTGGTGCCTTGTAGTAGGTTCAACCTGGCGAGTTTCTATATCCCAATGATAGAAGGAGACAATTTGCGTCTTTGTGTTGCTGCTACTAAGGGTAAAACGATGGGGTTTATTCATATTGATTGAGTTTACTTTGTCTACATCATGTAATTATTCTCCAAGCATTACTATGTTTTACTTAATACTCTAGATGCATGCTGGATAGCAATTGAGGGTGGAGTAATAGTAATAGGTGCAGGCAGGAGTCGACCTCTTTGCTTATGGACATGATGCCTATATACACATGATCATTGTCATGAAAATCGCATAACTATTTTCTTTTCTATCAATTACCCAATAGTAATTTGTTTACCAACCGTATGCTATTTCTATGAGAGATGCCACTAGAGAACTCTACGGCCCCTGGGGTCTATTCACTTATATATTCACAAACACTATCATTACCTTGCTGGTATTTATTTGCTTTTATTTTATTTTGCAATTTACAATTATCTACACAACTCACTTTCTTGCAAATAACGAGATCAAGGGGATTGACAACCCTCTTGCCGACATTGGGTGCAAGTTGTTTGTTCTTTTGTGTGCAGCCACTGAAGACGAATGAGGATTGGTATTCCTATTGATTCGATAAACCTTGGTTTCATAACAAAGGGATATACTTACCCACTTTGTGCCGCAATAACCCATTCCTCTTCACGGAAAAGCCAACGCAGATTAGGAGTATTAGTACTCACAACAATAAAAGATGTCCAAGACAATATAATTGTATATGAAAGTTCTGTTCCTTATAATAATCATTCATGAATTACTTGTATGACCAATATTGTGATTGTAAAACTTCAATAGATTTTACTTTCTAAACCCAATGTGAAACCATCAGTAAATATTTGCAACATATAAAATTTCAGATTTGTGATATGTAATTCTTTCAACAGTTTAACCTTAGGATATAAGTGAGGCACAAGAGTGTAAGACAATCTACTCCAAAAGATATAAGTGAAGATAAATCAGTAGTTAAAAAATTAAGTAGCTATGTGAAGACTCTCTCCAAATAAAGATTGCAGATCCAAGGATTTTATTCAAACGGTAAACAAAACGAAAATACACTCCAAGAAAAGCACATATCACGTGAACAAATAAAAACTAAAGCTCAACATAGGCTAACCAATATTGGTTGACGAAGAGAGGTCGGATGCCTAAGGTGGCATCCCCAAGCTTAGATGCTTGATACTTATTGTAATATTGACTTAAGGAGACTTTTGCATCCCCAAGCTTGAGCTCTTGTGTCTCATTAATTCCTCTCATATCACGGTTTCCCTCCAATCTTAAAAGATCCGTCCACACAAACTTGTCAAGAACTTGTGAGATAGGTTAGTGCACATAAGAATAAATCAACACTTCATTTACTGCCAAGGAAAGTTTGGGAGTAATTTTAAAACACAATATATTGTATGATATTATTTTCACATTTTATATCGACCAATATAAGCCATGGAAACTCTAGGATAAGCAGATAACAAAACTATGACAACAATCAATCTAATCAGGATAGTCTGTAGCGATTAATTCCAAAAGTGTACTTATTTCACTCAACAAATTCTTAAAATTTAGGGATAATAAACAATTTGTATTAAAATACTCTGTGCAAATTTTCAAAAACTTTTCATGTCCCAGTAAAATATGAAAATTAAAACACTATAGCAAAAAATCATGTTTTTCCACAACAACCATCAAACATGCAATTCAAGCATCCTAAAGGAAATTCTTGGTAATTTATATTTAAAAACATGATTATAAATAACATCAAACAAATAGAAAAAAAATAAAATTATGCTCGAAGAAAAACACATATTACGTGACGAATGAAAATATAGCTCAAAGTAAGATATTCCGATAGTGTTGAAGACGAAAGAGATGATGCTATCTGGAGCATCCCCAAGCTTAGACACCTGAGTCTTCCTTGAATATTATCTTGGGGTGACTTGGGCATCCCCAACATTAGTTTCTTGCCACTCCTTATTCTCCTCATATCGATATTTCACCCAAAACTTGAAAACTTCAATCACACATAACTCAACGGAACTTCGTGAGATGGGTTAGTGTAATAAAAATAGATCATTCACTTAGGTGCTGTCAAGACAAGATTCATAAATGTTCTCACATAATACCTATTGTATACTATGATTCACATAATTTATATCACAAAATATAAGTTATGGAAACAGTAAAACAGGCAAACAGAATCTGTCAAAAACAGAACAATGTGTAAAGATTTGAATTAAAACCATATTTCCCTATCTCCGAAAATTCTAATAACTTAGTAAAATGTAGGAATTTTCATAGGAATACTTTGTAGAAAATTCAGAATATGTTGACTCTTGAGTAAAATCGTAGAATTCATATACCGGAGGCAAAAGTTTTTGTTTTTGCACATAATCAAATCACAAGTATCCACATGATCCAAAGGCTTTACTTGGCACATTATTGAAATAAAGGCACAAAACATGATTACGATAGTATATTAATCATGTGAACACACAAAAACAGAAATGATTAGTGTTAGGTTGTCTCCCAACAAGCTCTTTTCTTTAAAGCCTTTTTAGCTAGGCATGATGATTTCAATGATGCTCACATAAAAGTAAAGAATTGAAACACAAAGTGAGCATCATGAAGCATATATCAAACACATTTAAGCCTAACCTACTTCCCGTGCATAGGGATTTGTAAGCTAACAATTTATTGTAGCAAGAATCAACTAGGATAGGACGGCAAAATAAGCATAAATTCAAAAATTTCAACACATAGGGAGGAAACTTGGTACTATTGCGACACCTACAAGAATATGTTCCTCATATTGATTTTCAGTAGTATCATGAAGGAATTAAATAATATAACCATCACATATAGCATTCCTTTCATGATTCGCAAGCATAGAATTTTTATTACTCTCCAGATAAGCAAGTTTCTTCTCATTCATAATAGTGAGAGTATCATATGAAACTCGAATACTATAAATTGCTTCCACATAAAATAGTAATGTTCATAAAAGGGTATTCATAGTCATGACAAGTTTTATAATAATAATAATCACTACTTTTTATAACATAAGTATCATCACAATACTTTGTTATGATCATAATCAATTGAAACCTCTTCCAAGATAGTTGAATAATTACTAAATAAAGTCATGACCTCTACAAATACATTTTTATAAATATGATAAGGTTCAACACCCTCCAAAATAATGGTATAATTATTATCTAAATCTGACACTCTTCCAAACCCACTTTCATAATTATTGCAATCATCATGAATAGGAGGCATGCTATCATTATGACATTTTTGATTGTTAAAAGTGGGGGAACTAAAAAGATCATCTTAATTTGGCATAGTGATACGTCTCCAACGTATCTATAATTTTTGATGATGGCATGCTATTATATTATCTATTTTGTATGTTTTATATGCATTAATATGCTATTTTATATTATTTTTGGGACTAACTTATTAATCTAGAGCCAAGTGCCGGATTCTATTTTTCCTTGTTTTTGAGTTTTGCACATGTGGAATATTAAAAGGAGTCCAAACAGAATAAAACTCGCGGAAGGAATTTTTTTGGAAGGAAACAAGTCATCCAAGCTTGGAGTGCACGTCAGGGGAGGTGCCATGGTGCCACAAGCTTGCTAGGCGTGCCCCCTGGCTGCGCCTAGCAGGCTTGTCGCCTCCTGGCAGGTCTCCTAACCCTATTTCTTGGCCTATAAATACCCAAATATTCCCGCAACATCAAAAAGAGCCAACAAAATACTTTTACGCCGCCGAAAACCTCCGTTCCCGAGAGATCCAATCTTGGAACCTTTTTCAGTAATCTGCTGGAGGGGGTTTCGATCATGGAGGGCATCTACATCAACTCCATTGCCCCTCCGATGAAGCGTGAGTAGTCCACCACAGACCTACGGGTCCATATCTAGTAGCTAGATGGCTTCTTCTCTCTCTTTGATCTTCAATACCATGTTCTTCATGATCTTCATGGCGATCTATCTGATGTAATCCTCTTTTGTGGTGTGTTTGTCAAGATCCGATGAATTATGAGTTTATGTTCAGATTATCCATGAATCTTATTTGAATCTCCTCTGATTTCTTATACGCATGATTTCATATCCTTGCAAGTCTCTTTGAGTAATTGGTTTGGTTTGGCCAACTAGATTGGTAATTCTTGCAATGTGGGAAGTGCTTGGTTTTGGGTTCAATCTTGCAGTGTCCTCACCTAGTGACAAAGTAGGGGTAGCGAGGCACGTATTGTATTGTTGCCATCAAGGGTCACAAGATGGGGTTTTCATGATATTGCTTGAGTTTATCCTTCTACATCATGTCATCTTTCTTAATACGTTACTCTGTTCTTCAATAACTTAATACTCTAGATGTAGGAAGGAGTTAGTTGATGTGTGGAGTAATAGTAGTAGATACACAATCATTTCGGTCTACTTGTCATGGACGTTATGCATGATCATTGCATTGGATAACTACATGATTATTCGCTTTTCTATCAATTGCTTGACAGCAATTTGTTCACCCGCCATGATATTTGCCTTCAAAAGAGAAGCCTCTAGTGAAACTTATGCCCACCGGGTCTATTTTCCATCATATATTTTCAGATCTATACTTGCTGCAATTTATTTATCTTTAACTTTCCGCACTTGTTTACATCTATCTCTATCAGATCTAATCCTTGCAAATAACCGTGAAGGGATTGACAACCCCTTTATAGCGTTGGGTGCAAGAGTTTGATTATTTGTGTAGGTACATCCATTGGTGACTTGCTTGTTCCTCCTACTGGATTGATACCTTGGTTCTCAACAACTGAGGGAAAAACTTACCTACTTCGCTGCATCACCCTTTTCTCTTCAAGGGAAAACAAACACATGCTCAAGAGGTAGCTAGAAGGATTCCTGGCGTCGTTGCCGGGGAGGATACACATCAAGCCTACCAAGTACCTGTCACAAACTCATCTCTTGCATTTACTTTATTTTCCATTTGCCTCTCATTTTCCTCTCCCCCACTTCTAAAATGATTTCAGAAAATACCAAAAATATTTACCTTTTTATTCGCCCTTCGTTCACTTGCCTTTCATTTGCTTGAACTCATGGCTAGCCTTATTACTATAACTAAGTATGAGGTTCTTAATTTTAAGCAAAGGGAGGGAGAAAACTTAAAAGATGCTTGGTATAGAATTTGCAATTCTCAAAATAGACCAATTTGTAAGCAATCTACTAACGTTCTCCTTCGCAATTTTTACGTGGGTGTCACTCCTTGGAATATATATGTTCTAGATACCATCATGGGAGGGAAGTTTTTTGGAAGTCATACCTTTGACTCTTATAGTGCTATGATAAATTTGTTAGGATCAGCCCCAATCATGGTTAATGGAACTATTTTAACTCTGGACCATGTGATGCGAAGGCTTGATATTATTGAAAAATGGGTTTCTACGGTTGAGCTTATTGAAAACTTGGGTAAAAAGATTCACAATCACATTACTCAATATGGATCTAAATTAGGAGTTACCTTAAAAAATCTCAAGGAAAAATAACCCATAGTTAATGAAAAATTGGAACAAGACTCCTCTAGAATTGTCAAGCTAGAGGACATTATTACCAACTTGGTATCCGCTTTTGCTGTAGTACAAACCACTCCAACTCCTTCACTTCCTAAGTCTGCCAAGTTTTTTATGTTCCTACAAATAAGGGTGAATCTTCTAGTAAAGATGAAGATCTTAAGACAATAAGTATTCACCCCAACTTTTTCAATATTATTAAGGAACCAAATGCCACCATTGAATCTCTTTATTTTTTTTACCTAGGAGTATTATCATTTATGAGAACAACAGGCCTCCTAGGGCTTGTAAGTGTGCAATTGAGGAGTTGCATACCAAAGATGACAATACTTAGATCTATTGCGTGTTTCCTAGCTAGGGGCGTTAAACAATAGCGCTTGTTGGGAGGCAACCCAATTTTGTTTTTGTGTTCTATTTTTTGCTTCTTTTTTGAGTGTTTCCCACATTATTACTTCTGTAGTAATTGTGTTTTGGTGTTTTAATTAGTGTTTGAGCCAAGTAAAACCTTTGGGGTGATCTATGGTAGTTGTTGATTTGATCTTGCTGAAAAACAGAAACTTTTGCGCTCAGTCCAGGAATTTTCTAATTTTTCATAGAGACTAATTGATCTGAATTTTTTAGAAAATATTGATATACAAATTTACCAGGTTTTACTAATGTTTCATAATTTTTTGAGTTACATAAGTATACTAAGTTTCCAGATTTCTACAGACTGTTTTGTTTTTGATAGATTCCGTTTTCTTTGAGTTGTTTTCCTATTTTGATGAATCTATGGGTTGTATCATGTGGTATGAGCCATGGGGAAGTTATATTAAACTAGGGATAACACCAATATAAATAAAGAATGAGTTCACAACAGTACCTAAAGTGGTGATTTATTTTTTATACTAACGGATCTCATGAGTTTCTGTAAAGTTTTGTGTTGTGAAGTTTTCAAGTTTTGGGTAAAGATTGGATGGAATATGGAATAAGGAGTGGCAAGAGACTAAGCTTGGGGATGCCCAAGGAACACCAAGTCATATTCAAGGATGCCAAAGAGCCTAAGCTTGGGGATGCCCCAGAAGGCATCCCCTCTTTCGTCTTTAATCCATCGGTAAATTTACTTGAGGCTATATTTTTATTCACCACATGATATGTGTTTTGCTTGGAGCGTCTTGTATGATATGAGGCTTTGCTTGTTAGTTTGCCACAATCATACTTGCTGCACACATCTTTTGAGAGAGACATGCTGAATGGTGAATTTATTAGAATACTCTATGTGCTTCACTTATATCTTTTGAGTTGGGCAATTTTGCTCTATATGCTTCACTTATATCTTTTAGAGCACTGTGGTGTTTGCGTTTTATAGAAATAGTTGAACTCTCGTACCTCACTTATATTATTTTGTGATTTTCTAAAAACAGCATGGTAATTGGTCTAGGTTATGAATTTAGTCCTAATATGATAGGCATCCAAAAGGGATATAATAAAAACTTCCATATTAAGTGCATTGAGTATTTATGAGAAGTTTTATTCCTTGCATAAAGTTTTGAGATATAAAGATGGTAATGTTAAGAGACATGTTAGGAAGTAAATTGAGATTTGGTAAAAATACTTGTGTAAAGGTTTGTGATTCCCATAGCATGCATGTATGATGAACCGCTATGTAAGGAAGTCGGAGCATGACTTGTTTATAGATTGTCGACCTTTGTGTGAGGGTCGGGGGCGCGCGATTGTTAACTCCTACCAACCCCCCCCTAGGATCATGCATTTAATGCTTTGCTTCAATGACTAATAGACTTTTGCAGCAAGTATGGGAGTTCTTTATGACTAGTGTTGAGTCCATGTATTATACACACTCTCACCCTTCCACTTTTGCTAGCCTTTCTAGTACCACGCAACTTTCACCGGTGCACCATACACCTTCCTCAAAACAGCTACCATATACCTTCGTCAAAACAACCACCATAGATCCTTCCTCAAAACAGCCACCATATATCTTTCCTCAAAACAGCCACCATACCTACCCTTTATGGCATTTCCATATCCATTCCGAGATATATTGCCATGCAACTTCCACCATTTCCTTTTATGGCATGCACCATCATTTCCATATTGCATATAGAGTCATATTTCGTCATAGGTATCGAGTTCTAATTTTCCTTTTGAGTTGTAAGTAAATAAAAGTGTGATGATTTTCATTATATAGCATGTACCATGTGAGGAAAGGATGATGGAATCTATGATTCCCTCACAAGTGGGGATGAGATTCCGGACTTTATAAAACATAAAAGAGGCCAGCGAAGCCCAAAAAAATGAATAAAAGAGGCCTTAGATGTCCACCAAAAAAAAGAATGAGAGAAAAGAGATAAGGGACATTGATACTACCTTTTTCCACACTTGTGATTCCAAATAGCACCATGATCTTCCTGATGGAGGGTCTCCTAATTTGTCACTTTCATATAGCTAGTGGAATTTTTCTTCATGATGCACGTCCACTTAGTTTCCTTTTGAGATTTCCTACACTTATAGCTCTAGTGCATATGTTGCATGGCAATCCCTACTCAGTCACATTGATATCTATTGATAGGCATCTCCATAGCCCGTTGATACGCCTAGTTGTCGTGAGACTATCTTCTCCCTTTCCTTGATAACCTCCACCATATTCTATTCCACCTATAGTGCTATATCCATGGCTCGCGCTCATGTATTGCGTGAGAGTTGAAAAAGTTTGAGAAAATAAAGGTGTGAAAACAATTGCTTGACTTTTCATCGGGGTTGTCCATGATATATATACTTTGTGTGGGGAAGATGGAGCATAGGCAGATCATATGATATTGTAGGGATAACTTTCTTTTGCCATTATATTTTGAAGAGATACAATTGCTTTGCTAGTATGCTTGAAATGTTATTGTTTCTATATCAATATTAAGCTTTTGTTTTGAGTCTTATGGATCTGAATATTCATGCCACAATAAAGAATATTACTTGAATAAATATGTTTGGTAGCACTCCACATAAAAAATTCTGTTTTTATTAGTTACCTACTCGAGGACGAGCACGAATTGAGCTTGGGGATGCTGATACTTCTCCAACGTATCTATAATTTTTGATGATGGCATGCTATTATATTATCTGTTTTGGATGTTTTACATGCATTAATATGCTATTTTATATTATTTTTGGGACTAACTTATTAATCTAGAGCCAAGTCCCAGTTTTTGTTTTTTCCTTGTTTTTAAGTTTTGCAGATATAGAATATTAAACGAAGTCCAAACGGAATAAAACCCGCAGAAGGAATTTTTCTGGATGAAAACAAGTCATCCAAGCTTGGAGTGCGCATCAGGGGAGGTGCCAGGGCGCCACAAGCCTGCTAGGCGCAGGCCCCCTACCCGCGCCTAGCAGGCTTGTGGCGCCCTGGCACGTCCCCGGACATGCACCGCGCCTAGCAGGCTTGTCTCCTCCTAGTAGGTCTCCTAACCCTAATTCTTGGACTATAAATACCCAAACATTCCCCCAACAACAAAAAGAGCCACGAAAATACTTTTCAGCCGCCGGAAGCCACCGTTCCCGAGAGATACAATCTTGGAGCCTTTTACGATAATCTGCCGGATGGGGTTTTGATCACGAAGGGCATCTACATCAACTCCATTTCCCCTCCGATGGTGCGTGAGTAGTCCACCACAAACATACGGGTCCATAGCTAGTAGCTAGATGGCTTCTTCTCTCTCTTTGATCTTCAATACCATGTTCTTCATGATCTTCATGGAGATCTATCTGATGTAATCCTCTTTTGTGGTTTGTTTGTCAAGATCCAATGAATTGCGAGTTTATGTTCAGATTATCCATGAATCTTATTTGAATCTCCTCTGATTTCTTATATGCATGATTTTATATCCTTGCAAGTCTCTTTGAGTTATTGGTTTTTTTGGCCAACTAGATTGGTAATTCTTGCAATGGGAGAAGTGCTTGGTTTTGGGTTCAATCTTGCGGTGTCCTCACCCAGTGACAAAGTAGGGGTAGCGAGGCACATATTGTATTGTTGCAATCAAGGGTAACAAGATGGGGTTTTCATCATATTGCTTGAGTTTATCCCTCTACATCATGTCATCTTTCTTAGTGCGTTACTCTGTCCTTCATGAACTTAATACTCTAGATGCAGGCAGGAGTCGGACGATGTGTGGAGTAATAGTAGTAGATGCAGAATCGTTTCGGTCTACTTGTCACGGACGTGATGCCTATATGCATGATCATTTCCTTGTATAACTAAATGATTATTCTCTTTTCTGTCAATTGCTTGACAGTAATTTGTTCACCCACCATGATATTTGCGTTCAAGAGAGAAGCCTCTAGTGAAACCTATGGGCCCCGGGTCCATTTTCCATCATATATTTTCAGATCTATACTTGCTGCAATTTATTTATCTTTTACCTTCCGCACTTTTTTACATCTATCTCTATCGAATCTAATCCTTGAAATAACCATGAAGGGATTGCCAACCCCTTTGTAGCGTTGGGTGCAAGAGTTTCATTATTTGATTAGGTGCATCCATTGGTGACTTTCTTGTTCCTCCCACTGGATTCAGACCTTGGTTCTCAACAACCGAGGGAAATGCTTACCTACTTCGCTGCATCACCCTTTCCTCTTGAAGGGAAAACCAACGCATGTTCAAGAGGTAGCACATAGCATACCCAAGCTTGGGATAAACATTATTTTCAACAAATAAATTCTCAAACATGCCATATTCATCAAACATAGCATCCCCAAGCTTGTGGTTTTGCATATCATTAGCATAACATTTTCCAAGTAGGTGCAAATAACATAGCATCCCCAAGCTTGTCATCAACAGTATGAATATCACAAATAGTATAACAATTATTATCATCATTTTCCAAGTAGGTGCAAATAACATTTTCAATATTATAAGGAGTATCATTATCTTCTCAATCATAATTATCATGACAAGTAATAGGCATAATGAAATCATTCTCAAGTGTATCATCATCCATATTACGTTTGGATTCATTCTCAACAATGATAGGAGCAACATTATTTGGGAGAGATACCTTTTTAACTCTACTTTTCCTTCCTTTCTTCTTCTTCACAAAATTATGTGTGGGTTTAATTAATTTTTCTGAGCTTCTTATTGAAGAGATTGGTTCGATGGGAAGCTCCTCCTCGCTACCTGATTCATTACAAGAAACTGTAGGGGGTATTGGGAGAACTTTACCCTTCCATTAGTATTCTATTTATACTCTATTTGTTTCTTTCCTTTATATGCTTGGAGATATAAGCTTTCACGTTGCAATTTATCACAAAAAACATATATATATATCCTGTAAATTATTTTTAATGTGCTTAGTGATAATGAATATATATCAAACCAATCATTTTTATGTGACAATTATTCACTCCCCCCAAATAGACAAAGTTCATTATAAAGTTCAAGGGTGATCAAATTATCATAATATTTGGAAACGATTCGATCATGAAAAAGCACACACTGGAAATTAAGATGGCCAACTTTATTGCAAAGCTCACAAGTAATGGGATGAAGAGAGCATAATTTTGTAGGAACATCATCTATCACCTTAAGAAATAAATTGGGTTCCCTCATGTTTATGCTTCTTACAAAATCTATCATCCCTAAATGGCATGTCTTCACAAATTTCATGTGCTCCACAAAAGTTGACATGCTTATAGGAAAACTTTTTATCGTGACTAGTGCAATCATCACTAGTATTATGGATATTCAGATAATACACACAAATAGCACTGGAATCATGCTCATCATTCAAGGATTTAATGAGAAACATTTATTGAATTTTTCTTCTATCACTTGAGCACAATCTTTCGATCCATCATTTTCAGGAAACACATTATCAAGATGAAGCATTTGAGGAAACCTTAATTCCATTTTTTATAGTTTTCTTTTATGAAACCAAGCCTGTCGTGGTTTTGTCACGGGAGATGTCCGAAGACTTTGGTCCAAGGCCATCGCTAAGGCGATGGACTCAAAGGGGTTGATCGGGACGAAAGACACAGGTTTGCCCAGGTTCGGCCCCTCAAGAAGAGGTAAAAGCCTACGTCCTGCTCTGTGTATATTGATTGGAGTATTGATTACAAGGGAGCATATTCGTTTGACCTAGATCTCGATGGATTGGTTTCTGTATAAACCGTCCCCGGGTCTTGCCGTTATATAGGAGGCCAAGGACCCGGGTTACAGAAATCCCAAACCGACTCTTACAACGTGTCTGGTCCTGTCTCTAAGCCGCCTTGCCTCCTTTGGCTAGACGTCTCGGGCGGCTCATCCACCTAGGTCTTACACTACCTCCTGTCTTTGGGCCTCCGTCTCAGCCCATCTCGTAAGCCACCATGCGGCTAAGTCTTCCTCTTCTGGCCCACTTGATAACGAGTCGCTAGGTATGACCCGGCCCCTCCTAGGCGGGTCTTACCATGGGGTTATATCCCCAACATTAGGCCCTAGATTGATTTAAGCTTGTCCATGTCAATCTTCCATTTTATTTGGTGGCGAGTCTTACGTCCTTATTACCTGCAAGAAAAGAATTTCACAACCCGCCGGGACGTCACTTATGGATATGCCCAAAATATTCTGTGACATCCGCAACGGATCCTCTCGTTAAACTATTGGCCCGAAAATCAAGGCGTCCGCTTTGGTCAATCATCATTTTTCCTCTTCGATTCTCGCACGCATTGTTTGCCATCCCATCTCTTAAATAGGCCCCCGAGGGGGTAGTTTTATTTTTCTCCACTGCTGTTAGCTTTCTTCCTCCTCTCGATGCTTGTACTTCCAGTGCTCCGCCGTTCGACCGGATCTTACCACCACCTTCAGCATCGGCCACTGCATCAACCTGAATCGGTCTAGAAATTCGCCCACGCCAACAGCCTCCGCAAGGTACTCCTCTCCACCACTGTCAAATCCGTAGTCTCCTTGCTTGAATCCTCTTGAGTTCTTTGGGTTTCCATTAGTGTTCTTCCCTGTTCATCGGATCGTTCTCTGTAATGCACACTGAGGAGCAATCCTTGAATCTCAGAGTGTTGTTAACCCGTCGCGGCCGTGAATATGTAGTCAATACTCATGCATTCTAGATCTGCATCCCACTCCTTTCTATATGCCAACCTGCCAGTTCTTCCACGGCTCCTTTTCTAGGTCTTAATTAGACTTCATTTTTCTTTGCGTGTAGATCTTGTAGTCATGGGAATAACATGTGAAACATGTTTGTCTGCCCTTAGCAATATTTGTAGCACAACCTTGCCACTTAACCCGCCGTTACCTTGCAGGATCTCTAGCAAAACGGACGGGTATCTTAGCTTTCCTCTACCATGCTGACCATAGCTGATTTGATTTTTTGCTTCCTAACCCGCCATACCGTGCGTTTTCTCACAGTTGACCCGCCACCATGTCTCGAGCACCTTCATCCTGTGATTGGGTCGGCTCTGGAAAAACCGAGCAATTCTTGCTTGAGTTCATAGAAACAGGCTCATTGCCGGCTCAGGATGTCATCCATTGGCGGGTTCCTGGGTCAGAGAAGAAGGCCATCCCTAAGGAGGGGGAAGTTTTTGTATTCGTTGGTCACCTCCTCCGTGGTTTCAACCCGCCCTGGTCAAAAAAAAAATCCAGACATCCTCCATTTTTCAAGCTTCATCCTCAAGACATTGCCCCAAATTCTGTCACCAACATGTGCAACTTCCAAGTCATGTGTGAAGTTTACCTGCAAGAAGAGTCGTCTGTCGATCTCTTCTATGATTTCTTCTACGTCAACTGCCAAACAGAAGTGGCGGCTGGACCAAGCTTGGAGGTTAGCAATGTCTCCATCCAGAGACAGAGAAATCTGGTTTATCCGGCAGCCCTTTTGCCAAGCCACCCCAAAGATTGGAATTGGACTTGGTTTTATTGCAAAGACACCTCTCCAGAAGGAGAAAATCCACTGCCAGGTTATTGCCCTACTCGGCTCTGTACCTCCACTGAAGTCCGAGACCGGATGTCTGCCACAAAGCGAGCGAAGTATGCTCCGGCTTTTGCAACGATCAAGGCCCTCCTGGCGAATGGCTTAACTGGAGTCGATTTAACCCGCTGCTGGGTCTCATGGAAAGTCTTACCACTAAGCCGGCATGACCGGCTTATGTGCGAATACACAGGCGACGAGAATGATCCTCTCTGTTTCTACCACACGCCTCTGACTGAAGAAAATGTCAACTTTGCTGTAAAAGAACTTCTCCGTGAAACCCAGGAGGCTTGCAACACGATCAGGTTAAGACCCTTCTGCGTCGCAAACCTAGCTCTGGATGTAAGAAGAGACCTTCTTCTGAAAACTGCTCATTCCTGTCTTAACCTTATTCCTGGCATCTTTAACTCTTTTGGCGGCTCTTCATACATGCCGACTCTAACTTCTGGAAGAAGAAATACACTCCCCCCATGAAGAAGAAGTCCCATGCGGTTAATGACCGTGGCCGCAAGAAGAAAACTTTGGCTCAAGAACTGCTTGCATTGAATGACTCAGAGGTAGAAAACTTGATTCCCTTGACTGTCCCTTTATGCAACTTATTAGCGTTGTTTGTACACAAGAGGAGACGAAAACGAGTCACGCCAACGCCCTTGAGTTAACTTACATTTCCTCCAACTCAGAGGTCTTACCGCAAGAGAAAATACGGCGGGTCGTTCGAAAAGTTCCTTTTTTGCATCCTCTTGCTTACCTAGACCCCCGAATTTCCTTTGAAAAAGCAACAACACGACTCGCGACGTTAGACCCAGAGCTCCGGCTCTGAAGATCTTATGGCCGGCTTACCAAACTCCCCGGCTCCACGGAGATGACCGGCTGAGGTGCTCTTTTTACCAAGTCTTAATATTCGCCTTATACTCCCGTACTGTCACCTTACTCTTGTACTTTATTATCTCAATTTTATAGGAGTCACCCCCTTCGTCCGGTGACTCAACTGCCTCGAAGCTTCCTCCTATGAAGATCAACCGAGAGTATGCCTTTTACCTTGTAGTGCGTGTATTAAAAATCTATTTTTACTTTCCAGGGCTCAAGCAAAACGAAGGAAGATAGGCGGATCGACCGTTCCTGCCACTGCCCAAAAGCTGGAAACTACTAAGCCGACTCCTTCCAGTCCTGCTGAACCTTCTGATGCTAACAAAGATGCACCTGAGCGCACTCCTCCACCTTCAGAGCCGGAGGATCACCGCATGACAGCTCTTGAAAGTCTGACGGCTGACTCTAAGTCGCCCAGTGCTTCAACCGTCATTGAAGACCCGTCTTATCCTCACGTTATCTTCACTGGGACGGGCTATCAATCTCCTACACCGCATGTGTTGACAAAACATGCCAGCAAGATTGACACTTTGTAACAGCCCGGGACCGACGATCCAGAAGATTCCAGAAGATTCCCCTTTTATTTCCGTTCTCGTCTGTGATTCGTCTGGCTGTTGCATTCATCATCGCATCATTTGCATCATATGCATAGCATCGTCACTTGTTTTCAAAAACTTGCATCCGTTTGTAGTTGCTGGTTCTCTCCGTTCTTGCCATTGCTCGTTTCGAGACTGACCACACACGCACGCACCCGCGGCATTGTTTAAAAATGAAACCGTTTTAAAGGCGCGCTAAAAATATTCTTGGATTGAGTCGAAACTTGGCGTGCGGTCTTGTTAGGTTGTAGGTAGACCGCTCGTCGAATTTCGTCATGTTCCGAGTTCATTTGATACCCCGTCGGTCGTCCATAGTAGTGCGGTTATCGGTATGTTATCGGACGTTTGTCAGTGTTTTAAAACCTTCATGTCTCGGGTCGCAAACCTCCCTCTCTTCTCCCCATAGCCCATCTGCACAGCCACCGTAACCCCACTCCACTTCCGAACCGTCGAATCGATAGTCAGCGGCCCGAAAACGGACAGAGACCGTCAACCCTAGCCCCTAAACTATAAATAGATCCCCTAGCCTGTCTAATCTGGCCTAACCCAAGTATTCCCCTCGAATCCCGTGCCAAACCTCCCCCAGCCGCACCTCCTCCCTCCTCCAGCCGCCGGGCCCGCCGAGCCCAGATCGGGGCCCTGGAAAGCCCATCTGGGCCCGACCCCGAGCTCCTCTCGTGCCTGCCCATGGCGCTGCCTCCCAGCAACTCTCATGGCCTTGCCTCGCGCCGCCGTTGCTCGCGCCGGCCGGCCACTGGAGGCCCGCTGGAGCCGCCGTCCCCGGAGTGCGCCGCCGTCTCGCCGGACCCTCTCTTCCTCCCTTCCTCCATTCTCCTTCCCTGCTCCTGTCTCAAATCCCAAGCCTCTCTCCTGTGCAGGTCGCCGCTGCCGCTCCGTGGCTCGCCGCTGGCCGCTCTCCGAGCGACCAGATTCGACAAGGGGAGCACCGGATCGGCTTGTTCCCGCCCCAGATCCGGTCGCTCGACCCTCCGTCGGCGCAACAAATATGATGCATGATTTAATGTTGCATTTTATTTTGCATTATATGACTTGCTAATAAATTATGACACAAACTTGCATAAATAATTGTGACTTATTTTTCCACATAGACCTATGCATTATATGTTTTTTCGGGGTAGAAAAATCCATAGTATTCACCTGTGCATTTAGTTTTGTCATTTGAGCATTTTTTGTGCATGTCATTTTTGTCGTGATGCCCTTTTGTTAATTTTGTGGGATTTAATCCATGCATGATATGAAATAATTTTGAACATGAGATGTGCCCTTTGATATGTGTCCTAGCCCCTGGACATTTTGTTTTCCATAGAAATGCATGTTAGGGTGTTGTTTTCTTGTTGTCAACTTGCTATAATATTTCTAAGTCTGGAATCTATAATATTTTGTTGCTGTCTTGCCATGTGTTTTGCTAGTGATCTAGAACCCTTTTGTGGTAGGTATAATGGAGTTATTTGTAGTTGATATTTCCCTTTAGTATGATGATAAGTTTCATGTCATAATATGACCTGTAGCATATAGTTTCACTGCTGTCAATATGCCTTCGTGATAAAAAACTGCACTGTCAAAAACTGCTATTTTCTCCAAGTCTGAAACTGTTTTCAAGTAGCCACCTTGTGATCTTCCTACCATGTGATCCATGCATGTTTTGAATATGATATGTGAAGATGAAATGAAGTGTGTGTTATATACTACTGCCCCATGCTTAGTTTGTGCATTTTAGCATAATGTAACTTGTTGTTTTCATGTGTGCAAAATGCCATGTTGCTGTTATGGACAGATTTAGTATAAAACTCGTTGTGGTGTTTGTGGTTGAACCGTAGCTCCGTTCTGGACATGCCATATTTGAAACTTGCTTAGAATCTCATGTAGTTTCATAATAACTTGCTGCATTCATGATTTGAAATGTTTGTGACTGTATTTTTCCATGCATTTGCATTCATGACATGTGCATCTGGTGATGCGCATATCTTTTAGACCGTAGATCCGTTTGAGATGTTCTATGTATGTGTATCGACTAGAATGACGTGTGGAATCACATGGTGACATTTATTTTGCTGTTTAACAAATATAAAATTTGATTAGTTCAGATCTAAACCAATTTTGAAATAAACATATGAGGTCGTTTCGGAAATGCTATAAGTTGTTTCCGGCCTCATTTAATATTGTCGTGTGCCTAACGGGAGTGAACTAAACAATCTAAACGTGGAGTTTCGTCAATATGCAACTCGTTGCATATAGAGCTTCACTTTAATGTGTAGTGGTTGTTTGATGTGAATTGTCATGCCTTGCATATTTAAACCGGACATGCATTATATTTGTTGCGCATCGTGTCATGGATATGTTGTGGTGTATCTTGTGTTGATTGTTTGTTTTGGATTGCTTCTTCTCGATAGAGTTCCGAAAGCGTTCGGAGTGTGAGGATTCGTTTGACTACGTTGGCTCGTCTTCTTCATGGACTCGATCTTCTTCCGAGCGGGATCTCAGGCAAGGTGACACATTTCCCTGGATACCACTACTATCATTGCTATGCTAGTTGTCTTGCTTTTATCGTTATGTCACGCTACCTACCACTTGTTTGTCAAGCCTCCCAACAATGCCATGAAAAGCCTCTAACCCCTCCACATCCTAGCAAACCTTTGTTTGGCTATGTTACCGCTTGCTCAGCCCTTCTTATAGCGTTTCTAGCTGCAGGTGCAATTGCCTCCATGTGTCAACATGGTCATTTATTTTTCTATATCACAATATTGCTGCTACTTAATTTAATGCTCATATATACTTGGTAAAGGTGGAAGGCTTGGACTTTTGCTTGGTGTTTTGTTCCGCTCTTGCCGCCCTAGTTACTTGTGAACCGGTGTTATGTTCCATAATTGAGCGCTCCTAACATGCTCAGGGTTGTTATGGGGACCCCCTTGATTTTCGGGTTAGAATAAAGCTTGTCTGACAAGGCCCAACATTGGTACTACATTTTCCCAATAACTAATGAACTTGCATAGGGGCTTTTCAGACCCCGTGGATAATTAATCAACCCCGGGCCAGTGCTCCTCATGAGCGTTGGTCCAAACTAGAGTCGTGTGTGGGGCCAACCCGGGGTAACTCGAGAGATTTCTATCAGGCCTCTATACGCTGTGCTTATCTGGTTGTGTCCTGAGAACGAGATACGCGGCTCCTATCGGGTTCGTTGACACGCCGGGCGGCCTTGCTGGATTTGTTTTACCTTTCTTGAACGTCTTTAGTGAGGAACTCTGATCTTCTTCGGGCGATCTCGAGGTGTCGGATTTCCTTTGGACTTGCCTAGGATGATCACGAGATCTGTGGTTGAGGTTATTCCCGCTGCCTGTGGTTAATTTGTGATGGATGAGTTGGAGCACCCCTGTAGGGTTAAATCTTTTCAAGAAGCCGTGCCCGCGGTTATGTGGCAAACTTGGATAATTTGTTTAACACCCGGTCATAGCAAACTTGAAGTAAGCTCTAATAAAACACACCAGCTGTGTGCGTAACCGTGACTGTCTCTTCTCGTGAGTTCTTTCCGAAAGAGAACACGGTGGGGTTATGATTGGCGTAAGTAGGTGTTCAGGATCAGTTAGTGATCATTACTAGTTCACATCCGTTATGCGTAGACCACCATACTTTACTTTATGTATTCGTAAGTTAGCCACTCAGATAAATGCTTAGTCGCATGCTGCAGCCTCACCACTTAACCATACCCACCCATTAAGCTTTAATAGTCCTGATACCCTTGGAAATGAGATGGCTGAGTCCCTGTGGCTCACAGATCACTACAACACAGTTGCAGGTACGAGTAATGCGATGATTTGACGTGAGTGCGTTGCTTGATTTGATTTGGAGTTCTTCTTCTTCTTCACCAATCTAGGTTGGGTTCTAGGCGGCAGCCTGGGATAGCAAGGATGGATGTCATTTTATCATTTGATTTCGTCCGTAGCCGGACCCTACTCTTCTGTATGATGTTTGAGTATGTTGTTGAGTTGATGTGACTCTGATGTAGCTTGTGGCGAGTGTAAGCCAACTCCACATACTCATATCTTTAGTACATGTAGTTGTAATGATATCCATTCTTGCAACACGACGAGATGCGCATCTATCCCTTGCGAGGCCCTCATGCCTTAGTATGGATAGGCGCGCATCTTGGGCGTGACAAGTTGGTATCAGAGCCAAGTTCAGACCTAG
The DNA here is from genome assembly GCA_022496015.1 of Hordeum marinum. NCBI lineage: Eukaryota > Viridiplantae > Streptophyta > Magnoliopsida > Poales > Poaceae > Hordeum > Hordeum marinum. Next base: position 154,095,148 of record CM039674.1, read on the forward strand.
GAGCCCCCTTGATTGATCGAACTTGGCCAAGTCGAGTCTCTAGAAAATCTATTTTGAGGCTAGTTATATCGGAGAGTAGGATTCTTTTTACTCCTCTTTTATGCTCTGGTGAGGTATTCGTCTTAGGAATTTTGATTCTACTCCTCTTCTCGCTCAAATTTTTGTTAGGATCACGCGGGTATTTTGGAAACTATATGATGCCGATGTGACGGAGTTCTGTCTTGGTGCCTCCTGTCTGACTTGATTTCTTCCGGGGAGTTGAGCTTCGAGGGATTCTTGGCACATCGTTATCATTCAATTTTCTTAGTATCTCAAGACAGAGGATGTTCGAAATTGCTTCAATACTTATCATGGTGAGATAAGGTCGGAGTCACCCAGTACTGGGGAGGCGTCCGGGGTACCACCATGGTTTAGTATCGTTGTGAGTTCGAGGATTCGAGTTAGATGAATTTGCGAAGGCCTCTGGTTATGTGTTGAAGGATGGATACAGTTGGGGTGTAGGATTTCTAGTTGTGTGAGATATTTCCTCCTTGTATCCCCCACACCGGATTGCATAACCATAAAGTTTCCGGAAGTTCTTAGGTGGGAATTCAAGTAGGTACCTAGGATTATTTTTCCAACAAGTGCATAGTGGGTATGTATTGTTCTGGCTTGTTTCGTAAGCCTCATCCTTTGTTTTGTAATTCTAGTTGCTTCGATGTCAAGTGGTGATTTCATATCTTGCTAATTAGTGTTCTCGTATTTCTGTGGGAATGCTAATTCTTTTGCCCAATCTAGTTATCATATCAATTATTTTCAACTGTTGTGCTTCTCTTCAAGATAATTCAATCATCTCCAAAATTTGCAAGATCAACCCTTGTTTCTTTCCGGAGTTCATTTCATCTGTCCCAAGTTGTCTCTGTTTTTCCCACCCTCCCGCCCTTTTTCTTCATTGATTAAATTCTCATCCAAGTGTCTTTTCTATTCATGTTATGCTTTTGCTATCTTTTCTTCTATATTGTTTCATGTGGTTCTTTGTGAATATTCTCAGGAGTTTCAATTTCAAATCTATCCTTATATTCCTTGTTCTTGTTGTTATTCTTCTCCGGTGATTCTTTATGAAGATGCTCAGTGCTCAAGTTATCATTTATTAGTATTCATCTTTGTTTTCTTTTCCGATGGATTCAATTCTAGTTCTTGGTGTGCATCATATCATTATCATTCTCTATTTGCTCTCCCATGTTGGAATTCTTTATCAAGCCTCTCTTGTTTATTCATCCCTCTCTATTATGTCCGAAGTATTGAAGATATCTTAGAAGACATTCATTTTCATTCTTGTCCTCTTAAATTATTTCAAGGGTCTCATATCATCAAGTTCTTAATTGTACCGGTGCAATCTCTCTTTTAATCAATTGTTTCAATGGTGGTTTCTTTGAGTGGGCCCATAACCCACACGTCTTTCCCAGGATCCTACCTGACTCTTCTAATCTTTTCGGAGATGTTCTCAAGTTCTTTTCAAATATGATGTAAGAATGATTTTCATCAGTCATATTCCTCTTCCAAGATCGGTTTGAATCATTTTCGTTGTTGGCTCAACCTTTTGTTTATTCATTGTTCCGGAGTGTCTCAGTAAGTCATGGTGTTGATTCTCGTCATTATCCTCGGCATCGAAGACTGAAGGAGAGTTTCTCTTAAATCGTTATTCATGGTTTCAGTTTGTTGTTATCATATCAATTGTTTTGATCAGGAGCAATTCCTCCCATATCTATCCGGTGCATTTCATAATTGTTTTCATTTCTCGATCCTCCGAAGGCCATCATTTCAGAAGATTTCTTCGTTCTCAGCTTTCAGCTTTCGTTCTCAAATTCTTCTTATTTGTCGTCCCTTCGTTCGTATCTCAATTATTCCGGTGCCTTTTTCAGTTTCTATTAGGCAAATCTCGATCTCTTCATTCTCATGTGTCCTCTTTAGTTTCTAATTCTTTCCGATGCTTCGTTCAAGTTTTCCATTAGGTGGATCATGCTCTCTTCGTTCTCATGTTATATCATCCATTTGCTTTATCCTCTTTCGTTTTGAATTCTTACCGGTGTTCTCATTCAAGACTTCTCCAAGTTTGTGCTCTATCTCTCTCTTCAGTCTTTTTCAAGAAGAATAAGTGATGTGTGAAATCCGTTGTTTGTCGTCAATTTAATTTGATGAAGGATAAGCATAACATAATTCTTATTCTTGTTGGTCAAGGTGATCTCAATCCTTCTTCTGGAGTTGTTCATGATATCAATTCTCGATTTCAAGTGTTCTCATCTTTTTCCGGAGTTCAAGTTGCTCAAATATCTCTTTTCGAAGCATCATCTAAATCATTGGAAGGCCTCAATCTTGTTCTTTTTCATCCCTCAATTCTTTCTATCATCCTTTCATTTTAGAGTCCGGAGGTTCTTCATGGTGGTTCATGAAGATTTCTTTCATTTTCAAGTGTTCTTCAAGATTCTTGTTGGAGGTGCTTAAGTGTTCTTTATCTTGGATTTCTAAGTTGAATTCCTTCTCCTTGTCTTTTGAGATGGTGTTATTGAATTCTTGATTATGAAGAGTCTCGAAGTTTAATTGTCAAGAATAAGATAAGTAAACCCATCTTGTTTTTCTCGGAGTTATCTTGGGTTGGAATTCACCACAACATTTCCTAAGGATTGTTGCTATCATGGTGTCATAAATGATCCAGGTTTTCTCCACCTGTTCTTGGTGAAAGAAGCTTTGCATATCTTGTTGCTCTCAATCAATCAATTGTTTCTGTTGTGGTAGGTTGTCACCTCATAATTTTGAGATGTTTTCCATAAGTCCACAATATGCTTGTTCTTTGTTGTTGGCGTTCCAACAACTCCGTTCAATATCTTCTTCCTAAATATGCTTTCAAATTCATTTGTGCTGGAAGTTGTCATGTTCTTATCTGTTCTTTTCCTTCTGTCTATCTAGTTTCTACTCTTTTGTTCCGGAGGCATTGTGGTGTTGCCCTTTTCAGCTCGCATTTAGTTTGATCAAGATCTTGTTCTTTCTTGCTTATTCATTTGACCGAAGTGCTATCAAATCTTTTCATGATCCTTCCATCTTATGAAGTTTTCATTCTAATCAAACCGAAGTTTGGCGTATCTCTTTCAATTTCTTTCCATCATATCTAATTTTTGCTCTCTATCCTACCGAAGTGCTGCCGAAATTTCTTGTGAATTCTTTCTTGTTGCTCATGTAATTCTTCATCTCTTTCCAACCTTCATATTTCATGGGTTTCACTCGTGTGTCAAAGAAGAAACTAAGTTTTACCTTTTGCTCTTCTCTTCCCCTTTTCATTCTAGATCTCGGGACGAGATCCTCGTGTAGTGGAGGAGAGTTGTAACAGCCCGGGACCGACGCTCCAGAAGATTCCAGAAGATTCCCCTTTTATTTCCATTCTCGTAGGTGATTCGTCTGGCTGTTGCATTCATCATCCATCATTCGCATCATCTCATAGCACCGTCACTCGTTTAAAAAAACGTGCATCCGTTCATAGTTGCCGGTTCTCTCCGTTCTTGCCATTGTCCATTTCGGGACCGACCACACACGCACGCGCCCGTGGCATCGTTTAAAAATAAAACCGTTTTAAAGGCGCGCTAAAAATATTCTTGGATTGAGTTGAAACTTGGCGTGCGGTCTTGTTAGGTTGTAGGTAGACCGCCCGTCGAATTTTGTCGCGTTCCGAGTTCGTTTGATACCCCGTCGATCGTCCGTAGCAGTGTGGTTATCGGTATGTTATCAGTTGTTTGTCGGTGTTTTAAAACCTTCATGTCTCGGGTCGCAAACCTCCCTCTCTTCTCCCCATAGCCCATCTGCACAGCTACCGTAGCCCCCCTCCACTTCCGGACCGTCGAATCGATAGTCGGCGGCCCGAAAACGGACAGAGACCGTCAACCCTAGCCCCTAAACTATAAATAGATCCCCTAGCCTGCCTAATCTGGCCTAACCCTAGTATTCCCCTCGAATCCTGTGCCAAACCTCCCCCAGCCGCACCTCCTCCCTCCTCCAGCCGCAGGGCCCGCAGAGCCCAGATCGGGGCCCTGGAAAGCCCATCTGGGCCCAACCCCGAGCTCCTCTCATGCCTGCCCATGGCGCTGCCTCCCCGCAGCTCTCATGGCCTTGCCCCGCGCCGCCGTTGCTCGCGCCGGCCGGCCACTGGAGGGCCGCTGGAGCCGCCGTCCCCGGAGTGTGCCGCCGTCTCGTCGGACCCTCTCTTCCTCCCTTCCTCCATTCTCCATCCCTACTCATGTGTCTCATCCCGAGCCTCTCTCCTGTGCAGGTCGCCGCCGCCGCTCCGTGGCTCGCCGCTGGCCGCGCCTCCGACCAGATCCAACAAGGGGAGCACCGGATCGGCTCGTTCCCGCCCCAGATCCGGTCGCTCGACCCTCCGCCGGCGCTGTCCCTCGCCGTGGAGCGCCGTCGCTGCCTCACCCTCGTGCGGAAGGTCGAGCGCTTGACCCCGCTCGGTTGACCCTAGCGTGCCAGCTCGCCCGCGCATGGGCCTGCCGCCCCAGCCTGCCCAACAGTCTCGCCCAGGCCGGCCCATGAGGCCTGGTGAGCCAGCCTTTTCCCCTCCGCGTGTTTTATTTATTTGTTTTTGTGTTTAGGCCCTTTCGCAGATTTAAAATGTCTCTAAATAATTAACCGTTAGTCGTATCAAAATATTTTATACATGTAAAATGATTAGAAAAAATGTGTAGATTAATAATATGCCAATTTCATCCAGGTTTAAAATATCTAACATGCCTTTTTCTGTTATTTTGCATAATTGCCATATGTTGCATTGACATATTCATTTAATGTGCATGTGATTTAATCCAAATCATATATTAAAAATGCTCGCCTTATCGACATCGCATTTTCATACATGATAAAAAAATGTTGGCATGATGTTGCATTTTATTTTGCATTATATGACTTGCTAATAAATTATGACGCAAACTTGCATAAATAATCGTGACTTATTTTTCCACAAAGACCTATGCATTATATGTGTTTTCGGGGTAGAAAAATCCATAGTATTCATGTGTGCATTTAGTTTTGTCATTTGAGCATTTTGTGTGCATGTCATTTTTGTCGTGATGCCCTTTTGTTAATTTTGTGGGATTTAATCCATGCATGATATGAAATAATTTTGAACATGAGATGTGCCCTTTGATATGTGTCCTAGCCCCTGGACATTTTGTTTTCCAGAGAAATGCATGTTAGGGTGTTGTTTTCTTGTTGTCAACTTGCTATAAAAATACTGCTGTTTTGAGATGCTAAAATATTTCTAAGTCTGGAATCTGTAATATTTTGTTGTTGTCTTGCCATGTGTTTTGCTAGTGATCTAGAACCCTTTTGTGGTAGGTGTAATGGAGTTATTTGTAGCTGATATTGCACTTTAGTATGATGTTAAGTTTCATGCCATAATATGACCTGTAGCATATAGTTTCACTTCTGTCAATATGCCTTCGTGATAAAAAACTTCACTGTCAAAAACTGCTATTTTCTCCAAGTCTGAAACTGTTTTCAAGTAGCCACCTTGTGAGCTTCCTACCATGTGATCCATGCATGTTTTGAATATGATATGTGAAGATGAAATGAAGTGTGTGTTATATACTACTGCCCCATGCTTAGTTTGTGCATTTTAGAATAATGTAACTTGTTGTTTTCATGTGTGCAAAATGCCATGTTGCTGTTATGGACAGATTTAGTATAAAACTCGTTGTGGTGTTTGTGGTTGAACCGTAGCTCCGTTTTGGACATGCCATATATGAAACTTGCTTAGAATCTCATGTAGTTTCATAATAACTTGCTGCATTCATGATTTGAAATGTTTGTGATTGTATTTTTCCATGCATTTGCATTCATGACATGTGCATCTGGTGATGCGCATATCTTTTAGACCGTAGCTCCGTTTGAGATGTTCTATATATGTGTATCGACTAGAATGATGTGTGGAATCACATGGTGACATTTATTTCGCTGTTTGACAAATATGAAATATGATTAGTTCAGATCTGAACCAATTTTGAAATTAACATATGAGGTCATTTCGAAAATGCTATAAGTTGTTTCCGGCCTCATTTAAGATGCCTAGATAGGTAGTTAACTTATGCTTCACCTCTTGCCATGTTTAACAACATTTAATATTGTCGTGTACCTAACGGGAGTGAACTAAGCAATCCAAACGTGGAGTTTCGTCAATATGCAACTCGTTGCATATTGAGCTTCCCTTTAATGTGTAGTGGTTGTTTGATGTGAATTGTCATGCCTTGCATATTTAAACCGGACATGCATCATATTTTTTGCGCATCCTGTCATGCATATGTTGTTGTGTATCTTGTGTTGATTGTTTGTTTCAGATTGCTTCTTCTCGATAGAGGTCTGAAAGCGTTCGGAGTGTGAGGATTCGTTTGACTACGTTGGCTCGTCTTCTTCATGGACTCGATCTTCTTCCGAACGGGATCTCAGGCAAGATGACACATTTCCCTGGATACCACTACTATGATTGTTATGCTAGTTGTCTCGCTTTTATCTTATGTCACACTACCTACCACTTGTTTGTCAAGCCTCCCAACAATGCCATGAAAAGCCTCTAACCCCTCCACATCCCAGCAAACATTTGTTTGGCTATGTTACCGCTTGCTCAGCCCTTCTTATAGCGTTTCTAGCTGCAGGTGCAATTGCCTCCATGTGTCAACATGGTCATTTATTTTTGCTATATCACAATATTGCTGCTACTTAATTTACTGCACATATATACTTGGTAAAGGTGGAAGGCTCGGCCTTTTGCTCGGTGCTTTGTTCCGCTCTTGCCGCCCTAGTTACTTGTGAACCAGTGTTATGTTCCATAATTGAGCGCTCCTAACATACTCGGGGATGTTATGGGCCCCCCTTGATTTTTGGGTTAAAATAAAGCTTGTCTGGCAAGGCCCAACATTGGTACTACATTTGCCCAATAACTAATGAACTTGCATAGGGGCTTTCCGGACCCCGTGGATAATTAATCAACCCCCGGGCCAGTGCTCCTCATGAGCGTCGGTCCAAACTAGAGTCATGTGTGGGGCCAACCCGGGGCAACTCGGGATATTTCTATCACTCCACTGTAGGCTGTGCTCATCTGGTCATGTCCTGAGAATGAGATACGCGGCTCCTATCGGGTTCGTCGACATGCCGGGCGACCTTGCTGGATTTGTTTTACCTTTCTCGAACGTCTTGAGTGAGGAACTCTGATCTTCTTCGGGCTATCTCGAGGTGTCAGATTTCCTTTGGAATTGCCTAGGATGATCAAGAGATCCGTGGTTGAGGTTATTCCCGCTGCGTGTGGTTAATTTGTGATGGATGAGTTGGAGCACCCCTGCAGGGTTAAATCTTTTCGAGAAGCCGTGTCCGCGGTTATGTGGCAAACTTGGATAATTTGTTTAACACCTGGTCATAGAAAACTTGAAGTAAGCTCTAATAAAACACATCAACTGTGTGCGTAATCGTGAGTGTCTCTTCTCGTGAGTTCTTTCCGAAAGAGAACACAGTGGTGTTCAGGATCAGTTAGTGATCATTACTAGTTCATGTCCGTTATGCGTAGACCACCATACTTTAATTTATGTATTCGTAAGTTAGCAACTCAGATAAATGCTTAGTCGCTTGCTGCAGCCTCACCACTTAACCATACCCACCCATTAAGCTTTAATAGTCTTGATACCCTTGGAAATGAGATCGTTGAGTCCATGTGGCTCACAGATTACTACAACACAATTGCAGGTACAAGTAATGCGATGATTTGACGTGAGCGCGTTGCTTGATTTGATTTGGAGTTCTTCTTCTTCTTCTTCTTCACCAATCTAGGATGGGTTCCAGACGGCAGCCTGGCATAGCAAGGATGGATGTCATTTTATCGTTTGATTTCGTCCGTACCCGGACCTTGCTCTTCTGTATGATGTTTGAGTATGTTGTTGTGTTGATGTGACTCTGATGTAGCTTGTGGCGAGTGTAATCCAAATCCACATACTCATCTCTTCAGTACATGTACTTGTAATGATATCCATTCTTGCAACACGACGAGATGCTCATATATCCCTTGTGAGGCCCTCGTGCCTTAGTATGGATAGGCGCGCATCTTGGGCGTGACACACTTGCTCTCCTGAAAAACTTGATTTCAGATTTCCCGTGCTAGAGAAAATGTCTGTAGGCGATCTGCATGCTGGTTATTTGAATCATCTTTTTGCTAGCCACAACATGGAATCCAAACTTGTTGGTTTAATGAAGAAAAGATATGAGGTACTCTCCTTCTCTTGCGTTTTCCCTTATAACTTTATGTAGCCCCCAAGAGCCGGTTTAATATTGCAAATGATGAACCAGGTCTTTCAAATATTTGTCATAATGTAAAGAAGTTAGCCTGTAGCCCCCAAGTCCGGGCCATTATGAAAATGATGAGCCGGAACTTCAATAGTTAAAAAGCTCACCGGGTGTAGCCCCCAAATCCGGGCCATTATGGAAATGATAACCCGGAACTTCCATGTAAACTTGGAGAGAAAATACAGACATTAGCCCCCAAGTGCCAAACATATTTCTTGCAATCTGCTTGGGACTTGCATCAGAATAACTTCATTATTGCTTCATCTTGGTGACTTAACTTTTATAATCTGCCACGTGTACAACGCATGAGGCAATAGATGCAGCTGAGTCGGAGCGAGCCGATTAAAGGGCAAATCTTACCACCCAACAAACCGCTCGAGCCATAGCAGAAGAAAAATTACAGGTGGCTGTTGAAAAACTTGAAAAGCTCCAAGTTGATTTTTCCACATATAAGGAGACTGTCGAATCTGAACAAGCCACCCTGTCAAAGCGTGCAAATGATGCCGAGGAGCAGATTAAGCTCACGGCCGAAGAATTGAAGACTCTGAAGGGCCATATATCCAAGATGTCTACCGCTATCTTTGGTAAGTATGCACGGCTTAGAATTTTTTCTTGTGGAAAAAATGCCTGTCAGGCGGGTTATCACTTTGGACCTTTGTTTGCAGGCGAGAGAAGCCGCTAGCTATCCTCTGATAGTCTGATGAAATTGAAGGCAGTATATACTTTGACTGAGCAACTCTACAATGGAGCCCTTTGTACCATCAAAGCCATGATGACTGCCAAGTATGTTCCCAAATTCATGAAGGGCGTTATAGAAGTCTTGTCAAGTTTTCTCAAGCAGGTGGATGAAATGAGGCAATCAGCTGCCAGAGGGGCCATAGTTGCGCTAAGCCGGTCCCTGGCCTTTGCTCCTGAGTTAACCGCCAAAGAAATGATGAACGGCTTCCCCTCCAAAAAAGGATGACGGCTCATACTTTACTGAAGCGAATTACGCCGAATGCATCAGGGCCTCCAGTAGACTTGCCTCCGTCCTTGTTGATGAGACAGATCTGACTCCCTACCAGGCGGCTTACGATGCAAACAACCAACGGCTGCGCTGCCCAACTTTCGAAGCCAGGGATTTGATCCCTGCACGACATAAGCCGCTCTTCGCCCCTGAAGTTGATCCATCTCCTCTTTTTGACGACTCTCAATTCGAAGTATTATTAAACTGCAATTGGGATGTGGATAATCTTCAGATCGAAGAGCACGAAGACCTGGTGCAAGATGACCCGTCGGAGAGTTAAAACTTTGTTGTCCTTGACTGAATGTAACCCGGCCAGCTGAGCCGCCGAGACATGGAAGTGTGCAAAAAACTTTAAGTCCTTCATATTTTGAGATCCTGGAGAGCTTTATAACAGGCGTAGTAGAAACTTGATTGCCCCAGCCATGCCATCATGCACACATGATGTTACAATCACCTTATGCACTTATAATCTGCCTTGCATTCTTCGCACAACATCTTTCAGCATAGCAGTTCATCTTTCAGAGATAAAAACCTGCAAAAGTAAACAAGATAGCATAGCCTGCATTGTCATAAGGGCGGCTTGAAAAAGCATAACCCGGAGATGTTAAAATCTGTTGTAGCCTTGCTTCTTCTTTCATAATCGTGCTCTGATCTAGTTTGGTAAACCCGACATGATATGTAAATATGATGCAATGCATGACCTAATGTATGATGGAATGCACGATGCAATGTGTGATGCAATGTATGGTGTTATTGCTTTCTTTTTTTGTTTTCAGAAACTCATATGATGGTTCTTCCTGGCTGGACTCGATGCTTGAACTCATACCAGTGCAGGGTCTCTAATGAGAGTGACCATCAACTCTTTTGAGCGGCTCAGGGTCTCTAGGCGAGATTAACTGATAAGAGTGCAACGAACAAGAAAGAGACACATCTGCCGGTTCTACTGGGTGGACTCGCTGCTTGAACTCATACAATGCTTGGTTTCCAGGCAAGATTGAAGAGCGCAACGCCCCAGAAGGAGGCACAGACGCTGGTTCTGATGAGTGGACTCGCTGCTTGAACTCATAACAATACTCGGTTTCCAGGCAAGGATTGATGAGCACAGTGTTCCAGAAGGAGACACAGCAGGGCATGAGTATCCCTAGGGCCCAGAAACACCCTCTTATGTGAGACGGTTTGCCGTTTGAACCTTAACCGGTGCTCAGGGTCTCCTGGCGAGATTAACTATCCGGTACGTTGGACATACAGTGTCTCTAAGCGGTGATTAACTGGTAAGAGTTCGGCGGGTCACCTATTGGAGAGGACATCAAAAGGGGGTAAGTTTATAACTTGTTGCACCCCTAATGATCTAGTCGACGGAGTCAAAAGTTGGGTCCACGACCCGCCTTACAGTGGCTGAAGAGCCTGATCGAAAGGGTTGAAGCTTAACCCGGTGGGTTGAAAGCCCCAAACGACCTTGTTGACGATATCAACTTGTGTGCCATTTTGTAAGTCGTCGTCTTGTGGATCGCCAACTTGTAAATCGCCATCTTGTGGATCGCCAACCTGTAAGTTGTTGTTGTGTAAGCCGCCATGTTGCTGTTTTGGCCGAAGAGCCGATCAAGAGGGTGAGCGAGCTAAACCCGGTGGGTTGGAAGCCCCCAAGTGACCATGTAGAAGCGTTCATCTTTGCAAAAATCCGTAATGCAAAAGAAAAACGATAGAGGCCCCGGCTTGCAGGGATGCCAACTTTATTATGTGAAAAATATAGATACAATGAAGTATGTATGTACAAAGATGGGAGTCGATGACTCAAGTATAGTAAGGACACAGATGAGCGATATTCCACGGCCGGTGGGTCTCCTGTCTAGAGGTACATGACTTGTCTCGCACGTCAATGAGATAATATGACCCATTGTTCAGATTTCCACTGATCATGAAAGGTCCTTCCCAGGGGGGAGATAACTTGTGTGCATCCGTCTGATCTTGAATCAAATGTAACACCAAGTCGCCTTCTTGGAACATCCGGGTCTTGACCCTGCGGCTATGATAGCGACGCAGGTCTTGTTGATAAATCGTTGACCGAGCTGCTGCAAGATCGCGCGCTTCATCTAGAGCATCTAACGCGTCCTGACGCGCCATCTCATTGTCAGCTTCCACGTAAGCCGCCACCCGTGGTGAATCATGACATATGTCTCTTGGTAACACGGCCTCTGCACCATAAACCATGAAGAAAGGCATATAACCTGTTGATCTGTTAGGTGTAGTATTGATACTCCACAGGACGGAGGGTAGCTCCTCAACCCAACAGCCTGGCATTCATTGTAAAGGAACCATAGCCGGGGCTTGATACCTCTCAAGACTTCTTGGTTGGCTCGCTCCGCATAACCATTGGATTCTGGATGAGCAACAGTAGAAACATCAAGCCGGATGTGCTCACTTTCAAAGAATGACTTCATAGCCCCTTGGATAGATTTGTTCCATTATCCATGATGATGCAATGAGGATAGCCAAAATGGTAGATCAATTTTTTGACAAACTAAACCATCGTGGCCGCATTACATTTACTAACCGGATCAGCCTCCACCCACTTGGTAAACTTGTCCACTGCCACTAACAGATGGGTCTTTTTACCCTTAGACCTCTTAAAAGGTCCAACCATGTCAATCCCCCAGACCACGAACGGCCAAGTGATCGGAATCATCCGCAATTCTTGATCCAGCATGTGGGCACGTCTTCCAAACTTCTGACACCCGTCACACTTGACAACCAGGTCCTCTGCGTCTTTATGAGCCATTAGCCAAAAGAAACCATGCTGGCAAGCCTTGGCCACCAAAGATTTTGAGCTGGCGTGATGTCCGCAATCACCGGCATGTATTTCATTTAAAATCTCTCTGCCATCTTCTAGAGAAACACAACATTGGAAGAAGCCGGTGATACTACACTTATGCAATTCGCCATTAACGATGGTCATGGACTTGGACCGCCTCACAATTTTCCGTGCTAGAGTCTCATCTTCAGGAAACTTGTCGCGAGTCAGGTACACCAAGTATGGTAATGTCCAATCCGGAATAACATGCAGAGCCACCACCAGCTGTCCTTCCGGGTCAGGTATAGCCAGATCTTCCTCTAAAGGTAGCTTAACAGACGGGTGATATATCACATCCAAGAAAACGTTGGGCGGCATCGGCTTACGTTGAGAGCCCAGCCTTGATAATGCATCATTCGCCTCATTCTTGCGATGATAAATATGATCCACCTGATAACCCTTGAAATGAATAGCAATGATATCCACTTCCCGATGATAAGCCATCATCAGAGGGTCCTTGGAATCCCACGTGCCCAAAACTTGCTGAGCCACGAGGTCTGAGTCGCCGAGGCATCTAACCCGGCTAAGATTCATCTCCTTAGCCACTCGGAGGCCATGAAGCAAGGCCTCATATTCAGCTGCATTGTTAGTACAAGAAAACATCAGCCTTAACACGTAATAGAATTTGTCACCTTTGGGGGAAGTTAAGACAACTCCAGCCCCTGATCCCTCCAACTGTCTGGACCCATCGAAGTGGATTGTCCAGTATGTATTGTCTGGCTTTTCCTCAAGTGATTAGCACTTTGTCCAGTCATTTATGAAGTCCACCAACGCCTGAGACTTAACAGTCATGCGAGGTACATACTTTAGATTAAGTGGCCCAAGCTCCAGTGCCCACTTAGCAATCCTGCATGTAGCTTCCCTATTCTGAATTATATCACCCAACGGGGCAGAGCTAAACACAGTGATCGGATGTCCAAGGAAATAATGCTTCAACTTGCGGTTCGCCATGAACACCCCGTATATCAGTTTCTGCCAATACGGGTGCCTTTGCTTGGATTCTATGAGAACCTAACTAACATAATAAATGGGCCTCTGAACCGGGTACTCTTTCCCTACCTCCTTGTGCCCTACTACAATCGCGCGCTGATAGCCCTGTTGTTAGCCGCCACGTAAAGGAGCAGAGGCTCTTTCACAGCCAGAGCAGCCAAGATTGGCGGCTCAACCAACTGCTTTTTGAGTGCTTCAAGGGCCTCATCCATAGCTTTACTCCAAACAAAGTCATCAGTCTTTTTCATCATCTGGTATAAAGGAATAGCCTTCTCGCCTAGGCGGCTGATGAAGCGGCTTAAAGCGGCGATTCGACCCACCAAGCGTTGTACATCATTAACGCTCGCCGGCTTGGCTAGTGACGTGATGGCCTTTATCTTGTCTGGGTTGGCCTCAATCCCTCGTTCCAACACAAAGAAAGCCAGGAGCTTGCCTGCAGGAGCCCCGAAAAGACACTTAGCCGGGTTAAGCATCATCTTTTAGACCTATAAATGGTCAAACGTCTCCTTCAGGTCGTCAAGTAATCTCTCCTTCTTCCTTGATTTAACCACAATGTTGTTGGGGAACGTCGCATGGGAAGCAAAAAATTTCCTATGCACACGCAAACCTATCCATGGTGATGAGTATCTACGAGAGGGAGAGTAGATCTACGTACCCTTGTAGATCGCTAAGCGGGAAGCGTTAAGAAATGCGGTTGGTGTAGTTGAACTTCTTCGCGATCCAAATCGCCGAGCGTCCCGCGATCTAATCACGAACCGTCCCGCGAACTAATCACGAACCGTCCCGCGATCTCGTAACGATCCGTGCTGCGATCCGATCACGAACGTCCCGTGGCCTTGATCACGATCCTTCCGATCTAATACCGAACGGACGCTACCTCCGCGTTTAGCACAGTAGGATTAGGACTCCTTCCTTATATAGCCCCTTTTTGCCTTTTTCCACCTTTTTTCCTTTTGGTATTTTCTTCCCAGCCTCATGGGCTTTGTGTAGGACTTCCACCAGCCCACTAAGGGCTGGTATTCACCCTCCTACAGCCCATGTAGGCTCTTGGGTCGAAATACCCCTCCCGGAGGTCTCCCGGTACACTACCGATACTCCCGGTACACTACCGATGAGCCCGAAACTTTTCCGGCGACCAAACTGGGACTTCCTATATATGAATCTTTACCTCCGGACCATTCCGGAGATCCTCGTGATGTCCGGGATCTCATTCGGGATTCCGAACAATCTTCGGTCACTACCATACATAACTCTACACTACCGAAACGTCAGTGAACCTTAAGTGTGCAGACCCTGCGGGTTCGAGAACTATGTAGACATGACTGAGTCACCTCTACGGCCAATAACCAATGGTGGGACCTAGACGTCCACATTGGTTCCTACATATTCTATGAAGATCTTCATCGGTCGAACCTCTATGTCAAGGATTCAGTCAATCCCGTATAACGTTCCCTTTGTTCTTCGGTATGTTACTTGCCCGAGATTCGATCGTCAGTATCTCCATACCTAGTTCAACCTCGTTACCGGCAAGTCTCTTTACTCGTTCCGTAATGCAAGATCCCGTGGCTAACATATTAGTCACATTGCTTGCAAGGCTTGTTGTGATGTTGCATTACCGAGTGGGCCCTGAGATACCTCTCCGTCACACGGAGTAACAAATCCCAGTCTTGATCCATGCCAACTCAACAGACACCTTCGGAGATACCTGTAGTGCACCTTTATAGTCACCCAGTTACGTTGCGACGTTTGATACACACAAAGCATCCCTCCGGTGTCAGTGAGTTGCATGATCTCATGGTCATAGGAACATATACTTGACATGCGGAAAACAACAGGAATAAACTGACACGATCATATGCTACGTTTGTAATTTGGGTCTTGTCCATCACATCATTCTCCTAATGATGTGATCCCGTTATCAAATGACATCTCATGTCCATGGCTAGGAAACCTTAACCAACTTTTGATCAACAAGCTAGTCTATTAGAGGCATACTAGGTACATGGTTTTGTCTACGTATCCACACATGCATTTAAGTCTCCGATCAATACAATTATAGCATGGATAATAAACGATTATCATGAATAAGGGAATATGATAATAACTAATTTATTATTGCCTCTAGGGCATATTTCCAACAGTCTCCGACTTGCACTAGAGTCAATAATCTAGTTCACATCACCATGTGATTCGCATTGCTATGAATCTAACACCCAATGAGTTCTGGGGCTCGATCATGCTTTGCATGTGAGAGAGGTCTTATAGTCAACGGGTCTTCAACATTCAGATCCGTGTGTACTTTGCAAATCTCTCTATCTACCCGTAAACACTGCTACCACACTCCACTTGGTACTATTCTAAATGGCTGCTCCACTATATGTATCCAGATTGCTACTAAGAGTCATCCGGATTAGTGTTAAAGCTTGCATTGACGTAACTCGTTACGACGAACCCTTTATCACCTCCATAATCGAGAAACATTTCCGTAGTCTTTTAGTTACTGAGGATAATCTTGACCGCTGTCCAGTGATCCACTCCTGGTTCACTCTTGTACCCCCTGACGTACTCATGCCAAGGCACACACATGTGTGGTACACAGCATGGCATACTGTACAGAGCCTACGACTGAGGCATAGGGGACGACGTTCGTACTTTCTCTTTCTTCTGTCGTTGTCGAGCTTTGAGTCTCACTCAACTTCACACCTTACAAATCAGACGAGAACTATTTCTCTGACTGATCCATTTTGAACTCTTTCAAAATCTTGTCAAGGTATGCACTCATTGAAAGTCTCATCAAGCATCTTGATCTATCTCTATAGATTTTGATGCTCAACAATTAGGCAGCTTTATCCAGGTCTTCCTTTGAAAATCACTTTTCAAACAACCATTCATGCTTTCCAGAAATCCTACATTATTTCCGATCAACAATATGTCATCCACATATACTTATCATAAATTCTATAGTGCTCGCACTCACTTTATTGTAAATACAAGTTTCTCGTAAACTTTGTATAAACATCAAAACTTTGATCACCTCATCAAAGTGTATATTCCAACTCCGAGATACTTGCTTCAGTCCATAGAAGGATCACTGAAGCTTGTACACCTTTTAGCATCCTTAGGACTGACAAAACCTTCTGGTTGTATCACATACAACCTTTCCTCAATTAAACCGTTAAGGAAACAATGTTTTGACATCCATCTGCCAGATTTCATAATTGAAAAATGCAGCAATTGCTAACATAATTCCAAAAGACTTTAGCACCGCTACGAGTGAGAAAGTCTCATCGTAGTCAACTCCTTGAACTTGTCACAAACATCTTTGCAACAAGTCGAGCTTTACTAATAGTGACATTTACCATTAGTGTCTGTCTTCATTTTAAAGATCCATTTGTACTCAACGACCTGCCGTCCAACGAGCAAGTCTACCAAAGTCTATACTTGGTTTTCATACATGGATCCTATCTCGGATTTCATGGCCTCCAACCATTTGTCGGAATCCGGGCCCATCATCGCTTCTCCATAGCTCGTAGGTTCATCATTGTACAACAACATGACCTCCAAGACAGGGTTGTCGTACCACTTAGGAGCAGTACACATCCTTGTCGACCTACGAAGTTCGATAGTAACTTGATCCTGATGCTTCATGATCATCATCATTAACTTCCTCTTTCAACTAACATAGGCTTTACACAAACATCTTTCTACTCTCCGCTACTCTCTGGTTGAACAAAGGTTTAACAACCTCCTCAAGTTCTATCTTCCTCCCACTCAATTCTTTCGAGAGAAACTTTTCCTCGAGAAAGGACCCATTTTTAGCAACAAACACTTTGCACTTGGATCTGAGATAGATGGTTCACCCAACTGTTCTTAGGGTATTCTATGAAGATGCATTTGTTCGCCTTGGGTTCGACCTCATTAGGTGAAAACATTTTCCACACAAGTGTCGCAGCCCCAAATATTAAGAAATGGCAGCTTCGGTTTCTATCAAACCATAATTCACACGGTGTCATCTCAACGGATTTAGATGATGCCCTATTTAAAGTGAATGTAGTTGTCTCTAATGCATAACTCTAAAATTATAGTAGTAAAACGATAAGAGACATCATAGCACGCACCATATCCAATAGAGCATGACTATGATGTTCGGACACACCATCACACTATGGTGTTTCAGGTGGCGTTAGTTGTGAAACAAATTTCACATTATCTTAAGTTGTATGCCAAACTCGTAACTCAGATATTCACCTCCACGATCATATCGCAGTCATTTTTATCTTCTTGTCACGATGATCTTAAACTTCACTCTGAATGTGCTTGAACCTTTCAAACGATTCAGACTTGAGTTTCATTAAGTAAATATACACTATATCTACTTAAATCATTAGTGAAGGTAAGAAAATAACGATATCCACTGCACGCTACAAGACTCACTGGATTGCATACATCAACATGTATCATTTCCTATGAATCACTTGCCCGCTCCATCCAACGGGGTTTTTAAGTCATCTTGCCCAAGAGGCATGGTTCGCATGTCTCAACCGATTCGAAATCGAATGAGTCCAAAGATCCATCAGCATGGAGTTTCTTCATGCGCTTTATACCAATATGACATTTAGCGGCAGTGCCACAAGTATGTGGTACTATCATTATTAACTTTGTATCTTTTGACATCAATGTTATGAACATGTGTATTACTACGATCAAGATTTCAACAAACCATTCTCACTGGGTGAAGGACCATTGAAGGTATTATTCATGTAAACCGAATAACCATTATTCTCTAACTTAAATGAATAACCTTATTGCAATAAACATGATCTAATTATGTTCATGCTCAACGCAAAACACCAAATAACATTTATTTAGGTTCGTCACTAATCCTGAAGGTAGAGAGAGCGTGCGATGTTGATCACATCAACCTTGGAAACATTTCCAACACATATCGCCACCTCACCCTTAGCTAGTTCTCCGTTTATTCCATAGCTTTTATTTCGAGTTACTAACATTTAGCAATCGAACCGGTATCCAATATCCAGGTGCTACTAGCAATACTAGCAAGGTACACATCAAAAACTCGTATATCAAATATACTTCTGTCAATGTTGCCAACCTTCTTATCTACCAAGTATCTAGGGTTGTTCCGCTTCAGTGACCGATCACCTCATAACAGAAGCACTTAGTCTCGGGTTTGAGTTCAACTTCAGGTTGCTTCACTGGAGTAGAAACTAACTTGCTATCCATGAAGTTTCCCTCCTTGATCTTGCCCTTCTCGAAACTAGTGGTTTGATTAACCATCAACACTTGACGCTCCTTCTTGATTTCTACCTTCGCGGTGTCAAACATCGCGAACAGCTCAGGGATCAATATTTCTATCCCTGGCATTTTATAGTTCATCACTAAGTTCTACTAGCTTTAGTGACAGTGACTTGGAGAACTATATCAATCACTATCTTATCTGGAAGATCAACTCCCACTTGATTCAAGCGATTGTAACACCCAGACAATCTGAGCACATGCTCAACGATTGAGCTATTCTCTTTCATCTTGCAGGCAAAGAATCTTGTTGGAGATCGCATATCTTGCAACACGGGCACGAGCCTGAGATCTTAATTTTAGCTCTTAGAAACATCTCATATGTTCCGTGACGTTCAAAACGTTTTTGGAGCCTCAATTCTAAGCCATAATGCATGACGCACTAAACTATCAAGTAGTCATCAAAACATACCTGTCAGATGTTCACAACATCTACAAACGACGCTAGAGGGGTTGGCGCACCGAGCGGTGCATTAAGGACATAAGGCTTCTGTGCAGTAATGAGGACAATCCTCACATCACGGACCCAGTCCGCAATATTGCTACCATCATCTTTCAACTCTATTTCTCTAGGAACATATAAAAAATTAAGGGAGCTACAGCGCGAGCTAGTAATCTACAACATTATTTGCAAAGACACTATTGACTATGTTCATGACAATGAGTTCAATTAATCATATTACTTAAGAACTCCCACTCAAATTGACATCCCTCCGATCATTCGAGTGATACATGATCCAAATTCACCAACTCAAGTCCGATCATCACGTGAGTTGAGGTGGCTGCAATGGTGAACATCATTATGTTGTTCATATCTACTATATGACTCATGTTCGACCTTTCGGTCTCTTGTGTTCTGAGGCCATGTCTGTACATGCTAGGCTCGTCAAGTTTAACCCGAGTGTTCTGCACGTGCAAATCTGGCTATCACACCCGTTGTATGTGAACATAGAGTCTATCACACCCGTTCATCACGTGGTGTCTCAACACGACGAACTTTCGCAATGGTGCACACTCGGGGAGAACACAATTTATCTTGAAATTAAGTGAGGGATCACCTTATAATGCTACCGTCGTCCTAAGCAAAACAAGGTGCATAAAAAGATTAACATCTCATGCAATTCATAAGTGATATGATATGGCCATGAACTTGTGTTTAAGATCTCCATCTTCAAAACACCGACATGATCTCCATCGTCACCGGCATGACACCATGATCTCCATCATCTTGATCTCCATCAACGTGCTGCCATTGGGGTTGTGGCCCCAGCCCTGCTTCTACTTCTATTGCTACCGCTTAGCGATAAAGTAAAGCATTACATAGCGCTTAATGATTGACACGCAAGTCATACAATAATTAAAGACAACCCTATGGCTCTTGCCGGTTGCCGTACTCATCGACGTGCAAGTCGTGAAATTCTATACATCACATGATCATCTCATACATCACATATATCACATCATGTAATTGGCCATATCACATCACAACATACCCTGCAAAAACAAGTTAGACGTCCTCTAATTGTTATTGCATGTTTTACGTGGCTGCTACGGGTATCTAGCAAGAACGATTCTCACCTACGCATAAACCACAACGGTGATACACTAGTTTGATTTTCAACCTTCTCAAGGACCGCCTTTGTCGAATTCGATCCAACTAAAGTAGGAGAAACTAACACCCGCTAGCCATCTTTTGCAACAAGTGCAGTTGAGGGAACCGGTCTCTCGTAAGCGTACGAGTAAGGCTGGTCCGGGCCGCTTCATCCCACAATACCGCTGAACCAAAACACGACCAAGGGAGGAAGCAATCTAAGCATCAACGCCCACAAACCTTTTGTGTTCTACTCGAGATCTCATCGAACCATCAACCTAGCTCATGATGCCACTGTTGGGGAACGTCGCATGGGAAACAAAAAAGTTCCTACGCACATGCAAACCTATCCATGGTGATGAGTATCTACGAGAGGGAGAGAAGATCTGCGTACCCTTGTAGATCGCTAAGCGGGAAGCGTTAAGAAACGCGGTTCGTGTAGTCGAACTTCTTCGCGATCCAAATCGCCGAGCGTCCCGCGATCTAATCACGAACCGTCCCACGAACTAATCATGAACCGTCCCACGATCTCGTCACGGTCCGTGCCGCGATCCGATCACGAACGTCCCGTGGCCTTGATCACGATCCTTCCGATCTAGTACCGAACGGACGGCACCTCCGCGTTTAGCACACGTGCAGCTTGATGACGATCTCCACCGTCTTGATCCAGCAAGAGGAGGCGGAGAGGATGAAGAGTTCTCCGGCAGCGTGACGGTGCTCCGGCGATGGTGGTGGAGCTATTCCGACAGGGCTTCGCCTAAGCACTGCAGAAAACCGATCTAGAGGAGAAGCTATGCACTAGAGGAACGGGTGGCACGTGGCTGAAAATCTTGTGCCAAAACCCTAAAATCCTCTAGTATATATAGGAGGAGAGGAGGAGGAGGCTTGGCTGCCAAAAAGGCAGCCCTTGGGTCGGCCAAACCAAGGAGGGAGGAGTCCTCTTCCTTCTCCTCCAAGTAGGATTAGGACTCCTTCCTTATATAGCCCCTTTTTGCCTTCTTCCACCTTTTTTCCTTTTGGTATTTTATTCCCAGCCTCATGGGCTTTGTGTAGGACTTCCACCAGCCCACTAAGGGCTGGTATTCACCCTCCTACAGCCCATGTAGGCTCTTGGGTCGAAATACCCCTCCCGGAGGTCTCTCGATACACTACCGGCACTCCCGGTACACTACCGATGAGCCCGAAACTTTTCCGGCGACCAAACTGGGACTTCCTATATATGAATATTTACATCCGGACCATTCCGGAGATCCTCGTGACATCCGGGATCTCATCCGGGACTCCGAACAATCTTCGATCACCACCATACATAACTCTACACTACCGAAACGTCACTGAACCTTAAGTGTGCAGACCCTGCGGGTTCGAGAACTATGTAGACATGACTGAGACACCTCTACGGCCAATAACCAATGGTGGGACCTGGACGTCCACATTGGTTCCTACATATTCTACGAAGATCTTCATCGGTCGAACCTCTATGTCAAGGATTCAGTCAATCCCGTATAACGTTCCCTTTGTTCTTCGGTATGTTACTTGCCCGAGATTCGATCGTCGGTATCTCCATACCTAGTTCAACCTCGTTACCGGCAAGTCTCTTTACTCGTTCCGTAATGCAAGATCTCGTGGCTAACATATTAGTCACATTGCTTGCAAGGCTTGTTGTGATGTTGCATTACCGAGTGGGCCCTGAGATACCTCTCCGTCACACGGAGTAACAAATCCCAGTCTTGATCCATGCCAACTCAACAGACACCTTCGGAGATACCTATAGTGCACCTTTATAGTCACCCAGTTACGTTGCGACGTTTGATACACACAAAGCATCCCTCCAGTGTCAGTGAGTTGCATGATCTCATGGTCATAGGAACATATACTTGACATGCGGAAAACAACAGCAATAAACTGACACGATCATATGCTACGTTTGTAACTTGGGTCTTGTCCATCACATCATTCTCCTAATGATGTGATCCCGTTATCAAATGACAACTCATGTCCATGGCTAGGAAACCTTAACCATCTTTTGATCAACAAGCTAGTCTATTAGAGGCATACTAGGGACATGGTTTTGTCTATGTATCCACACATGCATTTAAGTCTCCGATCAATACAATTATAGCATGCATAATAAACGATTATCATGAATAAGGAAATATGATAATAACTAATTTATTATTGCCTCTAGGGCATATTTCCAACAAATGTTATCCACGTAAGCATGAACGTTGCGCCCAATCTGACCGTGAAGGCAATTCTGCACACAACGTTGGTAAGTCGCATGCGCACTCTTGAGCCCAAACGGCATAGACACATATCAGAAAGCCCTAAAAGGTGTTATAAGTGACGTCTTCTCCTGGTCTTTAACTGCCATCTTGATCTGGTGATAACCTGAATAGGCATCTAGGAAGCATAAACTCTCACAACCCGCAATTGCATCAATAATCTGGTCGATACGAGGGAGAGAAAATGGGTCAACTGGATAGGCCTTATTAAGATCCGTGTAATCTATACACATACGCCACGTGTCATTCTTCTTGAGCACCAGCACGGGATTTGCTAACCACTCCCGGTGAAATACTTCTGTGATGAACCCTGCCGCCAAGAGCCAGGCCACCTATTCTCTAATCGCTTTACGCTGCTCCTCGTTGAAACAGTGGAGGAAGTGTTTGATTGGTTTAAATTTAGGATCCACATTAAGGTGGTGCTTAGCGAATTCTCTCAGTACACCCGGCATGTCAGATGGCTTCCATGCGAAGATGTCCCGATTCTCACGGATGAATTGGATGATCGCGCTTTCCTATGCGGGGTCCATGTTAGCCCCGATAGTGAACAGTTTGGATGAGTCGCCCGGAGTAAAATCCACCAGCTTTGTGCCATCCGTCGCAAACTTCAAGGGTGGCTCAAACTCTGTACTGGGCTTCTTCAACGGAGTCATGTCCGCCATGTCAATGTTATCCTTGTAAAACTTGAGCCCTGCCTCCCTGCAACTTGATTCCGCGTAATCCGCATCTCCTTCCTCACACTCAATGGCCACCTTCCAATCACCATGCACCGTGATCGTCCCATTGAGGGTCGCCATCTTGAGCTGTAGATAGACATAACTAGGCATGGCCATAAACTTTGCAAAAGCTGGTCAGCCAAATAGAGCATGATACGGGCTCTTAATTTTCACCACTTCGAACCACAAAGTTCCCACCATGTCGTTGTATTCATCTACAGACGCCACCTCTAGGGCAATCTTCCCCACCGGGTAGGCCGACTTACCTGGCACCACCCCTTGAAAAACTGTCGACGATGACTTAAGAGCCTTGTTAGTTAACTCCATCCATTGGAAGGTGTCATAGTACAAGATATTGATGCTGCTACCACCATCCATGAGTACTTTTGTAAACTTATAACACCCAACCTGAGGAGCTACCACCAGAGCTAGGTGACCCGGATTATCAACCCGTGGCGGGTGATCCTCCCGGCTCCACGTGATTGGGTACTCCGACCACTTTAAGTATCGTGGGAGAGCCGGCATGGACGCATTAACCGCCCTCTTGTGCATCTTATGATCCCGCTTGTCAAGGCTCATAGTGAAGACATGATACTGCCCCCACTAAATTGCTTAGGGTCACTCTAATACCCTGACTGATTATTCTCCTGCTGACCACCATTGCCAGACTGTAGATGATGACCTCCCTTATTTCCTTGGCCCTGGTAACCTAAACCTGACCCGCCGGCACCGAAACTGGCTCCTGAGCCACCCGGTCCAGAACCGCCCGACGGGCCGTTACCATTATTACGGTGCTGATGAAGGCTATAATCTCGGAACTGGCGCATAATGCTGCACTCCTTCCATGTATGGGTGGCCAATTTATCCGGCCGACTATGCGCCAGGAAAGGTCTGTTTAACGCCTCTTCCAAGTTAAAAGGCGGAGGTGCCTTATCTTTGTTGAAAGACGGCCTAAAATTTTCATTGCCCCTAGCACAATTGTTCCCAGCGTTGGTGCTCGCCACTAACTCTGACCCATCATCCGGGTTCTTCCGCTTGCCCTGGTTGCCGTTTCGAGCCCCGTTCTGCTATTGATTCTTGCCATTGTTGTTCTTCTTACCATAAGCTGATTTCTCATCATCAGAGATCGGGTCCTTGGTGGTATCTGAATCTGCATATTTGGTGAGAGTCATGATGAGCTCACCCATATCCTAACAAGAACGTTTCAGCCGCCCAAGCTTCTACTTAAGGGGTAAAAACTGACAGTTCCTCTCCAAAATCAGAACTGCTTGAGACGCTGAAATATTCTCATATGAGTGGATCACTGTCGAGACCCGCCGGACCCAATGATGGGTCGACTCACCTTCCTGGTGTACACAGTGATCAAGATCTACGATCGTCATAGGCTGCTTGTAGCTTCCCCTAAAATTCTTGATGAAGCGTGCTTTCAACCGAGCCCAAGACGTGATGGTATTAGGTGGAAAACCGTTCAACCAAGTGCGGGCCGGTCCTTCGAACATCAGGATGAAGTATTTCACACAAACAACCTCATTGACATCCAGCATCTCCATGGCAAGGTCATAACTCTCGATCTAGGCCTCCAGGGGTAGATCAGCCGTGTAGTTAGGCACCTTCCACGGCCCCTTAAAGTCCTTAGGCAAACATTCATTCCTTAAATCCGCCGTGAGACACTGCACACCCACTCCCCTAGAAGAAGTGCTGATGGGGGGGTTGCTGGCACTGGCTCAGGAATCTCCAGGTAATCCATCACCGGTCTTGATCCTCGCTGAGTCTGACCCCTATCCATAATCCCCCGAACATCCCTTTTAGGCATGTTATCATTGGGCGGGTTCCGCCTCTGCTCATTACTGGAAACCACTGGTGACTCTATGCGCCATCTGTAGCTACGGTTGTGAACCAGCATAGAGTGCACCCGACTTCGGCTATGTGTATACCTCTCCTGCTAAGCTACCGCTGTTTGCAACAGACTGATTGAATTCTGCGCCTCTTCAGCGAACGACGTTCCTTCAGCCAAGGGGAGGGCGTCAAGCCTGGCAGCCGCCACTATCATGTTTCCTACCGGGTTAGAGTAATGGTCGGGTGGTGTAACGAGGCGTTGCGGCGGGGTCCTGTTCCTCTGCAACGGGTCTGGCTGCGGTGGCGCCTCCGTGGCCCAGGTTACCATCGGCGGCGTACTTGGTCCGGCTCCAGGAGTGTTGAAGAGATTCTGAGGCTGGATAGAGAGACCAGCTTGAGTCCTCCTACGATGAATCGCCTCCGAAGCTCGCTAGTCCAGGCTAAAACAGAGAGCCTCCAGCCTCAAGTGTTCTGACTCAGTATTCATCTGAACCTGCATTGCGTTGATATCCTCCTGGGCCTGAGCCATCTGTCCCTTGATCCGGTTAATCTCGGCATTACGCTATGCCCGATTTTTGGTCGTCAGTTCTGTGGCCATCAGGGTTGCTAGCTCATCCATAAGTTCTAGTAAAACTTGAGCCGGCGGTTTAGGAGGCCCGGCATCGGGTGGGGCCTCTCCTGCCACTGCTCCGGACGTCATGCCATTAAAAGCCAGTGTTGGGCCTGTCATGAACACGACGGCTCGGCTCGGTGGGTCATAGGGCTTCGGAATACTGTCGCCATTGGCATAGCCCCCTAACCCGCCGTCGTGAAGCTGGTAGATTGACTCTGCATCCTTGCTGGAAGATCCTTAATCTGAGAAAGCCAAGGTTTCTCCTCTTGACACAAAATCTCCCCTGTCCTGTGTAAAGCCGACGAAAACACTCTTCCGCCCGGGTTGAACACAGGCGGGTATCATGCGCCGGGTCGGCTCGACGAGGTCGGTGCAGACATCCGGCCTAGGTGTGGACCCGTCAAGCTTGCCGATGAACACATGCATCTTGCCAATGGGAACCCGGTACCTATACTCGATTGAGCCAGCCTCCGGCCCCCATCCCGAATCATCGATGTAGAGCTTGTCGTGGCGACTCTTCGTCATCAAGACGACGGCGTATCCTTCGATCCCTGGGAGAGAGCCCTTTGAAAACTCAACACCACCGCCTCTCTCGCCCCATGGTGGGCGCCAACTGTTGTGGTTTTTTCATGGCAGATGTCCGAAGACTTAGGTTCGAGGCCATCGCTAAGGCGGTGGTCTCAAAGGGGTTGATCGGGACAAAAGACACGAGTTTACCCAGGTTCGGCCCCTCGGGAAGAGGTAAAAGCCTACGTCATGCTCTGTGTATATTCATTGGAGTATCGATTACAAGGAAGCATATTCGCTTGACCTAGCTCCTGATGGATTGGTTTCTATCTAAACCGTCCCCAGGTCTTGCCTTTATATAGGAGGCCAAGGACCCGGGTTACACGAATCCCAAACCGACTCTTACAACATGTCTGGTCCTGTCTCTAAGCCGCCTTGCCTCCTTTAGCTAGCCGTCTCTGGGCGTATCACCCGCCCAGGTCTTATGCTACCTCCTATCTCTAGGCCTCCGGCTCAGCCCATCTGGTAAGCCGCCATGCGGCTAAGTCTTCCTCTTCCGGCCCACTTGATAATGAGCCGCCAGGTATGACCCGGACCCTCCTGGGCGGGTCTTACCGTGGGGTTATATCCCCAACAAAACCAGTGATAAAACAAGAAACTAAAAGATTCAATTGCAGGATCTAAAGATACACCTTCAAGCACTCGCCTCCCCAATAACGGGTCCAGAAAAGAGCTTGATTCCTACTACAAAACTTTATTCTTATAGACTCGTGTTGGGACTCCAACTGCGGAGTTTTGTAGGACAACATCTAATTTCCCTCAAGTAGATGACCTAAGGTTTATCAATTAGTGGGAGTTGTAGGATGAAGATAATCCCTCTCAAACAACCCTACAATTAAATACAATCAATCTCTTGCGTCCTCAACACACCCAATACAATGGCAAATTGTATAGGTGCACTAGTTCCATGAAGAGATGGTGATACAAGTGTAGTATGGATTGTAGGTATATGTTTTTGTAATCTGAATAAATAAAAACAACAAGGTAACAAGTGGCAAACAATGAGCAAAACGGTATATCAATTCCTAGGGTTCATACTTTCACTAGTGCAACCTCTCAACAGTGCTAACATAATTGAATCATATAACTATCCTCGACAAAGAAGCACTCCAAAGTTCCTATGTAGCGGAGAACATATTATGAAATTCATGTAGGTAGTAGAACCACCTCAAAGTTATACTTTCTGATCAATCTATTGAGCCATCCCTATAAGTGTCACAAACAATCCTAGAGTTCATACTATAATAACACCTACGATACACACCAATAAACTCTAATGTCACCTAGATACTCCGATGTCACCACAAGTATCCATCAGTTAATTATGTGACATGCATCAAACAATTTTGGATTCATCATATTAAATCCAACAAAAATAACTTCAAAGAGTACCCCCAAAGTTTCTATCAGAAAAAGTAGGACGAAAACATGCATCAACCTAAGTGCCTAGATCACCCCCAATGTCACCACGAAAATTCATAGGTTGACTACCAAAAAATACATCAAGTGACTCAATAGAATGCCCCATTGTAACCTCGGGTATCCAAATGCAAAACATACATCAAGTATCCTCAAATTATAATTATTCAATCCAACATACGAAACCTCAAAGGGAAGACTCAATTCATCACATCAAGATAGAGAGGGAATAACACCATATGATCCAACTATATTAACAAAGCTCATGATACATAAAGATCGTGCCAACTCAAGAACACGATAGAGAGAGAGGGATCAAACACATATCTAGCCGTACATACCCTCAGCCCCGAGGGTGAACTACTCCCTCCTTGTCATGGAGACCGCCAAGATGATGAAGATGGCATCTGGTGATGATTTCCCCCTCCGACAGGGCGCGGAAAAGGGCTCCGGATGAAATCCCTTCGGAACATAGAATTGCGGTGGTGGAGTGGAAGCTCTAGGTTTCTTTCTAGTAGTTTTGAAGTATATAGAAATATTTGACATTGATTTCACGCCAGGGGACTCAAATTGGGATGATAATTTTTGAGATCTTTTATTTCTGCACAAAAATAACACCATGGTAGTTCTGCTGAAAACAACGTCAGTCTGAGATAGTGTCATTCAAATCATATAAAAGTGCACCAAAACCATATAAAATTATTGTAAACATGGCATGAATACTTCATAAATTATCAATATGTTGGAGACGTATCAGTCCCCGGTAGTGTTCTGGTCTAAACTGTGAAGCAAGTCTGGAGCTAGTTGTTGATTGTCATGTCCACGTCCCAGTAAGGCCATCATAGAGAATGCGCAGTCTTAGACCAGACCTGCATGGAGAACGGGTACACCATGATGAGGTGGTGCGTCATCTATGGGGAACCTTGGCAGAGGAGATATTCCGTTGTGTGGGATCTAGCGGCGCCCTAGCTTGTCGATTGTGAGGCATTTTCCGCTTACAAGGATCCTAGCAAAGGATCTTACCCGGATGTCACCTTGGTAGTCCACATGATCGAAATATATCCCTGGAACATCATGCGGTAAGCCGAGGCCACCGTGTACTCTCCATCCGGCGTCCACTTCCATCGTAGAACGTATGTCATCCCATCTTGTAGTGTGACGCCAGCCACTAAGGGAGTCCAGGACTAAGGAATCCTCGAGTCGTCGGCTCATTCTTCATGGGAAGACCTGCTAGGCTGATCTGTTGAAGACCAAAATGTGAATGATCGTGTATCCAACAAGGAAGACTCTGTAGAATGGTCTGGCCTCCAAGTTCTGGAGATAGGATTTGCGCATTTATCCCTTGTAAAAGGTCGGTTGTGTGTAACCCTAGGGACCCCCAGTGTCTCTATAAACTGGAGGTCCCCATTTGTAGAGGACAGGTAAACTCATCTTGGGTTTAGCATAGACGATCTCGAGCTAGATCAACTCTGTAATCTCTATGCACATCAATACAATCAAGCAGGAAGTAGGGTTTTACCTCCTCACGAGGGCCCAGACCTGGGTAAATATTGTCCCCTTCGTTCCCTGTTCCCATCGATCTAAGGCTCACAGATCGGGACCCCCTACCCGAGATCTGCCGGTTTTGACACCGACATTGGTGATTTCACTGAGAGTTCCGCTATGAGATCAACAAAAAGGTTGATGGCTCTCTTGGTCATCAGCGATCAACTCTGCTGCAGGGATGTCTTTGTCCCTAGGCAGGTTTTCACCTTTGGCAGCATCATGCTGCAAGCCGACCCGACTGACCATCTGGGCTAGATCAGAAACTTTTCTGTCGATCAGGGAACCAGGCCCGAGGACCCAAAATTCTCCACCGATCTGACCCCCGCTGGGCTCTCGATCTTGCCTGACGAGTCTGGTAACTCTGAAGCCTTAACTTTGGGTCCCTTTCCTGGCTTCCCCTTTGTCGGGGAGCCACGCCTGTGTTCGGATCCGTCCATAGAGCTTGAGCATCCTGATCCGGCTCTCGTCGGAAACCCATCCCTCGAGGACACTTCGGACAATATTCCGGAAAACCTCCAAGAGACGGACCCGGACAGCCTCTCGGCGATAAACAAGACGCTTGACCAGATCCAGTCGTTGGTGATCACGAACGACTGAAGCCCGACACATGTTCAGTACGGGCTGAGGCCGGATCATGAAGAATTTTATCACCCACCCACCACCCACTTGGTAGCCACTGGCGAAGACTTAACTGACATGCTAGATTATGTCTCCTATGCGATGGAGGACACATATGACAAGGTCGACACCCCGACCCCTCTCAATACGGGACGATGGACTGCCACCTTCTCTTCCAATGTCTACATGGTGGATACAGCCACCAATAAAGAAGATATCACCCCCGAGCAGAACGACGACATATCCGAGGAGCCGTCGAAACGCTGGAGGCAACGCAAGCAGTCCAAGGAAAATAAAGGGAGGTGAGTCGTCGTGGGCAGCAGAGAAAATGAAACACCACAGACCCCAAGAACCTCGAAGCCCTAGGGCAACCAGATGAAAACATCAAGAAGCCTTGTGACCCCGACGACCCTGGTAACTCTGAGGACGATAACTATCTCCCTCTGGTCGATGATGTGGGAAATATGCCCTAGAGGCAATAATAAATTGGTTATTATTATATTTCCTTGTTCATGCTAATCATTTATTATCCATGCTATAATTTTATTGATTGGAAACTCAAATACATGTGTGGTACATAGACAACATTGTGTCCCTAGTATGCCTCTAGTTAACTAGTTCGTTGATCAAAGATGGTCAAGGTTTCCTGGCCATAGACATGAAATGTCATTTGATAATGGGATGACATCATTAGGAGAATGATGTGATGGACAAGACCCAAACTATAAACATAGCATATGATCGTGTCAGTTTATTGCTATAGTTTTCTGCATGTCAAGTATTTTTTCCTATGACCATGAGATCAGGCAACTCACTGACACCGGAGGAGTACCTTGTGTGCATCAAACGTCGCAACGTAACTGGGTGACTATAAAGGTATGCTACATGTATATCCGAGGGTGTCTGTTGGGTTGGCATGCATCAAGACTGAGATTTGTTACTCCATGTGATGGAGAGATATCTCGGGGCCCACTCGGTAATACAAAATCACAACAAGCCTTGCAAGCAAAGTGACTAATGTGTTAGCCACATGATCTTGTATTACGGAACGAGTAAAGAGACTTGCCGGTAAAGATATTGAACTAGGTATAGAGATACCAACAATCGAATCTCAGGCAAGTAACATAAAAAAGAACAAAGGGAACAACATATGGGATTAACTGAATCCTTGACATACAGGTTCAAGCGATAAAGATCTTCATAGAATATATAGGAGCCAATATGGGCATCCAGGTCCCGCTGTTGGTTATTGACTGTAGAGGTGTCTCGGTCATGTCAGCATAGTTCTCGAACCCGTAGGGTCTACACAGTTAATGTTTGGTGACGATATAAGTATAGTTGAGTTGTTATGTTGGTGACCGAAATTTGTTCGAAGTCCCGAATGACATCCCGGACATGACGAGGAGCTCCAAAATAGTCCGAACGTAAAGATTGATATATGGGATAATAGTGTTTGGTCTCCGGAAGGGTTCCGGAATTCACCAGAAAGAGTTTCAGATGTTTCCCGATATATTCGGGGTACAAGAACACTTTATTTGGACCAAGGGGTAAAGCCCAAGAGGCTTTACGAAGGTGCAAAAGGAGTTTTGCGGAGGCTAGGGGCCACATGCCAGGGACCCTGGCGTCTGGGGCCAGATGCCGAGGACCCTGGCGTCTGGTCCTGGAGTCCAAGGAGGACTCTTGCCCTGCGGGCAAATCGACCTTGAGGAGGATTTTTCTCCAAGTTTTGACCCCAGGGCTCAGCATATAAATAAAGGGGCAGGGCTTGCACGTGGAACACATCAAGAATTCCCCAAGCCATGTGTCGGCAACCCTGTCCCTCTAGATTATCCTCCGTCATACTTTCCATTGTGCTTGGTGAAGCCCTACGGAGATTGTTCTTCACCACCACCGTCGCCACGCCGTTGTGCTGCTAGAACTCATCTACTACTTCACCATCGCTCGCTGGACCGAGGAGGTGAAGGCGTCATCAAGCCTCACATGTGTTGAACATGGAGGTGCCGTCCGTTCGGCACTAGATCGGAAGGAACATGATGGGATCGTGAGACGGCTCGTGATGAGATCGTGGTACGGCTCGTGATTGGATCACAAAGATGTTCGACTACATCAACCGTGTTTCTTAGCACTTCCACTTAACGATCTACAAGGGTATGTAGATCCACTCTCCCTCTCGTAGATGCTCATCACTATGGATAGATCTTGTGTGTGCGTAGGAATTTTTTTGTTTCCCATGCAACGTTCCCCAACAGTGGCATCATGAGCCAGGTCTATGTGTAGATGAGATCTCGCGTAGAACACAAAGGAGTTTGTGGGCGTTGATGCTTAGATTGCTTCCTCCCTTGGTCATATTTTGATTCAGCAGTATCGCAGGATGAAGCAGCCCGGACCAACCTTACTCGTACGCTTACGAGAGACCAGTTCCATCGACTTACGTGTAACTTTGTTGCACAAAGATGGTTGGCGGGTGTTTTTCTCTCCTACTCTAGTTGGATCAGATTCGACAAAGGCGGTCCTTGAGAAGGTTGAATAGCAATTTATGTATCACCCTTGTGTTTTTTTGCATAGGTGAGAATTGTTCTTCCTAGATACTCGTAGCAGCCATGTAAAACATGCAACAACAATTAGAAGACGTCTAACTTGTTTTTGTAGGGTATGTTGTGATGTGATATGGCCAATTACATGATGAGATATATGTGATGTATGAGATGATCATGTTTCGTATAGAATATCACGACTTGCATGTCGATGAGTAAGGCAACCGGCAGGATCCATAGGGTTGTCTTTAATTATTTTTGCCGTTTTTGCTTTACTTTATGTCTATGAGTTAGCAATAGTCATGGAAGCAACAGTCGGCGCGGTGCTACTTCTCGAGCATGCGTTGGTTTCCCTTGAAGAGGAACGGTTTGATGCAGCAAAGTAGATAAGTATTTCCCTTAGTTTTTCAGAACCAAGGTATCAATATAGTAGGAGATACAAGCGAGCCACCAATAGATATACCAGCACAAGGAATCAAACTCTTGCACCCAACGCTATAAAGGGGTTGTCAATCCCTTCACGGTTATTTGCAAGGATGAGATCTAGTAGAGATAGATATAATAGGATGCTTGAACGGAAAGTAAAACAAAAAGTAAAATAATGCATCAAGTATTTTTGGCGTTTTTGGTTTTAGATCTGAAAATATTATATGGAAAATAGACCCGGGGGCCATAGGTTTCACTAGATGGCTTCTCTCATGATGGCAAGTATTACGGTGGGTGAACAAATTACTGTCGAGCAATTGATAGAAAAGAAAATAATTATGAATATATCCAAGGCAATGATTATGCATATAGGCATCACGACAAACATATGAAATCATGCATATAAGAATTCCGGAAAGAATCAAATAATATTCATGGATAATCTGAACATAAACCCACAATTCATCGGATCTCGACAAACACACCGCAAAAGAGTATTACATCGGATAGATCTCCATGAAGATCATGAAGAACATGGTATTGAGAAGCAAAGAGAGAGAAGAAGCCATCTAGCTACTAGCTATTGACCCGTAGGTCTGTGGTGAATTACTCACGCATCATCGGAGGGGCAATGGAGTTGATGTACATGCCCTCCGTGATCGAATCCCCCTCCGACAGATTAGCGAAAAAGGCTCCAAGATTGGATCTCTCGGGAACGGAGGCTTCTGGCAGCGAAAAAGTGTTTTCGTGGCTCGTTCTGATAATGATGGAATATTTCGGTATTTATAGGCTGAAGATTAGGGTTAGGGGAGTTGCTAGGGGCCCACAAGCCTGCCTGGCATGGGTGGCCCCGCTGGCCGCAGCAAGCGGGCTTGTGGCCCCGTGGCATCTCCTCTGCCTTGGTTCTCAAGTCTCGTGGCTTCCATATTTTCCAGAAAAAATCTTTCTGGAGGTTTTATACCATTTGGACTCCGTTTAATATTCCTTATCAGGAAACTCAAAAAGAAGGAAAAAACAGAAACTAGCACTAGGCTCTAGATTAATAGGTTAGTCCCAAAACTAATATAAAATAGCATATTAATGCATATAAAACATCCAAAACAGATAATATAATAGCATGGAACAATAAAAAATTATAGATACGTTGGAGACGTATCAGCATCCCCAAGCTTAATTCCTGCTCATCCTTGAGTAGGTAAATGATAAAAATAGAATTTTTGATGTGGAATGCTACCCAATATATTTATCCATGTAATATTCTTTATTGTGGCATGAATATTCAGATCCGTTAGATTCAAAACAATAGTCTAATATTGACATAAAACAGTAATACTTCAAGCACACCAACAAGGTAGTCGTGTCCTTTCGAAATAACATGGCCTTAGAAAGTCATCCCTACAAAATCATATCGTCTGGCTATGCTCCATCTTCCCCACACAAAGTATCTAAACCATGCACAACCCCGATGAACAAGTCAAGCAATTGTTTCACACTTTTGATGTTCTCAAACCTTTTTAACTCTCATGCAATACATGAGCGTGAGCCATGGATATAGCATTATAGGTGGAATAGAATATGGTGGGGGTGCAAGGGAAAAAGGAGAAGATAGTCTCACATCAACTAGGTGTATCAACGGGCTATGGAGATGCCCATCAATAGATATCAATGTGAGTGATTATGGATTGCCATGAAACAAATGCACTTAGAGCTATAAGTGTATGAAAGCTCAAAAAGAAAACTATGTGGTCGTGCATAATGAATATCCACTAGTTATATTAAAGTGACAAAATAGGAGACTCTCTATCATGAAGATCATGGTGCTACTTTAAAGCACAACTTGTGAGGGAGTCATAGCCTCCATCATCCTTTTCTATCATGGGACAATACTCTATTAATGAAAAATTATCACACTTTTATTTACTTATAACTCAAAGAAAAATAAATTACAACTCGATTCCTATGACAAGATATAACTCTATATGCAATATGAAGTGATGATGCAAGTCATAGAAAAACTACATGATGGAAGTTGCATGGCAATATATCTAGGAATGGCTATGGAAATGCCATAATAGGTAGGTATGGTGGCTTTTTGAGGAATATATGGTGGCTGTTTTGAGGAAGGAGGGTTTGATGTACCGGCAAAAGTTGCGCGGTACTAGAGAGGCTAGCAAAGATGGAAGGGTGATACTGCGTATAATCCATGGACTCACATTAGTCATAAAGAACTCACATACTTATTGCAAAAGTCTATTAGTCATCAAACAAAGCATTATATGCATGCTCCTAGGGGAGAGGTTGGTAGGATTTAACCATCGCGCGCTCCCGACCCTCACACAAAGGTCGACAAGTCATGCTCCGACTTTGTTACATAACGGTTCACCATACGTGCATGCTACGGGAATCACAAGCTTTAACACACGTATCTCTTCATTTCACAAATACTCACTAGCATGACTCTCATATTACCATCCCTATTATCTCAAAACTATATGCAAGGAACCCAACTTCTCATAGTTTTTAATGCACTTAATATGAGAGTTTTTATTATATCCCTCTTGGATGCCATTATATTAGGATTAAATTCCTAACATAAAAAAATTACCATGCTGTTTTAATAAACTCTCAAAATAATATAAGTGAGGAATGATAGTTCAATAATTTCCATAAAATATAACACCACCATGCTCCAAAAAGGTATAAGTGAAGCACTAGAGCAACATTGCCTAGCTCAAAAGATATAAGTGAAGCATATAGAGTACTCTAACAAATTCATGATTCAGATTGTCTCTCTCTAAAGATGTGTGCAGCAAGGATGATTGTGGAAAACTAACATGCAAATAATCATATCATACAAGACGCTCCAAGCAAAACACATATCATGTGGTGAATAAAAATATAGCCTCAAGTAAATTTACCGATGGATTGAAGACGAAAGAGGGGATGCCTTCCAGGGCATCCCCAAGCTTAGGCTTTTGGTATACTTGAATATGACTTGGGGTGCCATGGTCATACCCAATATTAGGCTCCTTCCACTCTTTATTCCATAGTCCATGAAATCTTCACCCAAAACTTGTAAACTTCACAACACAAAACTCAACAGAAAACTCATGAGATCCGTTAGTATAAGAAAAATAAATCACCACTTTAGGTACTGTTGTGAACTCATTATTTATTTATATTTGTGTACCTATTGTATTCTAACTTTTCCATGACTCATACCCCCTGATACGACCCATAGATACATCAAAATAAGCAAACAACACAAGAAAAACAGAATCTGTCAAAAACAAAACAGTGTGTAGCAATCTGTAAACTTCGAATACTTATGGAACTGTAAAAATTCTGAAAATTTACTAAAACTAGGTAAATTTGTATATCAATACTGTGTAAAAAATTCAGATCAATTTGACACTCTAAAAATTCAGAAATATCCTGGACTGAGCGCAAAAGTTTCTGTTTTCCAGCAAGATCAAATCAACAACTACCATAGATCACCCCAAAGGTTTTACTTGGCTCAAACACTAATTTAAACACAAAAACTCAATTACTATAGAATTAATAATGTGCCAAACACACCAAATCAAAAGCAAAAATCTGAAAGCAAAATAAAATTGGGCTGCCTCTGAACAAGCGCTATTGTTTAACGCCCCTAGCTAGGCAAAACGAATTCAATGATGCTCACATAAAAAGTAGCAGTTGAGTTATGCAAAAGAGCATAATGAATAGCATTAAAAAACGTTTAATTCTAACCCACTTCCTATTCATAGGGATTTTTTGAGCAAACAATTTATGGGAACAAGAATTAACTAGCATAGGAAGGCAAAACAAGCATAACTTCAAAACTTTGAACACATAGAGAGGAAACTTGATATTATTGCAATTCCTACAAGCATATGTTACTCCCTCATAATAAATTTCAGTAGAATCATGAATGAATTCAACAATATAACTATAATATAAAATTTTCTCTTCATGATCCACATGCATGCAAAGTTGATACTCTTCCAAAATAGTGGGATTATCATTAACTAAAGTCATGACCTCTCCAAACCCACTTTTATCAAAAAAATCATAAGATTGAACACTCTCCAAAATAGTGAGATCAATAATGCCTAAAGTTGACACTATTACAAACCCACTTTCAATATCATATTCATCATGAGTATTAAATAAATTATCAAGATCATAAGAAGCATTATCACCCCAATCATGATCATTGCAATAAGTAGTGGTCATGGCAAACTCATCAAATATAGAATCCCCAAGCTTGTAGTTTTTCATATCATTAACATAATTGACTTTTATAATATTTATAACAATATCATTGCAATCATGCTTTTCATTAAAGGAACTATCATGAATCTCCTTACAAATTTCTTCTTTCCACATTTCATCAAGATTTTCAGATTCATGATTTTCAAACAAAACTTCATAGAGATAATCAAGTGCACTCAACTCACTAGCATTTGGTTCATCATAATTTGGTATTTTAAAAAGGTTAGCAAGTGGATGAGGATCCATATCAATAGATTTTTAGCAAGCAAAGATGCAATCAGATAGAAGGCACATGGCAACACAAGCAAACATAGCAACGAAAAGGCAAACGGAAGAAGGACGAATAAAAAGGCAAATCTTTTTGGTATTGTCTGAAAATCGTTTTAGAAGTGGGCGAGAGGAAAATGAGAGGCAAATGGCAAATAATGTAAATGCAAGAGATGAGTTTGTGATGGGTACTTGGTATCCTTGACTTGCTATGTATCTCCCCGGCAGCGGCGCCATAAATCCTTGTTGCTACTTCTAGAGCATGTGTTGGTTTCCCGTGAAGAGGAACGGTTTGATACAGCAAAGTAGATAAGTATTTCCCTAAGTTTTTGAGAACCAAGGTATCAATCCAGTAGGAGATACAAGCGAGCCACCAATAGATATACCTGCACAAGGAATTAAACTCTTGCACCCAACGCTATAAAGGGGTTGTCAATCCCTTCACGGTTATTTGCAAGGATGAGATCTAGTAGAGATAGATATAATAGGATGCTTGAACAGAAAGTAAAACTAAAAGTAAAAATAATGCAGCAAGTATTTTTGGTCTTTTTGGTTTTAGATCTGAAAATATTATATGGAAAATAGACCCGGGGGGCATAGGTTTCACTAGATGGCTTCTCTAATGATGGCAAGTATTACGGTGGGTGAACAAATTACTGACAAGCAATTGATAGAAAAGCGAATAATTATGAAGATATCCAAGGCAATGATTATGCATATAGGCATCACGTCCGTGACAAGTAGACCGAAACAATTCTGCATCTACTACTATTAATCCACACATGGACCGACTCCTGCCTGCATCTAGAGTATTAAGTTCATGAAGAACAGAGTAATGCATTAAGTAAGATGACCTAATGTAGAGGGATAAACTCAAGAAATATGATGAAAACCCCATCTTTTTACCCTCGATGGCAACAATACAATACGTGCCTCGCTACCCCTACTTGGTCACTAGGTGAGGACACCGCAAGATTGAACCCAAAACTAAGCACTTCTCCTATTGCAAGAATTACCAATCTAGTTGGCCAAACCAAACCAATAACTCAAAGAGACTTGCAAAGATATGAAATCATGCATATAAGAATTCAGGAAAGACTCAAATAATATTCATGGATAATCTGAACATAAACCCACAATTCATCGGATCTCGACAAACACACCGCAAAAGAGTATTACAACGGATAGATCTTCATGAAGATCATGAAGAACATGGTATTGAGAAGCAAAGAGAGAAGAAGCCACCTAGCTACTAGCTATGGACCCGTAGGTCTGTGGTGAATTATTCACGCATCATCGAAGGGGCAATGGAGTTGATGTAGATGCCCTCCGTGATCGAATCCCCCTCTGACAGATTACCGGAAAAGGCTCCAAGATTGGATCTCTCGGGAACGGAGGCTTCTCGTGGCGGAAAAGTGTTTTCATGGCTCGTTCTGATAATGATGGAATATTTGGGTATTTATAGGCCAAAGATTAGGGTTAGGGGAGTTGCCAGGGGCCCACAAGCCTGCCCGGCGCGGGTGGCCCCTTGGCCACGGCAAGCGGGCTTGTGGCCCCGTGGCAGCTCCTCTGCCTTGGTTCTCAAGTCTCGTGGCTTCCATATTTTCTAGAAAAAATCGCTCCGGAGGTTTTATTTCGTTTGGACTCCGTTTAATATTCCTTATCTACGAAACTCCAAAAACAAGGAAAAACTGAAACTGGCACCAGGCTCTAGATAGGTTAGTCCCAAAAATAATATAAAATAGCATATTAATGCATATAAAACATCCAAAACAGATAATATAATACCATGGAACAATAAAAAATTATAGATACGTTGGATACGTATCACGTGACAACCCCGATGGTGACACGTTAATTGAGATCAAGATGATGGAGATCATGGTGTCATGCCGGTGACGACGGAGATCATGCCGATGCTTTGAAGATGAGGATCAAAAGCACAAGTTCATGGCCATAACATGTCACTTATGATTTGCATGTGATGTTAATCTTTTTATGCACCTTGTTTTTCTTAGGACGACAGTAGCATTATAAGGTGATCCCTCACTTAAAAAGATAAATTGTGTTCTCCCCAAGTGTGCACCATTGCGAAGGTTCATCATGTCGAGACACCACGTGAAGATCGGGTGTGATAGACTCTACGTTCACATACAATGGGTGCAAGCCAATGTTGCACGTGCGGAACACTCGGGTTAAACTTGACGAGCCTAGCATGTACAGACATGGCCTCGGGACACAATAGACCGAAAGGTCGAACATGAGTCATATAGTAGATTGATAACCCACAAGTATAGGGGATCGCAACAGTTTTCGAGGGTCGAGTATTCAACCCAAATTTATAGATTCGACACAAGGGGAGCCTAAGAATATTTGAAGGTATTAGCAGCTGAGTTGTTAATTCAACCACACCTGGAGATTAATTATCCGCGGCAAGTAATCAGTAGTAAAGTAATATGATAGTTTTGATAGTAGTGACAGCAGTAACAATAGCGGTAACAATGATAGCAGTAATTTTGTAGCAAGTGTAACAACGATGATAGCAGTAGTAACTTAGCAAAGACAATATAAGGTAAATTCGTAGGCATTGGATCGGTGACTTGTTGGATGATATTCATCATGAGACAGTTATAAAATAGGGTGATATGGCACTAGCTCCAATTCATCGATATAATGTAGGCATGTATTCCGTAAATAGTCATACGTGCTTTATTAAAAGAACTTGCATGACATCTTTTGTCCTACCCTCCCATGACAGCAGGGTCCATACTGGAAACTAAGGGATATTAAGGTCTCCTTTTAATAGAGAAACGGAACAAAGCATTAACACATAGTGAATACATGAACTCCTCAAACTACGATAATCACCGGAAGAAGTCCCACTTATTGTCACTCCAGGGTTACCGGATCATAACACGTAGTAGGTGACTATAACTTGAAGGATTGGATCTAAAACATGGACATAATGATGATAACATAAATGGTTCAGATCTGAGTTCATGGCACCCGGGCCCAAAGTGACAAGCATTAAGCATGGCAAAGTCATAGCAACATCAATCTAAGAACATAGTGGCTACTAGGGATCAAGCCCTAACAAAACTAACTCGATTACATGATTAATCTCATCCAACTCCTCATCGACCAGCGAGCCTACGAAGGAATTACTCACTCCCGGTGGGGAGCATCATGGAATTGGCGATGGAGAAGGGTTGGTGATGACAAAGAACGAAGATCCCCCTCTCCGGAGCCCCAAACGGACTCCAGATCTGGCCTCCCGATGAAGAATAGGAGGTGGCGGCGGCTCCGTCTCGTGGATTGCGATAATTATTTCTCCCTCTTTTTATGGAATAATGTGATTTTATAGCGTCAGAATCAGGGTCTGCGGGGCCACCAAGTGGGTACAACCCACCAAGGTGCGCCAGGAGAGGGGAGCACGCCCTGGTGGGTTGTGCCCACCCAGGTGCCCGTCTCTAGCAGCTCTTGGCTCTAGAAATTCTTATTATTGATATAAAAATTCCTCGCAAAGTTTCGTTCCATTCCGAGAACTTTTATTTCTGTTCAAAAACAACACCATGGTAGTTCTGCTGAAAACAACGTCAGTCCGGTGTTAGTTTCATTCAAATCATGCAAATTAGAGTCCAAAACAAGAGGAAAAGCATTAGGAAAAGTAGATATGTTGGAGACGTATCAACTCCCCCAAGCTTAAACCTTTGCTTGTCCTCAAGCAATTAAATTGATAAACTAAAAGTGAAAAAGAAAAACTTTTATGAACTCTTTTGCTCTTGTTTGCAGAAATTATCTTAAACAACACCTAGGTTTTCAGCCAACAGTATAACTAACCATGTCAACAATAACTCTTCAAGGTTATAATAACTCATATCAATGACATAATTAGCTAGCGAGCAATAATAAGATATCTCAAACATCAACACGTTGTCAAATCAACCATGATATAATATGACAATAGTGGTATCTCGCTAGCCCTTTCTGAGACCGCAAAACATAAATGCAGAGAACCTCCAAAGTTTAAGCAACGACTAAACATTGTAATTCATGGTAGAAAAGATCCAGTCATGATGCACCCAACATTAGCTACACACAATGCATAAATCATGACAATTGTGCTCTTCTCAGTTTCTGGCGCTTGTTTTTGAAGGTGATGACACAGCATAAAAGTAAATAGATAGTCCCTTCACAGAGGGAAACAGTGATTTGCAGAGGTACTAGAGCTCAATTTTTAAAACAGAGATAAATGATATTTTGAGGCATGCACCCTTCTCATTTACTTCACGACCATCAGTTGTCAACATCTTCCATGCTAAGCATGCTAGTGGCGGTTTCCAAGCGATAAAAGTAAAGGGTTTTGACTCCATTGGGAGTTTTTGTTTGATTATTCAAGTGATTAACTCTTTTTGTATTTTGTAGTTTGGGACTGGGCATCCCTATTACCACCCTTTTCTCGTGCGATGGCGAGTGAATAAACACTCGACCTAAGAATAACCCGCTTAGCATGGAAGATACCGACCACCTCCTGTCGTTCCATGAACGACCCAGGCACACAAAACGGATAATTTTTAGAAGTTTTTAGAGGTGGCACATGCAAAATTACTTAGGACGGCAGGGTAATACCGTATATAGGTAGGTATGGTGGACTCATCTGGAATAACTTTTGGGATCAAGGGTTTTGATGTACAAGCAGAGTTCCCACTTAGTACAGGCGAAGGCTAGCAATTAGATTGAGAAGTAGCCAGCTAGAGAGCAACAACTGTCATATCCATGCATTATGCATAAGTAACATTGGACACTAGCATGAGTAGGATATCAACACCATGAACTTAAATATCATAGAGGCTATGTTGGTTTTGATTCAACTACATGCATGAACATGTGCCAAGTCAAGCCACTCGAATATTCAGAGGAGGATACCATATCATCATACTACATCACAATCATTTTAACGCTATGTTGATATCCAAGATAAATCATTATCAACTCCCAGCTACTTATGCATGGCATGAGAAACTATAATCTCTAATTGTCATTGGAAACATGTTTAATCATAATGGGATGAATCATGGATACTAGGTTAAACATATTTACACAAACAGAACAAGTCGAGTTCATACCAGTTTCTCTTTGCCACGTCCGGTTCATCAAATGTCGTCATTATTGCCTTTCACTTGCACGACCGAACGATATGAAAATAATAATAGTGCAAGAGTGCCATGGACTAAGATGGAATCTGCAAACATTTTATTCAACAGGAGAAGACAAGGTAAAATGTGCTCTTTATTAGTTCAACAATTATTCATATGAGAGCCACTCAACATTTTCATCTTGGTCTTATCCTAGGTAAGACTCGAATAAAAGGAACAGAATTTTCAGAGAGACCCATTGAAATATTTGTGGACTTTTTGGTTTTCTTGAACAATCAAATAAAAAGCAAAAACGAGAAAAACTATTTACACGGGAAAGCTCCCAACAAGCAAAAGAAGAACGAGGAAATCGTTTTGGGTTTTCTATTTAATATTACTACTAAGCATACATAGAAAGTAAACTGACTACAACTAATATTTTTTTGGTTTTTCTAAAGTTTTTTCAAACACACAAGAACAAAGCAAGAAAATAAATCTAAGCATGGATGATACAATGAAAAAGTGTGGACACCGACAAATAGAATAAGTGAACATGAATGTAAGGTCGGTGAGAACACATACTCCCCCAAGCTTAGGCTTTTTGCCTAACTTGGTAGTCGATTAGTAGCCTAGATATTAGTTGGAGTGGGCATCCACTCATCCCACTACGGAGGCTCCTCCTGTGCCACTTCCGTAGCAGTCTGAGCGTTCCGGTAGGCGATGATATCCGTAGGCATGATCCTATATCCGCCCCTGGTAGCGAAATCAAACAAAGCAGGTGCAGGCAGTGGAATAAGATCACGAGTTTTAACGCTAAAAACTAGGTTATAAGGAATGGGCATATCAGGATACTCTCGTGCAAGAAAATGATGGTGTTCCATGGCTGTCCGGTCTAGGTAAACCTTGGTGAGAGGGTAATCATGAGGGCGTATCTCAACCTCGAAGTGAGCCGCCAAACGAGTAGCAAAAATCCCACCATGTATTTCACCCTATGATTTATTAAGATGGAGGCGACGAGCCACAATAGCTCCCAAGCTATGAGTGTTGTCGCCCTCTAGTGCTCGGCGTAAAATAGCAAAGTCTGGTGCGCTAAGTGCACCCACTTTCTTTCTAGCAAGCAAGCACTTAGCAACAAATAAAACAAAATAATGTACGGCACGAAAGTGTATGCTAGCAGCAGTGGTGGCTGACACCCCTCTCTCATCTCCCACTGTCAAAGCGAGATAAAAGTCCTCAAACCTAGCCGGCCTA
Source organism: Hordeum marinum (assembly GCA_022496015.1). Lineage (NCBI taxonomy): Eukaryota > Viridiplantae > Streptophyta > Magnoliopsida > Poales > Poaceae > Hordeum > Hordeum marinum. The sequence goes on from CM039674.1 coordinate 154,138,741, forward strand.
GGCTTGGCTAAGCTCCCATCAAAGGGGATCAAGCATATATCACAAAATTCAGCAAGTGGTATCTGATGGTTTTCAGCATATAAATCGAAGCTCACTTCAAGAGGATTATTTCTAGGCAGGAAAGTAAAACTCTGAACAAAGATGTTTGTGAGGATTTGGTGCTAGTCACACTCATCTGCGATGAAGTCGGTGAGGCCGGCATTCGCAACATATTGTGTGAACTCTTGAAGGATTCCTGCCTCTTCCAGGAATGGGGTGTGTGGCCATTCGCACGGTCGTACCTCCGCCAACCTCCAAGGGTGGAGATCACTATCAGAAGACTCCCCAATAATACCCTTGGAGTTCTTCTTCGAGACAAACTTACTAAAGATATTCATGTCCGCATACAATTTTCTGTAAAAAAATAAAAGTTTTGGGGGTGACAAAAATTTGTCAACAAAACTTTATAAGATTGATAGCAACTACTCACAGGGATGCATAGAGGCCATAACAAACATTCATCCTACTTATAACTCTAATAGTTTAACATGCACCAAGAGTAGCTAATTATTTAAAATATAAACCACTAAAAAAAACTAATTGGACAAACGGAGGAGTCACATACCAAGCAACAATCCTTCGAAGCAGTTTTGGAAACGGAGCTTCGAGCAAAGAGATTGAAATCCGTGGGTTTAAGCTCAAGAACATGGGAGAGAGAGCAATGGAGATTTTTTTCTGGAGGTAAGTGATGATGTGGGATGAAGAGGTAAGTGAGGGGGCCGACATGGGGACCACAACCCACCAGGGCGCGCCTGGGGGTCCTGGCATGCCCAGGTGGGTTGTTCCCACCTCGTGCATCTCCCTCTGATATTATTTGCACTAGAAATTCAGAAATATTCAGAAAAAATCGTGTAAAATTTTCAGGGCATTCTGAGAAATTTTATTTTTGGGTCATTTTTTTATTGCACGGGAAATTCAGAAAACAGACAACACGCGGCATTCTATTTTATTCAACTAATAAAAACAGAAAACAAAAGGTATGGACAGAAGGTAGTGCTTACTAAATTCATCAACTTCATACCGCTCAAAAAGTATTCATTTATAAGGTTGATGAGGTCTTAATAACAACCACTTTTGATTAGCATGAAACCGAAGAACTTCCATAAATCGCTAAGTTACCTCAATGGTGATATGCATTTTCCCAACAAAAGCATTTCATATTTATTTTTGATAGTAGGTAGAGGTATTTAAAAACTTCCAATAGTGATTGTCGGAGATTTTTCAATAACATTAATGCCATTCACTTGGAATTGTTTCTTCAGAAAGTGCACCGTATGCTCATTACCATTGATATGAAAAGTGACCTTGACTTTATTGCAATCAATAACAGCCCCTGCAGTATTCGAGAAGGGTCTACCAAGAATAATCAACATGTTGTCGTCCTCGGGCATCTCAAGTATAACAAAGTCAGTCAAACTAGTAACATTAGCAACGACAACGGGCACATCCTCACAGATACCGATAGGTATGGCAGTTGATTTGTCAACCATTTGCAAAGATATTTCAGTAGGTATGAGTTTATTCAAATCAAGTCTTTTATATAAAGAGAAAGGAATGACACTAACACCAGCTCCTAAATCACACAAAGCAGTTTTAACATAATTCTTTTTGATAGAGCAAGGTATAGCTGGTATTTCCGGATCTCAAGTTTTTTAGGTACTCCATCTTTGAAAGTGTAATTAGCAAGCATAGTGGAGATTTCAGCTTCCGGTATTTTTCTCTTACTTGTGATAATGTCTTTCATATACTTTGCATAAGGAGGCATTTTCAAGATGTCAGTCAAGCGAGTACATAGAAAGACTGGCCTCTGCATTTTAGCAAAACATTAAATTCTTCATCATCTTTCTTTTTAGTTGACTTGGGTGGAAAAGTCATAGATTTTTGAACCCATGGTTCTCTTTATTTACCATGTTTTGTAGCCACAAAGTCTCTTTGGTCATATCTTTTATTCTTAGGTTGTGGGTTATCAAGATCAATAGGTGGTTCTATCTCAACATCATTATCTGGTTCTTTATCATTTGTTTGAGTATCTTCATGAACCTCATCATTATCCTTTTCATTATCACCGGTGAATGTTCATTACCAGATTGAGTTTCAGCATCTGAGATAGAAGTTTCATTATCATTATCAGGAGGTTTCTCTATTTCAGGTTCAATAGAAGTATGCAAAGTCCTATCATTTTTCTTTTTCTTTTTCTTTTACAAGGACTTGGTGCACTAGTGTTAGCTCTTTGTGATTCTTCTTCAATTCTTTTTGGGTGTCCCTCAGGATAAAGTTGTTCCTGAGTCATTTTACCTCCTCTAGTTGCAACTCTAACAGCAAAGTCATGCATATTATGATTCATTTCATCAAGCAATTCTCTTTGAGATTTAGCAACTTGTTCTAATTGAGTTTGAACCATATAAGCATGTTTTCCAACACCTCTAACATCATTTGAGATTCTAAATAACAAGTCACTCAGGTGAGCAATCATATCAGAATTATATTTCAATTGTTTCATAACATTTACATTGAAGTGATCTTGTTTTCTAATATAGTTTTCAAACTCATAAAGGCATTAACTAGGATGCATATTGTGAGGATTATCATTATCATTGAACTTCATTAGAGAATTTACCTCTATCACCTTAGGCAGTGGTGGTGTATTAAGCCCATGTATTTCTTCAACTGGAGGTAAATTTTTAACATCCTCAACTTTGATACCTTTTTCCATCATAGATTTCTTTGCCTCTTGCATATCGTCGGGACTGAGATATAATATGCCCATCTTCTTCAGGGTGGGTTTAGCCGGTGGTTCAGGAGGAGTCCAATCATCATAATTTTTCAATATATTATTCAATAATTCTTCAGCTTGTCCAACAGTTCGTTCCCTGAAAACACAACTAGCACAACTATCTAGGATATCCCTAGAAGCATCAGTTAGTCCATTATAGAAGATATCAAGTATTTCATTTTTCTTAAGAGGATGATCATGCAACGCATTAAGTAACTGGCAAAGCCTCCCCCAAGCTTGTGGGAGACTCTCTTCTTTAATTTGCACAAAGTTAAATATTTCCTGTAAGGTAGCTTGTTTCTTATGAGCAGGAAAATATTTTTCAGAGAAGTAATAAATCATATCCTGGGGACTACGCACACAACCAGGAGCAAGAGTATTGTACCAAGCTTTAGCATCACCCTTTAATGAGAAAGGAAATAATCTGAGAATAAAGTAATAGCGAGTTTTCTCATCATGAGTAAAAAGGGTGGCTATATCATTCAACTTAGTGAGATGTGCCACAACAGTTTCAGTTTCGTAACCATGGAAAGGAACAAATTCAATCAAATTAATTAACTCTGGGTCAACAGAGAATTCATAATCCTTATCATCAATAAAGATAGGTGAAGTAGCAAACTTAGGATCGCACTTCATTCTAGCATTCAGAGATTTTTCTTTATACTTGTGTAATAATTTCTCTAGATCATCTCTATCATTGCAAGCAAGAATATCTCTAGTTGTTTCTTCACTCATAACATAACCTTACGGTACCTTAGGCAATTCATATCTAGGAAGGCTACTTCTAGCAGGTGTTTCAGGAGATTCAGTTTCAAGCTCATCATCAGATTCAACAACATCATGTTGTATAACTATATTAATTTGTTTATCAAGAAATTCACCAAGTGGCACATCATCATTATCAAGCAAGGTACTAGCATCATCATAAGCATTATCCATAGCAGAAGTAGTAGCATCAATAACTTGCTACATATCAGAATTAATAGCATGGGGTGGTGTTGCAAGTTTACTCATAACAAAAGGTGAATCTAAAGCAAAACTTGATGGCAGTTCCTTACCTCCCCTCGTTCTTGAGGGAAATATCTTAGTCTTAGGATCCTTCAGATTCTTCATAGTGATAATATGATAATAATCCCAAGTGACTCAAGAAATATAGCTATGGTCCACGACAACGGCGCCAGAAAAAGGTCATGATAACCCACAAGTATAGGGGATCGCAATAGTTTTTGAGGGTAGAGTATTCAACCCAAATTTATAGATTCAACACAAGGGGAGCCAAAGAATATTTGAAGGTATTAGCAGCTGAGTTGTCAATTCAACCACACCTGGAGATTAATTATCTGCAGCAAGTAATCAGTAGCAAATTAATATGATAGTTTTGATAGTAGTGACAGCAGTAACAGTAACGGTAACAGTGATAGCAATAGTTTTGTAGCAAGTGTAACATCGATGATAGCGATAGTAACTTAGCAGAGACAATATAAGGTAAATTCGTAGGCGTTGGATCGTTGACTTGTTGGATGATATTCATCATGAGACAGTTATAACCTAGGGCGATATGGGACTAGCTCTAGTTCATCGATATAATGTAGGCATGTATTCCGTAAATAGTCATACGTGCTTTATTAAAAGAACTTGCATGACATCTTTTGTCCTACCCTCCCGTGGCAGCGGGGTCCATACTGGAAACTAAGGGATATTAAGGCCTCCTTTTAATAGAGAACCAGAACAAAGCATTAACACATTGTGAATACATGAAGTCCTCAAACTACAGTAATCACCGGAAGAAGTCCCGGTTATTGTCACTCCAGGGTTACCGGATCATAACACATAGTATGCGACTATAACGTGCAAGATCGGATCTAAAACAGGGACATAATGATGATAACATAAACGGTTCAGATCTGAGTTCATGGCACTTGGGCCCAAAGTGACAAGCATTAAGCATGGCAAAGTCATAGCAACATCAATCTAAGAACATAGTGGATACTAGGGAACAAGCCCTAACAAAACTAACTCGATTACATGATGAATCTCATCTAACTCCTCACCGACCAGCGAGCCTATCGAAGGAATTACTCACTTCCGGTGGGGAGCATCATGGAATTGGCGATGGAGAAGGGTTGGTGATGACGAAGAACGAAGATCCCCCTCTTCGAAGCCCCAAACGAACTCCAGATCTGGCCTCCCGATGAAGAACAGGAGGTGGCGGCGGCTCCGTCTCGTGGATTGCGATAATTCTTTCTCCCTCTTTTTTCTGGAATAATGTGATTTTATAGCATCGGAATCAGGGTTTGTGGGGCCACCAGGTGGGTACAACCCACCTGGGCGCGCCAGGAGAGGGGGCACGCCCTGGTGGGTTGTGCCCACCCAGGTGCCCCTCTTTGGTAGGTCTTGGCTCCAGAAATTCTTATTATTGATATAAAAATTCCTCACAAAGTTTCGTTCCATTCTGAGAACTTTTATTTCTGCACAAAAACAACACCATGGTAGTTCTACTGAAAACATCGTCAGCCCGGGGTTAGTTTCATTCAAATCATGCAAATTAGAGTCCAAATCAAGAGGAAAAGCATTAGGAAAAGTAGATACGTTGGAGACGTATCATTGATATGATCAACATGAAGATGTTCACCATTGAAATCACCTCAACTCACGTGATGATCGGACTTGACTTGGTAGATTTGGATCATGTGACACTCGAATGACCAGAGGGATGTCAGTTTGAGTGGGAGTTTCTATGTAATATGATTAACTACACTCATTATCATGAACATAGTCAAAATGCCTTTGCAAATTATGTTGTAGATTACTAGCTCGCATTGTAGCTCCCTTGAATTTTTATATGTTCCTAGAGAAATAGAGTTGAAAGATGACGGTAGCAATAATGCAGACTGCGTCCGTGATCTGCGGATTGTCCTCATTGCTGCACAGAAGGCTTATGTCCCTAATGCACCGCTCGGTGCACCACCCCCTCAAACATCGTGCATAGATGTTGTGAACATCTGACAGGCACGTTCTGATGACTACTTGATAGTTTAGTGCGTCATGCATTACGGCTTAGAATTGAGGCTCCAAAACGTTTTGAACGTCAGGGAACATATGAGATGTTCTAAGAGATGAATTTGGGATCTCAGGCTCGTGCCCGTGTTGAGAGGTATGAGACCTCCAAAAAGATTCTTTGCCTGCAAGATCAAGGAGAATATCTCAATCATTGAGCATGTGCTCAGATTGTCTGGGTACTACAATCGCTTGAATCGAGTGGGAGTTGATCTTCCAGATAAGATAGTGATTGATATAGTTCTCCAAGTCACTGTCACTAAGCTACTAGAGCTTCGTGATGAACTATAGAATGCCAGGGATGGAAATAATGATCCCTGAGCTATTCGTGATGTTTGACACCGCAAAGGTAGAAATCAATAAGGAGCATCAAGTGTTGATGGTTAGTGAAACCACTAGTTTCGAGAAGGGCAAGGGCAAGGAGGGAAACTTCATGGATGGCAAGTCAGTTGCTGCTCTAGTGAAGAAACCCAAGGTTGAACCCCAAACCCGAGATTAAGTGCTTTGTAGCGACCTGACTCAAAACAAGTCAAGCCTCTGTGTGTTCTGTGCCATCCCTGGATCAGTATGCTGGCACACACAGTACATCAATGTATATATCAAAGTGCAATCACATGTAAATAACGTAAAACTGATATATACCTCGAAATCTCAGCAGAAACAATCAACGAGAGTGGAGTCCCAATAACACCAACGACAGGTTGAGTACAGACCGTAACCCTGAATCGTACTCTTACTCGTCGTAGAACTTAGGAACATAAGACGTTGCAGCCGTGTAGGTCAGTACATAGAATGTACCGGCAAGATCCCCATAGCAAAACAGAAGATAAAGATTATTCTATATGCTATAAGTCTTTGTGGCTCCAGAAATTCTTATTATTGATATAAAAATTCCTCGCAAAGTTTCGTTCCATTCTGAGAACTTTTATTTCTGCACAAAAACAACACCATGGTAGTTCTGCTAAAAACATCGTCAGCCCGGGGTTAGTTTCATTAAAATCATGCAAATTAGAGTCCAAATCAAGAGGAAAAGCATTAGGAAAAGTAGATACGTTGGAGACGTATCATTCATATGATCAACATGAAGATGTTCACCATTGAAATCACCTCAACTCACGTGATGATCGGACTTGACTTGGTAGATTTGGATCATGTGACACTCGATTGACCAGAGGGATGTCAGTTTGAGTGGGAGTTTCTATGTAATATGATTAACTAAACTCATTATCATGAACATAGTCAAAATGCCTTTGCAAATTATGTTGTAGATTACTAGCTCGCATTGTAGCTCCCTTCAATTTTTATATGTTCCTAGAGAAATAGAGTTGAAAGATGACGGTAGCAATAATGCAGACTACGTCCGTGATCTGCAGATTGTCCTCATTGCTGCACAGAAGGCTTATGTCCCTAATGCACCGCTCGGTGCACCACCCCCTCAAACATCGTCCGTAGATGTTGTGAACATCTGACAGGCATGTTCTAATGACTACTTGATAGTTTAGTGCGTCATGCATTACGGCTTAGAATTGAGGCTCCAAAACGTTTTGAACGTCAGGGAACATATGAGATGTTCTAAGAGATGAATTTGGGATCTCAGGCTCGTGCCCGTGTTGAGAGGTATGAGACCTCCAAAAAGATTCTTTGCCTGCAAGATCAAGGAGAATATCTCAATCATTGAGCATGTGCTCAGATTGTCTGGGTACTACAATCGCTTGAATCGAGTGGGAGTTGATCTTCCAGATAATATAGTGATTGATATAGTTCTCCAAGTCACTGTCACTAAGCTACTAGAGCTTCGTGATGAACTATAGAATGCCAGGGATGGAAATAATGATCCCTGAGCTATTCGTGATGTTTGACACCGCAAAGGTAGAAATCAAGAAGGAGCATCAAGTGTTGATGGTTAGTGAAACCACTAGTTTCGAGAAGGGCAAGGGCAAGGAGGGAAACTTCATGGATGGCAAGTCAGTTGCTGCTCTAGTGAAGAAACCCAAGGTTGAACCCCAAACCCAAGACTAAGTGCTTTGTAGCGACCTGACTCAAAACGAGTCAAGCCTCTATGTGTTCTGTGCCATCCCTGGATCAGTATGCTGGCACACAAAGTACATCAATGTATATATCAAAGTGCAATCACATGTAAATAACGTAAAACTGATATATACCTTAAAATATCAGCAGAAACAATCAACGGGAGTGGAGTCCCAATAACACCAACGACAGGTTGAGTGTAGACTCTAACCCTGAATCGTACTCTTACTCATCGTAGAACTTAGGAACATAAAACGTTGCAGCCGCGTAGGTCAGTACATAGAATGTACCGGCAAGATCACCATAGCAAAAAAGAAGATAAAGATTATTCTATATGCAATAAGGCTTTGTGGCTCTGTGTCTGAGTTTTTGCACAAAAGCTGATTTTATTTTATTTTCGTACAACAAAGGAATAACAGGAGTTTTCATTACAGAGTTATCTATCATGACATGGTTCCGCCAACCGATGTCTTAATGCCCAGAAGTATCATAAGTTGCCCACAATTTATTATCACTCCAGTGTTGAGAGTTCAGAGATAGATCCAAGTCCAGAGGCTCAAATTGTCCGTAACCGGGGACACGGTTAATCGATTACGTTTAACTCTACAGAGTGTTGTGTAATTTATCCACAAGATTCGTTCCCTCCTTGTAAGTCCTCGCACTGCCGGGTGTTTGAGAACAGGACGAACGAAACATGGTCTTACAAAGTGTTTCCCTGACTATTTTCAATGCCCATCCAATCCTAACGTCGACTACATCTCGTACCACTGCCCAGCCAGAGTCACAACAAAGATCAACCAAGTCAGAGCCCATAATGACTTGTGGCTACACAGGTAAGCTTTCGGGCGTGAAGTATTCATCCGTCTCTTTGAGTCTGGGTGAAGCTTTCCGCAAGATGTCATGGCACTTCTCCATGCATCCCGGCCATCCACTGGTTACTCCAGGGTGCCCATCAAATCAATCCTTCACCCAGTAGTGTGTATTGAAAACTTGTTTCTTGAGTCTCGAAGTCTTGAAGTCTTGAAGATGCAGGACTTGAAGATGCCTTCATGAATTTGTCGTTTTGACGTGGAGTCCTCCTTCTCACGCCACTCACGAACACTCATACCAGACCCCATCTACTTTAGCATAGCATTAAAATAACTAGTGTTCCCAGAGCTTTAGTAACAAGCGGTGGGTTCCTACCTCATGCATTCTACTCAACTACAAGAATTTCAATAACACTACTGGAGGGATTTGTTGAATGATATCACTACATGCAAGAAAACATAGGTATGAAATAAATGGTCAAACTGAACTTGCCTGGTAAGGTTGATGAAGATAAAATCGCTCTCAGAAAATAACTTGATAGAACTATTCATCACTCTTCGATGAATATCTATATAATCAAACGTTGCATTCATATAAGCAATCATACTAGCAATCAATACTAACAATCAAAAAGTAACACAAAACCGAAACACGAAAGGGCTGTGATGAAGGAAATACTTAAGACAAAAGTTAAAACAACAAAACGTCATCAAAGCAATTAATGTAGCCTTTTCCTACAAATAACGTATTATCACTAGCAACAAAATCAACAACAAAATAAAATCAAACAAAAGTATTTTATTAGATATTTTACTAGGGAAAAAACAGGTTTGTAGAACAACTTAAGAACTAATCAAAAGCTTTTATCAAACTTATCTTATGACATCAACAATGTTAACCTTGAATTAAACAACAAACAATTTCAACTTTAATACAAATTGTTTATGATATAACATAAATTTAACATAAAGTGAAACTTATAAAACAATTTATAAAAATATTTCCAAATAGGAAATCAAACTAGCAATGAAACCAATTTGCAAGTTATTACGAAACTAGAATTGATTTCATGCTATAAAAAATGACATAAAAATAAACCTAGTTGAAATACTACTTCTAAATAGAAGAAAACAAAGTAAAACTTGTCAACTAACATAAAAGAAAATAAATTAAAACAATTTAAAACAAAAGTAATAGGAATAAACCTAAAAAGAACTAATACAGAATCTGTTTTGCTTAAAACCCTAATTTATAGTATTCTAAAAATTCCCAAATTGAACATAGTGATAAATAGAACAAATACAAACCAGTATCAATAAGAATCACTCAAAAATATATTTTTAACCTCAAGTTATTCAAATTCTAGTGATTTGAGCAAATTTCAATGAATTCAAATTTGAAAGTTTCAAATATGGTCAAACTTGTCATCTACACAAACTACATAAACTTTTTGACAGCATGCAAAAAGAATCAAATTAAACCAATTAAAACATAAAAGATATAGAGAAAACAAAAACAAAACTGATTCTGTTTCAGAAAATACAAAAGAAAAGAAAAATCCTAATCTAGCGAACGGTGTGGCCACGTGGCGGCTTCTGAGTGGTTGTGGAGTGTGCGCGGTTTAGTCTAAGTAGCGGACGGCCACAAATTAGCAGAAAACGTTTTGGCCTAACTTAAAATAAATTAAACCGACTAGTTCTTTTAAATAAACTGAAAGGTTAACTTGTTTCTAATCTATGCCGTTTATCTAGATCGGATGGTCGAGGGCGATGTCAGGGACTCATCGCGGTGGTGGAGGTCTCCGGCGAGATTTTGGCGAGGCCAAGGTGGAGAGGTCGACGGGGAGACGTCTCCAGTGATTCTCCAGCGACGGCGATGGCACCAGGCGATGGGTATGAGCGCGGCGAAGACGATGGTGGTGATGGAGATGGCTGGGGACGACGATGGCGAGCAGCACGAGCTCATTACGGCGGAGGCGTTCGGGTGGTCATCGGCGAGGTGGCTCTAGTGGTTGAGGGGCTCAAGAGAGCGCACGGGGAGGTATGGGCGAGGTCTTTGATCTCGTGGGTAGCTTCAGGCGGTGGCCAGGAGGTCGGAGTTGAGCAGGGGGTCGGTAATGGCGCGGCAGCATCCAGTGGCTTCGGTGAGGGATTACACAGGAGAGAGGGGCTCGGGGTAGGGGTATTTGCACAGAACGAAGAGAGCGAGTTGTGGATTTTATATCCAGGGGGTCGGGGCTCTAAACGGAAGGGGAGCACGCAGATCCAATTCACTCTCGCAATCTTCCGGCGAAGGAAAGTGCTGGCGAGGGGAAGGAAGGAGAATATGTCCGAGCGGATGCGGGAATCGGGCAGGGCCCACAGTCAGAGAGAAGAAAGGAAAGGAAGGAGGGATCGATCACCGATTCGAAATGAAATCGGGATCGGGAGAGGATCCTTGGGCCGAAATTATTCCAAATGGGCCACGACGTTTTCCTAATAAAAGAAAATATTTTCCTTTTTATTAGAAACGGGAAATCAGAACTTGATTTGGAAAATCAAATCAAACCTAAACATGGAAGTTTTGTATACTAAACATATAAGAAACATAAATGAAATAAAATAAACATTTCTCCATGGTCCAAATAAATATATTTTTTAAATATTTTTTTGGAAATGCCTAAATTGGTTTCATTTCCTTTTGCAAATATTTTTTAAATAAACCCTTGGATTTTATGGTTCAAATATTTCATAAAATTACCCCTGGTTTGGAAGGTCATGTTCCTCCTCTCAAAATCTTTGAATTGAGGCAAGTGAAATTTGAATTCATTCAAAACTTAAAATGGACCAAGTATTAAATAGAAGATTTTCAATAGTTTTCAATTCCACTTTTCAAATCCTTTATTTTTATTTAAGAAGTCATGTCATCTTCTCTCAATGGTTTGGATTGGATGAAATTGAATTCAAAAGCAAAAGGGGAAAGTTAGGCTATTCCCACTCATTCAAAAGTTTCAAAAAGTTTCAAATTTTCACTCATATACAATCACTCAAACAAACAACCAATCATTCTATGAATTAATAGAACATTCCAAAATTTGGGATGTTACATGCTTCTATTATGAGGAGAATGGTCGCTGAAGTGGAACAACCCTAGATACTTGGTAGATAAGGAGGCTGGCAACATCAACATAAGTATATTTTATGTACGTGTTATTGATGTGTACCTTGCTAGTACTCCTAGTAGCACCTTGGTATTTGATACCGGATCGGTTGCTAAATGTTAGTAACTCAAAATAAAAGCTACGGAATAAATGGGGCTAGCTAAGGGTGAGGTTACGATGAGTGTTGGAAGTGTTTTCCAAGGTTGATGTGATCACCATCGCACGATCTCTCTACCTTCGGGATTAGTGATGAACCTAAATAAATATTATTTGGTGTTTGCGTTGAGCATGAATGTGATTATATCATGTTTATTGCAATACAGGGATTCATTTAAGTTAGAGAATAATGGTTATTCTGTTTACATGAACAATACCTTCAATGGTCATGCACCCAATGAGAATGGTTTATTGAATCTTTATCGTAGTGATACACGTGTTCATAATATTGATGCCAAAAGATACAAAGTTAATAATGATAGTACCACATACTTGTGGCACTACCGCTAAATGTCATATTTGTGTAAAGCGCATGAATAAACACCATGTTGATGGATCTTTGGACTCTCTCGATTTTGAATCGGTTGTGACATGCGGACCATGCCTCATGGGCAAGATGACTAAAAACCCTATTTTCCGGCTTGATGGAACGGAAAGTGACTTATTGGAAATGATACATGTTGATGTATATGGTCCAATGAATGTTTTAGCGTGTGGCTGATATCGTTATTTTCTTACCTTCACTGATGATTTGAGTAGATATAGTGTATATTTACTTAATGAAAACACATGTCTGAAACGTTTGAAACGTTCAAGCAAATTCAGAGTGAAGTTTGAGATCATCGTGACAAGAAGATCAAAATGTCTACGATATGATCGTGGAGGTGAATATCCAAGTTACGAGTTCGGTATACAACTTAAGACAATGTTAAAGTTGTTTCACAACTCACGCCACCTAGAACACCATAGTGTGATGGTTTGTCCGAACGTCGTATTCATGCTTTATTGGATATGGCAAGTACTATGATGTCTCTTATCATTTTTGCCAGTATCGTTTTGAAGTTGTGCATTAGAGACAACTACATTCACTTTAAATAGGGCACCATCTAAATTCCGTGGAGATGACACCGTATAGTTTGGCACAAACCTAAGTTGTCATTTCTTAGAGTTTGGGAATATGACGCTTATGTATGATAAGCTCAAACCCAAAGCGTAAAGGTGCATCTTCCTAGAATACCCTAAGGAAACATTTGGGGTATGCCTTCTATCTCAGATCCGAGGGCAAAGTGTTTGTTGCTAAAAACAGGTCCTTTCTTGAGAAAAAAGGTTTCTCTCAAAAGAATTGAGTGGGAGGAAGATAGAACTTGATGAGGTTGTTGAACCTTTGTTTCAGCTAGAGAGTAGCGCAGCACAGAAAGATGTTTGTGTGGAGCCTACATCAGTTGAAGAGGAAGTTAATGATGATGATCATGAAGCTTCGGATCAAGTTACTATCGAACCTCATAGGTCGACAAGGACGCGTAATGCTCCTGAGTGGTACGGCAACCCTATCTTAGAGGTCATGTTGTTGGACAACGATGAATCTACAAACTATGGAGAAGCGATGATGGGCCCGGATTCCAACAAATGGTTAGAGGCCATGAAATCCGAGAAGGGATCCATGTATGAAAACCAAGTATGGACTTTGGTAGACTTGTCCTGAACGGCAGGCCTTTGAGTACAAATGGACCTTTAAGAAGAAGACAGACGTTGATGGTAAATGTCACCATTTATAAAGCTCGACTTGTCACAAAGAAGTTTCTGACAAGTTCAAGGAGTTGACTATGATGAGACTTTCTCACCCGTAGCGATGCTAAAGTCTGTTGGAATTATGTTAGCGGTTTTTGTGTTTTTCAATTATGAAATCTGGCAGATGGATGTCAAAACATCATTTCCTTCCTTGAGGAAAGGTTGTATGAGATACAACCAGAAGGTTTTGTTAGTCCTAAGGATGCTCAAAGGTTAGCAAGCTCCAGTGATGCTTCTATGGGCTGGAGCAAGCATCTAGGAGTTGGAATATACGCTTTGATGAGGTGATCAAAGTTTATGAGAAACTTGTATTTACAATAAAGTGAGTGGGAGCACTATAGAATTTCTGATAAGTATATGTGGATGACATATTGTTGATCAGAAATGATGTAGAATTTCTGGAAAGCATAAAGGGTTGTTTGAAAAGGAGTTTTTCAAAGGAAAACCTGGAATGAAGCTACTTAAATATTGGGCATCTTGATCTATAGAGGTAGATCAAGATGTCTCATAAAACTTTCAATGAGTACATACCTTGACAAGATTTTGAAAGACTTCAAAATGGATCAGTCAAAGAAAGAGTTCTTGCCTGATTTGTAAGGTGTGGAGTTGAGTGAAACTCGAAGCTCAACAACAACAGAAGAAAGAGAAAGTACGAAGGTCGTCCACTATGCCTTATCCATAGGCTCTGTATAGTATGCCATGCTGTGTACTCCACCTGTGTGTGCCTTGCCATGAGTTTGTCAAGGGGTACAAGAGTGATCCAGGATTGGATCACTGGACAGCGGTCAAGATTATCCTTAGTAACCAGAGGACTAAGGAAATATTTCTCGATTATGGAGGTGATAAAGAATTCGTTGTAAGGGTTACGTCGATGCAAACTTTAACACCAATCCGGATGACTCTGAGTAGCAATCCGGATACGTATAGTGGAGCAGCCATTTGGAATAGCTCCAAGTGGAGTGTGGTAGCGGTGTCTATAGTATGACATAGTGATTTGCAAAGTACGCACGAATCTGAATGTCGCAGACCTGTTGACTAAAGACCTCTCTCACATGCAAAGCATGATCGAACCCTAGAACTCATTAGGTGTTAGATTCATAACAATGTAAATCACATGGTGATGTGAACTAGATTATTGACTCTAGTGCAAGTGGGAGACTGTTGGAAATATGCCCTAGAGGCAATAATAAATTGGTTATTATTATATTTCCTTATTCATGATAATCGTTTATTATCCATGCTATAATTGCATTGATTGGAAACTCAAATACATGTGTGGGTACATAGACAACATTGTGTCCCTGGTATGCCTCTAGTTAACTAGTCCGTTGATCAAAGATGGTCAAGGTTTCCTGCCCATGGACAAGAGATGTCATTTGATAACGGGATCACATCATTAGGAGAATTATGTGATGGACAAGACCCAAACGATAAACATAGCATATGATCATGTCAATTTATTGCTATAGTTTTCTGCATGTCAAGTATCTGTTTCTATGACCATGAGATCATGCAACTCACTGACACCGGAGGAGTACCTTGTGTGTATAAAACGTCACAACGTAACTGGGTGACTATAAAGGTGCTCTACGAGTATATCCGAGGGTGTCTGTTGGGTTGGCATGGATCAAGACTAGGATTTGTTACTCCGTGTGACGGAGAGGTATCTCGGGGCCCACTCGGTAATACAACATCACAACAAGCCTTGCAAGCAAAGTGAATAATGTGTTAGCCACAGGATCTTGTATTACGGAATGAGTAAAGAGACTTTCCAGTAACGAGATTGAAATAGGTATTGGGATACTGACGATCGAATCTCGGGCAAGTAACATACCGAAGAACAAAGGGAACATCATATGGGATTAACTGAATCCTTGACATAGAGGTTCAACCGATAAAGATCTTCGTAGAATATGTAGGAGACAATATGGGCATCTAGTTCCCGCTATTGGTTATTGACCATAGAGGTGTCTAGGTAATGTCTGCATAGTTCTCAATCCCACAGGGTCTACACACTTAACGTTTGGTGATGATATAAGTATATTGAGTTGTTATGTTGGTGACCGAAAGTTGTTCGGAGTCCCGGATGAGATCCCTAACATGACGAGGAGCTCCGGAATAGTCCGGAGGTAAAGATTGATATATGGGATAATAGTGTTAGGTCTCCGGAATGGTTCCGGAATTCACTGGAAAGAGTTTTGGATGTTTCCCGAAATGTTCAGGGTACAAGAACACTTTATTTGGGCCAAGGGGTAAAGCCCATGAGGCTTTAGGAAGGTGCAAAAGGAGTTTTACGGAGGCCACGGGCCAGACGCTAGGGACCCTGGCGTCTGGGGCCAGACACCGAGGACCCTGGCGTCTGGTCCTGGAGTCTGGGGAGGACTCTTGCCTTGCGAGCAAACCGACCTTGAGGAGGATTTTTCTCCAAGTTTCGACCTAGGGCTTAGCATATAAATAAAGGTGCGGGGCTAGCACCTGGAACACATCAAGAATTCCCCAAGTCGTGTGTCGCCAACCCTATCCCTCTAGTTTATCCTCCATCATAGTTTCCGTTGTGCTTGGCGAAGCCCTGCGGAGATTGTTCTTCACCAGCACCGTCACCATGCCGTTGTGCTCCCGAAACTCATCTACTACTTCACCATCGCTCGCTGGATCGAGGAGGTGAAGGCGTCATCAAGTCGCACATGTGTTGAACGCGGAGGTGCCATCCGTTCGGCACTAGATCGGAAGGAACATGATGGATCGCGGGACGGCTCTTGATGAGATCGTGGGACGGCTCGTGATTGGATCGCGAAGATGTTCGACTACATCAACCGCATTTCTTAACGCTTCCTCTTAACAATCTACAAGGGTATGTAGATCCACTCTCCCTCTCATAGATGCTCATCACCATGGATAGATCTTGCGTGTGCGTAGGAATTTTTTTGTTTCCCATGCAACATTCCCCAACATATGAGGACGATAGCCTCGAAGACAAAGATTTCAACATCCCGGAGGATCCTCAAGACCAAGAAAACTTCAAGTGATGGCTTCTAGCCACCGCCCGGAGCCTAAAGTCCAAACAGCAGGAGCTTCAAGCTAAGAAGGACACCATCAATGATAGGTGAACGAAGGTCCTCGCAGCCAAAGAAGGGTACGATGCTGAACAAACTAGGAGCTATCCACACGGACATTTGCTTCCCCAGTTCGAGGATGAGGCTCTTGAGTGCACACCTCCTAGGTACACATCAACCGGATCGCCCCCCTCGAGGAAGAGACAGAGTGGCTGAGGACCCCGAATATATACCAGAGTTGCCCCGTAGGAGGGGGAAAAATCAAATGCGGTATAGGGATCAACACGACCTACGTTAGGACCTAAATAATAGAACATGGCACACTAGATCCTTCTACGGGTCCAGAGAATACTCCCCTGCTAGACGGAACGGAGAACAACCTTGGTTCGACCACAACAACTAAGAACGGGAACGACACCAGGCACTAGAAGCCGAATTCTGACATAATGTGGCTAGAGTCAGAGGCGCTGCCCACCCAATGTGCTTCATAGACGAGGTCATGCAACACCAGTTCCCGGGAGGGTTTGAACCTGTAAATATCGAAAAGCACGACGGGACCATAGACCCTGCCATGTGGATAGAATATTTTCTCCTACACATACATATGGCCAGGGGGAGATGACCTCCACGCCATTAAGTACTTACCGCTCAAGCTAAAGGGGCCAGCTAGACACTAGTTAAACAACCACTCCGAAAACTCCACTTGAAGTTGGGAGGAGCTTGAGGATGCCTTCCGATCTAACTTCCAAGGCACTTATGTCTGACCTCCAGACTCCTCCGACCTAAGCAATGTCATTCAGATGGAAGAAGACTCGGCCCAACAGTTTTGGAACAGGTTCTTAACCAAGAAAAACTAGATTGTCGACTGTCCGGATGCCAAGGCAATAGCTTCCTTCAGGCACAATATCTTGGACGAATGGTTGGCCTGACAGCTCGGTCAGGACAGACCGAGGACAATGGCCGCCCTTACCACCCGCTTTTGCACGGGAGAAGACAATTGGCTAGCCCACCGTAGTCATAAACCTGAAGATCTGGGCACCTCAGAAACGCGGGATGGAGACGGCAAGCCACGGCACAATAAAAACAAGCGCCGCCATAGCAGTGGGGACGCTGATGATACGGTGGTAAATGCCAGATTCCGTAGCTCGAAGCCTGGCCAACGAACGAAGCCCTCTAAAGGGAACATGGATGGACCTACTGCACTTGACAAAAGAATGGAGAGACCCTGCCAAATCCATGGCACCCCGGACAAGCCCGCCACACACACCAACCATCAATATTGGGTGTTTTGATAGGCTAGCAAGTTAGTAGCCGAGGAACAGGGCAAAGGTCCATGCAGCAACAATGATGAGGAGTCCCGTGGCCCCAACATTGGAGGCCAAAAGCAATTCCCTCTAGAGGTAAGAACTGTGAACATGATATATGTCACACATATACCGAAGAAGGAAAGGAAACGCGCCCTCCAGGAAGTCTACGACATAGAGCCTGTAGCCCCAAAGTTCAACCCATGGTCGGTTTGCCCGATCACCTTCTATAGGAGGGACCATCCGACTAGTATCTGTCATGGAGGTTCGGCGGCCCTCGTCTTAGATCCCATCCTCGATGGGTACCACCTCACTAGAGTTCTCATGGATGGAGGAAGTAGCCTTAATCTGATTTACTCAAGTAAGGTGAAAAACATGGGCATAGATCCATCTAGGATTAAACCCAGTAACACTACCTTCAAGGGAGTTATTCCGGGCGTTGAAGCCTGCTGTTCTAACACTGTAACACTCAAAGTTGTGTTCGGCTCTCCCGATAACTTCCGCAGCGAAGACTTGATCTTCGACATTGTACCGTTCTGCGGCGGTTACCACGCGCTGCTCGATCACACAATGTTCGCTCGCTTCAACGTCGTCCCTCACTACGCCTACCTGAAGCTCCTGATGCCTGGACCAAAGGGGGTCATCACTATCAACGGCAATACGGAGTGCTCCCTGTCGGTGTCAAATCCGGCATATCTCGTAGTAGGGGTCCTAAGCTAGGCATCTTGGAGCGATGGTAACATAGACATAGGATTTTACCCAGGTTCAGTCTCTCTCAAGAAGATAATACCCTACGTCTTGCTTTCGATTGTATTAATATGGGGAATAGTGCATAGTACAGGTATCTACCATGAGATTGTAGTAATGAATATGATATTGTCGATTAACCAGCCTGGCCCTAGTTTATATAATACCAGAGGCCTAGGGTTTAGAGGATTCTTCGTCTTGTGCGCCAAGTCTTGTGGAATCTCCCTTATATGCTTCATGGGCTGCCCGAAGTGGCCCATTAGTGAATCATCATGGGTTCCTCGGCCAGACCCACTGGTCGGGAGAGGACGTGGTGAGTACCCCCTATTCTAGGACACCATTAGTAGCCCCCTGAACCGGTCTTCAAGTTGAGGACTCTCCTCGGTTCTTCCGAATAATTCTTCGTGTTCGATCGTCGGTCTTGAAAACTGGTTCAACAAATCTTCCCATGTCCGATCTTGAGGATCGCCGAGATGAATCCAAAGTGTTTACATGTCGCGCATCCGAGGAGCCCCTTTAAGTTATCGGCCTTTATCAATGCCTTGTAATTTTTTACACCACACCTGGGGTTTGAAGTGTTTCCCGTGCGGCGGCGGCCTCTTGCGCCCGAGCTCCAATGTCGAACTACATCTGATGTGTCTTTTCATAGTCGAGCTCCAACACTATTCAGCATTCAAGGCATCCTCTTGCATCCGAGCTCCAATGCCGGACTGCATCTGAGGCGTCTTTTTGTAGCCGAGCTCTGACGATGGTCGGCATCCGAGGTATCATAGATTACCTTGGCCTCTGAAAATTTGAATGAGTCCATTCGAGCTTAAATGCCGGAATAGTCTTCTATGGAACGAGCCATTTGAATATGAGCTTTATATCGGACTGCTTCCGACCTCCAATGCCGGACTACATCCGAGCTCTAATGATGGTCAGCGTTCAAGGTATCATAAACTAATTTGGACCTTAAAAAATTGAAGGAATTCATCCGAGCTTAATGTCGGAAATGCTCTCTATGGAGCCAGCCACTTATGCCTGAGCATTATGTCGGACTGCTTTCGATGTGGTGCACCACCCCGACCATGGGCTAACTTTTTGTGGATATTTTCGATTGGTGCAATTTATTCTCTGGCGAGATATATAGCCAGTAGCCCTCAAGGTGTGTGTCGGTCTATAGCCCAAGATGTGCCTGAAGGAAAAAATAATAATCAAAATAAAACCACTAATCCCAGTAGCCCCTGAGACTTAGTTCAATTTGCAAAATCGGCCTAAGGATCAAGTTCTTGCTCGGCGGCATACGTTAGGGATGTAAACGCGGTACATAGTAGTTTCCGAGACTTGGGTTGGGTGCGGCTGACCAACCTGAGGATAGAATCTCCTTGGAAACTGTATTGCACTTTGAATTTGCTGCATTGAATAGGCAGTGCAGTAGCCTCCGAGCCTTAACTTGGGCATGGGTGGTCAAACTAAGGATGGATATTTATGTGACACAAACTTTTTTATGTTTGACACAATTTATGTGTAATGATTCTATGTATCAAAGTACTTTACATCATTAATGCTCGGATCCGCATTTTACAAGACTTTGTTGACCGACCATCGGCTTCAACCTCCTCGACTAGTAGCCAAGGAGTGTTTGTCCTACTTTGTAAAGCCTTTATGAGGGCAAAGGTTTACGTCAAACAAGGCAATCCGGCCATATGGTTTTATAAACAAAGGTACGCGGAGAGATATGTTATATTACTATTTAACATAAGAAACATCTTCTGGGGAAAATAGTTCCTTTATAAGTTCCTTTTCCCAGGCTATCATGTTGACCATGATCGTGAAACCTAAACTCCGATCAATGTAGGAGGAAAATATTGAGGATTTAGTTCGGGGAAAGTTGGTCCTTAGTGAACCTAAATTTTCACTTCCGTCATTGCCGACCAATTATATTCTTAAGATGGCTAGCTTTCGGCTTCACCTAGTCTGAGTTACTAACACGGATGTCTCGGAAGTAACAATCGCATAGGTGCTCCCTTTACCCCCTAGCCGAACAATCGGGAACGTAGGGGATAAGCACAGGAGCCAGGCAACCCAACTTGGCCAAAATCTTAAGTCTAATTGATGCATATTTATGGCTTTATAACGAGATTGCGGTAGGCATCACTCGTATATTGAATACAAATGCTTTTATGCTATATGCTATTTTGACTCCTTTGTGATCGTTTATCATTTGAGAGTGGCCCATCGTCAACTTCTACCCCTTTGTAGATGCTATGCAGGGTGTTTCCATAGTAACAAGACAACCCTTAGCTAACGTCTCGGTGCCCGGAGGCGGTTGTGTTAGCAGAAACGAGGCAATCAGATATCTAGGCTTTATAACTTCCACTTGGTCATGGGAGCTTAAAGTTTGGGAGGCCAGCTACTAGCCCCCGGTTAGTGTTCGGCGTCAACCGAGGTCAAGTCGTTAACACTCCGGCCAATTTTATGAAAGGCCCGTTGTTTAATATGGTCATCGGACCGCCGACCAGTTTACGCTCACTGTGATAGACAGTTTTCGGCTTTGTCCACTAAGGTACTTGACCAGTTAAACCGGAAGTACAATCCCAGTGGTTCTCCCTTTGCACTCCTAGCTGAACAAAGCGGAACATAGGAGGCAAGCATAGGAGTCGAGCAACCCAACTATTGACCGAAGACACAATTCGAAACTGGTGCATATAAAGCAATATTCGAGAACGTTTTTTCGAGGACTCTTCGGAGTGCCTTGGCTTTTGGTGGGTTCGGCTCTAGTCGCAGCTCCCCCCCATCGATATTGTCGATGCTTTAAAAGTGTACTGTGAGAGTTATGCTCGGAAAAAACAAAAAATTATGCAAAAAAATATGTTTAGATAAAATAAAATAGTGCCAATCCAAAATTGGTCTAAAATTTAATATGTGCTTCGGTCGTGCTTTAACATGATACATCCGATCTCCGGACTCCAAGCGGGTCAACCTTTGGCTTCAACCTTCGTATCCCGAAGGCGGAGTGTTTCTCCGAGGCATGTTTAGCATACTTAACTCGAGCAGCTTTCGAAAGAAAACAGGCTATTCGGCTATTGACCACACACTCGTGTTGGAAAAGGAGTAGTAGAAAAAGACTTTGCAACGACCAAGAAGAAAACGCATTTATTATGAAACAGCTCATATAAATTTAAGATCCCCCAAGTGACTTGGGTAAAAGAATTTTAATATAATGATTGTATGTAACGAAGTACTTATATCATATCTGTGTTCGCCCGAACTTTAAACGCGTCTTAACCGACCATCTTCTTCTCCCCCTTCGGCCAAGGGACAAAAAGTGTTATCGACTGCGCCATCCGAGGATATTGGAGGTGTTTCGAATAACCACGCAATCAAGCCATTAGGCTATAAAAGACAAAGCGCGCCCAGGGAACTTATGCTATATTACAAACGTAAGAAGCATCCTCAAAGAAAATAGTTCCTCCAACGGTTCCTTTCTTTGGGTTCTCATGATTACCATGAGGGGTCTGCAATAGATTTATGTATGCTTGTCTTCCACTGTGGCCGACCATAGTTGAAAATAGTAAGAGCGCTAGCTTTCGGCTTCACCCGTCTGAGGTACGAGTTCGGGTGACCCAATCATAACAATCGCAGAGGTGCTCCCTTCACTCCCTAGCCGAACAATCGGGAACGTAGGGGTAAGCACAGGAGCAAGGCAACCTAGCTTTGTGGAACACTTAAGTCAACATGATCCATATATTGGCATAAACACAAACAAGGAAGGGTGAAATACATTAATAATCATATGCAAGAGGAAAAGCTTCATAAAGGAAGTCCCCAAATAAACGGGGTATTTGAATTTGTTAGCAAACAAAGTTTTGACAAAGAAAGTGTTTCACAAACAACTTTTTGTCAAAAAAGTATAATGCTTGGTCGAACCGAACAAAATTTAAAACTGAAATTTTTTGAGCATGAAAGCGACTTAGCTGGTTAGTGTGCTCGGTGTCGATGACGCGATCCGAGCTTATGGTGGGACGAGGAGGCCCATCAAACTTTGACAGATCTGGTGCGTAGTATTTGGCATGAACGAGGTCCCAACCCCCAAGCCCGCCCCGAGGTGACCGAATGAGGAGTTCGGCACTCTAAAGTAGTGTTATGGCCCGGCCGATGTGGCAAGGCGAAACCCCTGGTCCAGTGGAGGTGGTGGAGCAGGTCGGCAAGGTGACGCTAGGGTGATCGCGTAACGACAGTCAAAGTCGATTTCCTGCACTCATAAAATAGTGCAAGCCAAAAGTAATAGCAAAGAAATAGAATAATATACAAAAAAAGAAAGAAGACAAATCTTCTACTTAGTTAATTTAAGTGAAGCAAATAAGTAAAGGAATGTGGCCTGGGCGCCGACGTGCCTGAGCGAAGAGTTTGGCTTGACGAAGTGGCAATGTTGCACAGTCGATGTGGAGACGCGAAGTCCGTGGGACAGCTAACATGGCGAAGCTGGTCGGCTGGTTACGCCGAAGTCCCTAGAACAGGTTGATGAAGAGATGCCAAAGCCCCTGGTTTAGCCGAGGTGACGGAGCAGGTCGGCTGGTGACGTCGAAGTCTCGGGCCAACTGAGGTGTCGAAGCAGGTTGAATGGTGACGCCAAAGTCTCACGCCAGCCGAGGTGTCGAAGCTGGTCGGCTGGTGATGCCGAATTCTCATGCCAGCCGAGGTGTCGAAGCTGGTCGGCTAGTGATGCCGAAGTCCCCAGAGCGGGTTGATGAGGAGATGACGAAGCCCCGGTATAGCCGAGGTGACGGTGTAGATCGGTAAGGTGATGCTAGAGCCCCATGCCAGCCGATGTGTAAAAGCAGGTCGGCATGGTGGGCGTCAGCTTGAAAAAGTAACGGCACGGCGATGCCGACACAAGTCGAAATTTGTGACGAGGTCAATGCTGGCTTGATGAAGCAACGGAGCGCCCGGCCCGTACAACCCGCGGATGACGAGGTTCTCTTGATGATTATTCGTCCCTCGCGATGCTGAACTCTTGGCCGGTTTACCGAGGTGATGAGAAAATTTCCTTCAAAAACAGCGCCTCATAACCCGTTCATGAAAAAGATGAACTCGGATCGCATTAGTTCTCGCACAGAAAATAGATCCAAAATTCATTGTACTCATGGGATGTTTCCCGGAGTTTGGACGGTCGGATCGAGCTGAAATTATGAGGGATGATCGATATAGGAATTCTGAAGCCAATCAACGGTGGTAGTTTCCAATGGATATCCAAGCTAGATACTATACTCCTCGTACTAAACTCATCCAGATTCCCATCCGGATTCGATAGGGCTCCGGTATATTGTAGATCGCAGGAGATTCCTCCACGGGAACGCGACAAAATTTTTTAGGGTTGTTCTAGACTCAGTTTTGCACAATTCCACTGAAGCAATTGTCAAAGTAACACTCGAGGAGGTGGGGACAATGAACATGAATTCGTTGTCCAGAAAAACTGCATGATCGCACGAGGGCAATGTTGATGTTGAGCCCCAAAGCACCATGGATGATTCTTCCATGATCTTCATTGAGATTGGAGTTGATGTTGATGAAGACACCCGTCCAATCTAGATGAACCGACGTGGCGCGCAGTCCTCGGGCTAGCCGAGGTGACCAGTCAAGCCGGCGACGAAGATGCTGACGTTGACGATGTAGCTCGATTCCGACGCGTAGATCGCGATGGAACCGATCTGAATTCCCATCGCGCCGCGGTGACTACCCAGTAGGCTCTCAATCAAAGCACCAATGTCGGTGTAAAATCCAGCATATCTCGTAGTAGGGGTCCTAAGCTAGGTGTCTTGGAGCGATAGTAACATAGACACGTGATTTTACCCAGGTTCGGGCTCTCTCAAGGAGATAATACCCTACGTCCTGCTTTTGATTGTATTGATATGTGGATAGTACATAGTATAGGTATATACCACGAGATTGTAGTAATGAATATGAGATTGTCTATTGACTAGCCCAGCCCCGGTTTATATAATAACAGAGGCCTAGGGTTTAGAGGAGTCTTTGTCTTGTGCGCCAAGTCTTGTGGCATCTCCCTTATATGTGTCATGGGCTGCCCTAAGTGGCCCATTAGTGAATCATCATGGGGGTCCTCGGCCCGACCCACAGGTCGGGAGACGACGTGGTGAGTACCCCCTATTCTAGGACACTATCACTCCCTCCAAATATAAGAGCATACCACAGCCCTAGCGGCCGATTGCCAATACGACAAGGAAGCCCCAGGATCCCAACCTGCCTCCAAGACACGACAGGCGGGCAAGAGAGCTCGAGCCCAACCAGACCTTCCACCTCCACCTCCCTCTTAGGGAAAATAGGGACATGCTCCCCATAGCACGCCCTCCCTACCCGTCAGCTATGTCCCTCGGAGACACAATTTCGCTCTTAAAATACCATGGGCGGCTATGGGGATCTACTTCCGAGGACTGGATATTCGGCTTAACCAAACTACAGTCCGACTTCTTGTTTGGCCAGAGGTGAGATACCGTTAAGGATCTACAAAACGTCAGGCCGACTCTATCTATGGCGGCTTCTCACCCCCCTAAAGGTCCGTCTGCCAAGCATCAACCACCCCTAATAGGTTTCACAGCTCCCCGCTCATGGGCAACAGCGCGCAGCCAGGCTCAAGGAGGACGTCGAGCCACCCATCAAGGGCCCTAAAGAAAAAGGTTATCCTGTAAAAGATTGCTTTTTTGTTTTTTCTAATGAATAATTACTTGTAATAGCCGTCTTGGCAGCGTGAATCATAAGATTGTTACATATGCCTCAATTTTTCTACTTCTCTTTCCGCATATATACAACATATAGATCGTCCGATTACAGGAGAGATATGATCCGTCGATAGACTGGGGGGCTGAGGTATAACTAAAACACCCTACTAATGACCCGGTCACTATGTCTTTCCCATTCGGCGTCTCAGATAGTGCACTATATGCATCGGTTACGAATTATGTCTTGGGTCAATAGTTGGATTGCCCCGCTCCTGTGCTTGCCCCTTTATGTTCCACCAGTTCGACTAAAGGGGCAATAGGGAGAATCGTTGCGATTGTATACCCAGCTGGCCTGGTGAATACCTCAATGGAGAAAACCGAAAAATGACTATCATAATAAGCAAGAACCGGTCTGCGATCCGAGCTAAAGTGACAAACTAAGAATCAATGGAGGTTCTCCCGTGTCATACGAAGGGTTTGTACCTTTCCAAACCATGTGGTATTAGTATTAAGCTTCGGCCGAACAGACTGTCACAAAACTAATGGGGCTGGTCGCCAGCCCCTGTATTCGAGCTCCTAAGGTTAAGTGAAAGCAATAAAGCAAATTGTCTGATTGCCTAGTTTCCCCCTAACCGTCTATGGGCACCGATATATCGGTTAAGGACCCAGCGCGGAGGTCGAAACACCCCTCGTAGTATCTACGTGGGGGCTGAAGCTGACGACTCACAACTTTCAGATTAAACCTGATGGGGAACGTTGCATGGGAAACAAAAAAAGTCCTACACACACGCAGATCTATCCATGGTGATGAGCATCTACGAGAGGGAGAATGGATCTACGTACCCTTGTAGATCGCTAAGCGGGAAGCGTTAAGAAACACGGTTGGTGTAGTCGAACGTCTTCACGATCCAAATCGCCGTGCGTCCCGCGATCCAATCACGATCTGTCCCGCGATCCAATCATGATCCGTCACGCGATCCAATCACGATCCGTCCCGCGATCCAATCACGATTCGTCCCACAAACTTGATCACGATCCGTCCCACGAACTTGATCACGATCCTACCGATCTAGCGCCGAACGGACGGCACCTCCGCGTTCAGCACACGTACAGCTTGATGACGATCTCCGCCATCTTGATCCAGCAAGAAAGAGCGGAGAGGAAGAAGAGTTCTCCGGCAGCGTGACGGTGCTCCGGTGATGGTGGTGGAGCTATTTCGGCAGGCTTCGCCTAAGCGTTGCAGAAAACCGATCTAGAGGAGAAACTATGCACTGGAGGAACGGGCAGCACGTGGCTGAAAATTATATGCAAAAAACCCTAAAACCTCTAGTATATATAAGAGGAAGAGAGGAGTAGGCTTGGCACAAGGGCCAAGCCTCCAAGGAGTCGGCCGAACTAGGTGAAGGAAGTGGACTCCACCTCCAATCCAAGTAGGACTAGGATTCACCCTATTTTTGCCTTTTTCCACTTTTTCTCTTTGGGCCTTTTTTCCCAAACTGCATGGGCCTTGTGTGGGACTTCCACCAGCCCACTAAGGGCTGGTAAACACTCTCCCACATCCCATGGATCCTCTTGGGTCGAAATACCCCTCCCGGTGGTCTCCCGGTACACTATCGGCACTCCCGGTACACTACCTATGAGCCCAAAACTTTTCCGGTGACCAAAACAGGACTTCCTATATATGAATCTTTACCTCTGGACCATTTCAGAGCTCCTCGTGATGTCCGGGATCTCATCTGGGACTCTGAACAACCTTCGGTCACCACCATACACAACTCTATACCACCGAAACGTCACCAAACCTTAAGTGTGCAGACCCTGCGGGTTCGAGAACTATGTAGACATGACCGAGACACCTCTACGGTCAATAACCAATAGCGGGACCTGGATGCCCATATTGGTTCCTACATATTCTACGAAGATCTTTATCGGTTGAACCTCTATGTCAAGGATTCAGTTAATCCCATATGATGTTCCCTTTGTTCTTCGGTATATTACTTGCCCGAGATTCGATCGTCGGTATCTCCATACCTAGTTCAATATCATTACCGGCAAGTCTCTTTACTCATTCCGTAATGCAAGATCCCGCAACTAACACTTAGTCACATTGCTTGCAAGGCTTATTGTGATGTTGTATTACCGAGTGGGCCCTGAGATACCTCTCCGTCACACAGAGTAACAAATCCCATTCTTGATCCATGCCACCGCAACAGACACCCTCGGAGATACCTGTAGAGCACCTTTATAGTCACCCAGTTATGTTGCGACGTTTGATACACACAAGGCACTCCTCCGGTATCCATGAGTTGCATGATCTCATGGTCATAGGAACATATAGTTGACATGCAGAAAACAGTAGCAATAAACTGACACGATCATATGCTACATTTGTAGTTTGGGTCTTGTCCATCACATCATTCTCCTAATGATGTGATCCCTTTATCAAATGACATCTCATGTCAATGGCTAGGAAACCTTGACCATCTTTGATCAACGAGCTAGTTCACTACAAGCATACTAAGGACAAAGTGTTGTCTATTTATCCACACATGCAATGTGTTTCCAATCAATACAATTATAGCATGGATAATAAACAATTATCATGAACAAGGAAATATAATAATAAACACTTTATTTATTGCCTCTAGGGCATATTTCCAACAGTCTCCCACTTGCACTAGAGTCAATAATCTAGCTCACATCACTATGTGATTTACATTGTAATGAATCGAACACCCATGCAGTGCTAGTGTTGATCATGTTTAGCCCTTGGAAGAGGTTTAGTCAACGGGTCTGCAACATTCAGATCCGTGTGCACTTTGCAAATATTTATGTCCTTCTCCTTGATGTAATCGCGGATGGAGTTGAAGTGTCGCTTTATGTGTCTGGTCCTCTTGTGAAACCTTGGTTCCTTGGCCAGAGCAATGGCACCAGTGTTGTCACAAAACAGGTTCATTGTATTCAGTGCACTGGGCACTACTCCAAGATCTTTCATGAACTCCTTCATCCAGACACCTTCCTTCGCTGCCTCCGAGGCTGCGATGTACTCCGCTTCGCATGTAGAATCAGCTACCACGCTTTGCTTGGAACTGCACCAGCTTACCGCTCCCCCGTTGAGAATAAATACGTATCAGGTTTGCGACTTAGAGTCATCCGGATCAGTGTCAAAGCTTGCATCGACGTAACCCTTTACGACAAGCTCTTCATCACCTCCATAAACGAGAAACATTTCCTTAGTCCCTTTCAAGTACTTAAGGATATTCTTGACTGCTTCCCAGTGTTCCATTCCAGGATCACTTTGAAACCTTCCGGCCATACTTATGGCAAGGCTGACATCGGGTCTTGTGCACAGCATTGCATACATGATAGAGCCTATGGCTGAAGCATAGGGGATGACACTCATCTTTTCTCTATCCTTTGCAGTCACTGGGCATTGAGTCTTACTCAACTTCACACCTTGTAACACAGGCAAGAACCCCTTCTTGGACTGATCCATTTTGAACTTCTTCAAAACTTTATCAAGGTATGTGCTCTATGAAAGTGCTATTAAGCGTCTCAATCTATCTCTATAGATCTTAATGCCTAATATGAAAGCAGCTTCTCCTAGGTCCTTCATTGAAAAAATCTTGTTCAAATATTCCTTCACGCTTTCCAGCATTTCTATATTGTTTCCAATCAGCAATATGTCATCCACATATAATATTAGAAATGCTATAGAGCTCCCACTCACTTTCTTGTAAATACAAGCTTCTCCATAAACTTGTATAAACTCAAACGCTTTGATCACCTCATCAAAATGCTTATTCCAACTCCGAAATGCTTGCACCAGCCCATAAATGGATCGCTGGAGTTTGCAAACTTTGTCAACATTCTCTGGATCGACAAAACCTTCTGGTTGCACCATATACAACTCTTCCTCAAGGAAACTGTTGAGGAACGCTGTTTTGACATCCATCTGCCAAATTTCATAGTCGAAATAAGCAGCTATTGCCAACATGATTCTGACAGTTAAGCATCGCTACGGGTGACAAGGTCTCATCGTAGTCAACTCCTTGAACTTGTGAAAAACCCTTTGCCACAAGTCGAGCTTTATAGACGGTGACATTACCGTCCGTGTCTGTCTTCTTCTTAAAGATCCATTTGTTCTGAATGGCCTTTCGCCCTTCAGGTAATACTTCCAAAGTCCATACTATGTTTTCATACATGGATCCCATCTCGGATTTCATGGCCTCTAACCATTTCTCGGAATCCGGGCCCATCACTGCTCCTCCATAGCTGGTAGGTTCATTGTTGTCCAACAACATGACCTCCAAGATAGGGTTGTCGTACCACTCAAGAGTAGTATGCGGCCTTGTCGACCTACGAGGTTCATGATCATCACCATTAACTTCCTCTTCTACCGTCGTAGTTTCCACAGAAACATCTTTCTGTGTTGCGCTACTTTCTGGTTGAAGTAAAGGTTCAATAACCTCATCAAGCTCTATTTTCCTCCCACTTAATTCTTTCGAGAGAAACTCTTTCTCAAGAAATGTTCTGTTCTTAGCGACAAACACTTTGCCTTCGGATCTGAGATAGAAGGTATACCCGACTGTCTCTTTCGGGTATCCTATGAAGACGCATTTTCCGCTTTGGGTTCCAGCTTTTCGAGCTGAAGCTTTTTGACATAAGCATCACATCCCCAAACTTTAAGAAACGACAACTTTGGCCTCTTGCCAAACCACAGTTCATATGGCATCATCTCAACGGATTTTGATGGTGCCCTATTTAAAGTGAATGCAGTTGTCTCTAATGCATAACCCCAAAACGATAGTGGCAAATCAGCAAGAGACATCATAGAACGCACCATATCTAATAAGGTTCGATTATGACGTTCGGACACACCATTACGCTGTGGTGTTCCGGGCGGTGTCAACTGTGAAACAATTCCACACTGTCTTAAGTGACTGCCAAACTCATAACTCAGATATTCACCTCCTCGATCAGACCGCAAGAAATTAATCTTCTTGTTACGATGATTCTCAACTTCACTCTGAAATTGCTTGAACTTTTCAAACGTTTCAGACTTGTGTTTCATTAAGTAAATATACCCATATCTACTTAATTCATCAGTGAAGGTGAGAAAATAACGATATCCACCATGCGTTGTAACATTCGTTGGACCGCACACATCAGTATGTATGATTTCCAATAAGTCACTCGCCCGTTCCATTGTTCCAGAGAACGGTGTTTTAGTCATCTTGCACATGAGGCATGGTTCACATGTGTCAAGTGATTCAAAATCAAGTGACTCCAAAAGTCCATTAGCATGGAGCTTCCTCATGCGTTTTACACCAATATGACCTAAATGGCAGTGCCACAAGAAAGTGGTACTATCATTATCAACTCTACATCTTTTGGCATCAATGTTATGAACATGTGTGTCATCACTATCAAGATTCAATATGAATAAACCCCTAACATTGGGTGCATGGCCATAAAATATATTACTCATATAAATAGAACAACCTTTATTCTCTGATTTAAATGAGTAACCGTCTCGCAATAAACAAGATCCAGATATAATGTTCATGCTTAACGCAGGCACTAAATAACAATTATTCAGGTTCATCACTAATCCCGATGGTAATCGAAGAGAGAGCATGCCGACGAAGATCACATCAACCTTGGAACCATTTCCCACGCGCATCGTCACTTCGTCCTTTGCCAGCCTTCGTTTATTCCGTAGTTCCTGCTTTGAGTTGCAAATGTGAGCAACCGAACCGGTATCAAATACCCAGACACTACTACGAGAGCTAGTAAGGTACACATCAATAACATGTATATCATATATACCTTGTTTGTCATTGGCCGCCTTCTTGTCAGCCAGGTACTTGGGGCAGTTCCGCTTCCAGTGACCAATTCCCTTGCAATGAAAGCACTCAATTTCTAGCTAGGGTCCATGTTTGGGCTTCTTTACAGGAATAGAAACTGCTTTGCCATCCTTCTTGATTTTACCCTTCTTGCCCTTGCCCTTGACCTTGCCATTTTTCTTTAATCTAGTGGTTTTATTGACCATCAACACTTGATGTTCTTTCTGGATTTCAGACTCGGCGACTTTTAGCATCGCAAACAGCTCGGCGACTGACTTGTTCATCCCGTGCATGTCATAGTTCATCACAAAGCTCTTGTAACTAGGTGGCGGTGATTGAAGAACTGTGTCAGTGATCGCCTCTAGCGGAAGGGCAATTCCCAACTCCGCTAGACGAGTTGAATACCCAAACATTCTGAGTATATGTTCACTGATAGACCCGTTCTCCTCCATCTTGCAAGCATAGAACTTATTGGAGGTTTCATACCTCTCGATCCGGGCATTCTTCTGAAAGATAAACTTCAACTCCTGGAACATCTCATATGCTCCATGACGTTCAAAACATCTTTGAAGTCCCGGTTCTAAGCCATACAATATCGCACACTGAACTATTGAGTAATCTCCAGTACGTGCCTCCCAAGCGTTCTTAACGTCTTCAGAGGTCATGTCTTCTGGTTGGTCACAAAGCGGTGCATCAAGGACATATGATTTCTGGGAAGCCGTGAGGATAATCCTCAGATTACGGGCCCATTCAACAAAGTTACTTCCATCATCTTTCAACTTAGCTTTCTCTAGGAACGCATTAAAATTCAGGGGTGCTACTGCGCGAGCCATTGATCTACAACATAAATATGCAAAGTTTACTTAGACTATTGTTCAAGATAATGAGTTTAGTTAATCAAATTACTAAAGCTCCCACTCAAATTGACATCCCTCGGGTCATCTGAGTGTCACATGATCCAAATCCACCAACTCAAGTCCGATCATCACATGAGTTGAGGTGGCTTCAATGGTGAACATCATTATGTTGATCATATCTACTATATGACTCATGTTTGACCTTTCGGTCTCTTGCGTTCCGAGGCCATGTCTGTACATGCTAGGCTCGTCAAGTTTAACCCGAGTGTTCTGCACGTGCAACACTGGCTTGCACCTGTTGT
The DNA here is from genome assembly GCA_022496015.1 of Hordeum marinum. Taxonomy (NCBI): domain Eukaryota; kingdom Viridiplantae; phylum Streptophyta; class Magnoliopsida; order Poales; family Poaceae; genus Hordeum; species Hordeum marinum. The sequence continues at coordinate 154,171,203 of CM039674.1, forward strand.
ATGTGAACGTAGAGTCTATCACACCGGATCATCACTTGGTGTCTCAACACGACAAACTTTCGCAACGGTGCACACTCGGGGAGAACACAATTCATCTTGAAATTTAAGTGAGGGATCACCTTACAATGCTATCGTCGTCCTAAGCAAAACAAGGTGCATAAAAGGATTAACATCACATGCAATTCATAAGTGACATGATATGGCCATGAACTTGTGCTTTTGATCTCCATCTAGAAAGCACCAGCATGATCTCCATCGTCATCGGCAAGACACCATGATCTCCATCATCTTGATCTCCATGAACGTGTCGCCATTGGGGTTGTCACGCCCAACATGCTTCTACTACTATTGCTACCGTTTAGCGATAAAGTAAAGCATTACATAGCGCTTAATGATTGACACGCAGGTCATACAATAATTAAAGACAACCCTATGGCTCCTGCCGGTTACCGTACTCATCGACATGCAAGTCATGATAATCTATACATCACATGATCATCTCATACATCACATATATCACATCATGTAATTTGCCATATCACATCACAACATACCCTGCAAAAATAAGTTAGACGTCCTCTAATTGTTGTTGCATGTTTTACGTAGCTGCTACGGGTATCTAGCAAGAACAATTCTCATCTACGCAAAAACCACAACGGTGATACACTAGTTGCTTTTCAACCTTCTCAAGGACCACCTTTGTCGAATCCGATCCAACTAAAGTGAGAGAAACTGGCACCCGCAAGCCATCTATGCAACAATTTGCGGTCGAGGGAACCGGTCTCTTGTAAGCGTACGAGTAATGTTGGTCCGGGTCACTTCATCTCATAATACCGCAAAACCAAAATCCGACCAAAGGAGGAAGCAATCTAAGCATCAACGCCCACAAACCTTTTGTGTTCTACTCGAGATCTCATCTACACATAGACCTAGCTCATGATGCCACTGATGGGGAACGTTGCATGGGAAACAAAAAAATCCTACGCATGCACACGCAGATCTATCCATGGTGATAAGCATCTACGAGAGGGAGAGTGGATCTACGTACCCTTGTAGATCGCTAAGCGGGAAGCGTTAAGAAACGTGGTTGGTGTAGTCGAACATCTTCGCGATCCAAATCGCCGTGCGTCCCGCGATCCAATCACGATCCATCCCGCGATCCAACCAAGATCCGTCCCACGATCCAATCATGATCCGTCCCACGAACTTGATCATGATCTGTCCCACAAACTTGATCACGATCCTACCGATCTAGCGCCGAACAGACGGCACCTCCGCGTTCAGCACACGTACAGCTTGATGACGATCTCCGTCGTCTTGATCCAACAAGAAGGATTAGAGAGGAAGAACAGTTCTCTGGTAGCGTGATGGCGCTCCGGTGATGGTGGTGGAGCTATTCCAGCAGGGCTTCGCCTAAGCGCTGCAGAAAACCGATCTAGAGGATAAACTATGCACTGGAGGAACGGGCAGCACGTGGCTAAAAATTTTGTGCAAAAAACCCTAAAACCTCTAGTATATATTAAGAGGAAGAGAGGAGGAGGCTTGGCACAAGGGCCAAGCCTCCAAGGAGTCGGCCGAACCTGGTGGAGGAGGTGGACTCCACCTCCAATCCTAGTAGGACTAGGATTCACCCTATTTTTGCCTTTTTCCACTTTTTCTCTTTGGGCCTTTTTTCCCAAACCGCATGGGACTTGTGTGGGACTTCCACCAGACCACTAAGGGCTGGTAAACACTCTCCCACATCCCATGGAGCCTCTTGGGTCGAAATACCCCTCTCGATGGTCTCCCGGTACTGTACCGGCACTCCCGGTACACTACCGATGAGCCCGAAACTTTTCCGGCGACAAAAACAGGACTTCCTATATATGAATCTTTACCTCCGAGCCATTCTGGAGCTCCTCATGACGTCCGGCATCTCATCCGGGACTCTGAACAACCTTCGGTCACCACCATACACAACTCTATACTACCGAAACTTCACCAAACCTTAAGTGTGCAGACCCTATGGGCTCGAAAACTATGTAGACATGACCGAGACACCTCTACGGTCAATAACCAATAGCGGGACCTGGATTCCCATATTGGTTCCTACATATTCTACGAAGATCTTTATCGGTCGAACCTCTATGTCAAGGATTCAGTTAATCCTGTATGATGTTCCCTTTGTTCTTCGGTATGTTACTTGCCCGAGATTCGATCGCCTGTATCTCCATACCTAGTTCAATATCATTAACGGCAAGTCTCTTTACTCATTCCGTAATACAAGATCCCGCAACTAACACTTAGTCACATTGCTTGCAAGGCTTATTGTGATGTTGTATTACCGAGTGGGCCCTGAGATACCTCTCCGTCACACGGAGTAACAAATCCCAGTCTTGATCCATGCCACCTCAACAGACACCCTCGAAGATACCTGTAGAGCACCTTTATAGTCACCCAGTTACATTACGACATTTGATACACACAAGGCACTCCTCCGGTATCCGTGAGTTGCATGATCTCATGGTCATAGGAACATATGCTTGACATGCAGAAAACAGTAGCAATAAACTGACACGATCATATGCTACATTTGTAGTTTGGGTCTTATCCATCACATCATTCTCCTAATGATGTGATCCCGTTATCAAATGACATCTCATGTCAATGGCGAGGAAACCTTGACCATCTTTGATCAACGAGCTAGTTCACTAGAGACATACTAGGGACAAAGTGTTGTCTATTTACCCACACATGTAATGTGTTTCCAATTAATACAATTATAGCATTTATAATAAACGATTATCATGAACATGGAAATATAATAATAAACACTTTATTTATTGCCTCTAGGGCATATTTCCAACAAAACCGGCCATGCAGGAGTCAAAATAATACATAACACGATATATTCGAACAAGCATAATAAAACATAATTGTCTTCAGGGTATAGTGATAACACCCTCACTCGTACATTACATTTTTTGGGCATTGGGTCTCTATAGATCGACCACCCGCTAATGCAGCGTGGAAGTACAGCTCAGGGCATTTTTGCTCCTTCCCACGAGGCGGGGGTGTGGTGGCCATCACAATTGGCTTGATCCATGGTAGTTGCATCATGGTCCGCGCAAAGGCCATCCACGCTCCCTCGATGCAAACCGAATGCTTCACAGCCTCAATCCACGGCACGGCATCGCAAAGCTTCTGCAGCATGCCGAAGTAGTTGCTCGGGAGCGGCTCTATAGGCCACAGCTGGATGCAGAGGTCCTGGAAGGTCGGCTCTGCCATCCGATGCAGCTTCATCAGTTGCTTCATCTGGTAGCTAAGGAGGGGATGTGCCTCAGGAGTTTCAAACTGTGCCTAGAATAGTCTCTCCTCCACATCCCCATCTCGGACTACATAGTGCTTCATCGCGTCCGCCGCACTCCTCGGGAGGTCCGTAAAGGCGCCTAGGGAACGCCACAACCGTGTAAGATAGGTGAACCCGTTTCCACCAAAGGCACATTGCAGTAAGTATGGCTTACCATCCGCAATCAGCTTTACTTGGCGAATCTCCTCTTCAAAGAAGCACCTATTAACGCGCTCCGATTTTAGGTCGGAGGTAAGCACGCTCAGATTGGTCACCTGGTCTTTGACCTGCTGCTCCAGTATCTCGCACTTAGCGCTAGCATCCTGGAGCACCTGTTGGACCTTGGCTACTCGAGCCTCATTCCTGTTGCTTTCCACCCTCATGGAGTTTAGCTCGGTGGCCGCCTTATTGTCCATTGCCTTCTAGTCGACAGCCTCCTATTTAGCCCTCCTGAGCTCGGCCTTGAGGTCTTCGACATGTGCGCTTGAAGCCGAGGGCATAAAGAGACGCAAGATCAGGACCCAAAATTAGGATAATCCACATTAATGAGAAAAGCAATAGAGTAGGTAGCTACAACTAAAAACTGACCTTGTACTTCGTTAACCCATTTGTTCAAATGGTCCAATTCCTCATCGGAGCTCTAAAGCTTCCGATTTAGTTCGGCCAGTTCAAGGGTGTTGGATACCCTGGCCGAGGACAAGGCCTGCAAAAAACAAACTTATCCATAAGCAGGAGGTCGGGCTATTCGATGCCAAACTATATGCCTACATTTATAGGACCCCTAGGCGAGTTTTTCAAACTCAACTGTGACTTGGGGGATACTATACCCATAAGGAATTCATGACAATGTACACAAAATTTGTCATTATGAACAAGACCATGGCTTACCTTGAAGCTCGCTAGCAAACCATTGAAGGTTTCCTTCAGTCCGCTATTAATGGAGTGAATACTTTTTAGGACCGCACCCATAAGGGTGTGGTGATCTTCGGCAATGGAGGAGTCACACAATGCCTCCTCCATCATGGCCGGACACCCAGCCACGGTCCACTCAGGTTGTGGGTGGCACCGACGGTGGCACTTCTCCTCCCCCTCCTTGGGGAGGCAGGGTCGACAACACGGGAGGCGTCGAAGCCTCCAGAGTGGACTGCGAAGGGAGCTCGGGCGACTTACGACGCCCCCCCCCCCCCCTCATCCGCCAGGAGGGTTTTGACTTCCTGGACCTAGGTGGCCGAGGTATAATCCTCGATCGGCACGTCTCTGGTGTCCAAGGTTTGCACCTCGGCCATCATCGTCTCACTCCCTGTGTTCGGCACAAGGGGGTCCGATAGGACACCACCTTCGGGGCCTCACCTGTGGCTGGGGGTGGTGTGGTGTGGGATTCTATCCCGCTCTCCGCCAGTTCGGTCGGTGGAGACTCCCCTGAGACCTGATCGGTTGGGAGGTCTCATGCCACACTATATCATGAAAGTAACTAAACAAGTTAGCTCTATGAAGCCAATGAGGATAAGCCGGATGGTGTCTGGATTCAATACCTCTGAGCTGGGGGCTTGAACCTGGGGTTCCTTCGAGGGACCCTCTCGAAAGCTCTGGAATCCTCATCGGAATCTGGGCTATCGTCCGTCAGAGTCGCCTTGGATTTGCATGCCCTCTTCGAGGCCAAGGAAGGACGATCCTCCTCGGCGTCCTCGGGCGCGGCCCTCTTCTTTGTCTGGGGAGAGTGATCTGTCTCCCGTCTTGCTCCTCCTCCTCGTGTGTGGAGGAGGCTCGGGTTTCTCCGGATCTGGTATTCGGAGGACCCCTAGAGCGGAGGCCCCTGCGGACCTCCTTCTTATTATTCTCCTTCTTTTATGGCATCGTGTACGGCACCATGACCAGCATCATCGTCAGCAGGGGCGACCTGGGGTCTTCAGGCAAGGGGGTTGGGACGCTGATTTGCACAGCCTTCTCTAGCCAGCCATGCAAAGGCAAAGGGAAGAAGGGTGAATCCGGGTCGAGTGTTACAATTCGGCATGCAGTTAAGGAAGTCATGTCATACCTTCAAGGGTGGGTTATCGGCATCCAAACCGGTGTCTTCTTCTTCGGCCGACCACTCCTTCTAGGGCTTGAAAAGTGCCTTCCACAACTTCTTGTGAGTTGTGCCGAAGAACTTGTGCACGGTGGCCAGGTCCTCGGGCGTGTAAGCCCACATCGGGGTCTCCCGATGCTAGAAGGGTAGGAGACGGCAGCGGATAATAACCTAGACCACGTTGGTCAGCACGATATCGACCTCCACCATTTTAGTGACACACCTTTGCAGTGCCTTCACTTCGAAGACAAACACCCAATCAAGGCCCTTCTTCATCCATGAGGTTATCCTCGCGGAGGGTCCGGATCTGAATTTGGCAGGCATCGACCAACCCGCATCCCGTGGTTCGATGATATAGAACCACTCCTTCTGCGGGATCATCACGGTGTCGATGAAGGTGCCATCCGGCCACCCGACCCACGGGAGCTTGCTGATTACCGCATCGTCACAGTCAACGTGTTGACCGCTGACCGTCTTCAGCTTCATATTGAAGACCTTGAGCCACAGGCCGAAGTGCGGTTGGACTCGCAGGAAGGCCTCATAGACGGTGATGAAGGCCGAGATGTGCATAAAAGAGTTTGGGTGGTGGTGGAATTCCAAGCCGTAGAAGAACATTATCCCCCTAACGAAGATGTGGAGGGGAAACCCTAACCCCCGAATGAAATGAGGGATAAATACCACTCTCTCGCCTGGCCGTAGAGTTAGCACCACTTGGGCTTGTTTGGTGGGATGCTGGACGATGTTGGACGAAAGGTATCCGACGGCCTTTAGCTCCTGGATGTCCTTGTCGGTGACGCTCGAGGCCTCCCACTTGCCATTTGAGTCCGAGCCCACCATGGGTTGAGCTCGGGAGGGGAGACATGGAAGGGAAGGAGGAAATAGATCTAGGCGCTTGGAGCCGGGGAGCAAAATGGAATCAGGTCTGGATGTGTAAGGAGGCTGATAAGTCTCCAACGTATCTATAAATTTTTATTGTTCCATGATGTTATATTATCAATCTTGGATGTTTTATAATAATTTTATCGCAACTTTATATAATTTTTTAGGACTAACCTATTGACATAGTGCCAAAGTGTCGGGTTGTTTTTGCTTGTTTTTTACTTCGCAGAAAATCAGTACCAAATGGAGCCCAAACATCACGGGAATTTTTGGAGATTTTTTGTGGAACAGAAGAACCAGGATGGGCCAAACAACCACTAGAGAGGGGGCCCATGGGAAGACGTGCTTTGTGATGGGTTTGATCTTGCAGTGTTCTTTCCCAGTGACATAAGGGGCAACAAGACACGCATGTATTGTTGCCATTAAGGATAACAAGATGGGGTCTATTCCTACATGAATAGATCTTGTCTACATCATGTCACCATTCTTATTGCATTACTCCATTTCTCCATGAACTTAATACACTAGATGCATGCTGGATAGCGGTCGATGTGTGGAGTAATAGAAGTAGATGCAAAATCGTTTCGGACTACTTATCTTGGACGTGATGCCTATATAATGATCATTGTCTAGATATCATCATGATTATTTGATCTTCTATCAATTGCCTAATAGTATTTTGTTCACCCACCGTGCGCTATACCCATGAGAGAAGCCACTAATGAAACCTACGACCCCCGGGTCTACTTTTCCAACATATTGCTTTCCTATCTACCATTTTGCCTTTTTGTTTTCAGATCTATTAATCCAAAAAACCAAAATACCTTGCTGCACTTTTTTTTACCTATTTTATTTTGTGTTCTTGCGAGATCTATTTGCCAAAACTATCATTACCTAATCTATCTTTTTACCGTAGAGAGCTTGACAACCTCTCTTTCACGTCGGGTTGCAAGTATTTGTTATTTGTGTGCAGGTGTTGTTTATGTGGGTGCGTGATCTTCCTCTATGGATTAATACCTTGGTTTCATAACTAAGGGAAATACTTACCGTCGATGTGTTGCATCATCCCTTCCTCTTTGGGGAAATACTTATGTAGTCTCAAGCCACGTCAAAGGAGTTTATGGCGCCGTTGTTGGGTAGGAAGAAATCTCTTCGTGTGCCAATCTTGGTACCGGGGAGAAGTCATCAACATCTACCAGGTTCCTAATCACAAATCTCATCTCCTTGCAATTTACATTATTTTCCATTTGTCTCTCGTTTTCCTCTCCCCCACTTCACAAAATTTTCCATTTTATTCGCCCTCTTTTTCTTTTGCCTTTTTACTTGCTTGCTATCTTTGCTTGTGTTTCCATGTGCCTTCTAATTGCTTGCATCTTCGCTTGTTCAAAATCTATTGATATGGATCCTCATCCATTTGCTAATCATTTCAAAAGACCAAATTATGATGAACCAATTGCTCGTGAGTTGAGTGAACTTGATTATCTCTATCAAGTTTTGTTTGAAAATCATGAATCTAAAAATTTTGATGAAGTGTTGAAAGAAGAAATAAATAAGGTAATTTATGATAACTCCTTGATTGAAGCATGATTGCAATGATATTAATATAAATTCTATTAATGTCAATTATGTTAATGATATGCAAAACTACAAGCTTGGGGATGATAATTTTGTCATGTCCACTTCTTATTGCAATGATCATGATTTGGGTGATAATGCTTCTTATGATCTTGAAAATGTATTTAAGCCTCACGTTGAATATGTTATTGATAATAGTGTTTGCAATAGTATTGAAAGTGGGTTTGGGAGAGCGTCAACTTTAGGTAAAAATAATCCCACATATTTGGAGAGTGTTCAATCTTATGAGTTTTTTTTATAAAAGTGGGTTTGGAGGGGTCATAACTTTAGTTGATGATAATCCCACTATTTTGGAAGATGATAAAAACTTTATGCATGTTGATCATAAAGAGAGTATTGTTTATGATAGCTATATTGTTGAATTTTATTATCATCCTACATGTAATAATTATGAGGGACAAACTTATGCGTGTAGGCGTTGCAATAATATCAAGTTTCCTCCCTATGTGTTCAAAGTTTTGAAGATATGCTTGCTTTGCCATCCTATGCTAGTTGATTCTTGCTCACATAGATTGTTTTCTTATAAAATCCATATGCATAGGAAGTATGTTAGACTTAAATGTGTTTGTCACATGTATTATGATGCTCTCTTTGTGCTTTAACTCTTATCTTTTATGTGAGCATCATTGAAATCTCAAACCTATCTTAATGGCTATAAAGAAAGAGCTTGTTGGGAGGCAACCCAATGAATAAAATATTTTTATATTTTCCTTTCTGTTTTTCAGTGTTTGAAAAATTATTCTTATTTTATGATTGTTTTTTGTGTTTTATTTAGTGTTTGTGCCAAGTAAAGCCTTTAGGATAATCCATGAGATGAGTAGAGGCAATGCTGAATCTGAAATAGAAACTTTGTTCCCAATGCACAAATTTTTATTTTTTACTGGAATGTTATATTGATCTGAAATATTAACACAGAATTTATATACAAATTAGTGATGTTGTCCTAATTTTTCAGAAGTTTTAGAGTTACGAAAATATGGGTGAGTACAGATTACTACAGACTGTTCTGTCTGAAACAGATTCTGTTTTCGTTGCATTGTGTGCTTGTTTTGATGAGTCTATGGCTTGTATTGGGGGGTATAAGTCATGGTAAAGTTAAAATATAGTAGTTATAATTAAATAAAAAAATAATAATGAGTTTACAACAGCACTTAGAGTGGTGATTTCTTTATTATATTAATGGATCTCATGAGAATTTTGTCAAGTTTTGTGCGATTGAAGTTTTCATGTTTTGGGTGAGATCACGATGGATGAAGGAATAAGGAGCAATAAGAGCCTAATATTGGGGATTATACCTCACCCCAAGACAATATCCAAAGAGTAACAAGCAACTAAGCTTGGGGATGCCCCGAGTGGCATCCCCTCTTTCTTCTAATAACCATCGGTATTTTACTTGGAACTATATTTTTATTCGTCACATATCATGAGTTTTTGTTAGAGCTTCTTGTATCTTTGCTTTATTTGGTTTTTATCCTTGCTGGACACACCTATTTGAGAGAGCCAAAATTATGCTATGATTTGCTAGAATTTCTCTATATGCTTCACTTAAATCTATTGAGCAAAGGAATTGCTCTAGTGCTTCACTTATATCTTTTTGAGCACGGCATCCTTTTACATGTTTGAAGAGATGCTCTCATGCTTCACTTATATTAGTTTGAGAGTTAGTAATTTTGAGGAAATCCTCTCATGGTTCACTTATATTAATTTGAGGGATGAAACTTTTATGCTCATGATCTTCACTTATATCCATGTGAGCTTGTCAAAAGCAATGGCAATATATGAAACTAGTCCCAAACTGATAGATATTCAAGAGGGATATAATAAAAAAATCATGAAGATCATTGGACAAATTAAACTTGATTCTTTGTAATCGTTTTGAGTTATGTTCATAGTAATATGTGAGTTATGTTAATTGTAATTATGCTTAGTAAGAATACTGATGTTAAGGTTTGTGATTCTCTATGCAAGCACGAAATTCAATAGTTGTGCTATGAAATTACATCCTACTTATGGTGCATTATTCGGTGTTAGTTATGCTTAATGCTCACTTATGTGATTTTTCATTTCTTGGTTGGATGCTTCTCAATCTATTTGCTAGCCTTCATTTGTACTAAGTAGAAATACTACGTGTGCATCCAAAATCCTTAAAACCAGTTTTGCCATATGAGTCCACCATACCTACCTATATACGGTATTTCCATGCCGTTCCAAGAAAATTTGTATGTGCCATCTCTAATTTTCAAAACAAAATTTCCTTTTTGTGTGCTCGTACCGCTCATCAAATGGTAGGGGGTGACCGATATTTTTCCATGCTAGATGTGTTATTCTCAAGATGAGTGTTTATTCACTTGTCATTGCACAAGAGTATGGCGGTAAGGATCCCCAGTCCTGAAATGAAACGATTTTATTTTACTTTATGTTGTCAAATAATAAATTCCTTGGAAAGTGTTGGTATGGAAGGCAACCGTGGATTCGGCTAGCCATGGGAAGTGAAAGTATGGTGGAAAAAGGAATACACTTTATTTTCTGTTTGGGAACCGCTTCTGATGTATCTAGCATGGAAAGATATTGAAATCTCTTAGTCGTTTTCGTTGACAGAAAAGGCATGCCACCCAAAATGTTTTACTCTATCAATTTAAACACTTGAGCTCTGGCACCTCTACAAGTCCCTACTTCCCTCTACGAAGGGCCTATATATTTACTTTATGCAATTTTTATTTTTCAATTTGAGTCTCCATCTTATTTTATAAAGCACCAACTAGGGGGCACTATGATCGTACTTGAGCATTAGGTGTAGCTAATATTTGAGTGTGTATCTTGAATGGATCAATGATTGAGCATGATGAGCTAGGGATAACTTGATTTATTGTTGATATTTTGAAAGACATGGTTGCTTGTTGATATGCTTGAGTATTAAAAATTTCATGTCAAAACTAGACTATTGCTTTGAACCATCTAAAAGTCCAAATGCCCATGCTAAAAATTAAAGAATATATGATGAACATGTTAGGCAGCATTCCACATCAAAAATATGTTTTTATCATTTAACTACTCGACGACGAGTAGGAATTAAGCTTGGGGATGCTATATAATTTTTGCTTGTTCCATGTTGTTATATTATCAATCTTGGATGTTTATAATCATTTTATAGCAACTTTATATCATTTTTTGGGACTAACCTATTGACATAGTGTCAAAGTGCCCGTTGTTCTTTTTGCTTGTTTTTTTACTTCGCAGAAAATCAATACCAAACGGAGCCCAAACGTCACGGAATTTTTTGGAGATTTTTTGTGGACCAGAAGAACTAGGATGGGCCAAACAACTACCAGAGAGGGGGGCCCAGGGTGGCCACCCTCCACCAGGGCACGCCAGAGGCCCCTGGCGCGGCCTAGTGGAGCATACCCACCTCGGGACTCCCCTCAACCAACTATCAAGCCTATAAATTCTCAAATATTCAGAAAACCATAGGGGAGTCGACGAAAGACAAGTCCATCCGCCGCAAGTTCCAAAATCATGAGATCCAATCTAACACCATCATGGAGGGGTTCATCTTATTCATAGGTGCCTCTCCGATGATGCATGAGTAGTCCACCATAGACCTACGGGTCCGTAGGCAGTAGCTAGATGGCTTCCTCTATCTCTATGATTCTCAATACAATGGTCTCTTGGAGATCTATTTGATGTAATGACTTTTGCGGTGTGTTTGTTGGGATCCGATGAATTTCGAGTTCATGATTGGTTTCTATCCATGAATATGATTTGAGTCTTCTTTGATCTCTTATTTGCATGATTACTTATAGCCTCGTATTTCTTCTTCAAATCTTTGGTTTAGTTAGGCCAACTAGATCAATTTTTCTTGCCATGGGAAGAGCTGCTTTGTGATGGGTTCGATCTTGCGGTGTTCTTTCCCAGTGACAGAAGGGGCAGGAAGACACGCATGTATCGTTGCCATTAAGGATAAAAAGATGGGGTCTATTCCTACATGAATAGATCTTGTCTACATCATGTCACCGTTCTTATTGCATTACTCCGTTTCTCCATGAACTTAATACACTAGATGCATGATGGATAGCGGTCGATGTGTGGAGTAACAGAAGTAGATGCAAAATTGTTTCGGTCTACTTATCTTGGTCGTGATGCCTATATAATGATCATTGCCTGGATATCGTCATGATTATTTGATCTTCTATCAACTGCCTAACAGTAATTTGTTCACCCACCGTGCGCTATACTCATGAGAGAAGCCACTAGTGAAACCTACGCCCCCCGGATCTAGTTTTCCAACATATTGCTTTCCGATCTACTATTTTTCCTTTTTTGTTTTCAGATCTATTAATCCAAAAAAACAAAAATACCTTGTTGCACGTTTTTTTACCTTTTTTATTTTGTGTTCTTGCGAGATCTATTTGCCAAAACTATCATTACCTAATCTATCTTTTTACCGTAGAGAGCTTGGCAACCTCTCTTTCACATCGGGTTGCAAGTATTTTTTATTTGTGTGCACGTGTTGTTTATGTGGTGTGTGGTCTTCCTCTACAAATTGATACCTTGGTTTCATAACTGAGGGAAATACTTACCGTCGTTGTGCTGCATCATCCCTTCCTCTTTACGGAAATACCGATGCGGTCTCAAGCCACGTCAGAGGCCTTGGGTTTTTTTCTCCATTTTATGGGGGGCGTAATACCAAGAGTCCTCTTTTACTACCGTAGGCCATGGCATTTCCCGAAGCAATCGTGTCGTTATGCGCGCGCATGGTTACCCAGATCATTACTCATATCCCATGGAATACGAGACACGATCTCCATGTTGATAAGACGTGCCAATAAAAGGGCGGCCTCGAGTCGTGAATCGAGTTTCCATGACTGGCCGTTGTGGCTTTTCGTCAGAAAGGTTGTTAGGTAGGTTTAATATTCACACCCGGGCATTTGGCCTTCAGGATAAACAAAACGTATTCCAGAGGATAGGGTGTCGTCAAGGGCCAAGTTGAGTTCTTACAAACATAGAAGGAACTCCCCTTTGAAGCCGAATACCATGGATACGTGAAGCTGCCAAAGACTACATTCCTCGGCGTTAAAGGCTAGTTTGGGGGCTACTGAGGGAGTCTGGGACTAAGGGGTCCTCGGGCCGTCGGCTCATTCCTCATGGGCCGACCTGCTGGGCTGATCTGCTGAAGACCAAAATGTGAATGATCGTGTATCTAAGAAGGAAGACTCTGTAGAATGGCATGGCCTCCAAGTTCCGGAGATAGGATCTGCGTATCTATCCCTTGTAAAAGGTCGATTGTGTGTAACCCTAGGGAACCCCGGTGTCTATATAAACCGGAGGTCCCCATTCGTAGAGGACATGTGAACTCATCTAGGGTTTAGCTTAGACGATCTCGAGGTAGATCAACTCTGTAATCTCTATACACATCAATACAATCAAGCATGACGTAGGATTTTGCCTCCTCACGAGGGCCCAAAAATGGGTAAATATTGTCCCCTTCATTCCCTGTTACCCACTAATCTAAGTCTCACAGCTCGGGACCCCCTACCCGAGATCTGTCGGTTTTGACACCGACAGACACCAACTCCTAATCTCACATATCTGGTGCAACACGGTTGTAGGAGGGTTTTCCTTGACCTAGTGTAGCCTAGTGTTGTCGTCCAATGTGCATGTGACACTAATGTGTTTTCATTGTAGTATGTCAACAGTTCCAGTCACCTGTCAACCAACCATCAACATCACAAACTAGATGGATAACTCCAATCAGTGGCAGATCTAGAAAGAAAATGAAGGGTGGGCCCAAATTTTTAAGAATACAATATGTGCCAAATATGTGCTCAAATTAACATCAAATTTTGAAATAAAAAATGGTTCTACCAATTTATACAGACAATATGTGCTCAAATAGACATGAAATTCGCACACCAATACATCAAGGATAAGAGAAGCAACCAAAAAAGAAGACAAGCAGACATATACCTCTAAGAAATCGCATTATATTTAGGAGGAAAGTGTCCTTTGCGATCTTTCTTTTTTTGAAATCGTATCATAATTTGCTCATCAAGAATACTTTTGAATATCCTTTTCTCACAATAGCATACCATTAGATCATTGAGCCAATCATCTGATATCTTATTGCGCAAATCAGTTTTGATGATCTTCATTGCTGAAAATATCCGCTCGACCGATGAAGTTGCCACTGGAAGAATCAATGTCAACTTGACGAGGAAATATACCAATTGGAAAGTCCTATGTTTTGTTGTTTGAACCATCAGTCGAGAAAGGGTAGAAATATCCACACATCCATTAAATTCCTCACTTCTCCTAATATTTGTAAGGAAAGTTGGAAGCTCGTATCTTAGCAACAAACGTTCAGCTTGTGTAAAATCCTCAGCATAAATTTCAGCAAGCCGAATAAGTTTGTCGATGTTAAACTTTGAGAAGTTGTTTGCTGGATTAAGACAAGACACACCGTCCACTAACTCGGTGTTAACTTCATTGAATCGGTGATTCATCTCGGTGGGAGTTGCGTCAATAGCAACATTGAATATGCTAACCTTGAAATAATGATGCCGGGTCACCTTATTCTTGCTGCGAACAGATTGCCCCATAGCTCCAACAAGATCGTCCATATTTTGCACCTCAATGTCATGCTCCTCACAAAAGTTCATTGGTTGGTCGTGTAATGGCTCATACCCATTGTCCCACATATCTTGCAAAGCTTCTTTTACATCCGAGATCAAACGCATGGATTCAACAACATCTTGATTCTTTCTTTGCAAAGTTTGTGATAGAAAATTTGTGATGTTCAACAAGTTTACTAAGAACAACATGATGAACACAAACTGGAAGCATTCCATTTGTATAATCAAACCTGAAGCCCCACCTTGAGAAGTGTGTTCCCAGGCATCGTCCACCACAATTGCTAGCACATCCACCCCTTCATTCCACATTGTATAGATACGAAGCAAGGTTCTAAGATGTGAGCCCCAACGAGTAGCGCTTGGTCTAGCAAGGTTAGTTTCTTGATGTAAACCAGTTCCGGATGATATCTTACCATTCTCCATCAATTCTATCAAGCATGTTGCTTTGCAAGCAATGCATCCTTTCTTTTGCAAGATGACCCTACTTGATTCACTATCAAGGGAAGATAGTTGAAAAAGTCTGCAATGACCAGACAACACCGAGCCATTGTGACAACCACCAATTGTAACTGATGAGCAAAGCAATGAACAAAGAAAGCATATGCACTCTCATCACGAATCAACTTTTGCAAACCATTGAACTCTCCTCTCATATTTGACGCCCCATCATAACCCTGTACAGGCATCCTATTGATGGGCAAGCCATGGAACTTCAACACAGTAAACAATGCTTCTTTAATTCCGGTGAATGTACAATCTGTGATGTGCCTAATAGCAAGAAATCTCTCTTGAAGCTCCCCATGATCATCCAAAAATCTGCACATTTGGAAAGCTATAAATTAAAAGAAGACAAAGGAACAACAAATTAAAAGAAGACAAACAAACAACAATATAAGACAAACAAATTCATATGCATTACCTCAAAATTATTACCATTTGCTCCTTTATTGAGCAATCTCTAGCCTCATCAACAAGTATTGAAAATTTCTTATCTCCAGGTTCATCCTTGATGACTTTGGTTACCTCCATTGCACAACATGTAGCAAGGTCCTTTTGGATATCTATACATATCATTAGTGCATTACCTTGCCCCTTATCGAATGCATCTTTCACATCTTCATTCTTGTCCTTGTACCAATCCAAGAACTCCCTGAAATTGTCTTTGTTAATGGAATTGGAGGATTCATCATGTCCACGAAAAGCTTCCCCTTGAGCTATGAGAGACCTTGCACAATCCAATGATGCAGTCAAACGGATTTTATATTTAGTTTCAGCCTCTTTATTGTAAATTCGGAGTTTGGTAGCCACATTGGCCCTCTGATCGCTTAAATCATCACACAAGCCTTTAGCAATGTTGTGGTAACTAGATGGACCACCAACATGTTTTTGAAAATTTGCCAAAGCTGTTTTCCAACGTTTGTAACCATCTAATCTCCAATGCAAGCCTAAAGTCCAGCCTCCCCCATTATCGTGCAATTTTGTAAAATCTACCAAGCCACCACAAGATTTTTGTTGGCGAGATCATGCACGCCGGAATATGTAGTACCCCAAGCACACGGACACATCAAAGACACCTTTTGACATTGACCTTGGCACAAAACAAAGCAAGAAAATGGATGCTCCCACTGTTTTGACTTTTTGCTTGGCTTAAGGTTCAAATCAGCTTTAGTCGCCAACTTAGAATATGTGTCTCTAGTGCTCAAGCTTATGCTTTTGGTAGTGTTCTTTCACAACCCTTTAGGCATGATATAGAAGAATAAATGACAGAACAAAGAGGCAATTATGATGAAGAAAAATGCATCTACTGCCTCCTTGCTCATCCTTGCTCAAGGACTAGTGGGGGCTCTCTCATTTGCTACCCTAGCTCTCCTTTTCGGTCTCAGTGTGAACACAACAGTGTGCTTTTGACATCAATGTTCTTTCCGATGGGGAGGCTCTCAAGCACACATAGAAGTATCATGCATCTCTAGAAGTCAAAAAACCAAATGGTTCCACTCTTGCCCCTTACCAAGATAACCATATGCTCCTTCACAGAAAGCGGGTAGAAGTGTGTTCTCTTGGAGATGACAAGAACGCAAAAGATTCATTGCATGCATAGACGCAAACTTGATAAATTTAGTAACCAATTTGAGTCGCCTTCATAAAATCCTCCTCTTTCAAAAGTTCCTAGGTATCATGTAACATGCTTCACCATCTTTTTTTTGAAAGGATTACGACAGTGGAAGACCCTGCAAAGATTTTAGTTTTTCAAAGAAAAAGAACATAATTCACATCCATGAGGACTTAAACCCTAATGGACGAGGTGTACACCAATTTCCTAACCAAGTGAGCTAGTCTCAACTCTTGCTTCACCCTTTTTTAGGAAAATCATAGTTTTATATATTAACGTTACTTGGCAAATCACTCAACGTATCGTGCGTGTGGCGGCAGACGCCACATGTCGGCTGGCGCGCCTGCCGTCACGGTTAAGTTGGTCTATTCTGGCAATTTGTTTTAAAATTGGTCTTTTCTGTCAATTCTGTTGGATAGGTGGTCTTTTTAGACAAAAATTCTCGTCATCGGCTCTCCCACTACAAAAACGGTTGGTAAAAGAATCTTCATAACGAACTTTGAAGAACAAAGCATCTCAATTAAGAATCTTGATTTATTTAAACATAAATATTGAACTGCAAGAGGAATATCTAATATAAATCTTATTTTATCGAGTCGTCTGCCATGCCTCTCAGCATCTTCTATCTGGTCCTTTCTCTTCCTAGTTGTTCCTTCAAACACGAAAGCCACAAATAAAGTCTAGTTGTAAGCCCCCCATCCATGCTTTAACCTTGATCGCCGACCCTTCTCGACATCCTCTTTGCACACAGTTATTGTCAACCATATGCTTAGTTGTCCATAAATTACAAATTTTCGTCAAATAGTTTTCCATACCAAAATTATCACTTCATACACAATCTTTCTAGTAACTGTTCTCCATGTTGGATTTCCTACGAGCAGGGTACGACCTCTCACGATATTCCAAGGTGGCGGCATCTCTAGATCACTCCAGTGTATCATCTCTTACAGCGCTCTCCAGGGGATGGTATATTTTTAGAAACAATCATCCCATACACCCCCACTATAATTAAGACCGAGTCTAATTGGATGGTGAATTGGAGATTTGACGATTTTTCTTGAAATTGTGTTAACAAGACACTTCTCTCTCTCCTTATTAAGGTGAGGTCTGAGCGTATATCAGGTGAGATTAGAGCTGATGGTTCACAGCACTCGAGAGACTTTCTGGAGAAGAAAAAAAGAGCAGCAGAATAAGATAAAGAAATACTCCCTCTGTAAGACCTTTTAGATCACTAGTTTAGTGACCTAAAATGTCTTATATTCCCTCCTCTCCTAAATATAAGACCTTTTAGAGATTATGAACTATCTACGGTAAGGAAATATAAGACCTTTTAGATCACTAGTTTAGTGACCTAAAATGTCTTATATTCTCTCCGTTCCTAAATATAAGACCTTTTAGAGATTATAAACTATATACGGATGTATATAGTTATATTTTAGAGTGTAGATTCACTCATTTTGCTCCGTATCTAGTCTATAGTAGAATCTTTAAAAGGTCTTATAGTTAGGAACGAAGGTAGTAATTCCTTACAGAGGAAGTAGAAACCAGTGCTTAGAAAGAAAAGAAAAAATCAATGCTCGAAGGTTAGTCTTGCAATGCTACAATAGCTGAGGGGATTACATGTTCTACAGTGCGACCGTACACCAACAAAAAATAATACAGTGCTATGCAAAGCTTCTTTCTCTTGAGATAAGTTCCCGTAACATGTCTGTTAGGCGGTCTGGCTTCATTGATCATATTCGGCTGCACCGAAGAAGGCGTAGTCTGGCTCGCCAGATGATCCCAGCATAGGTATGTATTCGGATCCTCTCACATGAACACTGAAGCAAGCTGTAACATATACATGCACAGCGTCAAAGTTAGCAGAAGTATAATTGCAGCCCTAATATGGATCCAACAATAACAAACATAAGATGATGATGCCACAAATGCAAATCTAGGGATTCAGCGAACGTGGATCTAAACTAAATCAAAACACCTACATACAGAAACACTGCCAAGGGGAACATCAAGAAATACGGAGTGCCTCTAGTGCGATGTGTTTTAAAAACAGAAATACGCCGACAAAAGGTGACAGTAAGATAGGCATGAGAATAAGATTAACAATGTGAAAACAAACGCATAAAGATAATCGATGAAGTGGACTGCATAGCACACCCAAGCTATTCCCAGTACTTGTGAACATTGTTCTTGAAATGTCATTCCACAAAACGGAAGCAAAGGTTCAAATTTTTCAATAAGCCAAATTATTAATTTTCAACAATGCCTTTGTGTCAGATAGCTCAGAAAAAGTAAAAACTACGAAAGCTTTTGAACTACTAGTCATTGTGTCAGAGAATCAAACCATTTAAACTATGTGGATTTCAATTATTATTTATAAAGAGCAGAAACATCGTGTACTTATATTTCCCTTCATATTAAATAAATTCAAAGTTAAACAGCTTTTTGGGAAAAGCTACTGTACCTGCAAGGATGTTTGCTTAAATTTAAGGTTTAGGTACTTTTGCATTTTGAAGAATTCTAAAAAAAAAATCAACTCTGAACATGTAGGCTCAAGGCTTACGAACTTGTGAAAATGTATATTAAATTTTGTTGAGAATTTTTTAAAATGCACAGGTAGGTAAACCCTAAACAAAAGCACCCGCCTCTGAATGTACAAAATCCACACCACCCATTTTTGTTTAAAAATGTGAAATGCCCGAGTGCAAACCAACACAGGGTTTTACTAGAGGTACCGCAACAGACCACGAGTTTTGACAGACACAATTAAGGTCCCACGATTCTAGTTGACTAGCACACGGTACAACAGGAAAGTTCAGATGTGAACTTAAATAGAACGATTAAAACCAACCCTAGTTCAGGTTGGGTATGCTTAAAAACACTAATAACGGAACAAATATATTACTCACGCTAGTTTGATCCTTGATAAACTTTAACATAATCATGGTGGTTCTTGTTGTATAGAACAAAATGATTTAAAGATGGGATATCTAGTGTCACAGTACAAATAAAAGTACAGATTAATAAAGGAACACATGATCAAACAAGAACATGTGATTTAAGAACGAAAATCATGCTTAGTTAACTGCTAAATTATGTCTGAAGCAATAGCAGAATCATTAGTCCTTACAAACAAAACCAACAAAGGACTGCCAATTTCACAATATAACTTTGCAACTACCGGACAGCACATTTTCAGTTGAGGAGAACCTTCTTAAAAGATCAGCTATTCTAGAAAATGCAGAAAATTTCCTCTTTTTGTTAGCATATACTGTTGGTAACTGGCAATTAAGAATCAACATTTGAGATCAATTGGTGGTCTGGGAACTAAGGTGTGAGTGTGACAAAGTCAAGGAGAACACACTACATTATATAGCATCACGTACATGTGAAGATAGTATGCCCCAACCTTTTACCAGGGTGTAACTAATATTTAGTAATTACAAATCCAGATTCTTAAGTGTCATATGTAGCTGATTATCTATTAGAAAATTATATGCACTTTCATGATTAATTTAATCAATAAATAGGTGACAACATTTGCGTAAATATACACCACTTCGTCCATAACATTTTTGCGCCTCCTTGGCAACATCTATGGAAGCCGATATTTATATCGCCAATATGGTAGGTCTATTAAGTTCTTTATGTTCTTTTGTCATGATACATGAGTGAGATGCAATACTGTGATCATGCTAGTATTTTTCAGTTGGTATCATGTCTAGTCTATATGTTGTGCTAATGTTAATCACTGCTTCTTCTGATTAAATTCATCACTGGAGTGTATAGTTTCCTTGCATTTGAGCCAATGGAAGTTGTGCAACAAGGTTAATTAGCTACAGTCAGCCAGCCACGTTCAAGCCTAGTATCAATATATTTAGTTTTTATCCATTCTAAGCATTATATAAGGCTAGCAGCACATAGATTGGACCCAAGCAATGGAATAACAAAGAAGGGTTGTTTCCACCAAAATTCATGCGATTGTTCAATGGATGAACCCATAGTGAGACAGTTTTTTCTTCAAACCAAACAATCCATAAATTCTGCTGCGATTTTCCCTCTTTGGCTGGCGATTCTAGTTCTAGTACTCCCCCAATCGATGCCTCCATCATCACCATATGTCTCCCCAAGAAAAGGTTTAGATCGTTCATGTACTTAACATACATTGCACAAATGAAGAATCATCGGTAAGTTTAAGACTGTTAGGCATGAAAGAAGTGGTACCATTCTCAATTTTCACTACACTTTGAAGCATAACCTCCATTTTCTTCTTCATCTCATTATTGTCATCCATCAGTGGCACCAGAAGGGTCAGTTCCCTATAAATGTCACGTACAAATGTACAAATATTTTTAGCATATTCAACTTCCCCGTCAGATATACGTCCAATTGCAAGCCTCATTAGCTCTCCTGACAAATCAGCAACCTAAGACATTGGCAGCACAGAAATAGAATTAACTTCCAGCAAGTGCAGAAAAGGGAAAATGATCATAAATAATTTATAATTATATCAGTATATTTACCCCTAAAAGATAGTCAAGCACATTTATCTGCAAGGGCTCAATAGATTTATCACTTAGAGCAAGCAAAGAATCATTAATTTCAGCTAAACCCAATAAAGTGCCAGTCTTGCAAAATCTACAAAATGTTGCAGCTTCAATATATTCTTGTACCTGCAGCATTTATGGTAAACATGTCGGATTTCTGGCAAAACAAAATGTAGAAGGACGATATTGATACTAACACCAGGGGTATAGGCTCTTCTGAGCTTCCAGAAGTCGGTTCCTTGTAGTTCTTTCACTAATTTTCCAATGTACTGGTTAACCACAGCAGCAAGGTCATTTTCCGCCTTTGAAAGAACTTCCTCCTTGTTATTTTTGCTGATCCTGGAGAAAAACAATAGTATAAGAGTACATGTGAACTGTCACACGTTGGAAATTGAAGATCATTTGCAGATGTAAGTTTGATCAACTCCAAGAGATGTTTATAATTTCAGGCCACGTGCTACATGGTGGACATGATATTTAAGCTAAAATTCTGCATCTATCATCACACTTGATTTGGAGGAAACAAATACTTCGAACCACTTAACTTATGCAAATTCCTGATTGTCTATGCAGCTACCCACCGGCTTGGGTATGTTCGGCAAAAGTCAGCATGACGTGTTTACACTAAGACAAACATAGGCCAGTTCTTTTGAGCAGATTCTGGAGAATCTCAGTCCCGAAAATCCTGAGCCAAAAGAACTCGATTGACCTTCCAAAATATCGACCGGATTCTGTAGAATCTCAGTGCAATCCAAAATCTATAGAAAACCTGGTTTCTCCCAGAATCCTGAGATTTGACTAGTCCCTCAAAAGAAAACGTTTGGAAATATAAATGTACCCCTATTGCATCAGCTAATTACGTCCAAATTGCCACCGAGTTGTCCAGCCGTTGGACGCAGAAAACGCCCGGGCACCCGGCGGCCTCACTCGTGGCACGCCCCCGCCGGACCCACCTCGCCGCCACCGCCGGCCAGGTTCCCTCCGCCTCCTCCGCCCCGCCCCACAGTCCGTCGGGCGTGACACCTCCCCGCCCCGCAGCTCCAGCAGCGACGGCTAGGGTTGCTGCGCCGCCGGCCCTCGCCTCCGCCGCCGGCTAGGGTTGCTGCGCCCCACGCGGCAGCTCCGCCTCGCCCCATAGCTCCAGCAGCAACAGCTAGGGTTGCTGCGCCGCCGGCGGACCAACCTCGCAGGCCAGGCCCTCTCCTCCGTCGGTCAGCTGCACCTCGACGGCCTCCCGACGCTGCATCTTGACGGCCACCCGGCGAGCTTCAGTTGCACGTCGACATCCTCCCGTTGCCACACCTCGACGACCTCCCGTTGCTGCACCTCGACGGCGTCCGTCAGTCAGCTGCACCTTAACTTTTGTCTAAGGGTAGTACAGACATTTCAACACACAACACTTTTCAGAATCTCAAACCACAATCTCCGAAAAGAATTCGACGACGGATTCTGGGAGAAGCAGATTCTGGGAGAATTTTTCAGAATCTTGATTCTGTAGAATCCTGGGTGAAAAGAACTGGGCCATAATATCATTGTAAAAGAAGGCATTTCCACATCACATATTTTTAGCAGCACACAGCATACTAATTCATAAGAGATCAAGGTTAATAAGTAAGAGTGCTCCAAGTTATTCTGAGAACCACAATCAGTTTCTTCCTTGTTCGAAAATAAATAGATACAGTAAATCGTGATACATCTAACACAACTTTTGATGCTCAGATGAAGCAGGTCATCAGCACTCTGTATCAATTACCTGTGGACCTGGAAAATGACCTTCTTGCTGTTCATTGTCACATCCCGACTTGCTTTCACAAGCCTTTCCCTTTTATCATTCTACAATGATACAGAACAGTGATAAGATAATATGAAAGGACTGATACTAGGTAAAAAAAAAACATCCTACTGTGGCAACCATGACTGCTTTCAGTTTGTAAAATGGAAGAACAAATTCTAATGGAAAAACTAGTTCTAATGGCAACTGGCGATAGTGCACATTTGACCCAAGAGGAAAAACTTCTAGAATATAGTTCAGGGAACCCTGAAGAAACAGAATGCAGTATATAATTTCATGTAATTAATGCAGATAAAGAAAATGGAATCTGACAGATGTTGCAACTTTGTCATGCTCTTATAGATATCCACGTGCAAATGTATAATGAAAGACAAAGCTCCTCCTTCATCCGAAAACATAGATGCTAAGAAGTCTAGCTTCAACCAGGAGAGAGGAACGGAAATATCTTTCCCATCAACCAGGAGTAGTTTTTTTCGTAAAATATCAGGTTGGTTCAAGTTGAGCACAAATGATCTTGGAACTTGAAGAGTGTCCAGCTTGTTGTGCATTTTGCTGATATCTCTCTAACGTGAGTGACCTTGTTATTGAAGTGGGTGCCCATTGCCTGATTCGGGATCAGAACTGGGCAGACACAGCACAAGTTTCCTTGTAATTTCTCCGAACACCTGGCACGCATGAGAAGATCTTGGCAAGAGAAAAAGAAAAGACATGCACCAATCTACACACGAAGCTCTAGACTAACTTCCCCTCTTCGAGCGCACTGCACTGCAGAAAATAATCTCGGGCAGCGAAAGCATCACGCCACGCCGCCACGTCAAGCAGTGGCTTGATCCAGGGAGGGAGCGAAGCCAAGGGAAACGGTGCACACCCGTGCGTGCTTACCAGCGCGTTGAGGTACTCGGCGTGGCCGGCGAACTCGGCCTTCATCGCGGAGCACCCCGCCGAGGCCGCAGAAGCCGCCGTGTTCGTGGCCATTGTCCTGGACCTCTTGGGGGCCGGGCCGGCAGGATACGCTGGAGAGAGCTGCAAACAGTGAGAACGGGGAGAGGGGGCGATAGGGTAATGAGGAGGGAGGGGGGTTACGCGAAGAAGTAGTGCCGGGGCGAAGGGTTTTACACCCGGGTTGGGGCGCCGCCATGGTGGAGGGGAGGGGAAGCCGAAGCGAGGAGGAGAGGCCGCGCAGGTGGACGAGGCGGTGGCAGACGCGTAGAGGCACCATCTGTCTGGCCCGTCCCACGGTTTCGGCGCGGCACTTGAGGTCGCGTGGCGTGGCTGCCTCTTTTTTTTCTTTTTGAGTAATGGCTGCCTCTTTTGGAGATCATCTGTGCGTTTCTCACTGATAAAATAAAATAAAATAAAATATATGTTTCTGAGTTTTCTGCAAATTTTTATGTAGCAACTTTGTACTAAAATTAAGAACCAACTGTGGTTGCATGGTTAAAGGGAATGTGTTCGCATGTAAATTTCAAGATGATATGTCGGCCGAGTCTCTCGAATGTGCTGATAGGTTTTGTGTGTGTGCGCTTATAGGGATAAGTGTATGCGTGTGTTAGCTATTCGGCAGGATCTTTATTTCTCTCACTCGATTTGGTGGAATAGAGTAACCAATTAGTCTGATTACAACGAATATACAAGCACAAGTGTGCTAAAACAAGACAACAAGAAGGGGGATTAGTTTAGAGTCAAGGGGTGGGAAGTAGGTCGTCCTGCCCTGATCGATCTTCGATGCCTATCTTCTTGGGATCCCAACTTCTTATACCAGAGCCCTGATTCACCCACTCCTTGCCGGTGACGTTCTGGTTGGACTTCCGCACACGATTGTTGGTTCGGCGGCCCGGCCCAGTACTTGGAGTGGGTTGTTGTTGGGCCTCTACCGGAGCAGTGTTAACACCCCCTCTTCCTTTACTAGCGGCTTGCCCCAATGCCGCCGAACAGGGAAAACGAGATCGGAGTTCATCCAGGTCCTCCCACGTGTCATCCAGGGAATCACCTGACCATTTCACCAGGACCTACTCCACAATACGGTTGGCCTTGGTCTTGTGACGCTTGTCTAAAACCTCCAGTGGTACGGCAAACTGTTTGGCATCAGAAGGGAGGACTGGAGTCACCTAAATCTGTGGAGTGATCGTCTTGCGTGGCTGAGATACATGGAAAACAGGATGAATCGTTGAAGTTTCTGGCAACTGAATGTTGTAAGCCACCTTGCCAATTCGATCAACCACCTTGTATGGTTCGTAATACCAAAAGGCTAACTTGTGACAAGCCCGTCGAGCCACATAACTCTGAACATATGGTTGCAACTTGATGTAAACCATGTCTCCCAAGGCAAAACTACGTTCAGACCTATTTTGGTCGGCATGATGATTCATTCTAGCTTGTGCTCTCAACAAATGGTGATTGACTAACTCTGTCATTTCTTGGCGCTCAGAAATCCATGTATTGAGGTTTGAGACTGGAGTTGCTACACTTGATTTGATCCCCCAATGGTGTGGTTCATGACCATAAAGCACAAAAAATGGCGTTTTTCCATGAGAGCTATGCCAAGTGGTGTTGTACCAGTACTCGGCCAATGTCAGCCACAAGCTCCACTTCTTAGGACAGGAATGAACAAAGCATCGCAGGAATGTTTCGAGGCATTGATTAACCAGCTCGGTCTGACCATCGGTAGCTGGATGGTAAGGGGTTCTCATACGCAATTTGGTGTCAGCTTGTTTGAACAACTCTTGCGAGAATCTGCTGGTGAATATGGGATCATGGTCAGATACAATAGATTTAGGGAGACGATGGAGATGATAAACTTGATCAATATATACCGACGTAACATGTTAAGCTGAAAATGGGTGAGCCAATGGTAGGAAGTGGCAGACGCGTAGAGGCACCATCTGTCTGGCCCGTCCCACGGTTTCGGCGTGGCACTTGAGGTTGCGTGGCGTGGCTGCCTCTTTTCGTGCGAGATCATCTATGTGTTTCTCGCTGATAAAATAAAATAAAACATGTGTGCTTCTCGAGTTTTCTATAAATTTTTATGTAGCAACTTTGTACTAAATTTGTGAACCAACTGTGGCTGCATGGTTAAAGGGACTGTGCTCGCACGTAAATTTCAAGATGATATGTCGGCTCGATCTCTCGAAGGTGCTCGTAGGGTTTGCGTGTGTGCGCTTATAGGGGTAAGTGTATGCACGTGTTAACTACTCGGCACGATCTGTATTTCTCTCACTCGATTTGGTGGAACTGAGTAACAATTGGTCTGATTACGACGAAGATACAAGAACAAGTGTGCTAAAACAAGACAACAACATTCTCGAAAAAAACAAGACAACAAGAAGGGGGTTAGTTTAGAGTCAAGGGGTGGGAAGTAGGTAGACGTCGTCGTCCTGTCCTAGTCGATATTTGATGCCTCTCTTCTCGGGATCCCATCTTCGTATACCAGAGCCCTAGTTCACGCTCCTTGTCGATGACGTTCTGGTTGGACTTTCGCACAAGATTGCTGGTTCTGCGGCCTGGCCCAATACTTGGAGTGGGTTGTTGTTAGGCCTCTATGGGGGCAGTGTAAACACCCCCTCTTCCTTTACTAGCGGTTTGCCCCCAAGCGGCCAAATCGAAAAAACGAGATCGGAGTTCATCCAGGTCCTCCCACGTGTGATCCAGGGAATCACCTGACCATTTCACCAGGACCTACTCCACGATACGGCTGGCCTTGGTCTTGTGAAGCTTGTCTAAAACCTCCAGTGGTACGGCGAACTGTTTGGCATCAGAAGGGAGGACTGGAGTCACCTGAATCTGTGGAGTGTCGACTTGCGTAGCTGAAATACATGGAAAACAGGATGAATCGCTGAAGTTTCTGGCAAATGAATGTTGTAAGCCACCTTGCCAATTCGATCAACCACCTTGTATGGTCCATAATTGTAATAGCCAGATGCACCTCTTGCCATAATTGTAATGTATCTCATGTAGACCTCCATGTTTTCCCTATATGGTTGAGTAGTAACATATTTTGCTCCATGTCATTCTTGCATCATGGCATCATAAGCATTCATCATTATTGTTTTGTGTGCACCAAGGTTGTGTGTGATGTTGTTGTGGTGTAGATGAAGTGATCATGTGTGTTCTAGGGTAATGGGAGTGATGTGTGTGTATGTGTAGTATAACCTTCTCCATTTTTGCAAACTATGCTAAACCCTTTTGGTTTTCAAATTTTATTGTGACATGAGCTTTAACTTGCCTACTAAACCTTTTAAAATGTTCTGATGATCAAGTAAATTATTTAAAGTGGGGTAAGTGAGCTCTCTCATGTGTTGCAACTCTTGACATTGATGATTAATTGCAAACAGTAGTATTTTATTATTTAAAAGTAATCAATTTACTTTGGCTAAAAATGCCTAGATCTTTTTATTAAATAGGTTACAATTATTTTAGTGCGAAAGTATTTTTGTTTTCTATAAAAATCTTTTATTCTTCTATTGGGATTTTATTTGGTTTTGAGTTATTTTTGGGTAAAAGGAAAGCTTCTGTTTTGCGAGAGAGAGAGAGAGAGAGAGATCCAGCGAGTTGGGCCTCGCTTGGCGCAACTCCCCCCTCGCCCCAGCTAGCCGCAGCCCAGCGCGTCCGCTTCCCCCACCTGACGGCCACCTGCTCCTTGACGCTGTCTTCTTCAGAGAGCAGTGAGCAGCGCCCGTCGTTGACACGGACGTCGAGACGCCGTTAGCCCTGAGCCCTCCTATAAAGACATCCATGCGCATCCCTAGGGTTCCCTCTCCCCATTCCTCCCTCCTCCTTGTTGCGCTGCCGCTAGGTAAGCTAGCCTCGCGCTCTTCCGTCACCGCACCCGCCATGCTCCGTCCGAGCAACAGCTCGTGCCCGGGGATAGTCTCCTCGCCGTGTCCCCGTCGAGCTGGTGCATGGGAAGGGTGCCCCCGTGCTCCATCTTCTTCCCCGTCGCCCGAGGGAGCGCCAAGGCCGGGAGCTTCAGCGTCCTCGACCTCTTCTTCTTCTTCAGTTCGGTTCAGATTCGCGTCAGAATTCGTTTGCTCCTCGTCGTTGCCTCGTCGTGCCTAGCGCCTCCTCTCCTTGTCCTAGGTAGGGAGGTATGCCCCCACTTCCTTTTCCCCCTCTCCGTCGTGTCGCTAGTCGTCTGTGCTCGTAGATCCGCCCCTACCATTGTCGTGCTCCCGTAGCTCCGGCGAAAGATGTGTTCTTTTCCCGTGCGAGGTTGTTGCCTCGACGTCGTGCTCCACCGTGCCTCGTGTAGATGCAGGCGCCCTTCGTATAGCGTGCTAGGTCACCGCCTAGCTCGCCCGTGCTCCTCAATGCTTCCCCGTCGCGCCACATCATACAAGGAGGAGCTCGTGCTCAAGCCCCTCACCTCTACGCCCTGTAGGTCCCCATGGTCACGGGATTGGAACCTCCATGGACCCCGAAGCCCCCGCTGGTGCTCCTCTAGGCCGGTGGTCGCCGCAGTTGCCACCGACGATGGGCACTTATCCTTTGCCGCAAGGGAGAAGAAGTCCCCCTGTTTCGTCGTGGGTTTGATTCCCCCGGCCCCTTTTTAATTTTCGGTGCGTGTTCTGTGCTATGTTGTGTGTGTGTGTGGATCTGGTGTGACTGCGTGTGGATCCCATGTGTTTGCAGTGTGTGTAGTGTGGTGTGCTCTTGCAAGAATCTGCTGGTGAATACGGGATCACGGTCAGATACAATAGATTCACGGAGACCATGAGACGGTAAACTTGATCAATGTATACTGACGCGACATGCTGACCTGATAATAGATGTGCCAATGGTAGGAAGTGGAAGACGCGTAGAGGCACCATTTGTCTGGCCCATCCCACGGTTTTGGCGCGGCACTTCAGGTCGCGTGGCGTGGATGGCTCTGTTCGTGTGAGATCATTTATGCGTTTCTTGCTGATGAAATAAAATAAAATATTCACGTTTCTCGAGTCTTTTATTATTTTTTATGTAGCAAATTTGTACTAAGATTGCGAACCAACTGTGGTTGGATGGTTAAAGGGGTTGTGCTCGCACGTAAATTTCAAGATGATATGATGTCTCAGTCTCTCGAAGGTACTGGTAGGGTGCGCGTGTGTGCGTTTATGGGGGTAAGTGTATGCGTGTGTATATGAGCGTGTCAGGTAGTTGACAGGATCTGTATTTCTCTTACTCGATTTGGTGGAACATAGTAACCAATTGGTCTGATTACAATGAAGATACAAGGACAAGTGTGCTAAACAAGACAACAAGAATGGGGATTAGTTCAGAGTCAAGGGGTGGGAAGTAGGTAGCCGCCGCCGTCCTGTCCTCATCGATCTTCGATGCCTCTCATCTCGGGATCCTAGCTTCTTATACAAGAGCCCTAGTTCACCCACTCCTTGTCGGTGACGTTATGGTTGGACTTCAGCACACGGTTGCTGGTTCTGCGGCCCGACCTAGTACTTGGAGAGGGATGTTGTTGGGCCTCTGCGCGAGCAGTGTTAACACCCCCACCTCCTTTACTGGTGGCTTGCTCCCAAGCCGTTGCATAGGGAAAACAAGATCGAAGTTCATACAAGTCCTCCCACGTGTGATCCAGGGAATCACCTGACCATTTCACCAGGACCTACTCCATGATACGGTTGGACTTGGTCTTGTGACGCTTGTCTAAAACATCTAGTGGTACAGCAAACTTTTGGCATCAAAAGGGAGGACTAGAGTCACTTGAGTGTGTGGAGTGATCGACTTGTGTAGCTGAGATACGTCTAAAACATGATGAACCATTGAAGTTTCTGGCTACTGAATGTTGTAAGGCACATTGATAATTCTATCAACCACCTTGTTTGGTCCATAATACCGGAAGGCTAACTTGTGACAAGCCCGTCGAGCCACAAAACTATGAACATATGGTTGCAACTTGATGTAAACCATGTCTCCCAAGGCCAAACTACGTTCAGACTTGTTTTTTGTCGGCATAATGCTTCATTCTAGCTTGTGCTCTCAACAAATGGTGATTGACTAACTCTGTCATTTCTTGGCACTTAGAAATCCATGTATTGAGGTTTGAGACTGGAGTTGCTGCACTTGATTTGATCCCCCAATGGTGCGGTTCATGAACATAAAGTACAAAAAATGACGTTTTGCCACGAGAGCTATGGCAAGTGGTGTTGTATCAGTACTCGGCCAATGCCAGCCACGAGCTCCGCTTCTTAGGACAGGAATGAACAAAGCACTGCATGAAGCTTTCGAGGCATTGATTGACTCGCTCGGTCTGACCATCAATAACTGGATGGTAAGGGGTGCTCATACGCAATTTGGTGTCAGCTTGTTTGAACAACTCTTGCGAGAATCTGCTGGTGAATACGGGATCACGGTCAGATACAATAGATTCAGTGAGACAATGGAGACGATAAACTTGATCAATGTATACCGATGCGACATGTTGAGCTAAGAATGGGTGCACCAATGGTAGGAAGTAACAGACGCGTAGAGGCACCATCTGTCTCGCCCGTCCCACAGTTTCGGCGCGACACTTGAGGTCGCGTGGCTGCCTCTTTTCGTGTGAGATCATTTGCGTGTTTCTCGCTGATAAAATAAAATAAAATAACAGATGAGTGTTTCTCGAGTTTTTTGAAAAAATTCATGTAGCAACTTTGTACTAAAATTCTGAACCAACTATGGTTGCATGGTTAAAGGGATTGTGCTCGCACCTAAATTTCAAGATGTTATGTCTGCTCGGTCTCTCTAAGGTTGTGGTAGGGTTTGCTGTGTGCGCTTATAGGGGTAAGTGTATGCGCGTGTTAGCTACTCGGCATGATCTGTATTCCTCTCACTCAATTTGGTGGAACAGAGTAACCAATTGGTCTGATACAACAAAGATACAAGCACAAGTGTGCTAAATACAAGACAACTGGATGGGAAGTTACTTTAGAGTCAAGGGGTGGGAACTAGGTAGCCGTCGTCGTCCTGTCCTGATCGATCTTTGATGCCTCTCTTCTTAGGATCCCAACTTCTTATACCAGAGCCCTAGTTCACCCACTCCTTGCCGGTGACGTTCTAGTTGGACTTCCGCACACGGTTCCTAGTTCTGCGGCCCGACCCATTACTTGTAGTGGGTTGTTGTTGGGCCTCTACGGGAGCAGTGCTAACACCCCATCTTCCTTTACTAGTGGCTTGCCCCCAAGCCGTCGAACAGGGAAAACGAGATCGAAGTTCATCCAGGTCGTCCCATGTGTGATCCAAGGAATCGCATGGCCATTTCACCAGGACCTACTCCATGATATGGTTAGCCTTGGTCTTGTGACGCTTGTCTAGAACCTCCAGTGGTACGGCAAACTGTTTTACATCAGAAGGGAGGACTAGAGTCACCTGAATCTGTGGAGTGATCGACTTGTGTAGCTGAGATACATGGAAAACATGATGAATCGCTGAAGTTTCTGGCAAATGAATGTTGTAAGACACCTTGCCAATTCGATCAACCACCTTGTATGGTCCATAATACCGAAAGGCTAACTTGTGACAAGCGCGTCGAGCCACGGAACTCTGAACATATGGCTGCGACTTGATGTAAACCATGTCTCCCAAGACAAAACTACATTCAGACCTGTTTTGTCGGCATAATGCTTCATTCTAGCTTGTGCTCTCAACAAATGGTGATTGGATAACTCTATCATTTCTTGGCGCACAGAAATCCATGTATTGAGGTTTGAGACCGGAGTTGCTACACTTGAATTTATCCCCAAATGGCACGATTCATGACCATAAAGCACAAAAATGGTGTTTTGCCATGAGAGCTATGCCAAGTGGTGTTGTACCAATACTCGGCCAATGCCAGCCACAAGCTCCACTTCTTAGGACTGGAATGATCAAAGCATCACAGGAACATTTCGAGGCATTGATCGACCCGCTTGGTCTGACCATCGTCAACTGGATGGAAGGGGTTCTCATACGCAACTTGGTGTCAGCTTGTTTGAACAACTCTTGCGAGAATCTGCTGGTGAATACAGGATAACGATCAGATACAATAGATTCAGGGAGACCATGGAGACGATAAACTTGATCAATGTATACTATTGCAACATGCTGACCTGATAATAGGTGCGCCAATGGTAGGAAGTGGCAGACGCGTAGAGGCACCATCTGTCTGGCCCGTCCCACGGTTTCGGCGTGGCACTTGAGGTCATGTGGCGTGGCTGCCTCTTTTCGTGCGAGGCCATCTGTGAGTTTCTCGCTGATAAAATAAAATAAAATAAAATAAAGCATGTGTGTTTCTTGAGTTTTCTATAAATTTTTATGCAGCAACTTTGTACTAAATTTGCGAACCAACTGTGGTTGCATGTTTAAAGGGACTGTGCCCGCACGTAAATATCAAGATGATATGCCGGCTCGATCTCTCGAAGGTGCTGGTAGGGTTTTGCGTGTGTGCGCTTATAGGGGTAAGTGTGTGCGCATGTTAGCTACTCGGCAGGATCTGTATTTCTCTCGCTCGATTTGGTGGAACAGAGTAACCAATTGGTCTGATACAACGAAGATACAAACACATGTGTACAAAAACAAGACATCAAGAAGGGGTATTAGTTTAGATTCAATGGGTGGGAAGTAGGTAGGCGTCGTCGTCCTATCCTGATCGTTATTTGATGCCTCTCGTCTCGGGATCCCAGCTTCTTATATCAAAGACCTAGTTCAGCCACTCCTTGCCGGTGACGTTCTGGTTGGACTTCCGCAAACGGTTGCTGGTTCTGTGGCCTGGTCGAGTACTTGGAGTGGGTTGTTGTTGGGCCTCCACGGGAGCAGTGTTGACACCCCCTCTTCCTTTACTAGCGGCTTGCCTCCAAGCTGCCGAACAGGGAAAACGAGATCGAAGTTCATCAAGGTCCTCCCATGTGTGACCCAGGGAATCATCTGACCATTTCACTAGGACCTACTCCATGATATGGTGTAGGTTTGGTCTTGTGACGCTTGTCTAAAAACTCTAGTGGTATGGCGAACTATTTGGCACCAGAAGGGAGGACTGGAGTCACCTGAATCTGTGGAGTGATCGACTTGCGTAGCTGAGATACATGGAAAACAGGATGAATCGCTGAAGTTTCTGGCAAATGAATGTGTAAGCCACCTTGCCAATTCGATCAACCACCTTGTATGGTCCATAATACCGGAAGTCTAACTTGTGACAAGCCCATCGAGCCACAGGACTCTGAACATATGGCTGTGACTTGATATAAACCATGTCTCCCAAGGCAAAACTAAGTTCAGACCTGTTTTGTCGGCATAATGCTTCATTCTAGCTTGTGCTCTCAACAAATGGTTATTGACTAACTCTGTCATTTCTTGGCGCATAGAAATCCATGTATTGAGGTTTGAGACTGGAGTTGCTGCACTTGATTTTATCCCCAATGGCGCGATTAATGACCATAAAGCACAAAAAATGGCGTTGTGCCATGAGAGCTATGCCAAGTAGTGTTGTACCAGTACTCGGCCAATGCCAGCCACAAGCTCCACTTCTTAGGACATGAATGAACAAAGCATCACAGGAACATTTCGAGGCATTGATTGACCCGCTCGGTCTGACCATCGATAGTTGGATGGTAAGGGGTTCTCATACGCAATTTGGTGTCAGCTTGTTTGAACAACTCTTGCGAGAATCAGCTGGTGAATATGGGATCACGATCAGATACAATAGATTCAGGGAGACCATGGAGACGATAAACTTGATCAATGTATACTGATGCGACATGTTGGCCTGATAATAGGTGCGCCAATGGTAGGAAGTGGCAGACGCGTAGAGGCACCATGTGTGTGGCCCATCCCATGGATTTCGAGCGACACTTTAGATCGTGTGGCGTGGCTGGCTCTTTTCATGTGAGATCATTTGTGCGTTTCTCGCTAATAAAATATAATAAAATTGCGAACTAACTATGGTTGGATGGTTAAAGGGTTTGTGCTCGCACGTAAATTTCAAGATGACATGTCATCTCAGTCTCTCGAAGGTGCTGGTAGGGTGCGCGTGTGTGCGTTTATAGGTGTAAGTCTATGCGTGTGTATATGAGCATGTTAGCTACTCTACAGGATCTGTATTTCTCTTACTCGATTTGGTGGAACATAGTGATCAATTGGTCCGATTACAATGAAGATACAAGCACAAGTGTGCTAAACTAGACAACAAGAATGGGGATTAGTTTGGAGTCAAGGGGTGGGAATTAGGTAGCCGCCGCCTGCTACCTCTTGAGCTTGCGTTGGTTTTCCCTTGATGCAGTGAAGTAGATAAGTATTCGCTCAGTTGATGAGAACCAAGGTATCAATCCAGTAGGAGGAACAAGCAAGTCACCAATGGATGCACCTACACAAACAATCAAACTCTTGCACCCAACGCTATCAAGGGGTTGTCAATCCCTTCACGATTATTTGCAAGGATTATACCTGATAGAGATAGATGTAAAAGATTGCGGAAAGTAAAAAGTAAATAAATTTCATCAAGGTATTTTTGGTATTTTTGGTTTATAGATCTGAAAATATAATATGGAAAGTACACCTGGGGGCCATATGTTTCACTAGAGGCTTCTCTCTTGAAGGAAAATATCACGGTGGGTGAACAAATTAATGTCGAGCAATTGATAGAAAAGCGAATAATTATGAAGATACACAAGGTAATGATTATGCATATAGGCATCACGTCCGTGTCAGGTAGACCGAAATGATTCTGCATCTACTAGTATTACTCTACACATCGACCGACTCCTGCCTGCATCTAGAGTATTAAGTTCATGAATAACAGAGTAATGCATTAGGTAAGATGACATAATGTAGAGGGATAAACTCAAGAAATATGATGAAAACCCCATCTTGTTACCCTTTATGGAAGCAATACAATACGTGCCTTGCTACCCCTACTTTGTCACTAGGTGAGGACACCACAAGATTGAACCCAAAACTAAGCACTTCTCCCATTGCAAGAATTACCAATCTAGTTGGCCAAACAAAACCAATAACTCGAAGAGACTTGCAAAGATATGAAATCATGCATATAAGAATTCAAAAAAGACTCAAATAATATTCATGGATAATCTGAACATAAACCTACAATTCATCGGATCTCGACAAACACACCACAGAAGAGTATTACATCAGATAGATCTCCTTGAAGATCATGAAGAACATGGTATTGAAGCACAAAGAGAGAGAGAGAGAGAAGAAGCCATCTAGCTACCAGCTATGGACCTGTAGGTCTGTGGTGGACTACTCACGCATCATCAGAGAGGCAATGGAGTTGATGTAGATGCCCTCCGTGATCGAATCCCCCTCCGGCAGATTACCGGAAAAGGCTCCAAGATTGGATCTCTCGGGAACGGAGGCTTATGGCGGTGGAAAAGTATTTTTGTGGCTCTTTTTGGTATTGGGGAAATATTTGGGTATTTATAGGACAAAGATTAGGGTTAGGAGTCCTACCAGGGAGTCACAAGCCTGCCTTGCGCGACCAGGGGGGTGGCCGCGCCCCCTGGCTTGTGACTTCCTGGCAAGTGCCTTGCCTTGCACTCCAAGCCCGGTAGGTCTCTTCTATTCCAGAGAAAATCATTGCGAAGATTTTATTCCGCTTGGACTCCATTTAGTATTCCATATCTACAATACTCAAAACAAGGAAAAAACAAAAACTGGCACTAGGCTCTAGATTAATAGGAAGTCCCAAAAATAATATAAAATAGCATATTAATGCATAGAACACATCCAAAACAGATAATATAATAGCATGGGACAATAAAAAATTATAGATACGTTGGAGACGTATTACCGTTGTCCTGTCTAGATCGATCTTTGATGCCTCTCTTCTCGGGATCCTTGCTTCTTATACCAGAGCCCTAGTAAACCCACTCCTTGTTAGTCACGTTTTAGTTGGACTTAGGCACACGATTTCTGGTTCTATGGCCTGACCTAGTACTCGGAGTGGGTTGTTGTTGGGCCTCTGCGGGAGCAGTGTTAACACCCCCTCCTTTACTAGTGGCTTGCCCCCAAGCCGCTGCAAAAGGAAAACGAGATAGAAGTTCATCCACGTCCCCCACGCGTGATCCAGGGAATCACCTGACCATTTCACCAGGACCTACTCCATGATACGCTTGGCCTTAGTCTTGTGACGCTTGTCTAAAACCTCTAGTGGTACGTCAAACTGTTTGGCCTCAGAAGGGAGGACTGGAGTCACTTGAGTGTGTGGAGTGATCGGCTTGCATAGCTGAGATACATGTAAAACAGGATGAATCATTGAAGTTTCTGGCAACTGAATGTTGTAAGCCACCTTGACAATTCAATCAACCACCTTGTATGGTCCATAATACTGGAAGGCTAACTTGTGTCAAGCCCGTCGAGACACAGAACTCTGAACATATGGTTGTAACTTTATGTAAACCATGTCTCCCAAGGCAAAACTACGTTGAGACCATTTTTTGTCGGCATAATGCCTTATTCTAGCTTGTGCTCTCAACAAATGGTGCGTGACTAACTCTGTCATTTCTTGGCGCTCATAAATCCATGTATTGAGGTTTGAGACTGGAGTTGTTGCACTTGATTCGATCCCCCAATGGCGCGGTTCATGACCATGAAGCACAAAAAATGGCGTTTTGCCATGAGAGCTATGCCAAGTGGTGTTGTGCCAGTACTCGGCCAATGCCAGCCATGAGCTGCACTTCTTAGGACAGGAATGAACAAAGCATCGTAGGAATGTGTCAAGGCATTGATTGACCCGCTTGGTCTGACCATCGGTAGCTGGATGGTAAGGGGTGCTCATATGCAATTTGGTGCCAGCTTGTTTGAACAACTCTTGCGAGAATCTACTGGTGAATATGGGATCATGGTTAGATACAATTGATTCAGGGAGACGATGGGGATGCTAAACTTGATCAATGTATACTGGCACGACATGCTGAGCTGAGAATGGGTGCTCCAATGGTAGGAAGTGTTTGTACTTGGAGAATTTATCTACTACAACCAATATGCAATTAAATCTTCCAGATTCTGGAAGCCCCTCTATGAAATCCATCGTCACCATCTGCTAAGCTCTGTCAGGCACATGTAGGGGTTCCAACAATCCCGAGTACTTGTTACGGTTAGGATTGGCTTGCTTACAAATGTGTCAAGCTTGCACATCATCACGGATTGCATGTTTCATTCCTAGCCAAGCACAAACAGCCTTTAAACTCTAATATGTCACTGGAGTCCAGAGTGACCACCCATGGCAGATTGGTGACCTGCTTGCAGCAAGTCTTCTTGCATTTTGTTGTTGCGATCGAGCCAGACGCGCCCCTTGTACTTTAACACCCCATCGACCAAGGAGTATTGTTGGTGCAGGGAAGGGTCTTTACCCAAATCCTCCATGATCTTGAGTGTAGCAGGATCGTTGGCATAATTTTTGGATTTTCTAAAAAAATCAGACACGAAAGAAGAAAGCGAGAAAAAAAACTAACATGGATATACAATGAAGGAGGATGAACACCGACAACTTATATGAAGTGTGTGAACATGAATGTAATGTCAGTGAAAAATACGTAGTCCCCTAAGCTTAGGCATTTTCCTAGCTTGGTGATCACCATTGATAATAGTCGTCGGGTCCAGGAAAATATTGTTGTTGAGGCATCTGAGCATCCCATGCCTGGGCCTTAGCCTCCGCCACAACCAACTCATTCCGGTAAGAAATTATATCCTCCAACATGACGGTATATCCATGCATGTCATGAAAGTTAAACAAAGAGGGTGCATACAACACAATAATATCGAGAGTGTTCTTGTTGTAAACTAAGTTGTAGCGGATGTGCTGTGGTGGTTCAGGTTCATTAATGAACCAGTGATCTAACATAGATTGATGATCACGATAATTCTTAGGCAATAAGTAATCATTTGTACGTATGGCAACATTGAAACGCTTCACTAAGCGGGTGGCATAAATGCCACCATGGATTTTGTCCCTAATCCAGTTAAGATGCAAGTGACGTGCAACGATAGCTCCTATGTTGTAAGTATTGTCGCCATAAAGTGCGCAACATAAAATAGCAAGGGTGGGAGCATTGAGACCACCAGTACCCCGAGTCATAGCAGTTAAACATTTCCCTATAAATAAAGCAAAGTAGTGCATAGAACAAAATACAGTAGGCTAGTGGCCCTTGCCTACGGGACGCCTCTAGTTTCTCATGTGGTCAACGTGAGGAGGAATTCCTCGAACTCCTCGGTTCCTGGCTCACGAGTTCCCCCATCAGAAGGAATCATGCATATTTCACAGAATTCAGAGAGTGGTATTTCATGATGTTCAACATATAAATTAAAACGAACCATGGAAACATCAAGAGTATTGTTAAAGTAAAAGTTTTGCACAAATGTAAGGAGATAGTATTGGTCACACTCATCTGCGAGGAAGTTGGTCAACCGGACATTTGCAATGAATTGCATGAGCTCTTGATGAAAACCTGCCTCACTCATGAAGGGTCTATGTGGCCGTTCACATGGCCTAAACTCCGTGTGGCGAGTAATGTTGATATCCTGGTCCGGGGTCCTCGCAACAACTCCTTTGGAGATCCATCTTGAAGAACCTCTCCTAAAGAAACTCATCTTCCTATGAACTAATTTCGGAAATATTTGGACCAAAAAATTATGTCAATAAAACTTTGCAAGATTGATAGCAACTACTCATATGGATGCCTAGAGGACATATCAAGCATTCTCATTACTTGGAACTCAAAGAATCAGACATGCAAGCTCATTTTCAGTAGCACCAAGTGTAGCAAATTATACCAAATATAAACCACTAAAGCAAAAACTAATTGGAGGAATGGGAGAGTCACATACCAAGGAGCAATCCCTCAAAATAGTTTCAGAAACGAAGTTCCGAGCAAAGAGATTGAAAATTTTAGTTTCAAGAGGAAGAACATGAGAGAGAGATGGAGAGAGAGAGACATGGGATGAAGAGATAAGGTAGGGGCCGTGTGGCCCCCACCACATAACATGGCGCGACCAGGGGGTGGTCGCGCCCTGTTGCCTCATGGTCCACAGGTGCCCCTCCCTGATTTGTGTTCAACACCAAAAATTCTTAATTATTCCAGAAAAAATCGTGTTAAAATTGTGTGGCATTCCAAGACTTTACATTTTTGGGTCATTTTTTATTACACATAAAACTCAGCAAAAAAATAATCATGGCATTTTATTTTATTGAACTAAAAATAGCAGGGAGCAACCTAAGAATACAGAGAGTTGTGCCTGCTACATTCATCGACCACATGTCTTTCAAAAAGGATCCATTAATAAGGTTCATCAAGTCTTATTATTAGCCGTTTCCAGTTGTCATGAGACCGAAGAATTCTCGTATGACACTAAGTTACCTCAATGGGGATTTGCATTTCCCCTACAATAAGATCATAGTATTTCTTATTAGTAGTAGGTAGAGGAATTTGAATTCTCCAATGATGACCATGGCACTAGGCTCAATGATATTAATATTATTAACCATAATTTGCCTCTTCGGAAAATGAATGGTATGGTGTTTGCCATTGACATGAAAAGTGACCTTGCTTTTGTTGTTATCAATAACAGCCCGTGTAGTATTTAAAAAGGGTCTACCAAGGATGATCGACATGTTGTCATCCTCGAACATTTAAAGAATAACAAAGTCTATTAAGATAGTAACATTTGCAACCACAACAGGAACATCTTCAGAAATTC